>OZ010790.1:215010425-215702806 GCA_963932465.1 Maratus speciosus
TAAAAAAAAAAAAAAAAAAAAAAACTGTTTAATTATATACAGATTTTACGGATATAAAAGCTCATATATCTTCAAAGAGGCATCAGAATTGAAAAATCTTTTTGAATCAGATAAATTTGAGTATCTATTTTCATAATCCTAAAAAAAAATAAAACAGATTTTTTAGACAAATTTCGTGATTTTGAAAGTCCACTATCCCCTTAAAACATAGATAAATTTGGCACAATAAAATGTCGTAAATCTCTTAAAATTATTTAATACAATCGAATTCTCACAAATAAAATAATTTAAAAATTTTGTTTCTTAATGTATTTAAGAATTCTCGTCGCCAACCTTTCCGGGTAGCACGAGCCATTAAATTCCCAAAAAATGTTCATACTCGTGTGAATTCTTAGAAAATATAAATTCGTATGGAAAAAAAGTTCGAATAATGTATTTTTTATTAATATGAAATGCACGTATTTCTTGAAACAAAATTAATTCCCTAGGACGGTCTTTTCTTTTCTCAAAAGTAACAGACTTATGACATAAAGAACTAGGTATACTTTATTTTTCCATATAATCACTAAATATAATAATAAATTTCTCGAAACTTTCACCAATTTTAATAGTAACTATCTGAATCAAACGCTCGCCCTGCACATAAAAGAACTGTTTCACCACCTGTTTTCAATTTTCTTCATTGCTGGCAAATAGAGTTACCCTGCGAGCCTTATTCAATGCCAGAAATAGACGGAAGTTACTTTGAAAAATTCGGGGCTTTAGGCAGAATGACTAAAGCGTTTCCTAGCGATGGTTGCAATAGAACGTGGATCCTACACCTCCAACCGCCGTTTATCAATTTTAGTACACTTCATCATACACGAAACGTAATATTGCTCAAAATTCTCACTTCTTCGTTTAATCACTTGCAAAAAAATTTTCTCCATAAGTGGTTGAATTTCTGTTACCCCTGCTCATCCGAGATTTCTGTTGCCCCTTCTCAACTGCTATCTCCAGTACCTTCGACATACACACCAAATGATGTAAGGATAGCTTTCTTTTTCCATCTGCATTGTGATTTCTTGAGGATAAACGTACGAGAATCTTTTTCCGACTAACCTGCTTAATTAAATATAAGAACATCGAAAATGCTTATTTAAAACTACCAGAAATTTAAAAATGTTGTTTACTTGTAGTAATATTGATAAAAAAAATTAATTATTATGAAATAGTTTAAACTTACAGTATCCTCCCGCTTAACCGGCCTAAATGGGATTGATGGTTAGCCGGTTAAGAGAAAAACCGGTTACAGCGGAGAAGTAGAAAAATATTATATAAGTATCTGCCTAATTTAATTAATTAAACCCGTACGATGCATTTAGTTTTTCAATTCGTGTAATTTTAAAAAAGTACATAGATTCTATATTTTGTGAAATGAATGCTAGTTAGAATTATCTGAATTGAAAGAAAAACTATCACTGATAACAAATAATGAAAAATATTTAACACAAATTAAATTGTTGAAAATAGTGTCACATACCTTTAAAAGAATTTGAAATTGTTCACATTATGTATATTTACGTTAATCAGACATAAAGAAATCAGTGACCTTCTTCTGTTTAAGGCAAGATGCCCGACATTTTGCAGCATAATCTCACCATCTCTTTAACATTATAAGTTTAACCGAGGAAGCTGTTAGCCGCTGCTCAGCATAGCGTGACGCCAACTCAAATGCTTTTACCACTTTCGTATGAGGAATTTTAGCAGTGTCAAATTCAACTGGATCATCATCAGGATCGTTTCCGTATTGAACAACATCAGTTACAGTTCCAATTATATCCTCGTCAAGTAATGTTTCAAGATTGAGATCTTTATCAGATTCAAACTACTCTTGAGCGTCTTTTACGGCGATCTGTTCCCATCCCTCAAGCTGTTTAAATGTTTCTACAAAACAGTTTGCTGATAGATCAGACATTATAGAGTTCAGGGGCGGGAGGAGGGGTAAGTTGCACTTTTGACCATTAAACATACAAAATTTAAAAGGTACATTTCACTGTTTCTGGAGGGAGTGTGCCCCCCCCCCCCTCCCCCGGGTCACACTCTGAATTCGACACTGGTAAAATGTCAACGCATATCCACTTAAAACCGCGACGTTCTCCTTTCTGAATTTTGCCTCCTTCCCCTCGGGATTGCACTTCAACTCGAACGCGTAAGCTTAGTTCCCGAGGTCGTCATTCCTGAATTTTGCCTGATGCTGGAAAAAAAAATCAATCGGTTAAAGCGGAGTTCCGGTTAAGAGGAGCCCGGTGTTTAACTTTTAATTTCTGCGACAAATAAAACTGTATTTTAACCGCAAATACGTTATTAAGAGTTAAATCCATATTTTCATTGCTTATTGACTTAGAAGTAGGTTATTCAATTTTTGTTGGGAACTGAAAATAAGGTGTTGCTATGGATGACTGGAATTTAGCTTCGAGACTGGATGATTTATTGAATAAAATGATTTTTATTTTTGTTTCATACATAAATTGCTATACTCACCTTTTTCTGAGTGCATTCAGTCCAGTAGTTAGTATCATGGCCACAAAATGAGCAGCTTTGTCTGGTGCTAGCGGTCCATGCGGGGTGATTGTGCAGTGTTTTCGGGGTTTTCTTTAAAAAAAAAAAAACAGACTAAAATACGGAAATGCGACTGGCAATCTAGACGCCAGTACTATTTCCGTATTTTAGCGGTGCTTTTTTCCGGTAAATAACAGAAAGATTTCTGTCAAATTCCAAAAAAAAAAAAAAAAAAACGGAAAAGTTTCTGTAATTTACCCGGAAAAAGTTTCGTTAAAATACGGAAATAGTACTGGCGTCTAGATTGCCAGTAGTATTTCCGTATTTTAGTCTGTTTTTTTTTTTTTTTTTTTTTTTTTTTTTTTTTAACAGTGTACCTACGTTTTTTTTTTAAATAGTTCTATTATTCATATATTCCAGTGTCTGGGATCTTCTTTCTTTTGTTAATAACGACCAAAAGATTCTGGAAGGCATTGCAAATTATGCTGAACAATTTTAGTCACATGCCGATTAGCATACCTTTCACTCATATTTCATAAAATATCGAAAATTTGCAGATCTTCGCTTCAGGGAAATTTTCAGGAAAAATATCAGTATTTTTTATAGAAAAATAAATCTAGGTTCAACGCGCGAAATCTCGACTTATTTAAGAAGAGATCTATAAGAAAATACTAGTGCCGAAGAATTTCATGGTCTCATGGCAAATTTCAGGACAAGTACGACCCCTGCCAGAGCCATTTTTTTTCTTTTGAAAAGCTTTCATTTAACATAGCAGATTGATCATATCATACATTTTGTCTTGACATTTGATTTATTTTCAGTGAAAAATATGTTCCAGTGGCTACAAGTTTAAATACTCATTCATTGTTGGGCAAAACACCTGGAAATTTCGGAATATTTTGTTTCTGAAAATAGAATTTTATTTTTTCTGGAAATTCGAACTGTTTGCTGAGTTTTTTCCCCATCGACAACCATCTTACTTCATTAGATAAAGAAGAAGGTTGATAAATGTTTTCGAATTCGAAAACCATTTCTCAACAAAGTGCTCCAAACATTCAAGAATTAGGCATCTGGAATTTGTGCCTGAAATATTCGAGAATTTTTAAATTTTCCATCGAATTGTTTTTTAACCAAAAATGAAGTGTTTGCAAACGAGTAACTACTAACATAATAATTTTTAATTCCTGTTATGCTAAAAGTTTTCCAAACTTAAAATCTAAACTTTCATAAGTCTAAAAATTTTATAAAGTATCGTTCTTGATTTATTATTAAAAAATCATAAAAAATTCAAATATTGCTAAGTGTTTCCTGCAAGGAAACAAAGGTTTCTCATTTACCACCAGTTGGAAAAAACTGCTTTATGCGATTAATATATTTCAGCAAGAATAAATTGTAAAATCGTATGTAAACCATATTAAATTATAAAGTAAAAGCGTAACTAAAATAACTTTTTTTAGATTGACGTAAATGTTTTAAAATGCATTTTTAAAAAGTCTGAAATAATTTGTAAATTTTATCATTTCTATGTAATGACTGAACTTAACATTTCATTTTATTCTTAGGAAGGAAATTCTGTGCCTTTTTTTTTTTCGATGAATAATTCGAGAGTTATTTATATACGTATTTTTACATGTTGAAATAAACAAACGAATTTAAATATTTTATAATATTAACTATAAATTACTATTTAAAGAACAAGTTCAAAGTTTTTTTTTTTCAATTTTTGCTTCAAATTATTTATTACAATAAAGAAATTATAATAACAGAAACCTTTAATATTTAATGCTTTAATATTTAATAGGGAAAATAAATATAGGGTTATTTATCCCCAGACACTTCCAAGTACGTTTACTCAATGAGTGATTTCTTTCATTAACTATTTCTTCCTATAAAACGAAATATTTGCACAAAATGAGAACATAGCTACAGATTACTCAAGGCAATTTCCAAACAAAATTTACGGGAATAAATTCATATACAGTGTAACCTCTGAATAGCGGTTACCAGTGGGACCGATGAAAAGTGACCGCTATTCAGAGGTGGGTGTTACTCAGAGGTTTCAATAAAAAAAATCATAATTGCATAAATCTAAACAGAAATACACAGTCGTTTTATTTAATCCTCATTGTTTTAATACATTAAAAAATTAGCAATTTTCAATTACTTTTTTTCTACAAATATATTTCTCCAAAGAAATAGCAGTATGAGTTGTTTTGCTGTTCAACTCATCATCATTATGATTTAATGCAAAAATTTTGATTTCACGAAGGTTCGTAAAAAATTTGGTATATATGTTAATACTGGAAATTTCACATGATTCTATAATCTCTCCCATATCCCTTTCCGCATCACTTTTTTCTTTCTCTTTCCAATCTTCCACCATTTGATGTAGCTGTAACTGCCAAATCTTTGTCTAAACACATAAACTTATTGGTGTTCGTGTTAGATATGCTTGCTGTTCTAAGAATATTATCTAAATTTTCCCCATCATTATTGCCTTCATTTTCTATGTCTAGATTTAGAAAAGGATTACGTGTTCAAGAGATTAAGTAATATATTTTTTTTTGACATATTAAGTAAACTTTGTTTCATCTGCTTCAGATTTTGGTTTGAAAATAAATATGAATTTGTACCAGAAAATGTTTAAAAAAATTTCTCATGACTTTTGAGCGGCCGTTCGTTGTTTAGGATTCCTTATTTAGAGGTTCGTACTAATGTTAATGCTATGGAATGTGTTTGGTTCCATTAATATGTGGCCAGTATTCGGAGGTTGTCGTTGTTTAGAGGTGACATTTCAAGGTGGTTTCACTACTTTAAATCTTTTTTAGTATATTATTTTTAGTGAAATATTTTTCTGAAAATTTTAATATTTTATTACAGTTGGAACACATTTTATATTTATTTTTGAATAATATATTTTATCACTCATGAATATGTGTTGAAAAGATTCTAAGTTATATATATATATATTTATATGTGTGTGGGTGTGTTGCCAAATATCCTCGACAATATAACATAGCAAACTGAAACGTTTAATTAATACATACACGATATTATATGAAAAGAAAGAGCAGAATACGAGGCGCGTTGAGAAATCGCAAGATGATTATGGAGCGATCTTCTCTTGAAGGGTGAATTGAAAAAAAAAAAAGCTAGAGAAATACTCTGTTCCATAGTTTTCAACTCCACATGAATGTTGAAGAACCGTTAATTACCAAGTAAAAGATCTGAGCAACAATCCTAGGTGAATTCCAGTATTTATGAATACGAATGTATTATATTATAGATGTAGATGATTTGTCTTGAGCTACTAAGCATATTATTCGTTTGAACTAATAATAAATGTTGTATAAAAGTGAAAATTTGATAGATGCATTCATTTGCAGTCATAAGTCAAATGAATCTTTAAGTACTTTCCAGACCAAATCAGCATCTCTCTATCTCTCTATTCTAAAAAAAAGTAACTACCGCTGTCACCGCCGCCGCCGGTTTTGAATTTTTTGTGACCGGAGGTATTTCTTCGTTAATATTAAGCAAAATATTGCATACAAAAATATGAAAATCGATTGGAATTATACAGAAATGTTTGATAAACACGCTGATGTAGACAGTTTTCAAATTGAAGAAATATTTAAAGATATATTTAATGCTAAAGTTGGACAAAATCGGTCCATTAAAAAAGTTTTATAGGAGCAAAAACTGTACATCGGAATTTAATCAATTTTAGAAAATCTTATGCGTCAGAATTTCCCGGTGTGCAGACTGCACTCAGTTTATTAATTTGACTCATTTTTTGAGGTTTTATTTCTATTTTAAATTCAAATTTTCAGCATTTCGAGATATTTTTTTTTTACACATTTCAGAAAATTGTATTAATTTAAACTGTTGCCAACTGTATAAACAGCGCAAATAATAATATTTGCTTCAAATAAAAAATTTATTTAACACGTGACTATTATAAACAAGAAAATATAAAAAGCAGGAACTCATTGAAAATTATCATAAAAACCATATTACACGTGAATTTTAAAAGTGAAAGAATGTTGTAAAATAATAAATTCATTAACATGCGTTAGAAGTCTTAAATAGGAGAAATTACGTCTCATTACACATTACGTAAAATGAACAAAAAATAATATTGCAAAACAGTTTAAATTTAAAAATTGCGCGAGACATTTATGTAATATTTTAAGATGATATTTTCAACTATTTTTATTAGGATAGCGCAAATAATATTTCATTTCTAACAAAATTATTTTTACGTGAATAGTAAAAGGAGAAAGAAAAGTTTAGTGAAAACTATGTCAGATTAAAACGATACATTTAAAGTGTCATTAAATAAAAAACCTTTCTTTTCGCTTTGCTAAAAAATACCGGGACGCAAAGCCTCTGTTTATTTAATTCATTTTATATTAGCTTATTTTGAAATGTCAACTGATTTTATTTAATCAAAGACGGAAACAGCCATTGTATCATTTAACAGCCGCTGATTTGGCTTTAAAATTCCCCAATCAAAGAGAAATGAATAGAAATCCGTTTATAGGGAGATCACCACTGTTTTTAAACTTATAATTCAATCTTCCGAAATATTTTTTAAGCCGGTCAAATTAGCGTGCTTTTAGAGTCTGCGGTGTCTGAACGGGGGTTGAGGAGCGTACCTCGTAGCGGGCAGCGCCCCCTAGTTATATAAAAAAAAAGTACCTAACGCACCGCCGGCCGCCGGTTTTGAATTTTCTGTGACTGTGACTCGAGGTCTTTCATCGTTAATATTAAGGAAAATATTATATGAAAAATATGAAAATCGGTAGTATTATAGAACAATGTTTCGTAAATAGGCGGATGCAGACAGTTTTGAAATCGAACAATTATTTTAAGATATATTTAATGTTAAAATTGGTCAAAATCGTTCCATTAAAAAAGTTTTATAGGACCGAAAACTATACATGGGAATTTAATCATTTTTAGATCTTTTTAATCATTAGAAGTTCTCGGAGTGCAGACTGCATTTTTTTTTTTAATTTAACTCATTTTTTGAGGTTTTATTTTTATTTTAAATTCAAATTTTTAGCATTTCGAGATATATTTTTTTACATATTTTAGGAAAGGGTAATATTTTAAATTGCTACCAAATTTTAAAAAGCCGCAAAGAATAATATTTTCTTCAAATTAAAAAAAAATATTTTCACATGGCTGTTATAAACAAAAGAAAAATTCAAATGAGAATTAAATGATTACGTAATTAGAAGCAGGAAAATATCGATAATTATTTCATAAAAAGTATATTTACTCACGAATTTTAGAAGAGAAAGAAAATTGTAAAATGGTAAATTCATTACTATGCGCTAAAAGTCGTAGATGGAGAAAATTACGCCCTATTTAAAATTGCCGAAATATACTATTGCCAAACAGTTTAAAATTAGAAAGATATTTGAGCAAGATATTTATTTCATATTTTGAAAAAATCTTTTTAAGCTATTGTTGAGAATTCTAAGACGGCGCAAAATATATTTTATTTCTAACAACAAAAGTATTTTCCCGTGAATATCTCTCCATTCTAAAAAAAACTAACTACCGCTGTCACCGCCGCCGGTTTTGATTTTTTGTGTCCAGAGGCCTTTCTTCGTTAATATTAACACAAATAATGCATACAAAAATACGAAAATCGGTGGTTTTATACAGAAATGTTTGATAAACACGCTGATGCAGACAGTTTTCAAATCGAAGAATTATTTTAAGAGTTATTTAATGCTAAAGTTGGACAAAATCGTTCCACTAAAAAAGTTTTATAGCAGCAAAAACTATACATGGCAGTGTAATCATTTTTAGATCATTTAATGCGTTAGAATTTGCCGGAGTGCAGATTGCATTAATTTTTTTATTTTGACTCATTTTTTCAGGTTTTATTTCTATTTTAAATTCAAATTGTCAGCATTTCTAGAGATATTTTTTTACAGATTTCAGAAAATTGTACTAATTTAAACTGTTGCCAACTGTATAAAAAGCGCAAGCAATAATGTTTGCTTCAAATTAAAAATTTATTTACACGTGACTATTATAAACAGGAAAAAAACTTTCAAATTAGAATTAAATAATTACGTATAAAAAGCAGGAACTTATTAAAAATTACGTCATAGAAAGTATACACCGTGAATTTTAAAAGAGAAAGGATATTGTAAAATAATAAATACATTAACAAGCGTTAGAAGTCTTAGGAGAAATTACGTCATATTTACGTCACATTATAGTTATTACATAAAATGAACACAAAATAATATTGCAAAAAAGTTTAAATTTAGAAATTGCGCTAGACATTTATTTGATATTTTGAGAATTAATTTAAAATGTCTCATTTAAAAGAACTTTCTTTTCACTTTGTTAAAAAATACCAGGAGACAAAGACTCTCTTTGCTTAATTCCTTTTATATTAGCTTATTTTGAAATGTTGTTACACGTGTATACGCCATCAAGTTATTTTTATTTCGACGTTTTATTTGTGTTTTTATTAATCTTGTACGAATTTATTTGTTCTTTCGTTATTTAAAATAAAAATTATATCAATCTGTATAATTTGGCGAGTGGTTTGGCGATTTATATAATATGGCGAAATTGGTCGACAGGATAATAAAGTAGTACCACAGCGGATTTGGCGTTAAAATTCCCCAATCAAAGAGAAATGAATAGAAATTCGTTTATAGGGAGATCGCCACTGTTTTTTAAATTATAATTCAATCTTTCGAAGTCTTTTTAAAGCCGATCAAATTAGCGTGCATTTAGAGTCTGCGGTGTCTGGACGGGGGTTGGCGAGCGTAGCTCGTAGGGGGCCGAGCCCCCTAGTATTAAAAAGAGAAAGAAAACTTTGGTGAAAATTATTTCAGATTTAAAACGATACATTCAAAATGTCTTACTTTAAAAAAAAAAAAAAAAAAAAAAAAAAAAAAAAAAAAAAAAAAAAAAAACTTTCTTATACCGTGGTTAAAAAATTCCGGGAGACAAAGAGTCTGTTTATTTAATTCATTTTATATTAATTTATTTTCACATGTTTCACTGATCTGATTTAATCAAATACGAAAACAAACCGTTAACAGGGAGATCGTCACTGTTTTTTTAATTATAATTCATTCTTCAGATTTTTTTAAAGCCGATTAAATAAGCGTGCTTTTAGAGTTTCCGGTGTTTTGGGGTTTGGCGAGAGTAGATCGTAAGAGGCCTTAGTATATAACATATAGATATGTGTGTGTATGTGTGTGTGTGTGTAAGACAGAGATATTACTTAAATTCCTTAATTAACATTTTCTTATTCAATATTGAATCTAATTCGTATTATTCGAATTCTTGTAGTGTTGTCCTAGAATATTAAATAACTATGAGCTAAAATTGTAATTTTTTATGTCAACCCAAAACTTTTGAACACCTGCTCCAATTTGCATAATTCTTTTCATTTCAGTGCTTGTTTTTGGTAATGGTTCAATTTCACTTTCTTCAGTATCTAAAAGTATTTTGTGCCGTTCTTGTTATAGCCGTTTTCATATCTGTTTTTCCCCCTAAGTTATAACTTTTGTAAAAATTGGTCCCTCGCCGAACAGTTATTAAAATGTACTGAGTTCGGTTTCGTTTGTGAAGGAATTGTCGTATCGTAAAATGTTTACTTAAGCAGTAATCTCTCGATTTGAAAAACATGACATACGTTTCTAATGGTATATTATTTACTAAATTAAATTAAAAACCTAATCGTCAGGTCGTTACAATCCATGAAGTATTATGTTTTTGTGCTGAAAACTCCGTTTTCAAGACGGCGTGACATGAGGTGTTATATGTAGCTTAAAATTCAAGCAAGTGGTGAACTTGACGCTGAACCACGATTTTTTACTTTAAAAGCACTCTTGTAACCCCATTTATCAAACCCGAATAGAATAAAAGGATGATGTGCGGGGTGAAGCATGAGCCAGTAGTTTGGCAGAGAAATGCACTAAACACTGAACTACTTGGCGCAAATATCTACTTGTATGTTATTTTCCTTTTTTAACTTTTTCTATTTTAAATTTGGCATATATTTTCATGAATGCATTTTAGTGGAAGCGATAGAACATTATATGGAAAATAATTGCAGACTACCATAAGAAGAGTTTCTCGGTTTTTAGAAAAAATGAATGCAAAATTTTCATTTGAAAAATTAACTTCAATTTTTCTACAGATTTCTATGCCTTGAAAATCGAAACCTAGTAATTCATGTAAATATCAAAATTACTTTTTTGTTCTCTAGAAAGTTTCTTAATTCATCAAGAAAGTATACAAAAACCTCTAGCTTATTCAATAGAATGTTTTACTATTTTAAAAATAACTTTAGTTACCTATTTATCGCATGAATTAATTTATAATGCAATTTATGTCAATTTCAGCAGGCTCTTTGGAAGTATTTTTGACGCTATTCAGCACTCATCTCAATTTAATGTTAAACTATCCAATTAGTGTCTCATTATTTTTAATACCTTTCAAAAGCTGACGTAGAAGGCAAGTTTAACACATCTGATAGAATGTGTCTGAGCTGAATTGTCTATTCAGGGTATACTTTTGAAATTAATCTGCTTAAACTTTTAAACGTTATATAAAATTATAAAGATAGAGACTGATTTCAAGAGATATGATAATTATCATTATCAACGTACAAAACTGTATAAAAACATTTAGCTATATTCTACTGAATAATGTCTGATTTTAAAGTAAATTTAGTTTCATAATTATAATATGAATTAATTTACTATACAATTTATATATTTCGAGCTATGGAAATCTCAGCAAACACATTTGATGAATTTATGACACTTTTTAGAACTCAGCTCAATAACTGTAAATCTCTCAAATTAATGTCTAATTATTTTCAATAAGTTTTGAAAGCTAACATCCAAGGCATGTCTAAAATATCTGATAGGATGTGTAGGAGCTTTCTAAATTTTCTATTCTAGTTATACGTATGAAAGCAACCTGTTTTAAGCCTTAAATGCCTGATTTTTCAAAAATCATTGCAATAATGTTTTTCGGCTTTCATTTTTTAAATAAATCATGGGAAAAATACTTTAAAAAATCATATTTTGTTTTAAGTATAGTTTACGGCTAAAAAACAGTTTGTTACTAATCGGCAATACTGGTGTTTAATTGAAAAAAATAATTTCCCTTGATAAAATTCTGTAATATTAAACGCATAAGAATTTTAGGAACTATAATAAGAAATAAATTTTACTTGCTCACTGCAGGTCAAACTAGGGTATTTCGCAAGCTCCCAAACAAAACAAAAAGAACAAGTCGCAATAATTGAAAAAATAAATCTATCTTTATTCCTAAACAGCACAAGTGTTGCCATCTACATGTTGAAAATCGATTTAATAATATTTTCAGAATGTATATTATTGGCGACATTAGGCATTATAGTTTCAATATTATCCTAATAGTATTTTAGAACCTAAATTAGGTATATTGCCGAAAAGCAACACCAGGCATTTAAGGGTTAAGTTTAAGACATTTTTAAATAAAATTACAAAGATAGACACAAATTTAAAGAGCTAGGGTAATTATCAAATTCAATGTACAAAACCTTTAATTATATCCTGCAGAATAATTTCTGATTTGTAAATTAACATTAATTACATATTTATCACATGAATTATATTTGGGGCATTCTCACAATCTTTTAACTTAACCGTGAATAATTATTTTTTATTTAATACACTTTTTTGTGTTTTTTTTTAATTTCATGTACTTGGGAACATCCCATTGCATGATTGCACAACAATATTAACGAGATAAATAAGTTTTGGACGATGTTGGGGATCCAAACACACGGAAAACTCATCTACCGTCCCGTGTCCCTGATGCTGGTTTTGTAGTTTGGAGCTGCCTGGATAAAATTGTTTCAATAAAAATAATTCGATGTAATTTTTTCTGAAACTGGAACTACTGTTTAATATAAATATGTAGTTAAAAATTAATCAGCACATATTTTTAGGGTTGATATTATTTTTTGAACTCTGTCCCTGGGTTTTAGATTTTTTACCATCCCTCTTCTAAAATGATATCCAAATCACTTCAGATGCAGCGACAGAATTTTTTTCAAGTTTTTGCTCATGCAGAAGTATGCTAGAGAAAGAATATCTAAAATTCTTTGACAGGAAATTTACTGCAGAATATAAATCAGCATTTAAATATCAATTTCAAGCACCGTGGCTTTATTGGTAGTCTTACCGTCCCCAAGGTTTATTCCTGCACTTTTCGAGGTAAATTAAAAAAATAATAATAATTTAATCCAATGTTAACAACTGTTTCGAAAATCAATGAACATTGTGGCTATCACTTAGTCTTAACATGATTTTCCTAAAAATAGGTTCCCCACCAGTGGCCGAGAGGTTCTGCTCTCAAAGCTGGTAGACGGGAGGTGCTGGGTTCGATCCCAAACGCGCCCGTCCGCCTAATCGTTCGGAGTTTTCGTGGTTTTCTACAAACCTTGGTTCTCCAAGCGTTAATACGGGTTCGGTTCACTTAGAAAGACCTCCACGGAAGGCACCCCCTCCCTTTAGGGCCTCTATCCCACGTGCTGATAATTGGCCGACATAAATACAACCAACTAACCAACCAACCTAAAAATAGGTGGTAAGTTTCCTTACCGTCTCTTTTTTTTACCATTCCGTCCCTTTTTTTACCTTGCCGTCTCTTCTTTAAAACCCCTTTAAGACAATGTTATACAAAAATTCTGAATTAAAAGTACTACATTTGTATTATTTCTTATTTGAATGTCCTGTGAGTACTATGCAAATTCATATTAAGTAAAAATTTAGAAGAAAATAAAAAGTTATAGGTGTAAAATCGTGAGGAAAAATTAAACTGGCAAGTTTAACTTAAACCTCAGTTAAATAAAACTTTTTTCGCTGCTGACCATTTTTTCTTTATTTTGAATCATTAAGCATTCGTCTATCAGATTAAAATGTTATTTTAGCAAGTTTAATTTCGCCAGATTTTTTTCCCCATATGTCAAAAGGTTGTGAGAAAGCCCCATTTATAACACAAAATATATCGCTTGAGCTAACAGAATCTCAGCAGGCGTTTTGGAAGAATTTTTGGCACTTTTCAGCACTCAGTTCAATTAAATGTAAAACTATCCAATTAATGTCTAATTATTTTTAATACGTTTTGAAATCTAACGTAATATGCAAGTTTAAACGATATGATAGGAACTGTAAGGTCCTTCATTATTGCCTATTCAGTTTATACTTATGAATGTAATCTGTGATAATTTAAAAAAATATATAAAATTGTAAAGATTGACACAAGTTTAAGGATTATAATAATTATCAATCCAATGTACTTAACTTTATAAATAAATTAGCTATATCCTTCAGAATAATTTGTGATTTATAAATTAACATTAGTTACATATTTATCACATTAATTAATTTATAGTAGAAAATATACTGCACGAACTAAGAGAATATCAGCAGGCATTTTCAGATACTTTTGGATGCTTTTCAGCACTCAGTTCAATTAAGTATAAAACTATCCAATTAATGTCTCATTATTTTTAATAAGTTTTGGAAGCTAACGTGGAAGGCAAGTTTAACACATATGATAGGTTGTGTAGGAGCTTTCAGAATTGTCTCTTGAGATTGTACATATGAAAGTAATCTGTTTTAATTTTTAAACAATGTTATATAAAATTGCAAATGTAGACACACATTTTAAGATTTGATTTTAATTTGATTCAAATTTTAATTGAATAAATATCATTATCAATATACAAAACTGTATAAAAACATTTAGCTATATATAAACTACGGAATAATTTCTACATTTTTAAATAACTTCAATTACATATTTAATGTATGAATTGGTTTGTTATACAATTTATGTCATTCCATCTACGAAAATCACAGTAGGTACTTTTGAAGAATTTGTGAAACTTTTTAGAACTAAGCTCAATCAAGTGTAAAACTCCCCAATTAATGTTTCATTACTCTTAAAAAGTTATTGAAAGCTAACGTAGAATGTAAGTTTAATACATCTCATATGATGTGTAGGATCTTTCAACATTCTCTATTCATGTTAGACTTATGAAAGTACTCTGTTTTAATTTTTAAGCATTATTATGTAAAATTGTAAAGATAGACTGAAATTTAGAGAAGTAAGATAATCATTATGTCACAAAATGTAAAATGTTATTTCGAGCTTTATTATAAAACTCTCCAGTTAATGTTTTATTACATTTAATCAGTTGTGAATGCAAATATAAAAAAAGTAGCCAAGTTTAGCACATTTGATGGATTGTGTCAGGAGACTCCAGACTTGTTTATTTGAGTTATATTCTTTAAAATCACAAGTTTAAATGTTTCAACATTATTATATGTATTACAAAGATGGACACAAATTTAAAGAGAAATTTATTTTGTCACAGATATAATATGCTAGTTTGAAGTGGAAATTAAGAACTCAGCTATTTACAGTGCTGATAAATTTTGTATTATTCTGAAAATTTTAAAAGTTCATAGTTTAGTTGAATTTTATAGTAACAGAAAAATAGAATTGAAGTTTTAATGATGAGTATAAGAATATTTTTGACTTAAGATATTTTTCTTTCATTTTATATATGGTAACTCCGGGAGAGTCACCGCATACGGGATAGATGCCGCACCCCTTGTATTTCTTATAATCATCGATACATGGTCGTCAAACGCACAGTATTGGTGCGCAATGAGATTATTTTAACCAGTGTATAGCGTGAATCCCATTTCGATGTTTACTTGTAGAAGTACAATCCTTAATTTGACGTAAGTGCATTATGTCACTGTGCAAACGTTTAAGCACGTTATGTTTAAATACTTTTCATACACTAATTACTAAATGAATGCGTGATTTCGAAGTCAAAACTAAGTTTAGCGTTTGTATAGAGTACTGTGTGTAGGGTTACGCCATTCCCCTTAGCGATGGCAAGTAATTGTGGTAGCCAACGTCTGCACCATGCAAAATGGGATACATGCCGCACTTCTATTCCGGTATACATGCCGCAGTTTCTTTTGTACGGGATGATTAAGTGTTATTAACTTTCCTTTTCTTTTTGCACAGATTAATCATGTTAGGCATGTTATCAAGTTTACTGAAACCAAAGGAGAAAAGTGGGAAAGTAAAAAGAAAGACGGTCAAGAAAGATGCAATTCAAGATGATAACAATGAAAAATTGGATTACGCGTAACGCAGACGTTCTTTGCAAAGAATGTTTAGAAAACTACTCCAAGAAAGAGGATGTGTAATTGGCTTCGTTGCATCATGTGTTTAAATGTAGTTACGTAAAGACTGTACTTTTTCGACACTTTTTCTGTAGATTGTAGTCGAAAAAACTTGTCCCTTAACCCATTCGTGACCGTAGGTGCATATAAGCACCTTCATAAAGAGCTTACAATATTTGTTTCTGGCACCAGTAAAAAAGAAAAGAAATATTTACTTTGTTTATTTTGAACATTTTAATAATTATTTAAGTAAAGGTAGCTTCTTTTAAAAAAGTGGTACCAACCGAATAAAATTTGTATAAAAGCCACTGGTTCCGATTGGGTTAATAAATAAATTATGTAAACACAATTTTACTTTTTTTTTATTTTCTAATACACTGATTTTAAGTTGTTGCTGAAATAACAATTAAAATTTAAAGTTAAAAAATAAGTCGATAATTTTAATATTGAAAGTAGGCAACAATTATTAATTTGAATCTACTAATACGTTTCATTGTACCCATTTAGTTTCATTTTGTTATTACATAGTTAATTATAGTCCAGATACGAATTTTTTTTTAAATATTTTTATTTATAATTTCATTCTGTTCTTTATACAAGCGCGGCATAACTACCGCACAGTGCGGCGTCTCAGCCTGAATGTACGGGTGACGCGCCGCAGTGTAATGTTTTTGAAAAATTTGTTAAAAAATATTAATAATTTGTTTTGAAATTTTTTGTCGTAGTACACGCGTTGTATATTTAACATTAAATAACACAGCATACTTTTTTTTATGTCCAAAATGGGACTTTATACACAACTTAAAAAAATGTGCGGCATGAATCCCGGAATTACCCTATATATTTATTTAGAGTATTTGCAACAATAGAAAGTATTAAAAAAATATCAAATGTCAATGAATTAGATGTATATTATATACTTTTAAAATACAACCGATTTAAGGAGTATTAGGATTCTTAAATTTTCAAAATTTTTTACATTTTGTTTTTTTAGATGCTAAACGTCTATCTCTTCTGAATATTTTGATATAATTGTTTCCTTGAAATTCACATTAGAAGAGAAGTTGTGGCTTTTTCAGTTATACCCGCTCAATAGCTGAAGCGGCGTTTCCGAAACTTTGAAGTCATATTTCTCCAGATGACGTTTTTTGGCATAACGCGTACAATATCTCAAAAGCGCCTGAATATGTTTTCATGAAAATTTCAAAACGTATGTTTCTTGTTGGTCTGTATAAACTAAAATTAAAATTTCTTTTTTTTTATTGGTAAAAAAAATACTTTTTTAGGATATTATACTATTGCATCTGCCAAAATTTTGCAATAGCTAAATAAAACTTTGCATTAAAAATATAAAAATGCTTTAAACACAAATTTATTTAAGTTCCGGGCAATTATTACAGTCTGAAGTATAAGTAGGCACACTTTCATTCTAATTACAAAATTTACTTTGTAATTGTTAAAATAAATAAAAAGGCAGACATAAAGACGTGGATCGAAGTGAGTATATTTGATATTAACAAGAACAATTACACAAACATACTGAAAGAAAACAGAAAATTTACAGGTATTTATAGATTTTGCAAGGCCCATGGCAGAGAATTGGCGGCCGTGAAAGAAAGCTACATTAAACAACCAATCACAATAAACATAGTTGTACAAAAAGAAATTAATAAGAATTTAATGTAATGCTGTGATTATTTTCAACACCCGCCCATAATCTAGCATTACATCAGAAAACAAAGAAATTTCTTGAAATCAATCATTAATAATAATATGACACAATTTAAACATTACTTGTACAAACAACAAAGAAATAATAGTTCATAAAATTTAACTTTAGGTAATGCCTTTGTAAATAAATCAGCAATTTGCATATTCGTAGGAACATATTCAATTTTGATGTTATTTTCTTTTATAATATTGCGAACAAATTTCAATTTAATATCAATGTGTTTCATTCTACCATAATTACTCTCATTACTGATACATTTTATACATGATTGATTATCCTCAAAAATTACTAAATCCTTAATATTTACAATTTCACTAGCAATATTTTTAAACCATAACAAGTCTTGCAAACTTTTAGTTAAAGCAATGACTTCAGCTTCAGTTGACGATAAGGCAACTGATTTTTGTTTATTACAATACCACAGAACAGGCATGTTACAAAACATTAAAATATAACCTGTTATTGATTTGCGGTCATTTGTGTTAGCCCCCCAATCAGCATCAACATACATGGATAATTTAGGATCAGAATTTTGCTTTTTATACACAAGTTTTAAAGACAGTGTTTCTTTTAAATATCTTAAGATTTTCTTAAGTGCTTTCCATGCAATTTCAGTAGGATTTTCTTGCAATTGACTTAAACAGTTAATAGCATACAAAATATCAGGTCGAGAAATATAAGCTAAATATAATAAACAACCTACAAGTTCACGATATGGGCCAATAAAAGGTTTACCATTTTTGAAATCAGATGGGGTGGACTTAGGAGAAATAGGAATGTCACTGGGTTTACAATCTAGCATATTAAACTTACTTAACAATTTAATTATGTAAGACTCTTGATCCATTATTAAACTATCAGAATTGAATTTCATTTGAATACCTAGAAATTCTGAAACACTTTCCGATTTTGACATGTGAAACTCGTTATGTAATAGGGAAATAACTACATTAGTTTCATTTACATCTGAACCTGCAATTAACATATCATCTACATACAAAGCAATAATTATTTTATGATCATTATTATACCGAATAAAAATACAAGGTTCATTATCACAAGATTTACAATTTAACTTTGAAATAAATTCATGAAACCTTTCAAACCATTGTCGTGGGGCTTGTTTTAAACCATATAAACTTGTTTTAAGTTTACACTTTAGCCCACTTTTATCATCATAGCCTTGCGGCTGATCCATAAAAACAAGTTCATTTAACTTACCATTCAGGAACGCTGTTTTAACATCTAACACAGATGCATATAAGTCTTCATTTAAAATCAAAATAAGAACCAAACGTAAAGCTGGCATACTTATTACAGGGGAAAAGGTTTCACTATAGTCTAGCCCTTCTTTTTGCATAAATCCACGAGCTACGAGTCTCGCCTTATGTCGACCATCTCTTTTGATGGTAAATACCCATTTGCAGGAAATAGGTCGTTTGTCAGGTGGTAATTTTTCAAGATCCCAGACATCGTTGATTTTCATACTTTCAATCTCCGCGTCCATATCTTCTTTCCACAAGCGTTGTTCATCACTAGGGAGGGATCTGATATCATCAAACGTTAATGTTTCTTGTTGGCAAAGTAATGCTTCGTAAACTTCAGGATCTGGATACCGTACAGGTTGCTTTTTTAATCTTTCAGATTTTCTTGTTTTGTCTTCTTTCTCTTCAGGATCATCTAATTCATAACTCGTATTTTCTAGAACATCTGGATCAATTTCATTATCGACTGGTTCTGAATTTTCTAGAATATATTGTTTCGACTGAACATTTTCCTTTTTCTCTTCGTCGAATTTCACATTTCTTGATACAGTTATGCGTTTCGTTTCAGGATCTAGTAATCTATATCCCATTGAAGAATAACCAATGAAGATCATTTGTTTAGACCTATCGTCAAGCTTCTTTCGATGAACGGAAGGAATTAACATGTAAGCACTGCATCCAAAAACACGTATGTGCGTGAAATCGGCTTCTTCTCCATATTTCAGGAAGTACGGAGTTTTGTTCTCAATAGTGCTGCTTGGCATTCGGTTTTTCAAGTAAGCTGCTGAAAGGATAGCTTGACCCCAAAAAGTCTTTGGTAAATTTGATTCAGCAATCAAAGCACGTCCTATATTCAGAAGCGAACTATTGCAGCGTTCAGCTACTCCATTCAAAGATTGCGTGTATGGAGGAGCGGGATCTATCACTATACCAAGATCTCTAGTAAAATTCACTAAATCATTAGAAAAATATTCCTTCTCGTTATCACATCTAATTTTCTTCACTGTAGGGTTGGATTTTAAGAACATTTTTAATTCTTCTGAGACTTCACTTTTATGTTTCAGTAAACGTACTTCAGTAAAACGAGAAAAATCATCGATAAGAGTCATAAAATAGCACTCGCCAGAAAAGGTTGTCGGAAAAATAGGTCCACAAATGTCACTATGAATCAAAGCCATTGGCTTGGTTTCTCTTTTTCTTGGTCCTCTTCCCATTGGTGTTGCACTCTGTTTTGCCCGAGCACAAATATCACAAAAAGAATCAGGTACCGGAAGCTTCATATCTTTCAATACTTTGTCACTCGGATGACCAAGTCTGCGATGCCAGATATCACAATGATTTTTCTTTGAAGTAAGAACGGTTTCGTAAACAGGGACAAAGTCACTTACGTATTGTCCATTCAAATCCCGTTCACCGAAGTAAATACGGTTTCTCCCTTTTTCGATAAATACTTTTTGATTCTTGAAAATAACTGTATAATTTGCACTTTCAATTTTCCTAACGGAAATGAGTTGCCCGTTTAAGTCTGGAACATAAAGGACATCCTTTAAAGTAATTTCCATTCCATTTGACAGTTTTCCATTAATATTTCCAATACCTTTGATTTCTAGATTCGTTGTTTTTGATGCGCATTTAATAGTTCCTGAAGAAGGTACTAAGGATGCGAAATAATTCTCATTAGAACACATATGGGAAGTTGCTCCGGAATCTACTATAAATTCATTCCTTTTCCTGGAAGCATTTCCAGCAACGAAAGAAACAGCTGAAGAGGCAAATTTTTCTTCATTTGAATTTTTAACAGCTTTACAGTTACGTTTTATGTGTCCGAATTTTCCACAAGAATGGCAAGTAATTTTCTTTCTACAATATTTCGCTGTATGCCCTTTAGAGTTGCAAATTTTGCAAAAGAATTCTTTGCGAGTCGACACAAATGCAGTATTATCATGAGCAGCCTTAGTATATACTTTTTCTTTCTTTGAATCCAAAAGAAGTGCTTCAGCATCTAATAATCTTTGTGTCACGAAATCTAATGTCAAAACAGAATTCGGTTGGTTTTCTAAAGCAATCTTAACATTTTCAAATTCCTGAGGCAATGACATCAAAATATAAACAATAGTATCCGTTTCATTAACTTCTGCCCCAGACAGCTTAAGATCCGAAATTAATTTATTTATTTCATCAATGTGATTTCTCATAGAAACTGTACGATCTTTCTTAATCGTTGCCAATCTCTTCCGAATTAAAATTTGATTCACTGCACGCTTTGTATCATAAGTGCGTTCTAATTTATTCCAAATTTTATGAGCTGTATTTTCATCTTGAAGTGATGCAAGAACATTATCACTTAATAATGATAATAATAAAGCGTAAGCCTTTTTTGCTTTCACGACATCGGCGGCATTGTCGGAAGCCGCTTTATTTTCCAAGAATTTTTCCAATTCTTTAGCAGCAAAAATTGCCGTTACTCTTCGTTTCCATACCGAAAAAACTTTTCCATCACCTTCAAAAAGAGGGATACCGTAAACATCTTTTTAAGAATCCATTCTGCTCAATAAAATATATAAAAAGAAAGATAAAATCTTTTTCACTCAAAATCCCAGCAGAAATGAAAAACAGAAAGATAACGGCATCAGTATGTCTCGCAGCTCATTTCAACACTTGCTAGAACCAACGCTCTGCTGTTAAAATAAATAAAAAGGCAGACATAAAGACGTGGATCGAAGTGAGTATATTTGATATTAACAAGAACAATTACACAAACATACTGAAAGAAAACAGAAAATTTACAGGTATTTATAGATTTTGCAAGGCCCATGGCAGAGAATTGGCGGCCGTGAAAGAAAGCTACATTAAACAACCAATCACAATAAACATAGTTGTACAAAAAGAAATTAATAAGAATTTAATGTAATGCTGTGATTATTATCAACAGTAATCCTGCGTGTAAGCTGTTATTTTCTGCTCGTCAAATGTCTGACATGTTGGAGTCCCCCGTAAATGAAAATTCTGCATCTTCCTTTGTTTTAAATCTGTGAAATGAAAGAACATTCCTGTTTCTACCCCCCTAATAAAAATTTTGTTTTAATGTCATGTACCCTTTAAGATATTAAATGTTGAAAAGTGTCCTTTTTTTTCATTTTTCCAATTTTTAGAGTCCTGAGACCCCTTAAAAAATAATAGTTCAAAGCTAATTATGATTGTAACAATAAAGAAAACTAAACCTAAACCTGTTGTTAAACGATCTATTAATGATCAGGTCCTACAGTGTCTGGTACATAAAACTGGTTAATTTTTTATAAGTAAATAAATAAATTATAGCTTTACGATCCATAAGTTACATAAAGCTTGTGCTGAAACCATGTACAGTCATGGAAAAAAAAAGTAAACACCCCCTACTAACTCTTCAACAAATTATCGTTGAAGAAAGTTACTAGTACCGAACGATTGGGAATAAAGTCTACTTCTAAATTTTGTATTTAAAATTTGCTTAGGGGCAATCTACATATTAAAACGAACACAAAAGTTAATTTTTGTTCAATAACAATACCCAATTTTAACAAGATTTTTCGAAATCTTCAGTTCAAACTATGTCTAGTCACGAAATTTCACATCATTTGAATGATACGTTTCTGAATTATAAACATTCAAAATTTAGTGCTTATGTTAAATTACATTTTTATATTTTCATTAATATCTCCTGAAATTGTACTCCTAATGTGCTATTTTTTTGTGTAAAAATAATACTAAAATACTCAAACGTAAATACGCTGAATTTGCAATTTTTATAATTTTATGGTATGAATTATGAATTATGAAATTAATATTCGAAAAAAGTATGAATTGCAACCTACAATTTTTTGATGGATTTAGATTTATTAAGTCCTGCTTTATGGATATCCAAAATTTCACATTTTTCTTCCAAGGTTTGCAAATTATGTTTAAAAACAGCAAAATGAAGGATGAAGGGGCCGTCTACAATAGAAGTGAGTGGATATTTTGAAATTTCTTATGCTATCCTGTAATCTAACAGTCTTCAATGTCTGCTTGAAGGACGCCAAAGATGCCCTGATCAAGGAGGGTGCTCTCTTAGTCAACAACCGAGTACTGAACTTCAATTTGGATACAGCTCCTAAATTACGCTCGCCCCCCTGTCTGTGTGTCCGTCAGTCACAGAGCTCGTTCTCAGAAAATATTTAACCTGGACGTATAAAAACTATGTTTACTCGATTAGAGACCACAGAAAAGTTTCCGGCCACCTGATTGGATGGTTTCTTTTTCGTCATTTGAGATATATTTAAAGCCTTTGAAATATCAAACGACCTCAATAGTAAAGTAATATACCATCATACAATTAATTTATTAATTTTTGTTACTCATAAGAGAATACAGAATTTAACATATAAAATTTTAATCTAACTCTGTTTTTATCCAATGATGTCTTTATTAATACATATTTCCGCAAAATGAAAATTTTGATCTGTGCACACAATCAAAACAAAATACATGCTTATCCAAATTTCACATTCCAACAGAATAATGCGAAAACAATTTTCTTTTAATTTCACACACATTTTCTTCAATGAAATTTTATCGTTTTTCCCCGCATAAAGCCATAAAAAATTTTAAATTATACACTTTTTTTCATTAAAAATGTATATATAAATTTATGCTTATCATTAGATAGATAGATGGTGCCATAATTTAATTAAGACTCATTTTCATAAATTTCGACCATAATAAGAACAAGTTACAATAAAAAAAACTTAATTACAAATTTTGATTTAAATGATCTCTAATATTATACTTACGCGAAGGCTAGTCTTTGAACACAAGGTTTTTGCTGATCTTGAATTCCATTTTTCATTATACAAATTATTAAATTTGAAGAAATTGATTCAATTTTATTAAAAAATGAAACCAAAAATTTTACTTCAAAAAAGGCAGACATTTTAGGAAAAAGAGAAAAAAAAATCCTGCTACTGAGCAATTTTTTAAAAAATCAATTTCTTGTGTTTTTAATAATGATGTTAAAAGAAATCACATAAAAGAAACCAAACAATCAGGAGGCCAGAAACTTCTCTATAGTGCTTAATCGAGTAAAGCTAGTTTATGTGCAACCTGGACACTTGAAATTTTGCATACTTATTTTGAACACATGAGATCACGCCACAAATTATAAAATTTTAAAGAAGTCTTAATGAACGCACGTTATTAATTAAAAACCCCAGTTTAAAGAATGGAAAATGTCCATAATTTAACAAAAGCAAGGGTTTTAATCAAACCGCAAAGATTTTCTTTCAGAAGAGGGAGGCTGAACCACATTTTAAAAAGGGTTCCATGGCGATAAATGTACTAGACATTTTGAAAGACGCCGGACCTAAAAACTTGAAATCACACACTCAGATGCCAAAAAATTTTCACTTTCAGAATTTATAATTTTTATTTTCAAAAATTTCATCTAGAAGCGTAAAAAGCCATTAAAAACAGATTTATATAAACACATTTTATTTCTTCCAAAAAAAAAAAAAAAAAAAAAAAAAAAAAACAGTAGAACACAGTTGTTATTTCATAGCCAGACGGGCTATCACCTAATGTTAACAGCAGGACATCAGGTAAAACCACAAATAATTTTTTTAGGATTGTTTTTTCGGGTATAAAAATTTTACAAATGTTGCAATTATAATTTTTAAACTTGTGCATATATGCATGTTTTTCGAACAAAATTCATGCATTTACGAAGAAAGTTTTTATAGGTGATGTTTACCTGTTTTGAGGGCTGTAGAACTGTTTTATAGTTCAAAAAGAAACATAATTATAGTAGTACATAACTATGTTTTCTATGCAAATCCGAAAAAAAAATATTATTGTGTTTACCTTTGTGGTTACCTTTCTTATATTTATAATTCATGATTTTGGCCACAGAATATACAATATAGTTTTATATTTATAATATCAATTATTTCTAGTATAAATTTTATATATTTGTACATTTTTAGATGAACGTAGTGTTGACATTACATGGAACACATATCAAAGCATAACACAAAACAGTATAGTATAATACATATGTTTTGAAATTTCAGCTACACGAATTTAAAAATTCTTTTACGAAAAATATTTAAGCCCATCATTCAGTTTTTTTTTTTTTTTTATCTGCCATCTGTACATTAATGCTTTTATCTAAAAAGCTATAATTTAAATGAAGACGTTATTTTATTTCATTATTTAAAAAATATACATATTTCTAAATTAATTTTTTGAAGAAATTTCATTTTATGTATTAAACTTAAAGCATTTCCCTGATTATATTTTAGTGAACTTTGTTTTCCATCATGAATATATTGCGTATACAAAAATTCAAATGAACTATATAATAAAAACAATTTCCTTTATAATTCGATTAAAATCAAACATATTCCACACAATACGTTTTCTTTTCAGTATAAAAATTCATAATAATTTAACACGAAATATCCATAATAGAAATAGGAGCGAAAATGACATCCTATCCTCCGGATATAGACAGGAGCTGCTCGAGGCTCACAGGAAACAAGTGGCTTATCCGCTCAATTTAGTAAAGTGTTGTAGGATTTTAAGAGAGGGTGTGTAATGGAGTGGAATATATGCAAGATGCTTTATTTATGAGAATCATATTTCTGTTTTAGATATTGGAATATCTTCATTGTGTCTTCCAGAGTGATTGAAAAGAAAATGTATACGGAAAATGTATTTAATATAACGAAAATTTGCAATATGAAAATTAAAATTCTAGTGTTATATTTACCTTGAGTTAAATAATGATAGAATTGATGATATAATAATATAGAATAATGATAGAGTAGTTGAGTTAAATAAGAATTACAATGTTTTCTTTGGGACAATTCTCGAATAAGCATAAAGAAAATAATAACAACATTTAAATCCTACGGTGGCCGGGCTTGCAATGGTTGAAAAAATTCTAGTTTTTTCTGATGTATTTTGAGATATTTTAAATTTGTATGTTAAATATCTTTATATTATATTTATGCACCTAAAAGTAATATTTGTAGAATTATTTGTGCTTTATATATATTATTATGACAAGTTGCGTCGTGAATTATTGGAAGTATTTAGACAGTGATAAGTATATGTGCTCTGTTGACAAGGATAATTATATATGCAGATTATGCGACCTAAAAATTCACGAAATACGCAAGTAAGTTCGCAATAAATTTCTTTGAGGTGGTTATTAAATTATAAACATTCAGTTTTAGGGTTCCGTAAATATTTAAGTTACTTCAAAATAAAAATCTGTTATATATATATATATATATATATATATATATATATATACTGTGCAATGTATCGTGTGGAAGCTCTTGTGACGCCGAGATCAAAGATACTTTTGTTTTAATTTTAGGTATTATATTTTCAAAGATATATTCGAAAGTATTAATAAAAATTATGTTTCTCCCCTTTATTTCCCAAACTACTGAAAGTAAAATAACATAACATTATAAGTAGTAGAAGTTTATTTAAACCTTGCAGGAAAACTATATCGATTACCCTAGGTCAGGGTTGGCGAACCTATGGTACGCGTGCCAGAGTTGGCACGTGAGACAATTTCTCTGGGACGCGAAAAAATAAATTCTCTAATCATTATACACATTCTTTTTTTTCCTATTATAATCAATAAAATTTTGTTCCACAGACACAGTTTCACAAAAAAATGCAGCTATTTTTGCATGATTAACACATCAAAAGAACTATTGTTATGTTATGCAGGGTTTTTAAAATGTATTTTGCCTTTCTATACGAATTTAAGAAAGTTCCATTTTTCAGACTAATTTTGTTAGACAGTCACTGCAATAAGATGGAAAATGGATCCAATTTCTATGCATATTTATAAAACTGTCAAAATATGAATCAGTTATAAAGAAATTTCCATCGAGCATCAACAAAAATCTCATCAATACATTGCTTAATGCAACTTAGATAATTATAACCAGATGTTGCATTAATAATAAAGTCAAAAATTACTAAAATAAAATTTTTTATCTTCAATTTTTTTTGTTGCAGTACGTATATATCATATTTACGAATTAAAATTTTGTTAGTTTAATAGCTTATTCCAAAATACAGAGAAATCGCATTTTAATTTTTAATATTTTTTAATTATTAATTATTAATGCATGAAAGGAACTGATTTTTTAACTAGTGTTTTGTATAAACATCGCACACTTCAAAACTATTTTATGTCAAAGTTTGGCACGTTACATTGTTGATAGATATTGTTTGTGAAATTTTGGCACGCGCACGTAAAAATTCGCCGATCCTGCTCTAGGTCTAATAGGTATCGGGAAAATCACATTTTCCCGTTATACACAAATTTTACTTTGCGGGCGTTAAGTAAGAGACTTGAGGGGCACACGAGGTACCTCAAGTCGCGGAAGTTTAAAAGGATTGTGATAATGATTTTCGAAAATTTGACGGTAATACGCGAAGATATTAACCGTTAAGGACACGGACGGTTTGGACATACATAAAGATATGGACGGCGTACACTATGCACCATTGGTTTTTAAAGCCTAGATAATTATTGCATGTGGTTTCAATGCCAGCCACAGAAACAATAGTAGAAATGTTAGAATAATTAAAATACGTGCTTTTTTTTTGGAAAAATATAAATGAATGATTTCTGATAAAAACATGGAGCTGTTATAAACTATATTCAATTTAATTATCTATATTCCAAATAAATGAAAGCATATAAATCATTAGGTAGCCGATTTTTTTTGTCGTGATTTTTGAGTGACGTTTGTTTTTTTTTGTTTTTTTTTTGGGGGGGGGGGGGGGTGTACTGTTCAGCTATAGTAGGGTGTTTCATTTTTCCAACGATATGATTTTCATACGACTTTGCTTGCGCCCCGAGTCTGAATGATGTAAAACATATGTATGTCAAATTTTAAGAAGATTAGATAATATTTAGAGGTTGCACACTTTGATCACTTTTATCTCAAATTAGTGAAATATCTACTATTGTAGTACTTTGTACTAAAGGGCTTCTCATGTGTGTCTTTCATATTTTGAAGGTAATTGAACTTTAAAATGGAAACCTTAAGAGGAATTTGGCATCTAGAAAAGGTGCCTAGTGATGAGTTTTTATTAGTATTTGCGTAGTGATGAGTTTTTATTAGTATTTTGTCCCTGCAAAGGAGCAAGTACTCTTAATTTTATTTACCATTACAATGAAATAAAAGAAAGACTTTTGTATTCTATTAAATCTACCAGTCCTAAATTACAGGAAGTGTAGAAGAAAGCAAATATTTCTGTTAAGACAGAGGAGAATATCAGTGCTGGTTTACAGAAGATGTACAAAGAATAATAAAACCTGAGTATAGATAAATCGAGCAACACGGATAAAGCAAGTGTGTAATAGCAGATTTAGAAAGATGATCTCATTACGTTATTTGACATTTCCTGGTAAAATGTGATGGGCATTACTAGCATATCACAAGAAGATAAAGAATTTCTTAGGGCACAAAAAAAAAAGATGATACGAGTTCGTCAGTTAGTGGAGTTGATAAGGTTTTCGCCTCAAAAAAAGAGAACTAAGTGTACAAACGGGTTAATTACTTACAAAATGTCCTAAAAGACAGAAGTCATCTAAGAGAAGATTACAAAGAGTTATTACAATTCTTACTCTTATACCTAGAAGGTTTGTCTGAAAACGACTTCAGTTTCAGGATTCCAGAGGCTCTGCATCAAGCAAGGTGGATAGCAAAGGCAGTATATGCACTTAAAAATGTACTCTTCTCTAAACAGTTGAATATTCCTCTGAAAAGAATGAAAAGAGTTGCACATTGTGTCAGCATCATACATGGTCACATTTGGCTTGAGGCAATTGTAAGTCAATTGGCTCCAAAGAATGATTTGGATATGCTACAGCTTCTGCACACTTACCCAGATGCAGATGTTAAAAAAAGTTCTCTCACAGCTGATATAGATACCTTTGGTATCTTTTAGAAACAAACGTAGGATTGGCTTTTTTTGGACGTAAGTATTACTCCGGCTAATAAAGGAAATATGACTCTAAATTTAGAAACCAAAATTGTAAAGAAAAAGGAAATGAAACTATTCCAGGTAAAAAACTAGATTTTCAAAGAACAGACCTGAATCATTTCGTGGGATCCACGATGTGACAGAATACTGCAGTGATTCTCTAAGAAGCCATGTGAACGCTTTTATTGTAGTTAATGATACAGCAGAAAGGGGAATTGATCTGATTAAACGAATTGGTCACGGACAAACAGCAAAAACAATTCTTGTTGAGGGTAATTGAGCATTATAGAAAAGATGTCACCAAGAGAACAAAGAAGAGATTGCATAGTTCAAAGTTGATTAATATCACATATGTTTAGCTTATTATACTATCTATTGATCTTATTGTCTAGTTTTAGGATTATTTGAAGTTTGTGATTTCTAGTTTTCCAAAAAAAGTAATTAACATTAAAAAATCGTATTTTTGCCTACTTTTTTAAACTGATCAATGTATGCAACCCCTAAATATTATCCGATCTTAATGAAATTTGACATGGAATTGGCTGTAGTTGACTTTCGTGATAAATGCTTCTGATTGAACACTCGCTGGTGTAGAAATAATAAGATTTTAATGTCTGGAGTAAGGCATGAATTCTATTTACAGAGCACACTAACTATGTACAGGGTTTAAGGGGATGAGAGGGGCTTTTTCCGGCAATCTACCGGCCTTCAATATACTTCGGCGCGCTCACGGAGCCTGACCGGATACGTCTTTCCAAGTCAGTCCGCGCAACAACTCTGAAGTTAAATCGAAACTTCGCTCCCAGGCTGGAGGCTCAAAATCACTAACTCATCAGGTTTATTGTCTTTTAGAATTTGCACACTCTGTCAGTTCTCATGGGAATTAGCTGCACCCTCTTACTGCGGCCAGGATGTGGTTAGCATGTTTGGGAAAACGCACACTACATCCACACTCGGATATCTTGACATGCGTGCGCCCCTGCACACGTAAGACCAAAAGCAGCAAGAAAAAGGCAAACTAAATTTTATCTAAAAAAAAAGATATTTTAACAAAATTTTTCCGAAATTTTTAAAGTTAAAAGAAAAAATTATCTTTAAAAAATTTAGAGGCGAAAACGTAGAGAACTGACAAAACAACAAAAAAAAATTAAATTTAAATTTAGACTTTTCCATTACAATGCATAGGCTGAACTGCACTAACACTACATGAAGAAGAAAAAAAAAGTCTTCGAAGAAAACCGATGTGTGTGTCATGTATATGTAACATGCACCGTCTTTCGTATTTAAGAAGATCCGCCTATGGAACTTCACGTCTTTAAAATAGTTTTATCTCAGATTTATACATCTTAAAAATCTAACATAAGGAAAGAAAATAAATTCGTCTTAGGTAGTGCAGCAGTTACTACACAGCGAAAGAAAAGTAAAAAGAAAAATAAAATTCAATGCAGGCGTTGGGGAAGGGGGGGGGGGGGTACATACTAATATTTTAAACAATTATTTGCATTAAGCATTTGAAAATATATCAAACTACTAAAAATATATATAAATACAGATACATAATAACAAGACTTATTCATATCAGTTACACGTTAAAACACATTAGACGGAAAGATGCTAAAATAAAAAGTCTCTTGGAGTAATCAGTAAAAAAAAAGAGAAATATATCTTGTAAAATCCTTACATGTTTCACATACTCATGAAATAGTAAAAAAAGCACTTATTCCATCTGATTTTGATAGCTGTCGGTTGTGTATGTTGAGAAAAAGAGAAAAAAAAATCTTGGTGAAACTGTTCTTATCTGGAAAAGTTCGGTAATAATCAAAATAATTGAACGCTTACTTCTAAATTGGTATCCTTTTAAACGAAAACGCCGAATGAATCAATTACATGTATTGCGAAGGAAAAAAAGATCACCGTTTCCTTCTTTCGCACGCACAGAAACACAGATTACTCGATAACAGTTAAGTAGGTCAGTGTTACTCGTGACGACTCTTCTTTTTCTGTTTTTTATCGGTTAGAATCTTCGTAGAACTTAAATATTTCACAAGTATGATTTCACAGCAGCTTCAGTGATGTCTAAGGGCTTGAAAATGGTTGGATTTGACTCGGCTGAGACCCATGTGGAATTGGCTGTAGGTGACCTTTGGTGATAAATGCTTCTGATTGAACACTCGCTGGTGTAGAAATAATAAGATTTTATTGTCTGGAGTAAGGCATGAATTCTATTTACAGAGCACACTAACTATGTACAGGGTTTAAGGGGATAAGAGGGGCTTTTTCCAGCAATCTGCCGGCCTTCAATATACTTCGGCGCGCTCACAGAGCTTGACCGGATACGTCTTTCCAAGTCAGTCCGCCCAACAACTCTGAAGTTAAATCAAACCTTCGCTCCCAGGCTGGAGGCTCAAAATCACTAACTCATCAGGTTTATTGTCTTTTAGAATTCGCACACTCTGTCAGTTCTCATGGAAATTAGCTGCACCCTCTTACTACGGTCAGGATGTGGTTAGCATGTTTGGGAAAACGCACGCCACATCCACATATATATCTTTTATATCACTTAGACTTGGGGCGTAAGCGAAGTCTATTTACATTTTATTTTTTGCATTACAAAATCAAACACCCTAGCTATAGTGACGTTAAATGAATAGATTACTGCAGATGTTGTTTAAGACTCGATCGTAAATAAGGAATTCTTCAGAGGATGTGAATGATGTCATTTTATATAAATTAAAATTGTGCGTTTTAAGTCTTAAAACTGAAATATGTTTTCCATTATCTATATTTACATACATTTTTTTTTTCATCGGGGAAGACACTAAATTCTAAAATAGGCAGAATTTCTGTTTTCTAGTATTTTATTACAATCGGTAGTGAAGACAATATTGCGGTTAAATTATGTTTTTCAGGAAAATTTGATAGAATAAAATCTTTGTTTAACATTTCAATCATCAAGAAGCAATTTATTTCATAAACCGAAAATATTCTGTCATCTTCAACTTTCATATACATTTGATAGACATAAAAACATCCAATTTTGCGGGAAAATGACAAAAAAGGGAAAAATGAAAAGGATTATTAGATTGCTTTTTTGTCGTAATTTTGAAATTGAAACTAAAAAATGAAATTACTAAAAACAGAATGAAAATTTTAAAATCAGAATTAAATGATCAGGTGTTAACATCAGAAAATAGGAAAAATTTACACGTAAATATTAACAATTTACGAAAACTTTAAAATAATAAAATTATTACACAAGAAACACTATTAAAGGTGGTAATTACGCCATATGTAAAATGTCAAAATATCAATATCGCCATATTTAAAGTGCTTAAAGTAATTAAATTATAATGCGTGAAAAACTTTTAATGGTGAATATTAGGTCATATTTAAAAAGACCAAACAATAATATTCCCAACCACTTTTAAATTAAATAATATACGTGCCCGTGCATCTTAAAAGAGAAAAAAAATAATCAGAAATGCATTTAATAGTGAAAATTTCGTCACATATTAAAACGATAGATTTTAAAGCAATTTTCATTCCCTAGAATTTTACTGTGATTTTACATGGTATAAAAGTAATGTGGCTAGCAAATTTTTTATATGTTATATCGAGAAGAGTCTGGAGAGAATTCTGTTCTGGATTTCATGGCGAGCTTTTTGTGACAATAAATGCTTCGATGTAATTATTGCGATCTTCAGCATTTGGGGTTACCTTTTTAGGTAGCTTTCTTTACAAAAAAGCTACCTATTGCAGCCGTTCGGAGGAAAGCGATTTCAAAAAAATTTGGTATATTTTCATCGATCATGACCCCCAGACCCCGAAACCACCCTCCGTTCAAAATTGATATATATATATATATATATATATATATATATATATATATCTATATATATATATATATATATATATATATATATCTGACCTATGTCACACTGTAACTCCCGTAATTATGAACCGAATTCGATGTAATTCGGTGTGTACATAGTACATACCAATGTCTCGACCGAGTTCGTTGGCCAGCATCATCCGCCGTTTTGTTTCAAAATGGCGGCCATTTAAAATTTTAAAAAAAATTTAAAACTTGGAATGTGGTACCAAAAAATTAAAAATGGAAATATATTTTTTTCTTATGTATTTGACCTTTATACAAAGATTCCGGAGCAGTTTTTGTTTCGTCTATATCTTAAAAAATGGCTGAGTTATAGCATTTTGAATTTCTAGCGTGGCTGACATTTTGAAACGTCCTGAATTTTGTCACGCGATAAAAGGCGTATTTATGAACCGATTTGGATGTAATTCGGTGTGTACATAGTACATACCAATCTCTCGACCGAGTTCGTTGGCCAGCTTCATCCGCCATTTTGTTTCAAAATGGCGGCCATTTAAAATTTCTTTAAAAATTTAAAATTTGAAATGTGGTACCAAAAAATTGAAAATGGAAAAATATTTTTTTCTTATGTATTTGACCTTTATACAAAGATTTCGGAGCAGTTTTTGTTTCGTCTATATCTTAAAAAATGGCTGAGTTATAGCATTTTGAATTTCTAGCGTGGCTGACATTTTGAAACGTCCTGAATTTTGTCACGCGATAAAAGGCGTATTTATGAACCGATTTGGATGTAACTTCGTTTATACATAGTACATACCAATGTCTCGATCGGGTTCGTTGGACAGCTTCACCCGCCATCTTGTTTAAAAATGGCGGCCATTTAAATTTTTAAGAAAAATTTAAATTTGAAATGTGGTACCAAAAATTGAAAATTGAAAAAATATTTTCTTCTTATGTGTTTGACCTTGATAAAAAGATTCGGGAGCAGTTTTTGTTTCGTCCATGTCTTAAGAAATGGCTGAGTTATAGCATTTTGAATTTCTAGCGTGGCTGACATTTTGAAACGTCCTGATTTTTCTCACGGAATAACAGGAGTATTTATGAACCGACTTGGATGTACCTTGTTGTGTACATAGTACATACAAATATCTCGACCGAGTTCGTTGGCCAGCTACATCCGCCATCTTGTTTCAAAATGGCGGCCATTTAAAAAAAATAAAAAAATAAAAAAATTTAAATGAGATACCAAAAAATTGGAAAATGAAAAAGATTTTTTTTGTATGTGTTTGACCTTAATACAAAGATTCCGGAACAGTTTTTCTTTCGTCTATATCTAAAAAAAAATGGCTGAGTAATAGCATTTTGAATTTCTCTTGTGGCTGACATTTTAAAACGACCTGATTTTTGTCACGCGATAACAGGCGTATTTATGAACCTATTTGGATGTAACTTGGTCTGTACATAGTACATACCAATGTCTCGACCGAGTTCGTTGGCCAGCTTCATTCGCCATCTTGTTTCAAAAGGGTTGCCATTTAAAAAAAATTAAATTTAAAATTCAAAAAGAGGTATTAAAAAATTGGAAAATGAAAAAGATTTTTTTTATGTGTTTGGCCTTGATACAAAGATTCCGGAGCAGTTTTTGTTTCTGAAAATTTGTTCTTTTGTTGATATCTTAAAAAATGGTTGATTTATAGCACTTTGAATTTCTAGCATGGCCAACATTTTGAAACGATCTTGTATTTGTCACGCGATAACACACGTATTCGCCTATTTCGATGTAAGAAGGCATGTGGATAGTATACATCAACACCTCGACCAAGTTCGCTGGGCAGATTCATCAGCCATCTTGTTTCAAAATGGCGGCCATTAAATTAAAAAATATATATATATTTAAAGTGAGGTGCAAAAAAAATAGAAATTGAAAAAGGTTTCTTTCTTAAGTATTTGATCTTGATATAAGGATTCAGGAGCATTTTTTGTTTGTCTTTACCTTAAAAAATGGCTCAGATATAGCAGTTTCAATTTCTATTGTGGGTGACATTTTGAAAAATCTGATTTTTTGCATGCGACAGCACTCCTATATATTAACCGATTCCGATGTGAGTGAGCATGTGCACAGCAATTACTAAGGTCTCGACCAAGTTCACTGCTTAGCCTCATCCACCATGTTGTCTTAAAATGACAGGCACTTTAAGAAATTGCCGAATTTGGCAGCCAAATATAAGTTACTTTAAAGAAAAGCAGCTTGGATAAAGCTGACTAATTTCGCGAAATTCTCATTCATTATATTGATAAAAATTAGTATTGAATCTCCTATATTCGGTTTCCACTAAATTGAGCTTCGTGTGTTTGCATGATATAAGTTGGCTTTTTTAAATAAGGATTATGAAAGCTACCTCTTCCTCCCGGCACTGGCCGGAAGGACTTTTTATTACTTGAACACTGCTGGTGGGTAAGTGATAATTTTGCATACATATATTTTTATAATTAATTTTTCATTTAATTTATAATTTTTCGTTTTTTTAAACGATATTTTTCAGTAGATGTAATATTATGTAAATATTTTGTGTGTGCATTTTTATAAGTTTTATATAATATAATATTATTTTTATTTTCACGTCTATAATGAATGTATATGAATACATATAACTATATAGTATTTATTTACATGTGTATCTAATATGTGTTTATATATGTATATATAATTACATACATAAAGTATATATTTATATAAATAATACAAATATAATGTTTATAATATAAACAAAATATGTTCATAAAATTTAAAAAACAACTTTTTCTGCCATCTTGAAAAATTTGGCAAGATGCTAAATCGGTCTTTTGGCACTATTTTGGATTATTTCGCCAATCGCGTCAACCAGAGCTGGATACGGAAATCTTCCCATTATACGAGGTTCGAACCAGAAATAAGGTTCCCAAAGAGCTCAGCCGCACGGCAAGGTGCGAGGCGAAATACGGCAACAGCGCTGTGCGCGACTATTCCCGTACTGGCGATTGCCCCGGCCGCGCTTCCCTGCGCCTCTTATTCTTTGCTCAGCACCCGACCGAGATGGAGGCTCCGATTGTTGATCCCTCCAAGAGCGAGATTCGTTCCGTAATTCGCTTTTTGAACACCAAAGGAACTCCAGACGTGGCTATTCATCGTCAGTTGACAGAGGTCTATGGTGATAAGTGTATGTCCGTTCAACGCGTCCGAAAGTGGTGCAGGGAGTTTAGTGCCGGTCGGAAGGAAGGCCACGATGAAGAACGGGTAGGAAGACCGTTAGTTTCGGAGGCGGTTATCGAGACCCACCTTAGAGTCCGGGTCTCGCACCTAGTGATTATCAACTTGTTCCCCAAATTAAAGGAACAAGGCCAACGCTTCCGGAGCGACGATGACGTCAAAGAAGAGCTGAAACGCTTCCTCATCGGGTTGGTGCCGGAGTTCTAGGACATTGGGATACAGAAATTGGAGCACCGTCTACAAAAATGTATTGAAAAATATAGCAATTATGTAGAGAAATAGAGCAAACTTCCTGCTTTCCAATGATGTAATTTTCTATGCGAAATAACAATGTTGTCTATCATTAAATTTGATGGGTACCTTATTTCTGGATCGACCCTCGTATCACTTGATGCAGCATAAATAGAGGTAAATGTGTGCGAAAAATACTTTGGATTTAATTTTAAGATTTACCATTCCATAAATATCTATCAGAAATTTCGGATATTCTTATTAAATTATATAAATAATATGCGTTATAAAAATAACATGAAGATATGCATGACTGAATTTAAAAATAGAGAAAAGTATCCTGAATAACCTATACCTGTTCCTGAAAATATCTAAAACTCGATCAAAACATAAAATATAACCAAACAATTTTAAAACACAATGCTTTTCAATATACCATGGTTATGAAAGTTATTCCCATAAGCAGACGAATTTTTTTATCTTGAACCTAAAGGAAGAATATTTTGCATAGCGTCGTTATAAAAGTCAGATAGATAAGGAAATTTTTAACCTAACCATTTTATATAAGCTTATTTTCAAATGTGTAATTAATCTTACTTATCAATCCCGAAAACAACCGTCAGTTGTTACGACAGTGATGGATGATGTCACGGTAACCGAAAAATGCCCCAATCAAACAGAAAAGTATTGCAATCCGATTGCAGAATACAGTCGCAGTTATAGTGATAATATCATTCTATCTTCTGTAACCTGGTAATAATTTTTAAACAGGGCATATTGTTTTTAGAGGCTTCGAAGCAAGAATGCGGGTTGCCGGGCGTAGCTTTCAGGGGGCTGAACCCCCTTATATGCATATATTTTTTAACTGCACAATTAACATGCGAAAGATTACTGACTTTGCACAAATGAAAAACTAGCGCGACGGCAGCTTTATTTCCATAAACACACAATATAGGTAAAAGTACCAGTCAGAAATGTTAATGTAATAATTTAAGTTGTCGGACACTAAGGAATAAAAATTCAGTTCTACAAATACATTTTCCCCAATTACCTTCGCAAATGGATATCTCAAACTACACTATACATGATTTTTTTTCACAAAAATTCTAAAATATTCTTTCCGGTGCAAAACAGTGTTGTTTCTTTTTCATACAAGAAATCCCTAAATACAAGTTTTCTTTGGTTTATACGGTTGCAATTAATGTGACTTTTATTTAAACCTTTAAATATTTTTAATACTCTTAATCAATAAATGCGTGATAATTTCGGATATTACACAGCACATAAAGTGGCCGATACGTTTTTTAACTTTTGACAGTCAAAAAGCATTTAATTAGCCGGTAAAATGGAAATAAATACAGAAAATGAAGATATACAAAAACCTTAATTTCGTATTATGTATTCTGCAATGAAGAAAACACACCTACTGTTATTAAGTTCATGATTAAATAAGGTAGAAGTATCTAATTTTTAAATATCAAGTTGTATTACTTTGAACGTAGGAGTGTAAGATTTCATTAATTAACTTAATAGTGAGTACATCAGCCTAAAATATATATCTTAAGAGGTATGAATTTCGGGTTTTTTTTTTTTTTTTGTCATATTCATGAAGTATGTGTAAAGGAAACTAGTGTATATTTGATAAATTTATAATAAATTGACAAATTCATTTGGAATATGCGTCTTCTACAAATAACAGATCAATCAGAATGTTATAGTATACATTATAAAATTCTATGTGCATCGGCCTTTCAGGAAAGTTGTCGGTTCTTATCTTGCAGTTTTTCAATTAAGAGCTTTCTTCAAATGGCGTGCTTTTTTATACTTTTATGGCCTTGTATAATCAATTAACCTTATTAACCCTTTCAGAGGCGTTGTTTGCAGTCTGCAACTGCTTAATTTTAGAGCCCAAAATATCAAATTGCACCGGTAATTTTTTAGAACAATTTTAATCTTATAATATAATTGTAAATTTTTTTTGATTATTTTGAAATAAATTTGTTCGTAAATTGCGATGCGAATTAATTATTTGAACATTTTTGGAGCAGAAATGCCTTGCCCCTGAAAGAGATAAGAGACTGCAAAAGTCACGTGACGACACATTCCCAAGCTAAAATTTAACGATGTTTTATGTTCTTTACCAATTCCTCCTTTGTAGGTTAATACATATATATTTGTTTGTGTATAAATATCTGATTTTGATTTCTAAAGTTGCGCGCTTGTGATTTTCCAAACTTTTTCGACGTTTCATTCTGTGGATACAATCAATTTCAAAAATAGATTGATTGATTTTTCAAAAATTTAAAGTGTAGCTAAAATCGAAAAAGTACAATGATATAACGTTAGACATCGATCTTAGATATCTTATGTAAAAAGATCTTTTAAAATTATTGAAATGTAAATTAGAAATTTTCAAAGAAAGCTTCAATGGGTTCAACTTGTTAGTGTTTGCGCTTGACTGAAGAACACTGTAAAGAAAATCCGTACACATACTTGTGATATTATGTTAGAATTTTGTAATTTAATGAAAACTATATTTATTGGAAGAAAGTTGAAAATTTAAGAGAATATATTTCCTTTTTTATCCTTACTTGTATAATGTTAAAAACGGTAATGTTTCTTCCGAGACAGGGAGACGGAAATATAACTTTTCAAACGATAAAAATACGAAAAATTTACATTCTATTTTCGTAATTGATATTTTGGCTTATATAATACAGGTAAAACAGGCCAAAAATTAATCGAACAATATGCAACAACTGGTGGCCATTTACGAAAAATTGGGAAGAACTTCGTTTCGGCACTATAAATCAAGATCTCGTGAGTCCAAAAACAAAACATGGTAAAACAACTTTATTCTTATAAAGTTGTTTTACCACGTTTTGTTTTTGTTGGGGTATGAAGGATCGTATTTTAACTCAGGAAGGTGATAGAACTCAACTTTGTTTTTAACTGGGACAAGTGGGGCATCGTTCATTGTGTATTTCTAATTCTGAATCGAATGAGTGCATTAACAAGTAGATGCAATCATTTGTTACAAAGTTACGGCAGGTTTTATGAATATAAAAACTATACATTAGTGCAGAAAAAATAGGTTTTTACAGCTACAACTGCACAAATTACAGCTCAAAATACAGTAAAACAATTTTATTTATAAGGTACTCATCGGGCCTTCATTTCTAGAGTCAGAACAAAGTTCGTTACAAATTATCGTGAATGGCCAACAGTAGTAGCCTTAAATCTATAATACTGCACTAAAAGACAATTTTCGACTTTCTATTTATAAAATCTGGTGTAACATTGTAACAAATGATTTCATCGATTTTCAGTTGGTGTCATTAGATCTACAATTAAAAAATACATAATAAATAATACAACACTTGCCCGTAAAAAAATGGTGTCCCCCCCCCCTCGTCTTAATTAAAATGCCTTCTTTCGCTTCTGAAACATTCTAAAGAACCTTTATTCGCTGAGGGACTCATTGGATCTTTAATTTTAGTGGTTTAGTGGCTTTTTAGTGGTATTTTTTAGTGGTTACAAAGTTCTTCACAAATTTTGATAAATGGTCATCAGTTGTCTCAAAGTAAACACTATTTTACCGTACTAATAACCCAGTCGTTCGATGCGTCCAGTTGGCGTCGAGGCATTAATCCTCTAATCGCAAATACTGAGGTTCGAATTCGGAGGCCGTAAAGCCGATAAAAAAGGAGAATATGTGGAAAATTAAATGACATTACATTTTCCTGTTTTGTTCACGAATTTGTTTTCCACTGTGTAGGTTCTTAATCCAGTGAGACTAGTTCATAAATTTTTTATAGTAATCCCATATTTTTCATATTACTCAAGAACGGGGTTTATTTTGTGCTTGGATATAGTGTGAAGGATTTATTATTTTTCTAAAAGCTATTAATTATATAATCGTAGCACTTCCGAAAGTTGTCGTAGTTGGTTACATAAAGAGCTAACGAGAAACAAAAAAAGGAATAATTCCCGTATCCGTTGATATAAAAGGAATTAATTGTTGACCGATAACATTATTATTTACGGTACTGATCTTTTAAGAAAAAGTTCATTTGGAACTATCTGAGTCCAGTGATAATCCAGTGACACTAGTTCATGCACTTTTTATATTAATCCTATATTTTCATATTACTGAAGAACGGGGTTTATTTTGTGTTTGGATAGAGTGTGAACGGTTCTTTTTCTAAAACGGTTATTTTTCTTGAATGGTTATTTTTCAAAAAAGCTATTAATTATAAAATCATACCTCTTTCAAGAGTTGTCGTATTTGTATATATAAAACAGCTAACGGGAAACAAAAGAGTGCAGAACAAAAAATTAATAATTCCCGTAGCAGTTGATACAAAAAGAAGCAACTGTTGACCGATAACATTATTATTTACGGTACAGATCCTTTAAGAAAAAGTTCATTCGGAACTATCTAATAAATTGGCTGTGTCAAAAAGAAATAACAAAATAAATATTTCTTAAAGCTATACATAACCCTACCAGTAATTTTCGGAGTTTGATATAAAGACTTTTTCGCCATGTACTTTCCCTTATATTTCATATAAATGAGGTTTATTTACTATTTTTGGTTATTGTTTCATTACTTAAATTTGATTTAATCATACAATAACTTCAAATTAATTTAATAATTGAGTTTCAGGAAAAAAAATATTTTACAAATATTTTTGATTTTTCTACGACAAATTTATCTCATTAGATGAATTTTAAAATCGGAAATGTTCCTTTTGATACAAATAAATTTACGAAATTTTCCATTTCAAAAGAGATAAAACTGAAAAATCCCATGAAAATTTTCCAAATTGGTGTTATGGCCTATAATTAAAGTTGGATGTTGCCAGTTGGTGCAAGGTATTGAGCATTTATCCTCTAATAGTGAGTACAAATTTTCGAATCAGACCAGAAATAAAAAGAAAATGTGTGATAACATTCAATATAAATGCTTGTTCCGTGTAAGTATGCATCAGTATATAGAATCATTTTCTAAATATTGCTCTATTGCTCACATTTAATTTAAGAACAGAAATTTCATATTTTGAAAGCGGAAAATGCCCGTCATGGAAACGAGGGAGTGACAAAACAGAAGATCAGTAAAAAAATATGAATAGAAAACAAATATGCTGCCAGTACATTTTCCGTTTTTTACGGTTTTTTTTTTTTTTTTTTTTTTTTTTTACAGTGTAGAGCACTTTATTGAGACAAAAAATTCAATGATGTATACATATATATATATATATATATATACATCATTTTCAAGTCTTTATTAAAATATTGTTTAGTTTTTCATTTGTATAAATACGCTGCGTAAAATTTAAATTAGAAATCTGATGTAGAAACTGTTTCCCTTTTATGTTTCGGTTTTATACATATACCAGTAGTACATACCGGTTGTCCAAAAAAGACTGATGGATTTTTAAATTCCATAACTTGCAAACAGTGACAGATATTTAAAAAATTCTTGCAGGAGTGTTATGTAAGATCTCAGGAGTTTTTATGCTGCAAATCTAAGTTTTAGTTACAAATAGCCTCGATAGATGGCACTGCTAGCAATAACCGCTAAATCCAGACTCGATTTTTCGGCCTCTCTCTTCTTCCATGCGAAAAAAAAAGAATAAAATGTATTGAATGGATCCCGAAGTACCAAAATTCGGGTCTGGACTGAGCTCCTGTTGCTCTCAGCGCCACCTATTGTTTGAAATTCGAACTAAAATCACGAATCACAGTACAAAAACTCCTGATATCATACATAATCCTCATGCAAAAATTTTTTAAATATCTGTCACCGTTTGGATGTTATTGAATTTTAAAATCCATCAGTGTATTTTGGAACATCCGGTATGTATATATATACATATATAATACTTAAATGATTTAGTAAAAAATAGATAAAAATAGATTCATAAATAAAGTAACCGATGATCTTGGAAATATAATTTATTTTAAAAAATGTAAATAATTGGAAATTCAATATAATTTCATATGAGGTAAAAAAACAACATCGAACTCTCCTTATTTAATTTAACATTATATTCGAATATTATTGTGTATTAGTAATCTTACTATAATTATTGGTCATTATTTTCTTCATACATTTTTTTATTACAGAAACATTACTTCAAAAAATTATTCTCTTTCAGAATTAACACCATTCAGAACAAAATACGAAAACTCATTACTGCTTTCTTTTTATTATTTTATGTTTTGACTTCTTTTTCAAAACAACAATAATGCTATTTTCGCCTATATTCCTCCAGTCTTCTCTTTGTCTAATCTGATTTGTAATTGAAGAAAATACATTAATGATATTTTGGTTGCATCTAATTTCAAATTCTTATTCCATTATTTTCATGCATTCCATTATTTCAATCATAAATTCTTGGAAGATGTAATATCATTTCAAGTCGGAAAATCAGATTATGAAACATGTTCTTTATTTATGTTATTGTACGAGCGTTACAAAAGAAAATACATTAACTGAACAATGAAATATTTTTTTAACTTATTATACACATTAGCAAATTATTAATTAATTTTCTTTATACATTGTTCTATATTAGATTGTTCTATCTCTATTCCAAAGAAAATGTAACTACCGCTGTCACCGCCGCCTGTTTTGAATTTTTTGTGACCGGAGGTCTTTCTTCGTTAATATTAAAAAAACTGTTGCATACAAAAATATGAAAATCGGTAGTGTTATAGAAAAATGTTTGATAAACACGCTGATGCAGACAGTTTTCAAATCGAAGAATTATTTTAAGAGATATTTAATGCCAAAGTTGGACAAAATCGTTCCATTAAAAAATATTTATAGGAGCAAAAACTGTACATATGAATTTAATCATTTTTAGATCATTTTATGCGTCAGAATTTCCCGGTGTGCAGATTGCAGTTAGTTTTTTAATTTGAATAATTTTTCGAGGTTTTATTTCTATTTTAAATTCAAATTTTCAGCATTTCGAGAGATATTTTTTACAAATTTTAGAAAATTGTATTAATTTAAACTGTTACCAACTGTATAAACAGCGCAAACAGTAATGTTTGCTTCAAATTAAAAATTTATTTTACACGTGACTATTATAAACAAAAAATATAAAAAGCAGGAACTCATTAAAAATTACGTCATAAAAACTATCGTTACACGTGAATTTTAAATGAGAAAGAATATTGTAAAATAATAAATTCAGTAACATGCGTTAGAAGTCCTAAATAGGAGAATTTACGTCATATTACACTTATTACGTAAAATGAACAAAAAATAATATTGCAAAACAGTTTTAATTTAAAAATTGCGCGAGACATATACTTGACATTTTATGATGATCATAATATTTCATTTCTAACAAAAATATTTTTACGTGAATATTAAAAAGAGAAAGAAAAGTTTGGTAAAAATTACGTCAGATTATAATTGTCAGATTCAAAATAATTCAATCTTCCGAAATCTTTTTAAAGGCGGTCAAATTAGCGTGCTGTTAGAGTCTACGGTGTCTGAACGGGGTTTGACGAGCGTAGCTCGTAGGGGGCAGAGACCCCTAGTATTTAAAAAAAAAATCAATAATTAATAAATCGTATATTCTGTTTTTAAATATAATATATAATCAATTATATAATATATCAATTATATAATATAATCAATTTTATGAAAACTCATCCTGTTTATGATGGAATCCTATCTTAAACTGAATATTTGTATTATTTTGATATAACAATATCATATAATTATACCTTAACCTTCGTGAAACAGAATTTTGCCCAGTTCAGAGTGGTTCCGTTTTCACAATTTTTAACGTAATCATATGTATTATTTCTATTATCAGCAACCTTTTTCACAACTAATATGTAGCGTACAGCGATGAATGGATATCATTTTATAGAATATTTTACCCACAACTGACATCGCATACTCAATTTAGCTATTATGTAGCATAGAACGATGGATGAGTTATTATTGAATAGGATTTTTTGCCCACATTCGTGATTGCATATTGATTTTTTGTTATACTTTTAGGTTAAGTATCATCATGCATGTTATTTCTGATGTCATCATCCCCTTTTCTGTGTACAGACAAAACGGACATATGTGAATGAGGTTTTATATTGAAGGATGTTAAAAATTTCTTTGGCATAGTAGACTCACATTTCGTTAAAACAAATTGTTTTATTAAAAAAGTTGTATATACCGTATATTTATTTCCGTGTATAAACCGGTCGTGCATAAGCCGAGTATACGACTTTTCATTGAAAAATCGTCCAAAATCACATATAACCGCTGTATATAAGCCGAAGTTAAAAAAAGGTCGGTGAAAAATTCAAAGAAAGTAAGCTTCTTGTGCATAGGTAATAGAAAAAAAACGTGGTCTCCGAAATTATTGATTCCTCTTATTCTGTCTTGGCGCGCTTTTAAATCTACTAAATTGGGTCCCGCTCATTCTGTTATGACTTGCTCGGACATAAAGACCAAACCTCCAATTTTTGGCTTGAATTACACTAAGGATCACTAATGCGACGGATGGAGATGAGGATGATACCGTTTTTGAAGAAGATGGCGATGATGATGATGAGATATTAGACACTCTTCAATATACTGATGTACCATTGAAAGGAAGCGATTTTAAGTAGTTGTTTGAAAATTCTGATAATGGATTGGATAGTGAATGATGATTTTTTTCAGTTAAAAGAATGAAGTACTAAAGTATTTTTAGAAATTCGAGAGCACTTTTTATGTTTTAGATATTTACATTTTTTTCATCTCAGAATATCAATTTTGGAAAATTTTTAGACTCGTGTATAAGCCGAACTCCCCACTTTGGAGCCAAAAAATGCCCCAAAAGTCTCAGCTTTTAAACGGAAATATGCGCTAATTATAAATTGATAAAAATTATATCTAAAAATAAACTCGAATATTGCAGTGCTAAAGCCTCACACCGATCTACTTAAAAATATATAATAGTGCACAAAGCAGCTTTTTAATCTTCTAATTCTACACACTGGAGTTAGACTATCGTAAGAGTGACATTCTTCTTTTCCGATAGTACATTTAGCATAATATATATTAAATTGTGGTACAAACCGTTTAAATTAAAAATAGGCCTTCATATAGAACCATTATACACAATATGCCACGTAAATAAGGGTATTAATAACATAAAATGTGAAATATTATTACTGTATATTTTTTATGTTCTGATTTCTTTTCCAAAAAAATGAAGAATAATGGTATTTTTGCTAATTTTACGCCGAGCAAGACTCTTCCCTTTCTTTAATACCATTTGTAATAGGGGGAAATACATGAATGATATTTCGGTTGTATCTAATTTGAAATTTTGATTCCGTTATTTTAATTCATTTCGTTATTTCTGACGTAAATTCTTGGAAGATGTAATATCATTTCAAGTCAGCAAATCAAATTATGAAGCACATTCTTTACGCCCGTTTTTGTGCGAACGTTAAAGAAGAAGATACATTAAAACGTTTTCTCAAAACAACAAAACAGTTTTACCTCATTATTTACATTAGCAAATTATTCATTTATTTTCTTGATGCAAGAGTACTATATAAAAAAAAGTTTCACTAATAAAAAAACAAGTCGGAAATTGTACCTCAAACGTGGCAAATGAAGTGCGTTCGTACTATAACTAGTTTTATAAACATAAAAAATGTATTAATACAAAGTTTATTACGATCACATATGTATACTAATTAATTGATTAATACGGAAATAATAGGATTCCATTTTAAATACGACGTATTCACCATGGCAACTTAGAATTATTACCTATCATGGAACATTATTGAATTAAATATGTATAATAGGATTTAATAGAATGAAGAAAGCTTTTATTAATATCTTTATAAGTTTTGATTGGATTTTTATAAAATTTGAAATGACTGTATAAAATTCTGCAACGATTATATAAATCTCAAGCCAGTGTGTTGGGTAGTTTTTGCGCTGTTATATGCCGACAGATGAACAGACGAATGTATTAGACGACGATAACAGGAGCTACGTTTTTATATAATAACGAACGCACCTAAAAAGCTACATGTTCTATTTAGGAAATAACAGTCTTGGTAAACACAATAAAGCTTGTAAAAACCGACTTGGTTTATAACGGCATATTTACTTAAAATTAATATTTTTGTGGTCTCGAACAAGGAAATACAGTAAAATTTCTGCAAATACAGTAAAATACCGTAAAATTACATCGAATCCCTGAAGAGCACTAATTTAATTCGTTAAGATTAATATCGTAATATTTTTTTGTAATGAGTTTGTGTAATAGAATTTTTTTAACATTAAAGGTAATTTTCGTTATAATGGAAAATTCGTTAAAGTGACATTCGTTGTAAAGAGATCCTGTTGCACCACAAAATTATGTCTTCTACTAAGTATATAAAACAAAAACCTTCAAACAGAGACATTACGCGCAATCTATTTAGTAAATAACGACATTAATATGATAAAATGCAAAATTTCATTACTGACCTTTTTTATGTTCTAACCTCTTTTACAAAACAGTGAAGAATAATGGCCTTTTCACTAATTTTACGCCAGTCTTCTCCCTTTTTAATATTATTTGTAGTTGAAACAAATACATATATTTCGGTTGAAATCTAATTAAAAATTATTATTATATTAGCTTATTGCATTTTATTATTAAATATTATTGAAGGTATTCCTTAGTGTTGATAAATATTCTTTAAATATTTCAGAATTATTTGATTAACTTTAATGAGTAGAGGTAAATGATAAATATCAACATTTATTATTAACTAATTGTGGACAAAATTGTAAGTTAATTTACATATATAAATAGTTTTAAATTATCACTACTAACTTATTCAGAATAACAATAAATAAAGATTAAAGGTAAACTACAAGTAGTACAAAGCAATACTCGATTTATTTTGAATTCGATTGCATGTTAATAGAAACACGTTTTAAGATTTTTCATATATAAAAGTTGTACATAAAAAACAACCTTAAAATAGCATATACACATGCACTGTTTAAAAAAAATAGTTTTAGTAATACAAAAAAATTTCAAAAAAGAATGCTGTGTATAGACGAATACTGTCCTAAATGAAAACCTATTCCTGACGGAAAGTATGCTATACCATTTTGCCTGCTAAACCTGTCTGGAACTTAAATTTCCCGGTTCCAATAAATTCGCTTTTTACAGGTATTTTTAATAGGAAATAATTGTGTGGTAAAAGCATTAATCTTCAACTTCTATAATTTAGAGTTCGATTAATCTTCCTTTACAGAGCTATTTTGTTTTAGACTTTTATAGTTAAGAAATTATTGATATATTTTCTCGATACAAAACGCATTAAAAAAAATAAAATTTTGAAAAATCAAGTTAAACACGAACATTTCGTTACATAAATAAAAACATTATTAACAGAAAATACAGAAAAAAAACTACTATCCATTTTTCTCTGTGTTTTGTCTTTTATTTTTAATGTTTTTACTTTTTCATAGTATGTTTTTGAATAAAATCTGCAACAATAAAGATCATTCCTGTTTGTTCAATTTTAATCTAATGTGAACCTTTCTAATCTTACTTGAAATATTTAAATTGTATTTCGGTTTTATATACCAACTGTAATCTTTTCCAACTGAGTGAAAAGGTTTCCAAGCCAAAATTTAAAACAGGGACTATTGACTTAATCAGTCAATGCTCTGCCAACGGAGCTATGATTGATAAATCTAGCGGACGCAATTCACACAGCCAACCTTCCTGATAGTGGCTTCAGGTCTGAAATATGAAGCATATATAACACAGAATATGTATATATTCTGTTGGGCCCTTTAAAATTACGAGCCAATAAACCTGTAAAAAATGCATTTCGCAAAAAAATCAATGGAAACACATCTTCAATAACAAAGAAAATCAAACAATAGGAAGACTATTAAAACGCACATACACACATAAATAACGCCTGCATTCAACACTTAAAGGTATATACAAATATTATACAGACATGCATACAATAAATACAATAAAACCAACTGGAGTGAAAAATTAGCCAGAGGCAGGAATCGAGACTGGAACAACAGCGTACTAGGTTCTTGCTCAAACCACCGAGCCACTAAGGCCGATAACTGGGTCTTCAACTTTAAAAGACCTTATATAGGTCCTATTGCATTACACTGTAAAAGAAAACCACTGTAGATTTGCCAGAATAAACTCGATCACAGTGAATGTGCTGTTTCTTTCTTTGGTTTCCTGACTATATAAACATGGAAAATACAGTAGTTGCGTAAAACAGAATAAACGCCAAACAGTAGTTGCGTCACTGTGATCGAGTTTGTGCTCGAGATAAACTGTACTTTGTTCTGTAAAAATGTCGTTTTTTTTTTTTTTTTTTTTTTTTTTTTTTCAGTGCATATAAGTGCCATAATAACTTCATCCAAATAAACCATGTTGTGACCTTCCCAAGATGGTTTATAGTGGAAAATTGCAGATCCAGGTATCGGACGAAGTGGCTCAGTGGTTAGAGCTACAGCCTAGTACGCTATAGTCCCAGGTTCGATTCCTGGATCTGACTAATTTTTATTCCAGATGAGCTTATTGGATTTATTGTATGTATGTCTGTATAATATTTTTATATACCTTTAATAGGGATGCTTCCCATGACAGAGATATTTTCTTATCTCACATGTTGTTTGTAACCTAGAGGATATCGACAGTGGGCAACTGAACCAAAAGATTAAAAAGGCATTTTTGAAAAATAAATTGAATGCTCATAATGTTTGGTAATATTTCGGTGTAGTTTTAACTTGTATTCGACAGTTTTCTCAACACGGTATCAACACGAAATATCGATGGAGGCTATCAATTCACGAGCAAATTTTTGCAGCTTCGTAACTGAATTCCTACAAGGACTATTCCCAAAATACTGTGTATTTTGCGCAGTTTATTTAGCATCATTGCCTGTGTTTGTTGAAACAGAAAATTTTTCTTGAATTGAAAGCATAAAAAATTATATTCAGTATTGATACCAGATTGAGAAAACTAATTAATACATTGTTTAATCTATACAGTAAAAACTGTTACACTGTATAACACATTAAAAACTACCCGGGAGGTTTTTAAACAATTACGAGAATGAAAATAATATTTTGTTGAAAATAGTAGCGTGACATAATATTTTCTTTTACTCCATTATCTTATAATTAGTACACTTTCACACAATATTCTGTTATTTTTATCATTTAAAAAAAAACTATAGATAATGACTCATTGATTAACCTTGTATAATATAACATAATATAAAATAAAACAACCGTGGGTATTGTTTCTAAGCTTAAATAATGACTATTTAATTTAATCTGCACTTAACATAAGTCTTCTAAGCATCGTTAAACTTAACATACAATCATTTTTAAAATTTCAAATAGCTTTATGCAGAATTTTAAAAAAGGCATTTGAAAGTATCACCACTCTTTATCATCTCAATCATTCTAACGTCAACTACTTTGAATTACTTTTACCATAAAATAATTTTTGCTTCACATATGAAACAATTTTAACGGGAGAGTGATGATGTGCTTTTGAGAGAATCTTTCTTTTGAAAAATTATAGAAAATGACCTTCGTTAACTGTGCTCAAGTAGTCATGACTGAATTATCCAATTATCCAATTCAAATTCAGCTACCCATAATTTTTGGAAACGTTTCGCTGTGTTATTTACCTGTATTCGTCAGTTTTCTCAAAACGGTATCAACAAGAAATATCGATGGAGGCTATCAATTCGTAAGTAAATATTTGGAGCTCCGTAACTGAATTCATGCAAGGAATAGTAAAAAAATACTCTGTATTTTACGTAGTTAATTTGGTATATTTGACTGTATTTGTTCAACATTAAAATACTAACTTGAATTGCAAGCTAATATATATATATATATATATATATATATATATATATATCCAGCGTTGAAAATGAAGTGTCATCAACAAAAAAATATGATTTAAAAGAGAAAAATCTGTGGAGCAGAAAATAAAGAAATTGCTTAAGAGTTTTAGTTAAGATTCGTTAACCTTCTGTGTCGTTTCCGTCAAAATAAGGCATTGGTAGTTGTAAAATATATTTGCATTTTGATGCAGATTTCCTTATTATATTAGCTTATTTTGAAATATTTAATTGATTTTATTTAATCAAAGACGACAACAGCCATTGTATCTTTTAACAGCAGCTGTTTTTCCTTAAAATTCTCTAATTGAAGAGAAAGGAATAGAAACCCATTTATAGGCAGATCGCCACTGTTTTTTAAATTATAATTCAATCTTTCAAAATCTTTATAAAGCCGATCAAATTAGCGTGCTTTTAGAGACTGCGGTGTCTGACCAAAGGGTTGGCGAGCGTTGCTTGTAGGGGGCCGAGCCCCCTAGTAATATAAAATAATATAAAATAAAACAACCGTGTGTATTGTTTCCAAGCTTAAACAACGACTATTTAATTTAATCTACGCTTAACATAAGCCGTCTAATCATCCTTAAACTTAACATATAATTCTTTTAATATTTCAAATCGCTTTATGCAAAATTTTAAAACGGCCTTTAAAAGCATCACCACTCTTCATCTCAATCATTCTAACATCAACTACTTTGAATTATTTTTACCATAAAATAATTTTCTCTTCACACTTGAAACAATTTTAACGTGAGAGTGATGATACCGGTAAATGTATTTTTGAGTGAATCTTTCTTTTCAAAAATTGTACAAAATGACCCTCGTCCACTGTGTTCAAGTAGTCATGATTAAATTATCCAATTCAAAGTCGGCTGCCCATAATTTTTCGAAATGTATCGGTGTGTTTTTTACCTGTATTCGTCTGTTTTCTCAAGACGGTATTAACACGAAATATTGATGGAGGCTATCAATTCGCAAGTAAATATTTGCAGCTCTGTAGCTGAATTCGTGTAAGGAATAGTAACAAAATACTCTGTATTTTACGTAGTTAATTTGGCATCTTTGATTGTTTTTGTTCAACATTAAGATGTTTACTTGAATTGAGAGAAAAAAAATATTCAGTATTGATACCAGATTTAGAAAACTGATTAATGCATTCTTTACATCTATACAGTCATCTATACAGTAAAAACTGTTACACTGTAGTTTTTAAACAATTACGGGAAAGAAAATAATAATTTGTTGAAAACAGTAGCGTAAAGTAAAATTTTCTTTCACTCCGTTGTCTGATAATTAGCACACTTTTCACTAAATATTCTGTTAAATTTATCATTTCTAACAATTTTATACATAATGACTCATTGATTAACCTTGTATAACATAACATAATATAAAATAAAACAACTGTGTGTATTGTTTCCAAGTTTAAATAACGATTATTTAATTTAATATGTGCTTAACATAAGCCTTCTAAGCATCCTCAAACTTAAATTACAATCCTTTTAATATTTCAAATAGCTTTATGCAAAATTTCAAAACGGCATTTGAAAGCATCACCACACTTTATCTCAATCACTCTAACATCAACTACTTTAAATTACTTTTACCATAAAATAATTTTCGCTTTACACTTGAAACAATTTTAACGGGAGAGTGATGATACCGGTAAATGTGCTTTTGAGTGAATTTTTCTTTTGAAAAATTATAGAAAATGACCCTCGTTAACTGTACTCAAGAATAAGTAGTCATGATTGAAATTGTAGGCTATTTTTGGAAAGCTATATTTCAAATTTCTCAGAAATGTTCTCCCATTTACAGAAAACGTGTTGGAAATTGTATATCAGGGTTAACAATAAAAGTTATTCTAAATATTATTTGCGAGGAAAAATGGTACTCTTGAAATTGAAATATAAACTGGAGGTTTAAAGATTACGTTTATAAAAATATATCTGTACTTCCTAAATATTTTTTTAATTGCTTATTACTTACAAAAACTACTATTCTACTAAATTGTTTTGCTTTTTAGTTGCGTTCGTAATTATATAAATGCGTAGCACCTATAGTCGTCGTTCAGTCCGTTTGTACGTCTGTCTGTCCGCATATAACAGCGCAAAAACTACTCAACTGAATCGTTTGAAATTTAAAATATATAATTGTTGCATAGTTTTATCGAGTGATTTCAAATTTTATGAAAATCGGATGTATAGTTTAATTACAGGGACAGTCAAATTTTTCCGTTACATTACGGTCAATAGGAAAAAATTACTTCAAGTGAATTTTAATGATATTACAGCCTTTCGAACAGAATGAAATTTATATGAACTTATGAAGTGCACTAAAATATACATTCAGTACATTATGCAGTATAAAAAATATTTATAAAAATAGTTATAGTACGTACGCATCTCATTTGTCAGGTTTGACGTGCAATTTCCTACATTTACTTTCTTCAATCTTAACAAGAACAAAGCACTGGATTCGTGAAAATTTAAGACTTTCTGTTTTCGACGGATCTATAAGTTTTAGAAAGTCCTGAACATGATTCGACTATTTTTAGAAAATAGTCTGTCTGTGAATCTGCCTGTCTGTATGTATTTGACACAAAAAGGGCTCTCTATCTCAAGGACTAATGCACGGGATTTATTAAAACTTTATATTTATTTAGTACCTCATATAAATTGGTGCTGATTACTATTTGGTGTAAATCGCTCAATAGGTGGCGCTGCTATGCTGCATTTTTCGTGATTTTCACAATAGCTATATCTCAGGAACTAATACGCGGAATCTTTTATTTAATGTTCTGGAAGTACTAGTTGTTTCAAATGTAAAAAATAAACACCTAAAAACAATGTATGTGTTAGAAACAAATCGGTTTACAAATTTACGAGGGCGTATCAATAAGTTTTATCCTTCACATAGAAATAATTGAATGCAATTTATGAAATTGCTACGTTTTATAAGGTCCTTTCCTATATAGTCAGTGTGCAATGTAACACATTTGTGCAACCGGTATTTGAAAGAGAGGGGGAAGGATGCATTCTAGGAGGAGCGATAATTGAACCTAAGTCGGTCATTTCTTAAAACTTTTAGCGACCCCCATATGTGACATATTATTGGAAAGGCCTGTGGCAACTTATTCATACTATGCGCCTCCCGAGCCCCTCCCACCAAATTTACCCTCCGGGGGCACTTTATAAATTTTGCGGACATCATTGATTCCCTCTGGGGGCAAATTTGGGAGGGAGGGGCTCGGGAGGTGCGTAACATGAATAAGTGCTCACAGGCCATTTCAATGATATGTCACATGTGGAGGTGGTCAAAAGTTAGAAAATGACCATTTTTGGGTCTACTATCGCGCCTTCTGGAATACATCCTCAACCCTCTCATTGAAATACCTTTTGCAGAAATGTGTTAGTGTGCACGGTGACTGTATAGAAAAGGACAAATACAATGTAGCAATTTCCTAAATTTCACTCAATTATTTTTATGTGAGGGCGAAAACGTATTGATACACCCTCGTATATTAACCTAGTTATGTGATTTTGCATAGTAGTATCATAAAAATAGTTTATAATTTCGACATTAGGGTTAACTGCGAAAGATAATGCAATTCGAAGTGCGCAAGGATATCGTTCAAACAAAAAAATAGATCAGACCAAATCATTATGGAATCTTTCCTGCACACTTTTAATAAGTAAAAAAATAGTCTCTGTTATCGGGATTCCAAGAATGTTACGATTCAACCTTATGGCCGAATGCAAATTGGCGATCATGCATCATGTAATTTTAATCAGCCTAAATTTATATGAGCAGCATACTACACAGACAACTGATATCTACTAGCACTCCTTGTCGTCATGTTATCATTTAAAAATAAAGCGTTATTTGTACGGATGTACTATACGAAAGGGAAATTAAGGAAAAGGTGATAAGTGGAATAGTGTGCTCTCACCATTTGGGTTATTGCCAAATAGCGCACATAATAAGGACGCATAAAGCACATAAATTGATTGAAAGATCTCTAAATCTCAAACTGTGAATTTTCGGCTTGTGGCAATACATAATATCAGGAATTTATAGGGTGATATATTATTCTTATCGGAATTTAAAATGATAAAAGCCAAGTTGTGGCAGCCATTCTCCATGATGCACTGTTCCATGCTATATTAGTCGTATTAAAGCGATTACGTTCAGTACTGAAATGTGATAGAGACATATACAGCAGTTGCAACTGTAAATCATGCTTAAATAAAATCTTCATGTTCACGATTATTTATTCTCTTTGCCTTTTATGTGGTCAAATGATGCAGTGTCGAAATATCGCATTATTTTTTTCATTCCATACGGAAAACTATACCCCGGTCATTGGGAAGTTCCTAAAGGTTATGTGTTTCCGAGATATAGATATTTTGATTAGGTTAAATTTTTACTTTGGACTTTTAAAACGTAAATGCATTAAACTAAATAAATTACGGAAAATAATTACGTCTATCATACAAGATCAGTCGCATTCGGAAATAAATTGTTGTGGCTAATGATATCCTAGTATTTTATGTTCTTATTTTACTAGAGGGAATGTATCTATAGTTATATACTTCAATGTGTCGATGCTTTCAAAATTTATCTGTTATATAAGACCTCTTTTTAGCTCTATCGAAATATGAAGAAGAAAATTTTAAGCAATTCTGTATTGAAATAAACATTAAACATATATGAAATTATTTTATATTCTATAAAACATATTTTTAACTCCCTAAATGTGTATCATGTATTTGTGTACCCTAATCCATGAGCAAGTCAAAAGTGTGTTTGTTACGTATAGGGAATATTATGTTTCTAGGATATTAAAATGCATACTTCGAACGCATGGATATTTAAAATATGTAATATAATAAATGACTACTGGCCGCAACAAAATTGATTTAAAAATTACGTAGTATGATAGTAAATGTGAGTTCAGAGTAATGTCGGATTATTATTTTTTAGAATGTTTTCTTTAAAGATCCATTGACTTGCTTTGTTAATTGTTCTAAAAATCGTAATGCCTTTAATCATAATAGTTAATCTGAAAAAAATATCAGAAACAATGTCTGTACGTGGAACTTAATATAAGACACAAGATCTAATGCACTGTTCTCTTTCAGAGGCCTTTAGGTATGTAGTATGACACAGCATAACATGACAGACGAAAACAACTGTCGTTCATTAATATTGTTTTTCAATGTCATAAGACTTTATACAGAAGTGCCATAGCGTACAGCAAATAAGGTACTGTTTGTTTCTTATTACATTAGAATCACACCAGTGACTGAGAGGTTCTGTTCTCGAAGCTGGTAGACGGGAGGTGCTGGGTTCGAACCCAATCGCGCCCGTCGGGTTGGGTTGATTTTTGACGGCCAATTATCTACACGAGGGATATAGGCCCGGGGGGAGTGCCCTCCGTGGGGGTCTTTCTAAGGGAACCTAATCCGTATTAACGCATGGAAGATCCACGGTTCGAAGAAAACCACGAAAACTCCGAACGATTAGGCCGACGGGCGCGATTGGGATCGAACCCAGCACCTCCCGTCTACCAGCTTCGAGAGCAGAACCTCTCGGCCACTGGTGGGGCCTCGCGCCCGTCGGCCTAACCGTTTCTTGGTTTTCTTCGAAACCTTGGATTTTCCATGCGTAAATACGGGTTAGGTTCCCTTAGATTATCTACTCAAGGGCTACCTCCCTCGAGTAGATAATCGGCCGTCAAAAATTAACCCCAATTTTATTATATTAGAAAAGATGTCACTTTTTCGCTAAAGAATTCTTAGTACACTGAAGAAAATGACAAATATCTCTTAATTTTCGAAAATATATTATAACCATGAACGGCAATATATAAAAACCACTTGCAAGTTACCTAAAATTCCGAAAGTGTTCTTCACCTGTAGAAACCTCCGAAAGAAATGTATTTTTGCGATTTTAAGAAGCATTTATTAAAAAAGAGTTTCTTTTTGCTGCCACTGATTTTTTAAAACCTTTCAGAGTATTGTTATACTGTATTAACCTGTTTTCTCAACCGAAATATTGGTTTTTATGATGCTAACATTTTGCATTTAAAAATTTTATCTGTGCAATGGAATTTATGCATGGAAGTTTAACGAAATTATACTAATTTTATGTTAATGGCGTTACGTCCTCTTGTTTGTCTGTAAAACGTGCTTGTTTAACACATTTATGCCTAGCGTTCTATTTTTGTTCTAGAATTTTAATTTTTTGTTCTAGAATTTTGTTTCGAATTTTAATTTATTTATTTTTTATTTTTTTTCTTCTTTACAACATGAATATTAGGGTGGGTCGAAAAAATCGAAATATTTACAATCGAAATGTAATAGAGTGGAAAAGTTGCCTTTTGTAATAGACAATAAATTCATGAAATATTATACCTATCGGTTAATATCTTTTACCGCCGCAATGGGGCCAAAGATTCAAAAACTTGCAAAAAACATGTATTATTTAATATTTTTTTTTAATTATCTAAACGTGCGAATACAATTTCTAATAGGACGCAATAGCTACATGAAGATATGAGAAATGTCCCAGTAAATATTCTTTATGATAAAGGTAATATCTTTTACTGCCGCAAAGGGACCATATTTAAAAAAAAAATTGTAAAAATTTCAAATTTCAAGTTTTTCTAAATTTTTATAATATGTCTAGAAAAAAATAAATTTACTTTATATCTATTAATACGTCATAAATTGTGTTAACTATTTGTCATAGACTGAAAAATAAAAAAGGTAATCATTCATTGTTCTTGACGACCGCTTCATCTACTACTGTTTTACTGCATATCAGCAGTTCATATACCACAAATCACAAAAATGATATAAAATGAACAAAATATTTTACCATTTTATTAATTAAAATACAGAGATGTTTAACGGATTAAATAAACTTAAAATGAAGAAGTATTTAAAGTAAATGAATTTCATAATATGGCTTGCTTTCAAATGAAGCCATTGTTCCTCGGGAGGCCGAAATTTATCATATGTGATCCTCACTCTGTTCTGATCCACAAACTTTACCAGCAATTTAGTGACTAATTTCATTTCTACTGATTGAGTGGGACAAGGAAATTTATAATTGCCGTTATCTTTAATCGAACATTCTAAACTCACCAGCGTTGTCAGATCGTCAGTCGATAGACAAACCGTAACAGGTGGTTCCGTTAGTTTACAGTTTTGCCTTTCGACTAAAGCCATGCAATTTTAAGCTCCAAAGTTAAAGTATCTAATGACGAAATGACGGAAATGACGAAATGTCGAAATGACTATTCGTGTCCAAAGAACTTCGTGCTTTGGCAATCGGCTGGTGTAGTACACTTTCAGGATGTACTGAATGAGTGCATCCTGAAAGTGTACTACACCAGTTGTTTCACAATTAAAATGAATCCACCATGTTTTTCAGATTCTGTGGACTATAATTAGTAACATTCGTTACTTGTCATATCATATACGAAAGATTATATTTCCTGTAATTTCACGAAATACCTTTTCGTAAATCATCCTCATTGGAATGATAGCATAATGAAAAAGAGGACATCAGGACCCCAGCCATAAAGAAAAGTGCCAAAGCACGAAGTTCTGTGGACACGAATAGTGCCATCCGTCACTTCGTTATTCCAGACTTGAACTTTAAGCTTAAAATTTTATGGATATAATCGAGTGGCAAAACTGTAAACTAACGAAACCAGCTGTTACGGTTTGTCTAACGATTGACGATCTCACGACGCTGGTGCGTTTAGAATGTTCGATTAAAGATACCAGCTATTATAATTTTCCTTGTCCCACTCAGTCAGAAGAAAGTTGTGTAAAATTAGTCTCTGAAGTGCTGGTAAAATTTGTGAACCAGAACACAGGGGGAATCACATCTGATCAATTTCGGCCTCTCGAGGAACAATGGCTTTATTTGGAAGCAAGTCATATAATGAAATTAAATTATTTAAATAGTTCTTCATTTTAAGTTTATTTAATTCGTTTTGGTTAAACATCTCTGTATTTTAATTAATAAAATTCTAAAATATTTTGTTCATTTTATATCATTTTTGTGATTTTTGGTATATGAACTGCTGATATGCAGCAAAACAGCAGTAGATGAAGCGATTGTCAAGAAAAATGAATGAATACCGTTTTTATTTTCCGGTCTATAACAAATAGTTAACAAAATTTATGACATATTAATACATATGAAGTAAATTTATTTACTGATAGACATATTATAAAAATTGTAAAAATTTAGAGAAAATAAAAATTTGAAATTTTTACAATTTTTTTTTTTTAAATATGGTCCTTTTGCGCCAGTAAAAGATATGCCTTTATCATAATGAGTATTTACCGGAACATTTATTATATCTGCATGTAGCTATTGCGTCCTATTAGAAATTGTATTCGTACGTTTGGATAATTAAAAAAAAATATTGAAAAAAACATGTTTTTTTGCGATTTTTGGAATTTTTGCCCCCCTTGCGGCGGTAAAAGATATTAACCGATCGGTGTAATATTTTACAAATTTATTCTTTATTACAAAAGGCAACTTTTCCACTCTATTACATTTCTATTATAAATATTTCGGTTTTTTCGACCCACCCTAATGAATATTGCATAAAGTAATTGTCTATAAATGTCTTTATCTATTACCGGGAGATGGCACGATAAGATTGATATTAGTGTAAATCAAGGCCTTTTTTCGGTGTTTATAGATTTTTCATTTTTCAAGATAGTGAAGTGCAGAAAGTAAGTTTATTTGTATTTTTTGTGTCAAGGATCCAAATAAATAAGTCAGAATATTAGCTTGTTGACTTCCTTGATATACGTATTTTTTTAAATTGAGAAATTACATGTTCAAGCCAATTTTTATACATGTTTGTAACGTACAAAATATAGGGCGCTAGGCGCAAATGGGTACATATTTCTATTAGCCATTTAGGGGACAGTTATTTATGTAAAGTCCCTTTCAAGATGATTTTCAAATAAATTGTTTGTTAGCCTCAAATACGACTATTCTTAATTTATTATTATTAATACTTATAATATGTTATAAGTCTCTGTAAAGAAATAAATATATTTTTTTAATAGTTCATAAAAATACTAATATATGTATAATATACAATTTAAAACTTAACTTATATAAATTTAGACAAAACATATAATTATGCAATTTTCAACATATGGATATTCCCATATTTAATACGTTTACATTTTATATAATAAATACAAAAATAATTTAGCGTATTTTTTTTGTTTTTTTTTTTTTTGTTTTTTTTTTTTTTAGTGTTTTTCCAGTTCATTTCTACAACATTTTAAAGTGATTTTACCAACAAATTTGAGAAAAGGTTAACATGAAAATGTTTATTTAAGAATTGATAACATCCGAAAAACCTAGTTTTGTGTTAGAGAAAACTGATTAATATACAATAAAAAAATATACTCGAAAACACAACCGAAAATCAGTGGCAGCAAAAGTATTTCTTTTTCATAAATGCTTCTCGAAATCACGGAAACATATTGTTGGGCTACACATTATCTGGGATTTCTAAAGAGTATAAGGGACTCTTTTCGAAATCATGGGTAAATAGGAAGAAATTATGATATATTTTTGTTCGTGGTTATATTGTATTTTTTAAATAAAGAATCATTTGTCTTTTTATTAAGTTTAGATACGTTAAAGTAGTTAACCTAATCATGTCTAAAGGCCTCTAATTGTTTTCTCATTAGTTTTAATCAGTTTACTGAGTATAAAGTTAGAAATTTAATTTAATATATCTGATAGAAAAGAAGAATCTTTCAAATCTGTCTATTCAAATCGCCCTTATTAGAGTAATTAGTTAAAGTTTTAATGCATCATTATAATAAATTGATGGGCTGGCATAATTTTAGTTTGTATGACGTGGATGTTATCCCCGAATCTGAAATCTCCCTTTGAGATATAGATAAAAATTTGGGACACGGATGTTACCAACGTTCATAAATCATTTTATAAATGTCGCAAAAATTTTAAAATCTTATTTTTTATGACTGAAATTTACAACATAGTCAATTTAAACCTTCATTAAGTTTAGGTGTAAAATTATGCAGGGATGAGGAGGATTAGACAAATTTTATATTATATATCTTTATTATTTGTAACTATTTTTAACTACAAAAAATTCTATAAATTAACAATTGGAATAAAATAAATATATATATATATTAATATATAATTTCAGAACTTTTTCTCTTTACATTTCTAAATATAAAAACCTGTATAATGCCTTATATTATGCACATAAGAAATGTCGATTATGAAAACAAATCATTAAAAACACAAAAGTAAAATAGTTAATACGGTTAAACATTCGATTGATTTTATATTTGCAATAAATTGGTTACATTAGCTATTACAAAATGTAATGTAAAATGTAATATTATCAAGTTATCTGATATTAATATATTTCTTTTAAAAATAAATTGTTCAGTGTATTCTAACATATATAAAACAAGATGAGAAAATCTCTATATAAATATAAATAATTATCAGAATTAAAAATAATTAATTACCAGAAGAGACCATACCTTTTCAGAAAAAGAAAACTAGAATAAAAGTGAAAATTAGAAACTTAGAGAAACGATATAAAAATGTCGCCTTCAGGCACGCACATTAGTGTTGGACTAAATGCTGAAATTCAAACTAGACTATCTTTATGAGCGAGTATCTACTCTCTGCCATAACTGTAATATATTTATTAACGTAAAAAATTAAAAAAATCTGTGCTCTTTATTTTTATGAATCATAAAAAGTTATTCACGTAAATTATGGCCATGTATAACAGAAAATGATTACAATATTTTAAACTTCCCAGGTGAAGGTAAACTAAGAGCTAATTGCACTGGAGATAAAAGTTTTATTTTATTTACTAATAATATTAGTTAATAATAGTCATTATCTTAACAAGTGGTATGTAACTTTTAATTTTATGTAAGTATTTTGAAGGGTACACTGCAAATAGAGGCGTCTTAAATTAAGACACATATGTGACTGAAAAGGTATTTCAGACACTTAAGTATCTGAATCTGAAAATTCAGTCATGATAGATGTCTTAATTTAAAACATATAAGTGTCTTACTATGATCATGGTGTAAACGAACTGAGAAAGGTGTCTAAAAAATCTGCAAGTGTCTACTTTTAAGACACTTTGTAACTCCGTTCCGCATTAACCACCAGGCGGCACTCTAGTTGCGCATGCGTTTTAGATGCCTTTCGTTCGAATTGGATGTTCGTTTGTAATTCAAACTGAGCGTTTGTTTTATCTACGTTTACATTTTAACTAATAATTTATTTTGACTTGATTCGGTTTTTGCGGAATGTGAAGTTCCAGGATTTAATCCGTATCGACATAGTGATATTCCATATTAATGAAAGGTGTCAAGCAATAACAATAATATAGTGTTCTTCGTCTCGTCAAAGCAGGTAAAGAGAACTGTTGTCTGGTGGGCTATGTTTTTAGGATGGAAATATTCCATTCTTTTAACAGAGCTAGCCGGATGTGCAAAGGGAAATTCTTTTTTAAATATCAAAGTCTGCTGAACTCACGGATACTAACGTAGCCTCCAATCCGGACGTCGCCTGGGCGGATGTGATTTTGGAATAATCACACCTTTTTCAGGTAAGTGGACCCTCCACTATGTATTGAAAACTCAGCGAATGTTTTCTCTTTAAATAGAGACCTCACACGAGTCTATAGCTTTATTAGTGCCTGAGTTATGCCAAAATTTGTTTAAAGCATTTTGCCTATGGGATTTCCATGTTAAAATTTTATCTTGCTAATATTTAAATTTCTACTATTCAAATCATCTGCAATCATGTTTCTGTATTATTTTACATCCGATGTTATCCTTAAAATAAGTTTTGGCAAGTCTGCATGGTGTATTAGTTGTTACTGAATCTATTGAGATACACCATCCTAAGCCTTCTTTTTCTGTCTACTCGCACGCCATTACTTTAAAAATAGCAGTGACAGCACCTGTTGATCGGCTCATAATTTCTTAATTACCATCAAGGCTATCTTAACAGCGTTTTCTTAGAGTAATTATTACACAGGAGTACCTTTTATATGGGTTTTATTTATGTATACAATATTTTTATAAGCATTTAATGCGACAGCATTTGTAACGTTCACATCGGTTTTACATTTCCCATAGGTTTAATATGTGATATGTACTGAAATTCCCAACTCTTTATAGTAAACATCCTTATTTAATTTTTATTTATTATGTATGCTTTTCATGTCTGATGACGTTTTCTTGCGTCTCGGATTTTATACACCGTGATAAATTTTAAGTTATTTAAAAGAATATAGTTCGAAAATCCTTCCATTTACCCATATCATTAATTCCCCCATACATACAGCGAATTACTTGTCTTCATTTATTAGATTAAACTGTTTTGACTGATAAAACTCAAATCCGGTCATGAAATCTGATTTTTCCTTCTGCTACATACTTTTGTTGTTTCCGAGCATTTTAGAATTATTCTACTTCCTATACTGAAAGTAGTCAACTTCAGATGTTTTCATTTTCAAGCCCGGTGATTCACACCACAATTTGAAGACTCATCAGAAATCGTCTGAAATCTGTAGACGTAAAGCGGAGAAAATTTTGTTGGTGTCTTGAATAAATCTTCTTATTTAACGATTTAGAAAATGTTCTCGCCTTATCTCTGTATTAGTCATAATGATTATTTGTAAATTCTTAAATTCATGTAATTATGTGCTGTTAACATAATAATACGGTAAATATATACAGCTATATTTCATTTGAAATCAATTATAATATTGATTTTTTGATTATTTTTAGTAAAAAAGAAATCTGAAATTTAAAATGAATATCAGTAAAAAGATAGAATTTTATACTATATGTACTTAAGCATAACTAGATGTTGTACTTAAAGCTGAATTATTCTATATTTACCGAATCACAATGCAGAGTTGGAATTTTTCTAGAAGGACTTGATTAAAGCAAGGGTAAACTTTGACATGTCCCCCCCCCCCCCACCCCCACCACCTACGATTTTTGTTGCCCCAAATTCGATATGCAATTTTTTTAAAGCTTATACGTTAAATGGGTTTCGACATTGTATATTGGTTATAATCAGTATTTTGAACTAAAAAGTAGAATAAGATTAAAAGTTAAGTACAAAAAATTTTAAATACAGTAAAACTCTTAATCGCGGGCACCTTCAGAACGCTGAATCTGTCTGCTATTCGATTGTGTTAGCTTTTATGAGGTAAATATATATACAGTGAAACCTCTCTGTGCGACCACCTCCATTAAGCGACCACCCCCCTGAACGACCATTTTTTCATGGTACGAAATTTATTCCCATAGGCTCAATACTAATTTTACCTCTATTCAGAGACCACCCCAGTTGAACTCCCTCCATAAGGGACCCATTTCTTTGAAGAAAATGAAACAAATTCCGTTTTTTCCCGGGTCGCTTGAAAAAGGTTTTATTAGAATAATAATTCCGGAGAGCGCATTATTTATCAAACTTCTAAACTAAGTTTAGAATTTATTTATTCCCGTAACTTTTAAGTGTTTAAACCCCTTTGTTCCATTTTAGGCAATGAATTTAACTCTGATGACACATTAAGGATGACGGTCCATAAACTCCCCTGCCCTATTCTGTCAGGAAACTCTCAAAGGAATAGATAAAGTAATGAAATCGTCAAAATTCGTTCCAGACAAAAAAAAAAAAAAAAAAAGAAATGCATTTATTTATTGAATTTCGAAAGGACTTGGGAATAAAATTTATAGTAGATAAACCATAAAAGCAAAGCAAACATCAATGTATTCATTTTTTAAACTCTGCAGTAATTAACTTATGTAATTAACTTTTGTTTTGATACTTAAATTTTCATATGTTTTCTTAATTTGAAAAATATAATTTTAGTAACATTAATTGTTACATTTTTTCAACAATTAAATTCTAGATTTTAACATGACCTCCATTAAGAGACCACCTTTCGGAGCGACCAATTTTTATTGGAACGGAAGTGGTCGCTTTAGGGAGGTTTTATTGTATATTGATAAAGGTGAGTGTTCGCTAAAGACAACTGTTCGTATGAAGGCTTTGCAGTAAAATCTCCATAACGGACAATCCTAAATAAAGGACAACACTATTTAGGAAACACATTTTTTTATTGAAAATATGCAAAATTTTTATACACATATACCTCAGAAAAGCAGACACCTCCGAACGTCGGACAAATTCCACGGTTCCGAGGTGCCTGCTATTGAGAGGTTTTACTGTATTAAGAAAAATATTTTTTGTTTTTAACCTTATTCTACTCTAGAAATTCATAATATTGGTTAATAATAAATATTTATTAATAAATATTACAATATAATACTTATATACTGTAAATTTGGGGGAATCCAGTGTTAGATTTTATTTAACACAGAAATAAAAATGCTTAAACTAATTTACTGGGAATATCTTATTTAAATGGGAAAAAATTGCACAACATAGCAGGGATGGGAATCTTTCTGAAGGAGTGAATCATTTTTTATATTTGGGAGTAATTTGTTACCATAAAGCAGAGCTGATTGCAGCATGGGCAAACTGGGCTGTTTCTATGGACCTTTAGCTTTACGGGCCCCTAAATTTGGTACGAAATTTCCATAAAGCTGATATTTTAAATTCGTTTTGATCTTACACTTATTTTAATAAATATTTTGCACTTTTAGAACATGATTAGGCTAAAGGAAAGGATATATTTATCCAAATATATATTTGACGGCATCGGATAGGCTTATTTTTTTGTAACAGTATATGAAGGCAATGGGGGGGAGGGGTTGAATGAATACTAGGTCTTTGGACTGGAAGCAATTTGAAGTTCTCACTAAAAGTAATAAACATTTCTGATGCCGTAGGGCATATATGGTAAAAAATAAATACATATTTAGGTGAAAAAAATATATATATTATCCTATTCTAAAACTACAAAATACTGATTACAATCCTCATAACGTCAAAACTGATTTAAAATATTAGCTTTATGAAAATTTTATACCCAATTTGGGGTACCCTAAAATCAGGGGGCAGAGAAGCATCCCAGTTTTCCCACGCTGCAATCAGCTCTGCTGTATGGTAACAAATTATTCCCATTTATAAACTAGTCGGATGTACCAATCCCAAAACTTTCTTCTATCTCATACATGTTAATACTTCAAAATCCGCTATCACACTGCCAAAATTAAATGGCAATCTATGCATCTCATGAGGATTCTAACGATATGAAATTCCGTGCGTTAGTTCTTGAGATATGACTATCGCTGAAATCGTCTAAATTCAGAAAAATGCTGCCTAGCAGCGCCACCTATTGGGCGATTTATACCAAATCCTAATCAGCAACAATTTATGTCAACGTCTGACTGAATCTGAAGTTCGGAGAAAATCCGTACATTAGTTTTTGAGATAGAGCAATAACGAAAATCGTGAAAATTCCTGCATAGCAGCGCCACCTATTGGGTGATTAACACCAAAACCTAATTAACAACAACTTGTGTCAACATACAACTAAATCTGAAGTTAGATGAAAATTCGTCCATTAGTTCTATTGATAGAGCTATTGAGGTAATCGTGAAAAAGGCAGCAGAGAAGCGCCACCTGTAGGGCGATTTACACCAACACATAATCAGTAGCAAGTCATATCAAGGACTAACTGAATCTGAAGTTTGATGAAAATCCGTGCGTTAGTTCCTAAGATAGAGCTATTGGGGAAATCGTGTAAATCCTTGCAAATTCATCATAACAGCGCCACCTGTTGGGCGATTTACACCAAAACGTAATCATCATCAATTCATATCAAGGACTAACTAAATCTGAAGTTTGATCGAAATCCGTGCATTAGTTCTTGAGATAGAGCTATTGCGAAAATCGTGAAAAATGCAGCATAGCAGCGCCACCTGTTGAGCGATTTACACCAAAAACTAATCAGCATCAATTTGTATTAGGGACTAACTGAATATCAATTTTTATTAAATTCCGTGCATTAGTTCTTGAGATAGAGCGCCCACAATATTTGTGTCACATACACACAGACAGACAGACAGACAGACAGACAGACAGACTCACAGAGTCACAGACAGACATTTTGTAAAAACATGTTTTTTGGAATCTCTGACCCCTAAAACGTGTAAATCCGTCGAAAACCGGAATTCGAAAATTTTCATGAATCCAATACTTTCTTCTTGTAAAGATAGAAGAAAGTAAAAATGATTCAATGTGGTCAAACATGGCTGCGTATATGGTTTAGAAAGAAAATGGTCAAAGATGGCTTCATATTGGCTAAAAAAAAAGGCTCAAAGATGGCCGCAATTAAGACATTAGAAATGTCTGAAATTCAGACGTAAGAAGTGTCTGAAAAATTTAAGACACTTTAAAACGTCTTAAAATTGAACACTCGTGTTTCAGACACTTAAGTGTCTGAAATTCAGACGCAAGAAGTGTCTGAAAATTTTAAGACATTTTAAAACGTCTGAAAATTGAACACTGCGTTTCAGACACTTAAAAGTCTGAATTTCAGACATTTCAGTTTACAGTGTAATTCTCAGTAAATTGATGCTGGGGTAATTTGTTGGAAATTTCCTTATAATTATTACTTTCATGAGTTTATTGTATGTTACGAACCTTTAAAATAAATTTTACATGTTTATACACATTACACACATTTGTACTATGTAGCACATTTTCAGGAATAAAAAAAAAAATAGAATATGTCAAAATATGTGCAAAATTGGTGCGCCACGTTCCGAAGTTTTAATATCTGTCTATTTATAAGAAGCCACAGGAAAATCGATTTTAAGTGCGAATGAATAAAATATTCCACTGGCATGTTGAAAGCACACTGAAATAAGTATGGTATGTATTTCTTCCTTTTGTACCTTTGTAAAAAAATGATATTGGTGCAAGCACCAAAATACCCCACGTAAAAAAGCGGGGTAATTTGGTGTCACTGTATTTTACTTTAAAATTGTTTTATTTTTATTGTAGTTTTATTATTTTTGTGTATTCTCATTGACATTTTTGTGCCAACAAGTTTCTGTGGTAACATATGGATAATCAAATGACGATTAACATTGAGATTATTGCCAAAGATAAAAGCACTAATGCCTGTGTCTTTACCATTTCATGGTTTAGAGGCATATGAGTTAAAAACTGAGAGTAGAGTAGATATTTATGAAATTAGGAATTAAGTTACTGAATTGTTTAAGACCTGAGACATAACTTGCTTTTAAAAATGTTTTCTTTTGCATAGTTTATTATTAAGGAATTGTTTGTTTTAATTTATGTTATTCAATTTATTTATTTATTTATTTTCGTTTTTACTTTGTTTTATTTTTATTTATTTATTTAATTTTATTTTTTATTTATTCATTTATTTATCTATTTTTGGTGGGGGTTATAATTTGGAAGACTGTGTAATCTCTATAATACTATTATTTTCCTTCTAAAATGTCTCACTGCGGCCTATATTATAGTGGGGTTGATTTTGTCGCCCTTTCTATTTTTAAAATCTGTAGATACAACAATGGGATAATTGTTAAGATTCTTAAGAAATTATTTGAAAAAGTTTTTTTTTTTCTATAATTATTCAGAAGGTCTGTTATCTAAAATATCATAACACTCATTCTAAAATATTTTCCTCTATATTATTGAGCAGGGTTGTTGTATTAAAACATTCTTATTATTACTTTCGCTTTACACTGATCTAGAAAAAAAACGTGTGCATTAAAACTTTTGTTTCAAATAACGATGTTGTATTATTTTTTATTATTATTTTAGTTTAAAAAGCGTCATTTAAAGTGTATAAAACTTTATGAATTTCAACAGATCTTTCAAAACTCTTTATATAATTGCCATTTCAAACTTTCCCTTTAAAACCATATGCTCTGTGGGACATAAGCTATTTTATAAAAAAAAAAAAAAAAAAAAAAAAAAAAAAAAAAAAAAAAAAACGTTGATGTTTTTTAAGTTTTAGCTTATGTCAATATTGCATCACCATCTCTACATCTTAAAACAACGTGTGTCTACTCAATCACAACTCTGTCTTTCGTGTAATAGGTTGCCGAAAATCTAGGTTTCTTTTTTTTTTTTTTTTTTTAAACAACGTCCATTTGGTTGAACTTCTTCGGCTTTTTTTTTTATTAAAATACGGTAAGTACTTTTATTAAACAATCTATTTTTTTTAAAGATTACACACAAAAATGCATTAATATTATTTGGTATCTATACATATTTACTTCATGGTTCAAATGTAAGGCCGGTGTTCCAGTTACCCCATAAATATTTCAAGAATGGGGTAACTGGGACGTGTATCAGGGGTAACTGGACTATATGGGATCCAGTTACCCCAACAGTTATAAATATCTTTTTGAGTTTCTCTTACTACGGGAACTTAATTTCTACATTCTTGATTTCCCTTGCAGTACAGAAAATTACATAATACTTTATTAAAATTACATAATAAAATAAAAAAAAGCATGTTGGGGATATCAAACCAAATTTCTTAAGTGTCATATCTGTAGCTCGAAATTTTACGATGCAGATGAAGATGCATACATAAGGCAAAGTCAGATTATTAGAAAATTATGGACACGAATAAAAAATAGTCCTGTTCGATATAAAAATATGGTTACATTCTCCACAGGTTTATTCGTCATATCGAACTTTCGTTGTGGTAAATAAATATTAGATACTTAAGAGAATTAGATACTTAAGTATTTACATAGCCGTTTGTTCATATATTAATCTTGTTATTTCTTTCCTTTAAAATATCCATGTAACTTTATAATTATTATTTATACTAAAGTACATAATTACTTACTTAATTTTTATGTTTTTTGTATAAATAAATCTAATATTTTCATTTTAGTGTTTTTTCTAGACACATTGACAGTAAAGGTTTCCCTTACGCTGTTTAGTTGATATGTAGTTGCATGATCTGCCTGGTTTAAATTTTTCTGGTTGTTTACAATTTTTCAAACAGGATCTGATACCCAATATTAGAAAAAAAAAACCGCGTCTGAAACATAGACCCCCCTTGTCCACTTACCCCATTTTTACGGGGCAACTGGACCCATGAGGAACAGATGAAAGACATATATATATATATATATTAAAATGTAATTTTGAACATCTCTGTCTGATAGAGGGAACCTAACTGAACACATTTACAGACTTAATCAACTTTAATTCAAATGAATATTAGCCTGTTGAAGCTGAATTGCCAGAATCTCCAGAGTCTGCACAATTATGGCCCAATTGCCCCACATAACCTTATAGATTTCTTTTTATTTTAGATTTTAAAAAAAAAATCACCAAATTATCCCTCCTTACCTAATATCTACCACCTTTCAATTAAGAAAATACTTTTCTTAATATTTTTCTTAATTTTTAATTGTATATTAATAATCCTATGTTCCTTTTCAATTTATATTAAAATGTAAATAGATATTGTTTAATTTCATAGTAGAATATATTAAATTAATTTGAAATTAGTATAAAAGTCGTATTACAAGTGATATTTCACTAGGATATTTATTCGATGAATGTCTATAAGTTTATTAGATATAGAATCGTATATAAAGTACATTATTTAATAGATACAATAAAACAATAGAACATGTAAAAGCCGAAAATGTATGTGCCACACTATATAAATATGTCAAATGCAATTATCCTGTAAATGTATCAAGATTTTTTAATATAATAAATTTTTTTGAATTAAATAAAACTTCTGTTTCCTCTAAGGAATTTTTGATTATATAGACAGAATAAATCTAATTTTCTTAATGTATTTTTCATTGAATATTCGCTTTTTCTACAATGCTTATTAATAATAAAATTTAGAGTGCTTACAAAGATACGCTGCATAATATATATTTTTTAAAATATCAATGCATTTAAAGACAAAAAATATCTTTTTCTTTTGAAACAAGAGAGAAGAATCATGCGTCAGGCATACATTATGAAATACTAGCAGAATATAATTAAGAGGGTACGGGTGTCAAAATTTTAGTATTTATTTATGAGTAATTTTTAATGATTTTTTGAAACGTTTGAAGTGTCGCTTTTGAAAAATTTAAAGTTATTAATTATTATTTTTTTTTATAAACAAATACAAAAATACAGACAATTATATTAAATACTTAAAAAGCACACAGAAATCATTTAACAATAAAACATTAAACGTTTCAAAATTGCTTAAAGTTCCTCTTCAGTACGATAAACTAACCAACAAGTTGTAAATTGTAAGTCAAACGTGGTAAATAAGGTGCGTTCGTACTATAAGTAGTTTTATAAATATTCAGATCTTGGTGCAATAGCTGATGCACTCTTACGCAATTGATTACGATTATATGTATTGCATTCAGTAATACGGAAATAATATAATTCAATGGAAATAATGTGACTCAATCTTAAGTATGACGTAAGCGCCATGACAACCTAGAATCATGACCTATCATGGGATATCATTGAATTAATTATGTATGACAGGATTTAACCCTCCGACTGTCTTGGAAAAGGGCAAAATTGTAATGTTGTTTTTTCTGAATTTTGTTTTAAATGCTTAAAAAAAAGATTCTTTGAACATTTTATAAAAAAAAAAACTTAACAAATAATATAATTGCAATCCTAAGAAGTATTAATCATTGTTCAATGTATTGAAAATACATTAAATCAATTGAATTATATTACTTTAAATACTGCTTGTATTGCAGTGAAACCTGGAGCTTAGGGAACGTATTAACACGGGCTTGTCAGTGAGGGGGAAGGAAAAAAACATTTAATATTACGTTTTTAAGTTTTGATTCGATTTTCATAAAATTTGAAATGACTCGACAAAATTTTGCAATGAAATTTCAAACCATTCTGTTGGGTAGTTTTTGCGCTGTTATATACGGACAGACATACGGACGGACTATACGACGACTATATGTTCTACGTATTTATATATATACAATCGCGCCTAAAAATGCTTGTCAGATAATATAGTTCAACTTGTAATTGAGAACATGTGCCACAAACAATTAAATACGGAGTTGGGTATTTCAGTCAGGTTAAAATTGAAAATTTAGGTGCAAGTGAACTATTTTCTTTGAGTTGCCTCAAGGAAAGTACGTTTTTTTCATACGTTGCATTATGTTGAATAAAGGCCAAATTCCCACTCAATGAAGCTACATAATTTCCACACCTAAATATACCATTTTAATCTGATTTTCAAGTATGCATGTAGGGAATACACGTGACTCTTTCATGAATGCATGTGTAAACAATGGAGTTATGAAAAAAGAGGAGGAGACATATAGTGTACTGTCTACCAGTAGCGAGTGAAGTAATTGAGGAGGTTTTCACAAGATGGTGGCTGCTTTTTTTAAATCGGATCTTCATTATCTGATTACCGCCAGGGCAAACATCCCACCAGTAAAATTGAATAAAAAATTTCGTCTTATTCATGGGAAATTTTCATAAAAATGTCGTCAAGTTTTCTATTTGTTTTTACTGGTGCAAGTATGCCTTGTAAAAGTATCCGTTTGTTTCCTTGGTTGTCACAATATGGCGGAAACGCGGGACCTAACTACCGCCAAAGTAAACTCCTACCAGTAAAATTGAAGATCTGTTTCTTCCATTATTTGTGACTAAATTTTGTAATACAACTCCGATTCAAAAAATTTGAATAATGTAAAAAAGAATGAGTTTGATGTTGCTAACGCGTCAATTTGCATACTGCGTCCAGGAAAAAATATATTAAAAGTATCTAATTATCTTCAGAGCATTTATAAATATAACATAAATATTTATTTTTATCTGATATATTAATAATTAACTGTTTAAAAAATATTAGAATAATTCAAAGAAATAGAATACCTCAATAGCATTTTTCAAAAAATTAGAATATTCAAATTTTTCTTATAAGTTGAGAGAACGGCTGCGGGATTAACATCTGTGGGACTATAAAATGTGCTCCGTTGAAAATGAAAAGTCGTTTGGCATTTGATTTTAGCGTAGTATTTGCTTAATATGGGACGAAAGAGTGATTTATCTGAGGCTGTGAAATATCGTATTGTGTACTTGCACGAAATAGGAAAAACACAACTTTTTATAGCAAAAGAAGTGAAATGCTCTCAAGCAAGTGGGAGTAGAGTTTTGAGAGAATATTCTAATAATAAGTGTTTTCAAAATAAACACTTTAAAAGTGGTCGAAAGCCAGTAACTTCAAGAAGAGATGAAAGGCAATTGAAAAAGATTGTGAAGAAACATCGTTTTCGGAGTGTGAGATATGTGCATAGAAAATGGAAAGAAATGGGTATAAATGTCTCCAAATCTACAACACTACGACGACTTCGCAAATTAGGTTTTAGATAACGTGTGCCTAAGATAAAGCCATTCTTATCATCTAAGCAAAGGGCTGCTAGAGTTAAATGGTGTAAACAAAGGCTATTTTGGGATCACGACGATTGGAAAAAGATACTTTTCAGCGATGAAAGTGTGTTTTGTGTGTCTCACGGAAATCAAGGTATACGTGTCTGGAGACTCAAACATGAAGCTTATAAGTAAGAATGTTTAAAACGTTCGGTTAAATTTGCGACCTCTGTTATGGTATGGGGCTGCATGACTGCTGAAGGCCCAGGCAGGTTGTGTATTGTTTCCACAACAGTCAATTCAGAAGTCTATAAAGAAATTCTTGAACATTTCATGATTCCTTCAGCTGAGGATTTATGTGATGACGATTTCTTGTTTCAGCAAGATTTAGCTTCTCCCCACACTTCCAAATCAACAACTAAATGGCTCAAAGATAAGGACATACCTGTACTCCCTTGGCCTGCAAACTCACCCGATCTAAATCCTATCGAGAATTTGTGGGGAATTATGAAGAAACGACTTCAAGAAGTTGCGCCTAGAGACAAAAAAGAACTTATTTCTAGTATAAAGATCATATGGGCGAATTTGGATAAAAAAACATTGTGAACCTTTAGTTAAAAACATGCCAGAACGTTTAAGAGCTGTCATTAACCTCTTCATTCCAGGGGTACCCATTTGGGTACACTAAATAAAAAGGCAAAATCACCCCCAAAAAATTTAAATAAATGCATAAATTCCTTTTATCTCTCTTCGGATACATCAAAGTGTCCTATATCACCAATACATGCCGCTACAAGTTTAAAGACGGAAGAACCATATGACTTTGAAAAGAAGACATGTCCAAGATGGATGACAGAAGCAATTTACCAACGACTTTACGTCAAAGTAAGTGAATAAAACAAATTTGTGAGTGAATTTAAAACAAATTATTGCATTTTTTATAAATTAAGCTGTTTCAAGAATGATTTGGAATTGTTTATAAATGTTGTTCATATGTGCATGGATGTTGAAAACATCTGTATATATGTTGTACCCATTTGGGTACAATGGGTCATTACTATACGTTTCCAGCTAAAGAAAATAAAATCTGTGTAACTATTTTATACACTCGGTTAACACCAAAATTTTTTAGGAAAGAATAATTTATTTCTTTTAGATTTTACAAAACAATTAGAAAGAGTTTTTTCATTTTTTTAAATAATATAAAATAATATACAGAATTTACTGCTAAAAGATGTCACACTTCTTAGTAGCATTAAAAATATTTAACATTTTGAACTAAAAATATACGTTTTCAAATACATAAAATATGATAATAGCATCTGCTTAAAAATATAAATAAGTATTTAAGGTATATACAATGGAGAAAATCCATCTTCACAACAACCAAATGAACAGTCACTCATAGTGGCAAATGTAAAGCAAAGAGATAGATTCTTCCTTTTGCTATCAAACTTACACTTTGCTGATTCTGTAATACATTCTTCTGATACCGAAGATCGCCTGTGGAGAGTACGTCCTTTACTAAATGTGGTCAGAAATGACTGTTTTAAAAATCCCAGGCCAAAATTTTACTCAATTGATGAGCAAATGATCCCATTTTTTGGGAGATGTGTCTTCCGTTAATATCTTCCTTCGAAGACCAACCCCTGGGGTATAAACAATTTTGTTCTCTCCTCAAATGATGTGTAGTTTGAATTTTCTCTTGTACGACAGGAAAAAATACCGTTATATTATAAAAATATAATTAATAAACAATAAATAGGTAAATTTAAAGTAAAACAAAAGAGATATTTTTTATTTAAAGAATGGTATTTATTTATCCAATGGTGACCCGATGTACCCAAATGGAGACATAAATTTTTACTATTTGAAAATTTAAAAAAGACCAAACTAATTTTGTTTTCTCTTTTCTGAAGCTAAAAGTGTCATAAATTGCTGATAAAATAATTTTTCTATGCAGAAGATTTTTCTCGGGACTGAAGAGGTTAAAGCTAAGGGTGATGCAACAAAGTACTGATTAGCAAGTAAAAATACTTAGAGTTTAAATTATGTTCAATATATTTTCATTATTCTAATTTTTTGAACCATATTAGAAAGTATTCTAATATTTTGAATTTTTTGTTGTTAGCTGATTTAAATATATTTTCTATTTCATTGTAATGTATTTACATTTTTATAATCTGCAAAATATGCAGATTCATATTATAGTACTTTATATTTGATATTGTTGATTATTTATTTGATAAATTCGATTTTCATTTCCCTTGACCGTATTTCTTTTCATTATTCTAATTTTTTGAATCGGAGTTGTAATAAGGCGTTTAAATAAACTGAAACTTTCTATATTAATCTACTGGTGGAAGTTTCCCCCGTCGGTAAACAACTCCTGCATAGCGGTTACAGTTGAAGCTTCGCTATTTTAAGGATATGTCAGTTCCTCTTTATTAATAGTTCCATGGTGTAAACGTAGCAAATGCTACCCCAGTCTCTGTCTAAAGGTTAAAATAAAGAAGTTTTGAACTTAATACTTCTCATTTTTTTAAACTTTTATTTACGAAATATTAAAGGCAATTTTGTTACATTTTTACGAAAGTCATTTCTTAGAAAGTAAAATCTTAAGGAAATGCCCAGCATTGAATTCTCCATTCCCAAAATACTTTAAAAAATACGACATTTTTATGACGGTTTATTTAACAATTCTAATGAGTAAAGAAATGAGACTTTTTTTCTTGCAATCAAAACGTCTAAATCCGAGTGTCTGGATAATTTAAAAAAAATAGTGTAGTTAAAAAAGGGTTTATCTAAAAAATTAACCTATCATTTAAATAAAATCTAGAATTTTGTTTTGCAGAACACTCGTGATGTAAGATCCACTGTGATAATAACACCGACCCCAAAAATAAGCTCTCCTAACTTTGAGAAAAAATAAGAATAAAACGCGAATGATTTTTCCTTTCTCCATTTTTATTTTTTATTTTGTTTGATTTTATTTCATTTTCATTTTTATTTTTACTTTCTTTAGTTTCATGAATGACTACATTCTTTAACCCTCGCAGTACTAAGATGGGGTCAATTTGTCCCCATCTGGATATTTTGTATTTTGTTTTTCCTTTAGAATATGTATGCTAAAATTATTTTCTAGGAATTCTCCTATAAATATACCTCTCATAATTTTGTCTACTTAGGAATTTTCTTACAGTCAATTTTTTTTTGTTAATTTGTAGGATTGCGAATGGGGTCTCATCGACCCAATCTTAGGCATCGGTGAATAAATGAAAGCTTTCTATTACGCCACCAAATATTCTCAGAAGAACAATTGCAGACAGTTTATGTGTAAGAGTCAAGTTTTATATGCTATTTTATATCTTGTTTGCCAGAAAGGTGAGCAACAGAACTGAATGTCGTTAAAATGCATTTCTACTATTACTTCACATAAAATGCTGTTGTTTTTTAAACTTTTTTATGCATGGATTTTTGTGCTAATTTAAATATTCGTAATATTGGGGAAATTACATTTTTCTCTTTCTAATAAAACTTGATTGCCAGTATTATATCACAATAATATATATTCCAAATGGAAAAGTAAAAAACTTCCGTAAAAAAGTAACGATTTGGAAATGGGCCAATGAAATTCTGCGTTGAAACCGCGAAAAATATCTGATTAGGAATCTTATCTGGAATCTTTTTAGGATCTGATCTTATAAGGAAGAGTTACAAAGGGGAAGAAAGGGTAAATCTATCGCCATATTTCGCCAAGTATGGCGCCAACTTGGCGATATATCGCCAAATTCTACGACCAAAATTAGTTGCCAAAAGTGGCGCCAGCTTGGCGCCAGTATTTTGCCAAATTTCCATAGACTCCCATTGAAATCCAACAGAGTTTAATTGCTTGGAGAAAATCAACAAATAGAGATATTTCAATGCAACAAAAACTAATATTAGCTTATAAATAGAGCTTAATTGAACTATTTACATTATTTTTTAAGCACAAACACTAACTATTAATAATATCCGTAACACAATATATATAAATTTATATTTAATAATTCTTATAATTATGAAACTCTGTAAGCTCTAATGATTATGTGCTTGGAGATAAAGAAATATAATTCTCAGGAGTTAGAGAGGAGAGCGTTTTTACCAAGTGGAATCTAAAAATTGTATGCATAGAAAATAAGAGATCGCGAAGCGATCCAGAAAACACGAAACAATTACATCTGGGTTTGGCTAGAAAAGAGGGATTGCTTTGCGATACCAAATGGAATCGGGAAGCGATTACGCGGAAAATTGGTGAGCGTAGCGAGCAGGAAGGCGGCACCCCCTAGTATAATAAAAATATTTACTTGCTTAAAAGATGTTACTTTACTAAAATTACATTAAAAATATATTAATAACCTATATTGGCATGCTTCATGACCTTCATTGAGTTATCATCAGAATGTATAACAGAATTACAAACACAATGCACATGAAAGCCGGAAAAAAATCATCGAATACAAGTTAACACATAACGCCCCCTATATTTTCGATATCGCACGTGTCCCTTCTATGGCGCGATTCCGCAAGTTGTCCAATCATTCAATCCATATATTCGGGATGCGAAAAGATAACGTAACGTTACAAACCCCTGAACGCTTTAAATAAATCTCAATAGATATTATGTTTTTTTTTTTTTTTTTTTTTTTTTTTTTTTAACATTTAAAACATATTTTAACTACAAATAAATTGTTTACTAAAAAGGTGCATAAAAATTTATTAAAATATACCGTTACAAAATGAATGAATTGGTCTTTAAAACTTAAAAACCATTGATGTTAAAATCATAATGAAACAGAAAAAGATGATTCCTTAGATCTTTCGATCGCTTACGCGATCATTTTCAAAGGATACTTTCACTGGAATGTCGCATTCAGTGAGCTATTTATACACCAGTCTGGGAAAAAGGATCAGTCTATTATTTGTTGGGGGTGTCTATGAAGTTGTTTCGTTACAATGCTGAAGTGTTAGATATTTTTAAAATGTTAAACCAGATTTGAGGTATATCATAAGACAAAACATCGTTACATACATTATTTTCTTTACTTAAAATTTCCAACGATTCTCTAATTCTTAAAGTATAATGATCAGATGTAGGTAAAATAACTCTTGCTTTTTCGAAATCTATTTTTAAATTTTGGCGTTGATTCAATCTGGAAAGTGCTGTAAACGGTCGGTTAAACTTGATATCTCTCATGTGCTCCCCCAATCTTTCTTTAAATTTTCGAGTGGTCATACCTATGTAGTTTAACTCCTTCTGATTTTCCGTTTGAAATGGGATAGAATAAACACCTGCAATTTCCTTATTAGGTATGGGATCAATTTTCTTTTCAATTAGAACTTTTAGTTTTGTAGGATGTGTTGTAGGCTCTAATTGAAAAGAAAATTGATTCCATACCTAATAAGGAAATTGCAGGTGTTTATTCTATCCCATTTCAAACGGAAAATCAGAAGGAGTTAAACTACATAGGTATGACCACTCGAAAATTTAAAGAAAGATTGCGGGAGCACATGAGAGATATCAAGTTTAACCGACCATCTACAGCACTTTCCAGATTGAATCAACGCCAAAATTTAAAAATAGATTTCGAAAAAGCAAGAGTTATTTTACCTACATCTGATCATTATACGTTAAGAATTAGAGAATATTTGGAAATTTTAAGTAAAGAAAATAATGTATGTAACGATGTTTTGTCTTATGATATACCTCAAATCTGGTTTAACATTTTAAAAATATCTAACACTTCAGCATTGTAACGAAACAACTTCATAGACACCCCCAACAAATAATAGACTGACCCTTTTTCCCAGACTGGCGTTAGCGATCGAAAGATCTCAGGAATCATCTTTTTCTGTTTCATTATGATTTTAACATCAATGGTTTTTAAGTTTTAAAGACCAGTTCATTCATTTTGTAACGGTATATTTTAATAAATTTTTATGCACCTTTTTAGTAAGCAATTTATTTGTAGTTATTTTAACGCAAGGTGAATTTGTCATTCCACTCTGAGCTCATTTGAGTTCTATGTTTTTTAATAAAACATATTTTGTTTAGCACACCAAAAACAATTGAAAAGCTTGAAAAAGGAATGAAATGCTTATGGTTTTCTATCTTATACATAAAGAAAACTAAATATTAAGCAAAGTTTAATGTAAGTTTTAAGCAAATAAATATTTTTAATATATTTTTTGACTTTCCTTTAGGAATATAGTATATTATTGTGATATGGCTATTGGTAGAAGTGGTTAAGACTTATTAAACGTGTTTAAACTTACATTTATGCCTGTATTATGTCGATATTTTATCTTTTTATCCGGCCTAAACATGATAATTATCTATGGGATCAAAATGACCCCTTCTGAGGCATTTAAGTAATATTTTTATCTTAGTACTGCGATGGTAAATCATGACACCATTTAATCTCTGAAGTCGATATCTAAATGGGTACTTTCGTACTTTTTCCATTGTTGTTACAGATTTTTCATTTTCCTGGGGACACTTTCACATTCGGAACTGATTTCAAAAGAAAAAATGTCATCAGAAAGAGAATATTACAACAAAAATCAAAAAAGTACGAAATGATGCACTTATTAGGGAACATCCCCAACTGTCATTTCTCGATTTGTACTAACGTGCTATCGTACGAGAGGTCTTATTTTGAGGATCAAGAAATGTATACGAACTAACTCCCTAATCCATTAATTCACGAGATATGGATACTTTACTATTTCTAAAGAAGGGGTTAACGAGATGAGATTCCTACAAAGCCTATCTAAGGCAGAAATTTTGTCTTAAAATTAACCATGAAAGCGTTTTTTACGTAAAACTTTTGAAAACACAAATCTTTCCAATACCAGGTACAAACAGCAGAGGTTTTAACCTTTTAAGTGTCCTAACCGTTTTTTTCCGTCACGTAACTTTTAGAAACAAAGGCTGATTTAACACAAAATCGATATTAAATCTAATTTTTTGAAGTGAATAAGATAAATAAATATGTAAAGTTATGAAATAAAAATTCTCATACCTATAATTTTCATAATTACTAGTTTATGAATCGTTAAACATGAATGTAAAATTCTGCAGGACGTTTATATGATTAAAACTATATGAAAAATCACTTGAATACATCAAACTAAATGAATATTTACTTAAAGTAATAAAATACTTTTAACAAGCCAAAACAGTACTCTTATTCATTCATATTAGACATGTTTTACTGCTCCCACGGCAACACTCTCTATAACAAATACGATACATATAGTACTTTCGCATTTTTTTTTTCAATTGAAAACAAAAATCACGTTAATTCAAGTATAAGGAAATTATCTTCAAAAGTAAAAATGGATATTTGTGAACGTGAATTACTTAATGCCATTGTTTCATTTTTCTGTAGAGCATCTCTTTCCGAATTTTAGGGAGCTCCATGGTTGCTGAATCATTGTACATATTCTCACTGCGTAAGATGATTTATATTGATTATCGGATAATGGATGGCAAGTAAAATCTTGATGGATAAATTATTCTATTTTTTTTTAAAATTAGCCTGTAAAGGCTCATTATTATACAGTCTAGCTAAAGCTGCAGTTTCCTTGTTATATTTAATGTCTACTATGTGTGCTTTGATCCTAGTTAAGATAGGTTCAAAGCAGACATTATATACAACAAAAAAACTACAGCCTTAGATAGACTGTATAATAAAAAGCGTTTACGATTATTTAAAAAAAATAATAGAATAATTTATCCATCAAAATTTTACTTGCCATCCGTTATCCGAGAAATACTAGAAATCTTCTTATGCAGGGGGATATATGCAATGATTCAGCATGCATGAAGCTCCCTAAAATTTGGAAAAAGATGCTCTACAGAAAAATTAAACAATAGTATTAAGTAATTCACTTTCACAAATATCCATTTTTTAACATTGGAGGGGATCCATAAATGATGTCATACTTTTTTTCAATATTTTTTACCCCCCCCCCCCCCTTGTGACAAAATTTCACACTTCACCATACCCCCTCCCCTCCCCTTGTCACATGTCACGCTATATTACGTAAACATATACTTCCAGATCAGAAACAAAGCACTACGTTATAGGTCATTATTCAAACTTTATTTTTGAACTTTATGTGTTTCAATGACATTTGTGAGCATACCAATAAATATGATTCATGTACTTATTTTGTATTAAATAAGATTAAGGTTTACAAGAAAAAACATAATTAATATACAATCGTAATAAAATATTAATATGAAAGAGCAATTGAAAACAGTAGTATTTTAGAATTTGAAATGGAATTTAGTATATTTGGTTTTTAAATCTTATATTTACTTTATGAACTCAAAATACTTTAAAACATATTGATTTTGAAGAAGAAACCTTAATATTAGTTTTACTTGAATGGAATTGCCATCACATTTTATTTGTCACATTAATATGAACATTTATTAAATTATATATTAAATCATAAAATTGAAATTGCTCTGAATCATTTACTATTACGACTCTTCCTCCCTTGGAAAAAATATATGCTCCCCCATAGAGTACACAGACATTTTGACATCACTCTCATCCTTGGGGGATAGTAAGGGCTCTAATGTCAATACAATGATAGTAAGCCCTCTAATGTTTAACCAAAATGTGTGATGTCACACTTCTTCTTACACCCTCCCACCCCCTTGTCACAAACTGTCACAATTTTACGAACCCCTTTCCTCCCCTCCAAGCGTGACATCATTTCTGGATGGCCCTTTGAAGATAATTTTATTATGCTTGAATTTGCGTGATTTTTGTTTACCAGTTTTCAATTAAATAACAAATGTGAAAATATTTGCATACTATTTATTATTGATAATGTTGCCGTCGGATCAATGAAACATGTCTAATATGTATAAAACCTTTTCACATTAACAGACATTACGTTACATTACAAGATAAAAACACTAAAAACAATATAAAAGGACGTTTTGCATTCATTCTGAATCTCTAATATTTGTCCCTCATCAATCCCTCATCATTTATGCAAGTCGTATGTTTTTGGAAGCTTGGTACACGAGAACTGATGATAAAGCAATTAACGAGGCTGCATCTCTACCAATAGAATATTCAGTTTTGTTTTAACTATAATTTTTTGGCAACTAGATGTAATGTTTTTCTATTTGTTGAACTTTAAAACCTAGTATGACTTTTACGTTAGAAATTAGCTGATGCGGGATTCAGAATGAATCCGATACGTCCTTTTATATTGTTTTTAGTGTTTTTATCTTGTAATGTAATGTAATGTCTGTTATTTTGAAAAGTTTTTATAAATATGAATAAATTCAGACGTAGTCCTTTTGTTTATGTCTAATATGAATGAAAAAAAATGTATTTTTTTGCCTTGTTAAATGTATTTTATCACTTTAAGTAAATATTAATTTAGTTTGAAGCATAGGTTTCTTTACTAAAAGTGAAGTATGCATATTTTGCTGATGGAATGACTGGAATCGTGTTTCGCACAAAAGCCTTTTGGAAAGCATAGTTATGCACTGCATTGAAAGTAGGAGAGGCGATCTGGTTGTAGGCCAAATTATGTATTTCTAGTATGCTTTCTATAGTAATAGAAAGTAGCAAATAGTTCACATTAAACATCACAGCAAATAGTTAGATGAGTTTTTGAATATTCGCCTATTTTCTTTACCAAGTACTTGTAATCTTGAAAGAAATAAACATACAGTGGGTGAAGGTATTTTCGCTTTCCAGCTGGGAGAAAAACTGGCAGTACAACAGAACCTAGTTTTGGATGATTAAATTCTTATCTGTTTGGCCACGCCATCTGTCCAGCACCGGGATAGCATTATCATTATCACACTATCTTGAAACATTATCGTGAAACTCAGTATCATGATTAATTATAAGAGAAAATTCCTGACTTCGATAGCTTTTGAAGAAATCTCAGGCTATGTTTCGCTTCTTTCTTTTCTCCCGAAAAAGAAATGATACCATATCTCGTGCGCTATTGTATTCAGGAGTATGGTTCCTATACTTTTCTCGAGCCTCGTGACAAGAGTTTCGATCGATACCAATTTAGCAATATTCTAGTACTGACAGTTGAGGATGTTTTCTAGTTAGAGATCAATCTCAGATATCCTTTGTAAAAAAAAAAAAATCAATAAAAAATATTAAAATTCAAATGATAAATTTGATGCCATTGGTTTAACATTTGCTTGCCAGTGTCTTTGTGTTACCCAATCAGGACTCTTGAAATTTAATGATTCTGGTTTTTTAAAAAAAAAAAAAAAGCCTCCAGACTGTATTAAAAATTTGCCAAAAAAAATCCACAAAATGTTATTTAATTATGTTTTTCTAAAATCATATAAAACATTTTTAGTTTAGCATACAAGCAATAATTGAATAGCTTGAAAAAAGACAATGAAGCTTATGATTTTATATATTATATTTAAAGAAAACTAAACCAGCATCGCATTTTATGTTTGCATTATTTTTTAACAATTAAAACCTATAAAATAAATATCAGGTAGATGTATTATATTATATTATTTATAATTTGTTATACTAAACCTTGGGAATGCAGATGAACAGAAATTTATTCTAAATATTTCATGAGAAATGAAGATAAACCATTATGATTATTGTCAAAACTGATATGCATATGAAATTTGATTTTTCTTTTTTTTTCGTAGTAATTTTTTATGACGTATTTTTTGCACCTAAAAAGTGCGTACTAATTCACTATTGTGATACTTTTTGTACAATATGTACAGTTTTTAACATTTTATATCCGTTTAAAATATTTCAGTAAAAAAAGGCCGTCAAAATATATTTCGCCCTGGGCCACCAAATCCTAAGCACATCCCCGCATTCATAGTTTAGTATGCGCGTCATTTCTGCCATATAATGTTTTTAAACTACTGACTGTTGTCAGTAGTCTAGCATGATTAATAAATCATGGAAAAGTTGACAATTTTCAAGTAAAAGATCTGTCTTTTCATTAAAAATGTTACTTTATTATATTTCCGGTTTGAGTTTAAAATAATTTTAAAGCAATCTCATTATATTTGTATTCATTGCAATTTAATCACTTGAAGGGCACACAGTGGAGTATTTAAAGGAAAATCCTGGCCAAAATTATTTTTCATGTTCTTTACAGTTAAAATCATTGTTGTTGACTTACTCTACAGATACACATAAAAGTGTGCATTTACCTAAATCTATATATGTAAAAGCCGTTCTCTGTGTGTATGTCCTTTATACAAATCTTCAATTTTTGACCGATTTGCACAAAACTTCATGTACATACGTTTTAGAACGTGGAAAAGATCACTGTCTACTTAAAAAAATTATCAGACCACTATTTATCCCTTTTTTCTACCACTACCATAATTTAACATTATAGAAATATCTCTTTTTAAATCTTTTTAAATTCAAACGTTTTTTTCCTGTTGCCACACCCTAAAAAATGACACAATAATGTGAAAAAAATACGGATAACACGTGTATTTTGTTGCCAATAAAAATTCAGATTTTCTTGCTATAATTTTGCGTGTTTGATATTGACGTCATTCTACACAGAAAATTCACATTTTTTTGTATATAAAGTAAAAACTTTAACAATAAGAGCGGGAAAATAACGTAGCACCTCAATTTGAATGTTTGTTTTTTTTTTTAATTAAAACATCTATTTTAATACAAACAGTCAAATTTCATGAAAACAATTTAAGAAAAAAAAAGGCTAGATATGACGTCACATTCTATCAAATCTTCTCAACTCGTAATCAAACTCAATGTAAACATATGGCTCCTATATTTTGCTTACTACATCGGTTGTATACTACAGCCATATCTTATAGCTATACGTTATCGCTAAGTGTTGTATTGATTTGGATTCGGTGCTAACATTTTTTGTGATTTATAGCAAAAAGAGAGCGGTTATTTACATTTCCAAAAAAATTCTTGACAGATTTATTGATTTAAAATTTATGGAAAATAACATCATTTCATCTAATCATTGTAGATTTAATTTCAATAAAATTTCAAATTTTCCAAATAAAATTTTAGTAACTACTACCTCATTTGGATGTATTTTTTTGCATTTTCCTCCGTATTGTGGGAGATATTGTATACTTCTGTTACGCGCTCCAAAGAAAATATGTATTTTAATTTGAAAAGTTAAAAAAAAAATTACCACAATGTGTCAAAAGAACATCCTTTTTCTGAATTTAAATTTCGCGAGTTCCACAATTAAAACTAAATATGTGAATATTTAGATATTTCATAAACGTCAAGTTAAGGCTGTTCATAAAGTTAAGGCTGTTCTCAAATCCAAAGGAGCTATTTTCTGACATATTTTTTAATTAATTTTTGTTCGGAAACGCATGAAATTAACAAGAGTTCTTGTTTAAAAACTACTTAATCGAAAGTTAGTTTGCATATGTTGGTAAAGGTATAAGATCTTTCAGTTGGTGTTTTGAACTGAATTTCGGACGCAACAGTGCAATAAAGGATAAAAACCGGCCGTCGCGCAACCACAATTGCTCATAACGCAATAAGTAATTTATTTATGAAAAAAGGAAAAACTCATTTCAATTCCAAATCGCTTTAATAGTCAGGCCTACAAATTTTAAGCCTTTACGTTTAATGAGTCAGAAAATGTGTCAGAAAGTTTCGCGTTGTTGAGCAGGGAACTGGAGAAGCACCTTAAGCATTATTGCAGGTTAGTATTTCGTAATAAGGTTGCATGCCATATAGTCGCTTAAAACATAAGTCATTCTATATTGTTTTAAACAAAGGTGCATGCCATAATAGGTGTCAGGTACAATGTTTTTGAACAATTGTGTTATTCTTTTGTATTTGGGTTGCAAGCATATTTAAAAAATATGTATACTTAAAAATTATTTTAAAACCCATAAAAAATTTGTAAATTGAGGTAAACATTACAAACAAATATTACTGAAAGTACTTTTGTTTTCTATAATAGTTGGAACAATCGAATGTACAATGTTTAGACGTTAAACTGCCGTAAAAGGGAAATTTACTGTTGTGTTAGGTTGTTGCCACCGAATATATGATACCAGCGTTACTCATAGACATGTCTTTACTTTATACTATTACATTAAGAGTAAACAGGTTCATCTTTCGTAATCGGGTTGCACTCAACTTTAAAAATATCCATGCTTAAAAATTACTTTAAAATCCATTAAAATCAGAAAACTGACAATTTTCAAACAAATTTCATTTGAAAGAACTTTTTTTTCTATTCGACATAGTAAAAAAGGAAATTGTGTTATGTTTAAAAGTTAGAAAAGTTGCAGTAAAGTCACATTTTATGGGTTACAATTTATGGGCACTGACATAGTGTTTTTACTTTATTATGTAGATCATCCATACAAACGAGAATTTCACTAAGTGCTGCGGGTATTTGGAGGATTTTTTTTTTTTTTCGTATTTTCAAAAAAAAAAAAAAAACTATTTTTTTCTCTTACACCCGCCAAAGAAAACGTAAATTATGTTATTAAAGCTCAGAGATTTTACTATGGTTGCAAGACAATAAGAGCCACGTTTTTTGGTTGTCTTTATAATGATTTGTGGATGGAAATGCACAAATTTCAGTTCTTGTGATTACCGTATTATTTCGTTTTAATTTATTTTACCTGGAAGGCTCCTTATAATTGACACGGGCGAAGCCGGATAGTTCTGCTAGTATATATATATATAATACGAAGTTTAATTAAATTTTTACTGTTTATAAGAGGAAAGTAATATTTGATAGCGTTGTTTTACCTACAAGTCATGTTTAATTAAATGGGGTAAATTATACTATATCTAAACTTTTAATTTTTTATAGAAACCAATGCATTAATGTATATATTATTTGTATTTAGCGAAGTTCAGTTGTAGTATAGAGATTCTGGTTTTCATGTTTTACTAATAGATTACCAAAACAATTTATATTTATTAGAAAACAGGAATTCTGCTTTTTTAGAATTTAGTGTCGACCCCGATGAAAAAAAAAATATATATATATATATGGATATAAATGTAGATAGTTCAGTTTTAAGACTTAAACACGAGCTTTTATTTTATATAAAATGACATCATCCGTATCCGCTGAAGAATTTCTCATTTACGATCCAGTCTTAAACAGCATCAACAGTAAAATATGCATAGGACGTGACTATCACTGAATAATACGCAAATAATAATAATAATAATAATAAAAAAGAGATTTCGTCATTCAAGAAACTGGACAAAAAATTTCGTCTATCTCATGATTCATATGAATTCATTTGTTTGTAATAGTAATAAAGATACTTAAAATTAAATTTTATTTATAATAGCTCCACGCGTTATCAGAAAATATTCATTTATATTTTTTCAAAATAGCACGTATTTTAAATACAGTTTTTTTTTTCAGTTTTTATTCGAAAATGGCAACAAAAAGATATAATTGCTATTTTCAAATATTTAACTTTCTACAGAAATGGAGTCCTTGAGTTGCCAAAATAAAACAAATGGTGCTAAAAAATACAAACAAAATAATATCTTAAAAATAAATTCAGATGCAATTTTCAAACAAATTGCATTTAAAAGTATTTTTTTTTCCTTTACGACGATATAAAAATTGAAAATATGCTTTGCTTAGAAGTTAAAAAAATTGCAGTAAAGGTTATTCCGTACAATGATACATCTGTTTTGTTTTACGGCTAGCTTCTACAACGCAACGTTATTTTTTAGAGACGACACATTAATAGGTGGAAGAAAGAAATAGCATACCGGGGGCTAACACGTGAGGTTTCTTTCAATTACCCTTTCTACTTAGAGAAACAAAAACGCGGTTCTAATAAACCAAGTTTATTTGTGACTCAGGAAAGGGATCATAATGGCTGCGAACTGAAGAAAAAATGAAGCTCATTAGCGTTTATTAGCGTTCGATGAATATTATGTCGGATAACTATGAAGAAATAAAAACTATGGTTTCTCGAGTGCATTTTGTTGATCTATCCGAATCTAAATTTCCAGACTTCTATATCCAAATAATTTCACTGCCATCAGACACAAAATTGTATTCCTCATTCTTTTAATCATACAGATATATTTATGTATATAGAGAATGTGTTTCTCTCTATTCTAAAAAAAAAAAAAAAAAAAAAAAAAAAAAAAAGCCTAACGCTGTTACCGCCGTTGTTTTTTATTTTTTTGTGACCGGGGGTCTTTCTTCGTTAATATTAGGAAAACTACTGCATACAAAAATATGAAAATCTCTGGTATTACAGAGAAATGTTTGATAATCAAGCTGATTTAGACAGTTTTCAAATCGAATAATTATTTTGAGTGATATTTAATGTTAAAGTTGGTCAAAAGCGATCCATTAAAAAAGCTTTATAGCTGCAAAAACAATATATAGGAATTTAATAATTTTTAGAACATTTTATACATTAGAAGTTCACAGTTGTCAGACTGCATTTATTTATTTTTTAGTTTGATTTATTTTTTGAGGATTTATTTCCATTTTATATTCAAAATTTAACTATTTCCAGAAATAATTTTTGCATCTTTTAGAAAAGGGTATTATTCTAAATTGATGCCAATTTTTAAAACAGCACAAAGAATAATATTTCCTTCAAATTAAAAATTCATTTGCACGTGACTATTATAAACAGAAAATTACTTTCAAATTAGAATTAAATGATTACGTTTTAAAAGCAGGAAAATATAGAAAATTATGTCATAAAAACTATATTTACACGAAAATTTCAAAAGAGAAAGAAAACTGTAAATAATAAATTTATTAATATGTGTTAATGTGCGTTAAAATCGTAAATGGAAGAAATTACGTCATATTTAAAATGGCCAAACAATATTATTGCCAAACAGTTTAAATTAAAAAATTTGCCCTAGGCATTTATTTCCCATTTTGACATAATACTTACTTTCTAACAACAAAAGTATTTTCACGTGAATATTAAAAAGAAAACGAAATTTTTGGTGAAAATTACGTCAGATTTAAAACGATTCATTTAAAATGTCTTAATTAAAAGAACTTTCTTATAGCGTTGTTAAAAAATACCGGGAGACAAAGAGTATGTTTAATTAATTAATTTTATATTACCTTATTTTAAATGTTTCACTGATCTAATTTATTTAAAGACGAAAACAGCTTATTAACAGGGGGATCGCCATTGTTTTTTTTATTATAATTCAGTATTCCGAATTTTTTTTTTAAGCCGATCAAATTAGCATTAGCATACTTTTATAATTTGCGCGGTCTGAACGGAGGTTGGCGATCGTAACTAGTAGGAGGCAGAGCCTTAACAGTATTTGTTTTATATTTATCATCTACTATGAACACGGCTTCCAGAAATCTTTTTTGGGGGGGTGGGTGGGGGGTGGGGGGTGGGTTATATAGTTTGAATTTCAATTTTTTGTCAAAATTGAATTTACAAAATAATAATAATAATAATAATAATAACTTTTTAAAAATTTAAATATCGAAACACTTATTTACACGTTTATTTCACACGTTACTTATGAATCTTTTAATAGATATCGTTTTCTAGGAGTTTGCATATGTGATATGAAAATTATGTAATAGAAGACAAAATTTAAAGTTTGTAAGGTTTTTTATATGGAAATTACCCATTAAACAAAAGTTGTGCATACCATTAATTAGTAGATGGTGTAACTGTTAGCACAGTACCAGTTACATATTTATACGATAATTTGGGGAAGCGTTTGTACAAGTGATTAGTTTATCTAAGACTGTACAGCATTGGAAAAATCAAGCGGCTAACTTAACATATTTCTATAGAATCTTATAAATCTGTTGTTAAATTTATATTTAAAATCATAGACGTCTCTCCATTAGTGCATTTTGTATTTTCTCTTAAAATCGCAAAATTTTAATATGATTAAATGTCTCTTAAAATATCTCCTGGAAATTCACTTTTCACTCTAGTTTAACTGTTGGAAGAAGTTTCAATTCACTTCCATCGTATTGATAAAATATTATTGGATTTGCAAAATCGATATTTCTGTCCAAAATGTCTCCAATATGAATCGCTTTTTTATTACGTACATTAAATATAGGCCATTTGTTTCGCTTGGCAGAATTTTGTACCAAAATATATTTTTAGGATTAGTACGACTAATTTCGAAATGTAATGTTTGTATAAGGATAGAAATTTAGGATTAAATAACGAAGATATCGGTACTTTTAACCCTTTCAAGGGCAAAGCATTTTCAATGCTAAAATGTTGAAATAAATGATTGGCACCGGAATTCAGGCAAAAAAAAAAAAAAAATATTTATAAATATGAAAGAGACTTTATTTCACAAACGTATTAAATGGAAAATATTTTAATACAATTCTGGTACCATTGTAGCATTTAGGAATTAAAATTAAGTAGTTTCATAAACATACCACCGCCTCTGAAAGGGTTAAACAGTGGTGTTCAAAAGTTTAAACAGTACAAGAATATGTGAGGTACATAGAATGTAAAAGCAACAGCAAATAATTTTTCTATTTATTATCAGCTCTCCACGAATTAATTTAGTCTTTATTTTTTTATTTAATTCTAATTACAAGATTCGGTGTTGTCCTATGACTTTACGCGTAATTTTACTGTACTATTCCTGCTAACAAGTTTTAGCAATAACGAAAATGTAATAAACATTTTCAATTTCAATTTTCTTTTAATACCGTAGGTAAAATATTTGCAGTCTCATAAATTATGATTTTTGTCTATTTTTATCTTTAAAAGAGAGTCGTTAGCAAATAAAAATTTGCATTTTCTAACAAGATATTGTAGACTACTAAATTGTTAATTTATGATCGACAAAAATCCATTCTGTTATCTGTAAAATAAATCGTATACTATGGTGCAAACACTTACAAATGCAAATTACATTGCTTAATTCGTAACTCTGACTGTGATTTTTCTTCCAGCAAGTTTTCCAGTTATTTAAAAAGCAACCAATAATTTAGCAATAAATTCCAAACATGCTCTCAGTAATTAGTACGCATATAGTAACGGTAAGATTTAAATGTATAAAAATGCAACGATTTTCAAAAAATAATTTTCGAATTAAATGGGTTAATAGACATATGATGCAGATATTTATCATCTAAAATTTTGTATTGTGTCATATTTTAAGAAAACACTGATAACAAAAGTTTAAGAGGCATTTTGAATTTTCAGTTTACTTTTATTGTCCTAGGTTGGTTGTGTTTATGACGGCCAATTATCAACACGAGGGATATAGGCCCTAAGGGGGGGAGTGCCCTCCGTGGGGGTCTTTCTAAGGGAACCTAACCCGTATTTACGCTTGGAAAATCCAAGGTTCGAAGAAAACCACGAAAACTCCGAACGATTAGGTCGACGGACGCAATTGGGATCGAACCCAGCACCTCCCGTCTACCAGCTTCGAGGGCAGAAACTCTCGGCCACTGTGGGGCCTTTTATTGTCCTAGGTAGAACATCTGTAGCCTCACATTTGTTTCAATTGTCTCATTTGTTTTCTTCTGTTTTTAGCTTTAAACGATTGTCATTAGTTAACAAAAACATGCATTTTCCAACAAGGTATTCTAGACTACAAATATGTAAATTTAGGATCTATGAAGGAGCATCCGATCTTAAAAGTATGTATACTACAGTAAAAACATTTACAAAGATATTTTCTATTTACGTTAAGAAATAAAAATCAGCTGGAGTCCAACTGCTTGTATTTATAAAATTGACACTATTCCTCATTACCATAATTTTGTAGCATTCTTTGCTTCGTTTAAGAAAAAAGTGTAGTATTCAATCTGCGACCAAGAAAAGCACAAACAGCTTCTGAAGAGTCATAAATCTGCGTTATTTACTTAGAACATCCAAGGAGCTCTTTCTGCCGTACCAAGTGTCTAACCAATGTACTGTTCAAATTAAAAAATAATTATTTTACGCAGTAACACTTGAAACCTATTCCTACGTTTAACTAGTCAGATGTAGCAATCCCAAAACTTTCTTCTATCTCATACATGTTAATACTTCCTGAAAAATGCAGCATATCAGCACCACCTGTTAGATGATTTACACCCAAAATTAAACAGCACTAATTTATGTCAGGGACTAACAGAATCTGAAGTTTGATAAAAATTCGTGCGTTTTTTCTTGAGTTAGAGCTATTGCGATAATCATGAATAATGCAACATAGACGCGCCACCTGTTAGGCAATTTTCACCAAATTGTAAGCAGCACTTAACTATATCCTGGACTAACTGAATCTGAAGTTTTATGAAAATCCGTGCTGTAGTTCCTGAGATTATAGCTATTTTAAAAATCGTGCAAAATGCCGCATAGCAGCGCCACCTGCTAGGCGATTTTCGCCAAAAACTAATCAGGACCAGTTAATATCAAGATCTAACTGAATCTAAAGTTTTGTGAAATGCCGTGCATTAGTTCTTGAGATAGAGGTCCCACAAAATTTTGTCACATACAGACTCACAAAGTGACAGACAGACTCGCAGACAGACATTTTCAAAAATCCACAAATCGTGTTCAGGACATTCTAAAACGTATAAATGCGTCGAAAATTTTTACGAATCCAATACTTCCTTCTTGTAAAGATAGAAGAAAGTATAAAGTATAATAAAATTTGCTTTCACCGTAATTTCTATCTGTCCATCTATTTAGAAACACTTCATTGTCTAACATGGACGGCTTATTTTCTTTTGACTGTAGACATACATTAAAACAAACTATAAAGAAACAAGACTATCCTTTAATAAAATTCCGAGAGAAGGTATAAAAGCAAGGAATTAAAAATAATTTCCGTGTCATTAAAATCTAAGTTAACTTTACAGAGCAAGTAAGGGATACTAACATAGGCGCTTAGAAGTTCAAAATATTATTTGTGAAGCTCTGTGAATACAATGATTATTAAAAGAATAATAATAATTACCTTGAAAACCGGAGTTAACTTTATGAACCCGGTAAGTGGTACTTATTAGGGTGATGAGAAGCTGTGAGCAGAATATTTATTTCAAAATGAATTTGTTTCTTTGCTGTACATATAATTGTTTATTTGTTCACTTGGGATATACTACACTATACTTTATTGTTACTTTTCCAATGTTTAAAAATTTTACGCTTTTCAAATTCTACGAATATGTAATAAAAATATTCAATTTATTTAATCACAAATTTCGGCGATCAAGTACATAAAGATTTACTGTTAGATTTTATTCGTGAGAAAAAAAGCAAATGGTGTCAACTATGTATTTCCAATTGCAGTTTAAATACTTTCAATTACAGTTACATATTGTTTTAATCAATATTCTGCGACATCGTTGTATACTTTTCTACGGGAATGACTCATGGCATCTTCTGATGTATCATTATGAATATTTTACATAAATAAAACTCCTCTGTGGATGATTAAATATTTCAAATTTTGCTTCTATCACACAGCTTTTATAAATTGCGTGCCTTCAAAGATAGAACTTCTTTTCTCCTGGTATTTCATTAACATTTACGATTAAAAAATCCAGCTTATAGTTAAAAGGGTCATTAAAAATATCAGAATTCTTTATTTATGTTACATTCTTGTTTTGTATACTTTATTTCATACTGTTAAAAGCAAAATATTAAATTTTTTATGTATATGTGTAATAATTTAATACGAATTTTGAAAATAATTCTAAAATAAAATTTAATGTGGATTCGGTTTATGCATGCTTTACGTTTACTTTTCAATAAAGATTACTAAAATTACTACTTTTGCATTTATAAACGAAAATTGTAGAAATCTACAGCACATTTTCCCCATGCTTCTGACAACTTTCCTTCGTACCTGTCTGTTTAACTCAATTCTAACTACAGTAGAAACAAACAAGTTGGAATATTAGCTGTATTACAAATAGTACAAACAAATTCAGAACAAAATTAATTATTGTTTCGAAAACTTTGAATTTTGAGAGTGAAATGCCCTTTAGGGGTAATTAAACACATGTTCAGCTTTTGTAGCTTTGAAAAATGAGTTTAAACTTTTAAGAACGTCAAAACAATTACATATGAGTTCAAAATGAATTTAAAACATTCTAGCTATGACAGTGGAATTGTCTGACATGGTTGAAGTTTATTTAAATTCTAAAGAGAAATATAAGGAAACATGCGATGAATCCCTAGTTCGTTTTCGATAATTACTTTTATTTTAAAAATAAATATCGATATGTGAGTTACAGCCAAAAAAGTGAATTATTGGACTCTCGCATATTTAAAAATTCCTTTTTATTTAAAATATTTAAAATTTCTTTGATATTTAAGGGATTTTGTTGTTAACTTTGCTTATAGATATTAACTTTATGTAAATTATCTTCAAATGTAATATCGTTAAATTGAGCAGATTTCTAGTGTTTGTAGATCTGCATTTGAAATTACAATTTTGTTTTTTAATTTTACTTCAATTATCACAAATACATGATACGTCAAAAGTCATTAAACTGCTATTAAAAACACAAACGTGGTTTAGTACCTCAACTCCAATAATTATTGCAAATTTTAAATTAACCAAAATATTTTTATTTTTTTATATATAATATCTTCTAAAAATCCATGATTTTTTTTATTATTTTTGTTATTTTTTTCTCAGCCTATTATTTTGACTAGATAATTATAGAACTGAAACAGATAACGATTATAAGAAGTGGATGTTAACCCTCATATCCATTAGGACATTTACGACATTTAAAGTTCATTTTATTCTGCTAGATCTTACATCCTTTATCTCGGAAAAGCTTTGAAAAAAAATGATGATAAACGTGTTTAATCAATCCGAAGAGTAACAAATCTGGTTAAAAGAGTTAAGCAGTATGGCTTTGAAATTTTCAATGTGATCAAACGGTCTTGCGGCATGTAAAGAAATATCTCTCTAAATGCAATCAATTAAATAATAAAATACTTCATCGGCTTAAAATACTTGACATTTTTTAATAAATATATGCTAATTTAAAATTTTACATCTAATTTCATGAAAATAGATTTTAATAATGAAACCCAACTTAACAGAAAAGATTCCCGAATTCACTGAATTACGTTTTTAGTTTGTAATAGTGCCACTGTCAAAATTTATTTTTGACTGCCATATGGGGAGATTATCGTCACACAGCTTGATTTATGTGACATTTTCCAAAGTTTGTTTGATTAACCCTGCAGTGCTCGCGCAGTGTCCCACGGACGACAGTGATGTTCCTTTTATTAATTGCTTTAGAAACGGATGGGTGAGCAAGCTTGTGCTTTGCACCTACCTTTCTGTCAACTAAACATTGCAATTTGTCTATAAAATTTGCATATAACTTTGCAATAACCCTTGTATTTATAAATTTGAATTGAATGACTTAAATATATATTACTATAGCAAAAATATACCTGGCGTCTGTCAGACGCCGTGTGACCTTTAACGTAACAATAAGCCTCGCGAGAACTGCAGGGATAAAAAATGCACATAGACAAAAATTGTTTTTCACATTTATCTATTTAATGTATTGTACTTTCGTTTAAGTTTGTCGATATCTATACTAATAAAAGAACACTTCTCTCTGTCTGTCTGTCTGTATGTGTGTGTGAGTTTCTGCGATGGCTAGCGAAATCTACTGCATGTAAAAGTCTGAAAATTTAGGTGAGGATAGTTCAAGTCATGTCCTGGTGCACCTGAGGCTCAGATTTTTAATTTCTGGGCCCCTTTAAATTGTTATGCACAAAATTGTTAATAACTCGCCCCCTTTTTTATCCAATTTTCTTCGTTTTTGGGAGATTTCACCATATAGTTATTTTCGACAGTATACTTTTCAGTTATGTCACTGGATCGTTGGGGCCCGATACAGGGCCCCTTGAATTTTTGGCGCTAATAAATTGTTAAGAAATTGCTTCCTTTTAATCCGATCTTCATTTTTGGGATCCTTTTTCTATTTAGTTATTCTTACGTTTCTACATTCCAGTGTAAACCCTGGGCCACCTAGGGAATCGCAGGGCCCGGTCCAGGGCCTCTTGAACTTTTTGAGCACCAAGTATTTTTCATCACCTAATTTTCTCACCTTCTCAGCGAATAATTTTATAGTTGAGTCTTGGGTTCTTATTCCTGGCCCCACACCCTCATATTTTTATTGGCGCCCTAGGGCCTATTTTTAAACATGTACCCAATCTTTTATGCATTTCTTTAAAATATTATTCAAACGAATAATACATACCCTATGCTTAATTTTGACAAGTTGAAGTTTTAAAGCGCTAAGTACTAAGACATTTTAACATGTTTTCATGTTAGGCCCTTTTTAACTATGAGTTGTCCCATTTCGAGCACCCTATTATAGCTCCCTTAAAAATGGTCCGATTCACTACCTTTTTTTTCTAACAACTTCTTAGGCCCTCCAGCTACTATATGAACGACAAAACAATTTCTCAGACTTTATCTACCACCAATTTTGAATATTAAAAACCTTCTTGGGGCCCTTCAGCGGATTTTTTAAACAGGATTTTTTTTAATTATCTGAATTTCTCGAAATGTTCTTTAACACAGTTCTAGAATCCTCTAGTTACTTTAATAACTATTAAAATAATCTTTATACCCAACTACATGCCAGTTTAATCCCTGGCTTTTTGGGGCCCGGTAACGGGCTCTTTGAAAGTTTTGCATAATAAATTGTTAATAAATTCCCCCCTCTTAATTACAATCTTCATTTTTGGAACTCTTTTTCCAATTAGTTATTCTCACGTCTATACATTCCAGTTAAGACCCTGGCGGCCATGTGGTCGCGTAGGACCCTTGAAATTTTTGTGCGCCATGCATATTGCACCAACTAATTTTCTCACCTTCACAGTGCATAATTTTAAAGTTGAGTCTTGGACTCTTTTTCCAGGACCCTTATATTTTTATTTGGGCCCTTGGGCCTTTTTTAAAGCATTTACTCAATTTTATTACGCATTTAATTAAATTATTATTCTAACGAATAATTAATACCCTATGCTTAATTTTGAGTATCTGTAGATCTAAAGCGTTAAGTGCTAAGACATCTTAACATGTTTTTATGTTAGGGCCCTGCTTTTAACTATCAGTTTTCCCCTTTGTGAGCCCTCTATTATAACTCCCTTAAAAATGATCCGATTTACTAGCTTTTTAATCTATTAACTTCTTAGGTCCTTCCACTACTACATGAAGGACAAAAAATTTTCAGTCTTCATCTACCACCAATTTTGAATATTGATCGCCTTCTTAGGCCCTTGGTGCAGCTTCTTTAAAAATAACTTGAATTTTCTTTATCATAATTCTAGCGTCCTCTGATTACTTTAAAAACTACTCAAAAGTATCGTTTTACCAAACTACATGCCACTTAAGTCCCTGACGCCTTGGGTTCCGGTACAGGGCCCCTTGAAGCTTTTTCAGTATAAATTGTCAATAAATTGCCCCTATAATCCCATCTTCATTTTTGGCTCCTTCCTTTTTCCATTATGTTATCCTCCCGTTTCTATATTCCAGTTAAAATCTTGGGGCGACTTAGGGTACAGTAGGGCCCGATCTGTGCCCCCCCCTAAATTTTTCACCCGCTAATTTTATCACCTTCTCATTGCATAATTTTAAAATTGAGTCTCGGAGTCTTTTCCCTAAACCAACATCCGCATATTTTTATTGGGGCCCTATGTCCCTTTTTAAAGCATGTACCCCATTTTTGCGCATTTCTTTAAAATATTATTCTAATGATCAATTCATACCCTATGCTTAATTTTGGCCGGTCTTTCTTTATACCTCAGCTACCACATTTTTTGAATATTAGTCTCCTTTTTCAGCATCAACTTACATCTACTCATTACAGCCGTAAATTAAACATCGCGTTACTTTAAAGTTAACTTTAGATAAGGGATTTCATACATTTATTAAAGATCGCGTTAATGTTAAAATCAATGAAATTTACAATTGGAGGGGGCATCTTCCACCACCTAGGTGGGGGGAGGGGTTCTTTCCTCGGGTTCTAAGGGGCCAATTTAAACGGGATTTGGTTCATTCAACTTAGATTGCAATTCAGCTACTCTCTGTATTATGAAAATTTATCCTTAGACTTCAGTTACCATTTTTTTTATCATTAATGATTAATGGTGCATTCTTTTTTGGATTCTATCGGCTTGATTTCTACGAGGTTTGGCTCAGTCAACTTGGTTTTCGATTGTTTCCGCCACTTAATATGTCATACGTAGCGGGGACCCAGGTTACAGGTTCCTTCGGAAAGAAGTTTGTTGAGAACACACTAGACGCTGCAAGGCAATGGGAACTCCGAAATTAGGTATATTTAAAAGAATTTCAAAAGTTATAAAATCATACAAACTTGAGTTTTGTATAAGGTTATTAAGTACAAACCCCGGGCAACGCCGGGCGGGTCTGCTAGTTATTATATAATTATTCTTATGTTTTGGTCAAAGTCTTCCAAAGAGCGCTATGAATAAGCGTACACAGTATACCGGTATACGTGATTACACTATAAATATTTATCTGAAATTCAAGAAAATTCTTACTACATATCAATTTTTTGGGAAACTACACAGAAAATTGAGAACATTAATTAAACTTAAACAAAATGACGGCTGTTTGCAGTTTCAGGTAAAATTTTGGAACTACTTTTTATGTTGTGAAACTGTTTAAAAATTTAAATTATTGAAAAGTTTAAATTTTTAAATGTTGCCTTCAATTTAAAAAAAAAGTCCACTTTAATTTTTCAATAAACGAAACTTCGATAGCTTGATCGGTTTAATAGGGGCATATACACTAATAAAAAACTTGTTTAAATAAAAATGTGTCGAAAAATTTGATCTGCCATTTTGTCAGTTTGATATCAGTCCTTTAATGTGGTTCTCACGACTCAAATGTTTCGTTTTCTTTTAAACATTTTTTTAAGGACATATTATAGAAACTTTTTGAGTTAAAAAAATAAAAATAATAAAAATTGATTTTCTGAAGCATCCTTTTCGTATAAACTGGTATTATGTAATCAGAACTTTCCGTAATTTTCAGCTGCAAGATTTTGATAAAATTGAGTGGTCTTGCAAACTTCCTTTTCACGCATATTGACTTCAGTAACACATTTACATGTTTTCTGAATGATGCCGTTAATCATAGAAAAGTTTCGAGACTTTTTTAAGAGCGCTATTGGTTGCGTTCCATCTTTTTGTCACCGCCGAAGCCCTCTGGCAGTAAATGGAAAATAAGATTCATTTTTTATGCTAATATTATTTTTCAATGAAGCTTTAAGGTTGCAGATTACTGAAATTATACAGTTTTTGTTCTTCTATTTAAATATTGGAAATGGTAAAAATAAACTGGCAATAGTGATTGTTTCGCGGTCTTTCCGTCAAATTGCAATGTAGTTTCTGAAAATATACTTGAAAACTTGTAGGAATGTCTTATAACTTTATGCTTGTGTAGAAGAAAATTTTAAGATCTGTCAAATTACATATTATCACTGTACTTTTGAGGGCAGATGGACTAGTGTGAACAGACTTATATCGAAAACAACAAGACCGTCACGCGAATATTGACGCGTTACTAAGCAGAACTGTCATTTCTTGAGTGATTATCATGCACAAGTTTTTTGCTTTAAAAATATCCAATACCACCTCAAAATAAATTGAAATAGAGCCTACAATTCTAAAAGATTCTGTTTTGAACCCTCATTTTCTGGCCCGAAGATTAATATTTCTGCCTTTATGTTTTAATACTACAGAATGCAATAAATATAGGAATTACACATGTTGTTATAAGCTAACATCAAAGTTTCGTAGACTATATCCTATGACAGGGTAGTCTTCGAACCGCTTAGGACAGCTGCCTATCTCATTACATAAAGGATATCAGAGATTTACATAGTCGAAATTATCCAAAATAATTAAATGTCAGGCTTGGATAATTTTTGGAACGGTTTGCCCATTCACCAAATCTCCTGCTCAGTGCCTTTTTCTTGGTAAGATTTTGAGTAATAGTTTGGAAAGGGCCATCGTATTTTATGATATTTTTCTCATCGGAGGGAAACATTAAAATTCCTGTCTCCTCTTGATGTTTCAGCTTGGTAACAGTTACCAAGGCTCTGATCTTTGGTTATCCTTGGTCCTTTCTGACAAGATCTAGCCTCTTCTAATCACATACGACCTCTAACGAAGATTCTCTTGAAACAAAGAACGGATGGTGGCTTCATCAGCATTCAGCTCGCTATCGTGTTACCTCCTCCACTTCCCTAGGATTTTCATCGATAAGATAGGCGAATACTGGCGTCTTTATAATTTCATATTGCTGACAATGTCGTTTTATGAATGAAACTGTTGCACATTAAATCTGACAGCCCTCAGTTACCTCCTTACTTAAAAAATGAATGACCGGGTGAGTTTCAAGAATGCAGAAATTCTTACATCTGAATGTTTTCCATCCAATGAGACAGTAACAGTGTCTCTTCATTTCCTGAGTTAGTCTAGGTTCTGATATGTTTACATGTAACAGTAAAAGATTTGTAACTATGATATTTAGAGTGGTATTTCACGTATAATGTTTGTTCTCAAATATTTACCCCGCCATGCATTTGTTTTATTGTTAATACTGAATCCATGTTCTTACAAATACGACATTTTAATGGAAACCATGTGATTTTTGATACCGTTTTAGATTTCAATAAAGTGAAACATATAATTACACTGTACAACAAAAACCGATGATTTAATGATTCTGATATAAAAATGCTAATTTCTTAAACAATTAGATGCGTTGAACATGAATAAAACCATACAGAAGCTGAATTGGCTGCATTTGTTTCCTAATATATAGCTACAAAGTTACACACATACTTTAATACCTCTATAGCTCGATATTTTGCATGTATTTTATTCGAATTCTTTGTTAATAATAAATACAACAAGATACAATAAATTTTAATGGATTTATGCAAAACAATAACTCTAATCATTATACACTAAATGAAACAGCATAAAACATTTTCTTTTATATTTTTATTATTTTAGCTTTGAAATACCATCCCTGCAAAACAAACGCGTTAAAAATATCCAATACCACTTCAAAATAAATTGAAATCGAGCCTACAATTCTAAAAAAATATATTTTAAACCCTCATTTTCTGACCCGAAGATTAATATTTCAGCCTTCATGTTTTAATACTACAGAATGCAATAAATATAGGAATTACACATGTTGTTGAAAGCTAACACTTAAGTTTCGAAGATTATATGCTATTACAGGGTAGTCTTCGAACCGCTTAGGACCACTGCCTATCTCATTACATTAAGGATATCAGAGATTTACATAGTCGAAATTATCCAAAATCATTAAATTTTAGGCTTGGATAATTTTTGGAACGGTTTGCCCATTCACCAAATCTCCTGCTCAGTGCCTTTTTCTTGGTAAGATTTTGAGTAATAGTTTGGAAATTGCCATCGTATTTTATGATATTTTTCTCATCGGAGTGAAACATTAGAATTCCTGTCACCTCTTGATGTCCAGCTTGTTAACAGGGACCAAGGCACTGATCAGAGGTTATACTTGGTCCTGTCTGACAAGATCTAGCCTCTTCAAATCACATACGACCTGTAACGAAGATCCTCATGAATCAAAGAACGGATGGTGGCTTCATCAGCATTCAGCTCCCTAGCGTGTTACCTCATCCACTTCCCTAGGATTTTCATCGTCACGATAGACGAATACTGGCGTCTTTATAATGTCATATTGCTGACAATGTCTTTTTATGAATGGAACTGTTGCACTTTAAATCTGACAGCCTTCAGTTCCCTCCTTACTTTAAAGACGAATGACCGGGTGAGTTTCAAGAATGCAGAAATCATTAGATCTGAATGTTTTTCATTCAGTGAGACAGTAACAGTGTCTCTTCATTTCCTGGGTTAGTCTAGATTCTGACATGTTTACATGTAACGGTAAAAGATTTGTATCTATGATGTGCAGAGTGGTATTTCACGTATAATGTTTGCTCTCAAATATCTACCCCACCCTGCTTTTGTTTTATTGTTAATCCTGATTCCATGTCCTTACAAATACGACATTTTAATGGAAACCATGTGATTTTTGATACCGTTTTAGATTTCAACAAAGTGAAACGTATAATTACACTGTACAACAAAAACCAATGATTTAATGATTCTGGTATAAAAATGCTAATTTCTTAAAGAATTAGATACGTCGAACATGAATATGACCATAAAGAAGCTAAATTGGCTTCAATTGTTTCCTAATATACAGCTTTAAAGCTACATACATGCTTTAATATCTCTATAGCTCGATATTTTGCATGCATTTTATTCTAATTCTTTGTTAATAATAAATACAACAAGAGACAATATATTTAAATGAATTTATGCAAAACAATAACTCTAATCACAATACACTAAATGAAACAGCATAAAACATTTCCTTTTATATTTTTATTATTTTAGCTTTGAAATGCCATCCCTGCAAAACAAATTGCCACTCTTTGCTAATTGTATTAAAAATAATATAAAAATATATAAATACTGTTGTCAGCAAATAATCTCTATCCATTAATGCTCAGCTTAAATTATGCTTCGAGGGCCGTTTTCATAGTAAAAATCGAATTAACTCTCCAAAAACTCCACGTTGCACATCTGAATTTCCGAAAGAAGAGGCAATGAAGATTTTAAATGCCAATAACCTCGTTCAGTCGGTTAATTTTATACAAAATTGTACATTTTCATATCAGAGGTAATTTCATTTTTGTTCAGTTTTTCTAGTGTTTTCAAGTTTAAAATGTAGTCTTTATTTTTGAAGTCTATATTAATTTATTCTTTACATATTTTAAATGACCTACTTGGAATTTCTTTTTTGAAAATCATAAAAATGATGTAATCATTCACATAGAAATTTTTCGAAAGTATGTATCTTTGAATCTTTGAAAATATCTAATGCAATAAAATAAACTTATTGAAAAAAATTATAGCATTTGTAAATCATCAGCGTATTTTTATTATACAAGCAAAGTAAATATTCTTTCTTTAAACATTTACATACATATGCTTTTTCGATAAAATCCATATTTATCTCTCTTTTCCTGCTTTTATAAAAGTATGAAAGATATCACTGTGTATCTTGTATTGGAAGACTTCAATAAATTCAATATTTTTAAATCTATCTTTTTTGGTTCAGCATAAATGGAGGACTCTTGAAATGTATAGTCTGACATTTTAAAAGAAACTTAAAGAATTTTACTTGATAAAAAAGATAAAATAATATTATAGCATGTATGGAACACCAAAGTAAGGTGCATGTTTGTCCGATTTTATATTTAAATTTATATTTATAAAAAGCGCAATAAGCAAATAATATGTAGTTAAACTTTTCAATGTGCAATGTTAAAGTTTTGTGTCGGAATTGAAAATACAAATGTTGTACAAAAATTAAACTCCATTAAAATTTATTTTATTTTGCATGCTCTTCAGTGTAACACATACAAACATTTTTGCATAAATAAAATATTCACTGGTTATTTTACATTGAAATATTACAATGTATCATTTTAGTAATTTATATATTTATTATTCCTTGAATTGTTTTTATATAATAATTTCAATGGAAAACCTCGATTTTTTTCAAATTTCAGGAAGTTTATTACGTGAATTACGAAAGATATATGTAACAATAAGAGTTTAATAATATTATCTGCTTCCATGTGCAGTATCCGATACAATGTTCCCTTGTGTCATGCCTTTCATAAATACATTATATTGTATGAAACGTTTCGATGTATTGTTAATATGCATTAGCGTATTCAAGGTTACCTTTCTCTAGAGAAATATGAATTGTCGAATCGCAAATATTTTGTTTAAAATATCAGGTGGAACAAATGTCTAAAATGTCATATTTCGTTTCAATAATGAATAAAAATAATCAAGCTTTAATTAAATAATTTACAGTGAAATAACCTCGTTTTTGAAAGGCATTATATTTCTTTACCTTTTATATTCTGTTAATGTTTTATTTATTTAGTAAATGATATATTATTTCTTGAAATATCGGCTATTAGAATTTAATAATGATAATTGTTGTAAGGGTATTGTAACGGCTGAATTTGTGTTTTTACTTCTTCAGTGCGAAATATAGATAAACTTCCTTTTTAGCTACAAAAGCTTCTTTTGGCATACCTATATTTAAAACATACCCATCCACAATGCATTACAAATTCAAAAGAAATGACTAGATAAACATATTTAACAGACATTTGATAAATTATTTATTAAATAGCATTGGCTACATAAGAAAACAAAGATATATAAAGTTATAAAAATCTTTTTCTTTATGTATACTTTAATAATTCTTTTATATTTCCTTTTGCGCAGTGAATACAAGTCTGACATTAAAGGTTTCTAATAATAATTGTTGTAAAACTATTAGTAATGACTGGATTTCATAATTCTTATTTCACTTATGGTCAAATAAAGATTCAAAAATAGACATGAATATTCCATTCTAATTCAAAAGACATGTTTTTTACGTCTATATTTAAAACACACACGTTAACAATGATTTAAACATTTTCAAGAAATAACCTTTTAAACATATTTAAAACATAATTGATTATTAATTATTCCAATACCACTAGTAGGGTAATAAAACAATAAATTAAATATAAAAAACTTCTTTTTCTGTTTCCATTAACTATATTTTTTCTTTTGCCTAGTGAATATGGATCTCACAATAGAAGTGCATAATGATAATTGTTTTAAAGATGATAGTAATGAGCGAATTTCTTTATATATATATTTTTTTTATTGTTTGTCCTACAAACGTCCCAATACTACAACAAAAGCGTTATTTGTAACTTCTAGATTTACAACACATACATCAACAAGGAATAAAATATTATAAGAAACAAACATTTACATATAATAAATGTATATTTATTAGATATTATTTCTCCCAAAATCATTGCATACATAACAAAAAATGAGATATATAAAGTTATTTTTTTATGTTTTCGATAAAAATATTTTTAGCCATTATATAATAAACATACTTATACTTTTACAAGGATAAAAATATTGAAAAGTTAGTTTATTCTTGTTAGACAAGAAAATATATAAAAACATTATTTTTTTTTAGTAAAAAAAAAGCTTATTTATATTCAAAACCCACGAAAAGAAACGTCTATACTTCAAACGTAATCATCAATACTGCTATGCAAATTTATTAGCAGTACCCATTGATATAGATTTAATACAACTTCGATAAATTATTTCTTCAGTATTATTGGTTAGATAAAAAAAAAAAAAAAAAAAAAAAAAAAAAAAAAAAAAACTAAAACAAACAAATCTGTAAAAAATTATATATTATGTTTCAGATAACAATTTTTTTGTGCGATATCTAATAAAAAATATTCAACATTAGACCATTAAGTATGTATGTATGTCCTCAATATTATCAATAACAATTGAACAAATATAAATATATGTTTTTTCTACAATTTTAGTACACTATGGAAAGCATTAAGCAGCGAAGATTCGTCGTCTTGTGTATAGTTTTTTTAGGGAATACGGCATATATTTTAACATATTGTTGTCTAATGCGTTTCTGCGTTTCAAATTTGAGAGATGACCAATAGATAACTGTGATAGAGGTGTCATATGATAAATAAAATTTGCTTGGCAAAAAGATTCTGAACAAAATCTTGATTGATGAGAAACTAGTATATCTTTATGCATGAAAATGTTGCGACTTACTGACAGTAAAACTTGATTGGTTAAGAATAATTAGGACAAAATCGAGAGCAATAAACAACAAAAGATATGGAGCCTTTGTAAGAGAGTGGTGAAAGTGAAAGTCGAATAGGGCGCTTGCTCAGACTGAATATTTTGTGCAAACTAAAACAAGCAACGTTATATAAATACATATTACTTTAAAATTTTTATTTTTACATACACAAATATAAAATAGAAAAGTAAGGTGTTCGTTCTGTTAAATTACTAAATACCGAGATATGCCTTCTGAAAATTTTCACATACACATAATAAAATAGAAAAGGCAGGTACTCATTGAAAAATCAATGCAAAAAATTACACATGTGGTGAGCCAGATTTGTAGTTTGGTTCACGTTGTGAACAGCTAATGCGAAGATTGTCTTCAATCTCGAAAGATTCTTCAAAAAATTCATTTTTGAGAAAGTTGTTTCACATACATATGTAGAGCCAAACATAGTAGATAGGATAATAGCTAGTTTTCTGCAATTTTATACATTTCTGAGACATTTTTAATGCAAAATTCTTCAGGAGATGCAATTGTATACATTTGCTAGGAAATATATTCTTGCAAGTCAATTAAATTAATTTAAAGTAAAGTTTTTCCAAGACTAAAAAACTTCGCAGCCAATTTCGGCGGTCCAAATATCGATCTTTCAAGGTCCGGATGTCGACCGCGGCCCGCCTGTTGGCAACCGTGTTTTCAGAACTTTGTTTTCTTCAAATTGATGAATTCTATCAGAAGAGTAAGAAAATAAATTATATTGTAGATAAATAAGCATCTACAAGATATAGCGTGGAAAAAGACTACAGCAGTAGTGTTTTAAAAAAGACTGAAAAAGAATACAATAAATGTTGAACGACGTTGAGCAATATATATCTATCGCAGCGATATCTGTTAGCTCTTCACCGCTAGAGACTTTTTCAATATCAGACTTTTTCCTATTTGAATACAATGTTTACAGTTAGCAACACCGTTCGACATTTATTGAATGTTTAGCACTTTTTGCATAGCCAGTATCCACACTCTATCTTTTATACTCTATACCAAGAGAGTTGGGCAAATTTGTAATCCCAATTATCTGCAATAAAATGACAAGTTTATTGCATGTAATTGATTATAGTTACACACATTTAAATGCAGAAATTTCATTAAATAATGGGTCGTGGGCGGTTTCGGCTACAGTGCTGTAAGAAATTTTACTGCATGTAATCTTAAATGTAGTTAATTACACACAATTAAATTGTAATTAGATGGCAATTATAATTACAATTTATATGGCAATTGCAATTACAAATTTGCCTAACTATGGGCTTAAATTTTCAGGTCCGTCAAGTCAAGGTGCTGGATGATTTGTATTTGTCCAAAATTGTGTTTATCAATCAAGTTGTATTCCTCGTATGTCACCACTGTAATATATAGGCACCCTACCTAGTCGTTTTATACATATGTACCCATATCGTTCGTATTGAAAACGTCCCATTGGAATTTATTTAAAGTTCTTGAGTCCTTGAGTGCATATGGCGCAGACTGATTTTCATATCTTCATGTCTATGAAGAAGTGTCGTGTGTCTCAATTCTTCAATGGAGATGACGTTCTTCGAAATCTGAAAGTCTCGTTATGAACCCAGACGGCCTAAGTTTCTAAAGAAGGACTTTATGGACTAGGGGCACGCTAACGAGTAATAGAATTTGGTTCCTCGATATGATTTTGGACATAAATAATGTTATGGCTGTCATTATCGCCAAGATAATGTTTGTTGACATGTTTTACTTTTTGTTAGAACTTGGCCAGGGGAGTATTTCAAAGTTCTGGAATATAGTCTACAACAATTTGGACAAAAAATTCCAATCTGAGAACACACCATGTGCGCATACCACAACTCTTTTATTTATAAAGGCACTTATACGACAACAACATAGATTAAATAAACGTAGTTGTCACAAAAAATAATTCATTGTGCCAAACTACTCCCTCTAAAATGTGCGAATTGTCGCTCAATAAGAAAATAAAAATAATAAAAAATAGAGTATGTTAATAACATGAGCTGCTCATTTACTAGGGCGGTTCAGAAAAAAATTTTCTTTTGGCTATAAATAAAATTTCCTGCATAGGAATAAATCTTTTATACTGTACATCTTAAAACTACAGCTTTTCACTATTTTTTAACAATTATTGCTCGCCATCGTCATCGATGCGTTTCGACACAAGCCACTTTTTCATGTGGGTGAAAAGATGAAAACCAATCGGTGCCAAGACCAAACTGTAAGGGGAAAAAATCCTATATCGCCTGCATCAAAAAAGTCCCATTTGAATTTATTCAAAGTTCTTGAGCCAGTGGCTGAAAAACTGCGGAGTGGTATTTTCATCTCTTCACACCCATGAAGAAGTCACCCGTGTGTCTCAGCACTTCGATGACGATGACGTTCTTTAAATTCAGAAAGGCTCGTTATGAACCCAGCCGGCTTAAATTTTTGAAGAAGGAATTTATAAATTAGTGAAAAGTTAAGACATATCCTTAAATATGAATAGTGACTGTTTTGGAAAACTTGTGAAAAACTTTACTTTTACGATGAATATATTTAAATGTTTTTTCTATGCAAGTCTTTTATTTATAGATATATTTATTTATTTTCATATTTCCAGATTCGCGTATTAAAAAACATTCACTTTATTTCGCGTTCATTTTATTGTTTCAAAATTACATCTTATAATATTTTCTTTTAAGTAGTGTATATTGAAAACGTTTTCCTACTATTTAAATAGCCAAAGTTTCTTATACAGTACAGCCCTGATTATCCGCGGAATTGGGTGGCAAGGGCACCGCGGATAATAAAAATAACGCGGTTAACCCGAAAAAGACTGAAAATGGCGGTGCAAACATGAAAAAAAATTCAACATAAAAAGTATGTTTTAGTGTACAAAAAACATAATAAAACGTTCAAAATACCTACATATGCACAGTACATCAGGAACAATTGCTTTACGTCTAAATCACTAAAATAAGGAACTGTAAACAAGAAACAATGCCATACATAAGAGCCGAGTTGTCACTTGTTTTTGCTTCTTGCTTTGGAAGCATCTTTTCTTTATTCTAAATTGTAAACTATTTTTTTTTTAATCTCTAAAATAAAGTTATTCTTGATGTATTCTCCTGGAATTTATCATAATAGTCTTATATTATTGTTAAAAATTTTAATTGTTGTGTTTAAGTTTGTTTAATAAAATCAAGAAAAGACATAAAGACTTTATATCTGATATTTCAAACATGACAACCAAATCTAGAAATATTCTTCTATTACTATCGAATACATGATTTTTTCTGTTTATATATATTAGTAAAGCTTATTGTATTTTCCTTGCTATTGGCTTGAATTAAAAAATAATAATTTCGCTTCGCAGATAAACCGCACCGCGGATAATCGGGGCTTTACTGTATATATATTTAATCATTAAGAAAATAAAACAAAACCTTCAATGAAATGCCAGTTTTGTTACTCATAGATTTTAATTACCCATATATTATAATTTATATGAAATGAGCATTCAAATGTAGTTTACTTGCTTTGGATAATTTATTTGTTGAGAATTTATTGGATCACGTGACCCAGGGCGGAGTTTTGACTACGTCATAATCCCGAACTGGTGAGAAAACTATTGTTTTTCATTCAGATGGAATAAATTGATCTCGAAAATGGAGCTTTGCTTGATATGCTCCCATGGAATTTATTATAAGTATATTTAAGTGTTAAATATTTTAATTGTTGTGTTTAAGTTTGCTGTTAATAAAATGAAGAAAAGGCATCAACACTTTAATTTGAATAATCTCAACACGGCACATGAATATAGAAATATTCTTCTACTACTTTGAATTTCACGAACAACCTTTGTTTTCTTTATTATACATTCGTTTCAATGGTGCCGAAACCCGGGAACTCAAGGGAATATTTAGTATAATGAATCAAATACTTATGGACGGGCTCACCCTGTAGGATAATTTCGAACAGTAAGTTCGAATAAAAGGTACTGTACATTTTTTTATTATTATCATTATTGTAAAATGGAATCAATTGATAAGTTGAAAGCCAAGAGGAAGCTTGTTCGATCGGCATGTACAAAATTAATCACAACTATTGACACTTTTATATCGACTATTGATACTCAAAGTACAGATGATAAATGTAAACTATCTGAATATTTATTAAATCTGCAAGAAAAACAGGATGATCTTAAAACGCTAAATGAAAAAATTGAGGAACTAATTTCCGATGCAACAGAATTCGAAACGGAAATTCAAAAATCAGTTGAGTATGACGAATCAATATCGGATTCGAAAGCTACGATCAGAATTAAATTGAAACAATTCAAGGTCGAGCAAGCTGAATCTGTTCCAAGTAATAATGTTTCAGGTTTTAATACTGCTTCACAGTCACTGATTTCGGTTAATTTGCCAAAACTTAATATAACCCCATTTAATGGTGATCCAAGTAAATTTTTAGAATTTTTTAACAGTTTTGAAAGCGCTATTGATTCAAATGAATCTTTAAGTACTGTTGATAAATTTTTATATTTGAAGTCTTTTTTAACTGGTGAAGCTTATAAAACAATTGCTGGGTTTGTTTTGAAAGAAGAAAATTATAAGTCTTGTTTAACCCTATTAAAAGAAAGATATGGAAAACAAGACCAATTAATTAGTTGTTTTGTCAATAAACTCTTAGAACTTGAACCTGTTAAATTTTCTTCAAATATTAAAGGGCTTAGGAATCTTTATGACGAAAGTGAAGTCAGTATTAGAAATTTACAAGCTATGGGTATTGATTCGGAAAAAATTGGGTATTTGTTGATTCCAATATTGTTGAAACAACTACCACATAATTTAGTAGTAGAATTCCACAGGAAAAAGAACCCCAACAAAGCAGGTGATATTAACGAATTAATGAAATTCATCAAATTTGAAATTGAATCTAGGGAAGCTGCAAATTCTATTTCAGGACTTTCTGTCAAAAGTCAGGAAACATTTCGTTCGAAAGTTGAATATCCTAAAAGCAAATTAAAAATAAAAAATAATTTCCCGTCAGCGGCTGCATTGAATACAATTGTTAAAAATGCTTGTATTTTTTGTGGTTCTAATTCGCATACTGGATTAGAATGTAAAACCCTAACGAACGAACAAAAGAGATACAAATTTAAAAAAAGAGGGCAGGTGTTATCGGTGTTTTTTTAAACACTTACAGTCAGCTTGTAAAGTTAAAATTCAAAACTGTAAAGCATGTGATAGTTCTCAACATAACTACTTGTTTTGCCCCCAAACAATATCTAAAAAACTAGTCCAAAATCAAGATTCTGAATTAAAAGAAATTAATAGAGTTCAGGAAAATGACTCCGTTATGTCATCGGTCCACGAGTCAAAAAATTTGAGGAAAAATTATACCACTTTGCTTCAAACTGCGTGTGTTCAAGTTGAAAGTGGATCTAAAAAACTAATCGCTAGAATATTATATGATTCGGCTTCCACCAAGACATTTATTCGAAGCGATTTAGCAAAAGCATTAAATGCAAAAATCTTAAGAAAGGAAAAACTTTTCATTTACACATTTTCTAATAGAAATCCCACTGAATCCGAATTTGAATGTGTAAAAATAACTTTAAAAAGTAGATTTTTTCCTTACAAGTCTATTAATGTTGAAGCTTTAATTACCGATGAAATATGCGGTACTCATCTGTGTTAAAATGTAAATCCACAGATAAAAAATATTATCTCTAAAGGATATAAATGGGCTGATACATTTGAAATAGAATATCCAATTCAAATTCTGTTAGGCGCCAATTATATTTATCAAACTTTGTCTGGATCTCTTACGCAAATAAACAAGCAATTATATTTTCAAAGGTCAATTTTCGGCGAAACGCTAGTTGGACAGGTGCAAAATAATCTAATAAGCAATTCTGTTCAGTGTTTAAATGTCTATTGCTCATCTAAAGAAAAAGATTTGACGTGTTTATGGGAAACAGAATCATTTCTGTCTAATAAAAAAGGGGAATTAGCCTCTGATAATTTAAATGTTTTCCAAAACAATTTACGATTTGTAAATGGCAGATATGAGTCACCTCTAATGTGGAAATCGAAACAAATGCAAAATAATTTAAGGGATAATTTTAATGTTGCAAAGACAAGATTTATGTATTTAGAAAAAAGATTTGATAGGGATGAATCATTATTTGAAAGATATAATGAGGTAATGAAAGAGCAATTGAAAGAAGGGATAATTCAAATGTGTGACAAGAATTGTGAAAATAAATATACGATGCCCCATAGAGAAGTATTTAGGGAATGTTCTCATAGTTCTAAAACTAGAGTTGTTTTTGATGCAAATAGTAAACAAGGAACTAATTACAGTTTAAATGAATGTCTTCTTTCGGGGGAAAATTTAAATGCAGAATTAGTGAATGTTATTTTGAAATTCCGAGAATATAAAATAGGTTTTTGTGGTGCCAGGGCTTTACTACAAATACAAGTTTCCGAATCTGACAGAAATTATTTATGTTTTTTATACTATAAAAACTGTGATAAATCTCAACCCGTAGTAATGTATCATTTCAATAGACATTGTTTTGGCGTCACCAGTTCGCCATATGTTTTGGCAGCGACTATCAAAACCCATCTTAAGGGATATAAAATTACACATCCTCTCGCACATGAAATGTTAAATAAATCGCTGTACGTGGACGACCTTTTTTTATGGAAGTTCCACTGTTCAAGAAGCATTTAAATTATCTACTGATGCTGTTTCTATTTTGAAAGATGCGAACATGACTATGAGAAAATTTGACACAAATTCGGAAGAGTTAAAAAATTTGTGGAAAAATTCAATCCCAAAATTGAAATAAATGAACATTCCAATAAATCTTTGAAAGTGCTAGGTCTTAGTTGGTGTAATGAGGAAGACACATTGTCCCTGAATTTAATATCAGTGTTATCAAATTTAAACGAATTTAAATGTACCAAAAGAAATGTTCTTCATGTAGCTGCAAAAATATTTGATCCTTCTGGATTTGTTTCTCCTTTTTTAATTCGAATAAAGTGCCTTCTGCAAGAATTGTGGCAACTAGGTTTGGAATGGGATGAAGAGTTTTCAGGAGAAATTAAGGACAGGTGGCTAATGTGTTGTAGCGAAATTCAGGAACTACAAAAGATCAATATCCCTAGATATTACTTTCCCGATTTTGTGGATGGAGATAATATACAGTTACATGTATTCTCAGACACTTCATTAAAAGCCTTTGGAGCAGTGGCGTATTTTCGGTATAAAACGTCACATGATACTTTTAACACTAGTTTTGTAATTTCGAAGGCACGGGTAGCACCGCTTAAAAAGTTAACATTACCTCGATTAGAGTTATTGGGTGCTGTAATAGCTGCAAGACTTGTTAAACACTTGAAGGAAATTTTTAAGTGGATTGGAAAGATTATTTTGTGGAGTGATTCCACTATAGTCCTACATTGGATAAGAGGCACACCGTCCAAATGGAAACAGTTTGTCTCCAATCGAGTCACCGAAATACAGGAAATAACAGATCCCAGTTCCTGGAAACATTGCATAGGTAAACACAATCCCGCATATTTGTTGACCAGGGGGTTATCTAGTTAAGATTTAATAAACTGAAAAAAATGGTGGCATGGCCCTGAATGGTTGACTGAGCCAGAAAACGTTTGGCCTACGGTAAAAGCGTTTGAATTTGATCCCACTGACAAAGATGTTGAATCCGAGTATAAGTCTAAAGTTATAGTTAGCTCAGCAATAACTTATGAAAAAATTATTGATCCTGGCATATTTAACAACTTGTGAAAATTATTAAGGGTCACTGCTTGGGTACTACGCTTTGTAAATATACTTAAAAGAAAACAGGATTACAAAGGTACTCTTACGTCTGACGAATTAAATAATGCTGAACAGTTTTGGATAAAAGTTGAGCAAAATGCATTTTATTTTAATGAAATTGCATGTTTAAAGAATGCCAAACCTATCCCAAAGGACTCCAATTTGCTGTGTTTAAATCCCTTTCTAGATGACCAAAATATATTGCGAGTTTCGGGAAGATTACAAAAATCCCAATTGACAGCGGATGAAAAGCATCCTGTTATACACCCTTCTAAATCTGAATTGACTAAATTATTAATCTGGGATTCTCACGAAAAAGTATTTCATTCAAGTGTATCTCACACGTTAGTACAGTTAAGAGAAAAGTATTGGATAATAAGAGCCAGACAAACTATAAAATTACTTCTCAAAAATTGCGTTATTTGTAGAAAATTCAATTCTTCTCCAGGAAAACAGATGATTGCTCCACTACCTGCTGATCGAGTGGAACAAGCAGCTCCGTTTTCAGTCATTGGAGCTGATTTTGCCGGACCATTATTTGTGAAATATGATGATAGCAAACATTATATTCTTCTAATAACATGTGCAGTGACTAGAGGCATTCATCTTGAACTTGTCAGCAATTTATAGACAGAAACCTTTCTTCTTGCTTTTCGACGCTTCAGTGCACGACGTGGCTTGCCTTCTGTGGTGTTTTCAGATAATGCACGTACTTTTAAACGTGCCGATCTGGAATTAAAACAACTGTGGTCTATTGTGAATCATCAAGATGTAAAAAATTATTGTGCTTCGAACTCAATCAAATGGAAATACATTGTTGAACGAGCCGCCTGGTGGGGCGGATTTTACGAGCGTATGGTTCGTACTGTAAAGGTTGCTCTGCGGAAAACTTTAGGAAAGTCCTCTCTGACTGTGGATCAGTTGCATACTGTTCTTCTCGAAATTGAGGGAATGATAAATTCCCGCCCAATTACTTACGTTGGAAGTGATGCTGAAGAGCCAACTGCTTTAACTCCTGCACATTTTCTTTTAGGAAAAATAATCTCTTCACCACCTCAAGTAAGATTTCACCTTGATTCAAATTTCTCTTCTAGGAAAATTTTTATAAAGGCTTTTAATTATCGAGAAAAGTTAATGAGATCCTTTTGGTCAAGATGGAAAAATGAGTATTTGTTAAATTTGAGATCGGCTCATTCTAGTTCGGTTAATACCAACACCCACCCCTTTAAAGTTAACGATGTAGTTTTGATCAAAGATGATCATTTACCTAGAAATTTTTGGAAATTAGGAAGACTTCTAGAGTTATTTCCTGGAAGATATGGCAAGGTGAGGGCTTGCAAGTTAAAAACTGAATCATCAATTATTAAAAGACCTGTACAATTATTGTACAATTTGGAGCTCCAGAACTGAAAGTAAAACTTTTTTTTCAATAATAGAACATTCTAGAACATTATTATGATGTATATTTAATGTTTAAGCAATATGATGTGTATTTTTTTATTATTTACAGGAATATAGCTTGAGTAAGTATCACTGAAATGTATATGTATATATTTTATATTTGCATTATTTCTTGAATTTTATATTTGCAATTTTCTTGTCTTTTTGATTTAAATTTGATGGTTAAATATTCTATTAGGTTTGTATTCATTCTTGGACTAAGTATATAGAATATTGTTATCAAAGTAGCATGATTAATCTAGATAGAATATCGAAAAGTATTTGAGTGTTTTAAAATGTTTCCTTTACTCACTTGGTTTCACTCTTGAATATATATTATCTTGGATATATTATTGTTTCTTTATAATTTAAAATTAATTTTGTACTTGGAATATACTATATTGATCTTGAATACTATTATATTAAATGGCTTTGAATAACTTAACATTACTTTAATTTAAAATTTATGTAAGAATTTGAATTTTTGAGAAATATGAAGTATTATTGTTAAATGAAAACCAGGTTACTTGTATTGAAGTTATTTATGTATGATATACTTTCTTGAAAAATTTTGATGAACCCCCATGTTGTTCATGGTGGGGCAGGATGTTGAGAATTTATTGGATCACGTGACCCAGGGCGGAGTTTTGACTACGTCATAATCCCGAACTGGTGAGAAAACTATTGTTTTTCATTCAGATGGAATAAATTGATCTCGAAAATGGAGCTTTGCTTGATATGCTCCCATGGAATTTATTATAAGTATATTTAAGTGTTAAATATTTTAATTGTTGTGTTTAAGTTTGCTGTTAATAAAATGAAGAAAAGGCATCAAGACTTTAATTTGAATAATCTCAACACGGCACATGAATATAGAAATATTCTTCTACTACTTTGAATTTCACGAACAACCTTTGTTTTCTTTTTTATACATTCGTTTCATATTTATTCAAGTATCATTCCATAGGTAAGGGCACGCTGGGATATGGTTATCTTTAATGTTGTCCTTAAAATTGTCTTTTTATTGTCTTTTATATAATAAATGTATAAATAATTTTGCCACAATTAAAAGTATCCAACGGCAATATATTAAATTTAAGTTAGTATATTTATTTAGTTATAATTTTATACGAGTCTTTATATTTTAACTGATATTTCTATTTAAATTCTACGACAAACATATAGAAATATCATGTAATTATTATAATAGCAGTCACTTTTTTAGAAAGCTGAAAATATTGGAATAATTTACATGAATCTCAATTTCATACATAAAAGTTTGTTTTGTAAACCGTTTATAGTACTATGCGAATTTTCTACATTTATTTTAACGCCCTTTACAGCCTTCAAAATTTATTTTCTCTCGAGAAATTTCAGCTGACAGTTTTGGAAAATTACATTCAATGTATTAGAAATAACAAATGCGTAAAATGTCTTCATTTCCTTCTAAACATGATTACAACTAATGAGACATTACATTAAGAGTTAGAAATTAAATTACAATCGTTATTTGAAGGAGTTATATTTCCTTCTCTTTTTATTTTGTTGATTGTTTGCTTAGTTAAAAGTTAATACACTATTTTTGAAGAACCTACTATTGGAAGTAGACAATAGAGCTCTTGTATAAGTATTAGTGATAGTTGAGCTTTTTCTTTTTTTTCGATAAGAAATACGAAAAATACATATGAATTTGTTGTTATTGTAAAAAAGGAATTTTAGTTTTTAAGTTTTGTTTACAATTTTAGTTTGAATGTTTCATGAAATTATTTTTTTTATTTTCATTTACACAGTGAATATAGACGTGACACACATCGTAGATAATGATAAATTTTACAGAAGTGTTAATAAAAGTTTGTCTTCTTTTGCTGTTGTATGTTGTGGTGTTGCCCTAAAATAGACGCAGTGATCAAAATAAATATCTGACATACATGTATTTTTCAATGTTCGCTTTATAAATTTATTAAATTATCAAAAACAAATACATTCTAGCAGTCAAAACTTAGATTATGGCATCTACTTTTTATTGCGATCACAGGTTTGTGAAAAAGAATAACAACAACAAAAAACACAATTAGTTCATTAACATTCGTAATGACAAGAAAAAATTCCACAAGTAACTTTGAATATTTTTACATAAAATGATATAGATAATAATTTCCTTTTCGGCGAAGTACATCTTTTAAACGATTGGGTATCGATATGAGTAACTGCAGGGTAATATTTTGCCAATTTTTGCCTTTTTTTATCAACTCTTCCTTAATCTCCCAATTAAGAAGAAAAATGAAGTTCGCGTAATTTATTTACCAAATGAAAACACAGGTATTCTATTTGGTTTAAATCTGAAGGCTGAGTGGGAATTTTAATAACATTTGGACAGTTATACAGAAAAAAAAATTCAGGGCAGTATGATTAGGATCATCATCCTGGTAAAACTTATAAGTCTGCGTAAGATCCAATTTATCTACACTATTTAGATATTTTTAGGTTATCAATATATGAGTATTTTGTCGTGGTATCTTCAATTACAATTAGATATCCGACACCCGGAGCTCACAACCATTCCCATGGCAGCATTCCTCGACCGCCGTGATAAACCGTTGGTACCATATTCTTATCTTCGAGCTCTGGGATTTCTATACACTAATATTTGGCTATTACACGCAAAAAGATTGAACTTCGATTCATCTGTATATATAACATCCATACAGAAATTTACTGGTTTATTAACGTACTGTAAAATCTCGTCTAGTCAGCCTGTTTTACTTGAAGATATATGGATTCTTCCGAGTAGAAATTGCATGAAAATTGTAATGTATCAAAGCTTTTTAATTTGTTTGAGGAGTACCATGTTCATGTAGTCTAATGCAACTTTTGCTAATTCGGGCCCATTCACTCGAGGCTTTTTAAAACTTCTCTCAAAATTCATCTCCACACAAGTCTCAGACAGATTCTAAGGACGGCCCCTTCTATGTTTATTTTTCAATGGCTTATTTGATTTACAGTATTTAATTAAACAATGGATGCTTTTAGTTTTTTGCGCAATTTCAGCAATATCATTTTCTGCTTCTTCTTAAACAAAAGGGCAAATTCTAATAATTTTGAGTTCAGTGGGTGTCTCTTTGCTTTTTCACCCAATTTTTCACAAATTTTTAAGCAATATGCAACATACACTTGTCACAAAATCTCTTCAAATTACATGTTTGTAATTTCTAATACGTTAAAGAGTGATTTATGGAAGAGAGTCAGGAATTTGAAACAATGTTACGGCTGTCGAACACATTTTAAATCTCTTAATTATGGGTGTTAATAAATTAATTCCTATTTTTCTTTATTTATTAAATTTATTAAGATAGTATCGATTGAAATAAAAAGCAGCTATTGTTTGTTAGCTACCGCACCTCAACAAGAATCAAGAAGTTTTTCTCATTTTATGAAACACATAAATACACATTAGCATTTGTATGTGAATGTATAAATAAATGAACATTCAACTATATTTAATCCACGTTTGTTAATTTATTTGTTCAAGTATAATTTAAACAAAACAAAAGCTAATACATATAAAATTATACTTTTTATGTTGTCTTTAAGAACTGTTATCATGGAAGTTTATATAGTGAATGTAACAGTAATGTTATGATAGTTAAAAATATCCACAGATTCATATATCATTATTAAGAACTTCTCCCCCCCCCCCCCTCAGAAAAAAAATTCTTTTCAATTACAAAAGCCTTATTTCGTACGCGTAGAATTAAAACAGGTATATTAGCAATGCATTATAAATTTAAAAGCAATTAATATTAAAATAAAATTTATATATATTTGATTACTGTTTTAGTACAGCATAACTGGATAGATCAGAAAACACAGAAATATTTATTTTTTAATGTTTTCATTAAAAATAATTGGTCTTTTTAAATACTAAGTTTGTATATAATTTCACCATGATATAAAATGACCAAAAGTTAATATATTTTTGTTAAGTAATTTATATTTTTATTTCATAATTCATACAAAATACAGACATTTTGTCACTGACTTTTTTGTTTAATCATTACAAAAAACTTTATTTTGTAAAAATTTCAGGAAACTTTTTACGTACGATGTCATAGTTTGTAAACTGTCCGCTACATTGACAGCTTTCACATGTATATGAGTAACACAGCTCTCTTTCGTCAACCATGCCATACGTTTCTATCTAAAGCTTCTCGATTTATTATGAATGCGCTTTAAATCCTACAAAGTTTCTCTAGAGGAATTTCAGTTGACAGTTCGGAAAGATTACGTTCAATAAATTAGATGTCACAAATGCCTAAAATTTTATATTTCCTTCCAAAGATGATTAAAATTAATGAGACATTAATTTAACAGTTTGACACTAAATTAGAATCGTTATTTAAAGGTGTCATATTTCCTTCACTTTATATTCTGTCGAGATTTTGCTTATTTAGTAAATGATACATTATTTCAGAACATATTTGACATTATAAATAAGTAGTAGCAGTTAGGTTATAGTTATAACTTTATGCGAAATACTTGAATGCCCATTTAAATTTGTAGCAAGCACACAAGCAAAACTATTTAAACTATAAGTATTTTTACCTCGGTACACATATGTTAACTTTTATTAAAAATAAAATTGAACTGAAAGCATTTTTTAATAATTGTAAACAACTTCATGATATCGCAAATGTTTTTACAATTCATATGTTTCTAAAACATAAACATAAATATTTGTAAAAGTTTTTTTATGCCTCCAAGTTTGGTTAAGTATTACAGATATGGTTCATTGATCAGCGGCCGACCAAGGTAACACTAACTCTCTAAGGTTAACGTTAAGGATCTTGGTGTAGCGTATCCTAACCTTTGTTATTATATTTGACCGCATTAATGAGAGAATTATCAGTGAGTACTGTCAATTAAACTGAGTTATAAAGTTTTGTAGACATTCACAGCAAAATAATAAATATGGTAATATAATATAATAAATAATAAAATATAATAAAACGCAATGTAATGATTCCGGGTCGAACTCATACAAACAATGTAGGGGAAATAACGGATTACTTCCATTGTTGCAGAGAAAAGAAAGACACTGATAAAAATTCAAGCACGTGAATTTTTGGACATATATTTTTTAATTTACCGGGTTAAATTTCTGTAAAACTATTCCTAATCTTGTACATTGCTTTTAAAAGTAAATAAAAATTCGTATTTATTGTGATGTCGTCACGAGAATAGCGACTATAGGGTTTATTTTACCTTTATGAATTATAACTTTATTCATTCCATTTTCTTTTCAATACAATTAAATAAAAAATATTTTTTTTTATTTGAATTCGTGGTTTTTAAGCGTAAAAGGGCTTGTATAAAGTACATATGAAAAGTTTGTGCCGGTGAAAATGACAATATGTTTAACTTGGAATGTATCTTTTTTTTACATTGATAAATCTAAGTAAAAATATATGACATATTATGTGACATATTATATGACATATTATACATATTATATTATGACATATTATATGACATATTATACATATTATAGTATGACATATTATATGACATATTATGACATATTATATGACATTATACATATTATATTATGACATATTATATGATATATATATTATGTGCCAACATGATGTAATTTTCACCGAGTTTAATTATGATTACAAAAATTAGAAATGGGGCCTTTAATGACAATATGTTTAACTTGGAATGTATCTTTTTTTAGATTGATAAAACTAAAACAATATGACATATTATATGAGATATTATACGTATTATATTATGGCATATTATGACATATTATATGACATATATATTATGTGCAAACATGATGTAATTTTCACAGAGTTTTCAATTATAATTATAAAAATTAGAAATAGAGCCTTTATTGACTACTTCCTCTTGACTGTATACCTTAAATACATGTTAGCAGTTGCCTTTTTTTTAAATGATGTAAGATGAATTAATGTTTTAATAAATAATTCAGAAAAAATAGAGGATTTTAAGAATGTTTTAATGTTTTATGAGCAGTACTTCTCCAGGGAAAGGGTGCTGAAGAGCATTCGATTAAAAACGCCAGTAGATTGCTGAGTTCTGCTGAACGCAATCACCACACCACGGAACGGGAAGCTTTTTCCGTTATCCAGGCTCTTAACAAATTCACAAGACACATTGGTGGAATAGAAGTTACAGTGGCATCCGACCACCAGCCTCTCCGATGGTTCATAAGCTGAAAAGTCACCTTCTGGAAGACTTCTCAGATGGGCTTTACAGTTGCAAGAATTTAATGTGAAAATAGATAATATCCGTGGAAAAGCAAACGTCATAGCTCTCATGCTTTCTCCTCCTGCATATTATCATATTATTGAAGAGTGTTGCAATATTTACAATATAATGATTGATATCCCATCTAGAAGCCGTAGTGATCTACGTGCTTTACAAATGAAAGATGACGAATTAAAGAAAATTATTAAAAGTTTCGAAGACGAACAAAAAACTCTAGACTCCACTAGATGGACTGACCGCAGTTATATACTGAACCAGGGAGTTTTATACAGGTATTCCCTAAGTTCGCATGTAGAAGAAGCACAACTAGTACTCCCTTCACATGAAAAGATGAAATTTTAAAAGAACACCACTATTAACCTACAGCTAATCACTACGATGCTAGTCCTTAGTGAAGTCTTTAGTGAAGTAGCTAGTCCTTAAAGGTAGTCCTTAGTGAGTGTATTTTATTTTCCGGTTGTCGATTCTACCTACTTTGACGTTTGAATGTTGTTCAACCCCTAAAAGTTAGCTCAAATTATTAGATGAAATAACCCTACTTGGTGATACACCGATTTGGCGATACCGGCTAAAGGTGGTTTCGCCGTACAAAGGACATTGCACCCTGATTTTGATCTCGAATTACTTTAATTCATTTTTCAACTAATACCTCAATGAAAGACAAAATCATGTGCAAAAATCTCAAACTTTGAAATTTAATAACTGTGACAATTTTTGTAGTACAGATGACAAACTTTTTGTGTTATATCTTTTATGATATGTGTGAAATTTTACTAAATATAACTATAGGGGCAGAGGAGCTGTGTAAAAAGTCAGTTTTTGTAATTTTTATAAAATTCATTTTTTACTTTAAATAATGCCACAACATGAATATTTATCTCATTTGAAACGTTTTTGTAATTGGAACTATATGTCTACGACCAACTGTTGATGAATTAAAGGTCGGCAATAGATAACACATTGCACGCTGTTTATATATACACTATATGGCCATTAAAGACCGGCAAATTCAATTTTAGACATTTTGTCAAATATTTAGAAATATACTTGTCAGATTTTTCTGGAATTTCAGGATTAAAAAGAACAAGTATGGCCTCATATTTATTAATGCCGATTTCGTAAGGGGGCAATTAGGGGGCCAACAAAAATCAAAGAAAAAAAATAATACTTGGGATAACCCAGTAAAATAAAATGCACAAAATGATCTATCGCTACAGAATATAAATAAGCAGACATTGTGCAATATGTGTATTCATTTGTGTAAGAATAGCAGGTATATTAATAGAGATATAGCGATTTTTTTTATTAAAAAATTCTTGTATGTTTTTTGCTTATAACATGCAGGGTTTTCAACCAAATTTAATGTCAATTTCATAAAAATTAACAGAATGTAGTAGACAATATATAGTGTAATTTGAATATAAATATGTAAAATATTTCAGTAAGTATGAGGAGTTGTATGAAGTAATTTTTATCTGCGCATGCGTTAATGATAAGAATGACCTTTTTACATAATTTAACAGTCAACTCCATGGAGCAACTTATTAAAAAAATCCAGTCAAATATCGTAAAAATTCAGAAAGATATCGGCGTTAAAGTGAGCTAATTTTTAATTTCTCGCTAAAACTGTATGAGTGATAAGGGGTTGTCCACAAGTTGTCAATTTTAATTTTTTTTCTTTCTTTTCATTTTTTATTGATGCTTTAGTTCTTTTTGGATAACCACCAGAAAGAGCCTATACCATAATAAAAAGAAGTACCAAAATCGAAGTATTTTTTCCAAATCTACTTGTTGATAGTTACTAAATACTAACTTTTTTTTTTTTTTATGAAAGTCAGTTAATAAAAAATTACAATTTGTAAAAAAATCCCTTATCATTCAGCTGCTTTTAGAGAACAACTAAAAATTAGCTCACACTAATGCCGATATCTTTCTGAATTTTTAAGATATTTGACTGGATTTTTAAAATAAGTTGCTTCATACAGTTCATTAGTAAATTATGCAAAAAGATCCTTGTTATCGTTCGCGCATGCGCGGATAAAAAATATTTCATACAACTGCTCATTTTTCCTAAAATATTTAATATATTTATATTCTAATTGCATTATATTGTTTCTACTATATTTTGTCAATTTTTCTGAAACCGGCGTTAAATTTGGTTTAAAACCCTTCATGTCATAAGCAAAAAACCTGCAATAATATTTTTTTCAAATCACTATATCTTTTTTAATATGCGTGCTATTCTTACACAAATGAATAAACGTATTGCACATTGTCTACCAATTTATATTCTGCAGCCATAGATCAGTTCGTGCATTTTATTTTACAGGGTGATCCCAAGTATTATTTTTATTCTATGATTTTTTGTTGTCCCCCCAATTGTTCTCCTTATCAAATCGACGTTGATAAATATGAGGTAAAACCTGTTCTTTTTAATCCTGGATTAACAGAACAATCTGACAAGTATATTTCTAAATATTCAAAAGAGTCTAAAATTGAAAATATCCGGTCATTAATGCCCATATAGTGTATATGTATATGTATATATATCACTTTTCTATGGGCACGATAACTTCAACAATTCTGCGCAAATCTCTTCAAAACTCATACATAAAATCAAAAGGCATAAAATCTCGGTCAGATTCGTTATTGGGAAAAATCAGTCCAAGGGGTTGGAAATTGGAAGAAGTTTTATGAAATCCAAAAAAACTCCACAACTTCTTAATTATAATAGATATTCAATCAGTTTAAAGTTATTATTACTTCTAAAAAAAGTGCCAACAATTTATGTAAGACAGATTTTAGATAAAATAAAAAATGGGTTCAAGGGGCGAAAGAAGTAGGGTTTTGAGGAGAAACAAATTCAGAACTTCGTCAATTCTCAAGATATTAAATCCAATTAAATTTATTATAAATCTTCTTAATATTATCTACAACTTTTATCATGACAAGTTTTTGATAGGACCAATTCTTACCGCAAAAATAAAATAAAATAAAATAAAATAAAAACGAAAAATGAAAACAAAAAAAGGGGGGGGGGGGGGTAGGTGTAAAGAAGGAAAAACATCGTCAATTCACAAGATATAAAATCCGCATGAATTTATTATATATCTTCTAAATGTTATCTACAACTTTTATGTTGACAACTTTCTGATGGGACCAATTTTTATAGCAAAAACATATTAAAAATACATAGCGCTTGAAGTAAAAATAAATCTTATTAAGTGTTTACTCAAATCCAAACTGCATATGTTCTGACTCATTTTTAAATTCATTTCTGCTCTCAAACGAATCCAATTGGTAGGATTTCTTATTCAGAAGCTATATAATATACCGTAATGGTCGATTTTGTGATAGAGGCAGAATGTACAGTAGAACCTCGATTATCCAAAGTAAATGGGGCCGACCGTCTTTCGGAAAATCGAACTTTTCGGATAATTGAGAATGCATCGATTTTAATATTAAGGATATTTCGTAGTATGGTAACAAGTGCTTAAAATAAAGCAATAGCAAAATAGAAACAAGAATAAATTACCTGAATTTTAATTTTAAAATTAAGTACATTTTACATATATCACAACGGTTTTAAAAAATGTTTTGTTTATCGCAGTTTCGATTGCCTTTGCTTTGAAGCTATATCACGGAGTTCTTTTTTAATATTATTAGTTCACTAGTATCACAGTCTTTCTACTGATCCAGTCATTACAAACTTTTTGCAAAACATTCAAAAGCTTCAGAATTGGTAATTTATTCGTTTTCTTCGTTCCACTCCGCAGCTTATGGGAGCTCAAGTTAAATTCAAAAGAACTCTAAATAAGTGGAAATATTTAATAAAAAACGAAAATATTTATATGTACTAACTATTTATATGTACTACTATTTATATATCGGAAAGGACCACTTGCACACAAGGAATATGGTAGCTTTTTTTAAAAAAGAAAAAGCTTTCGAAATGAATTTTGCGCACAAGGAATGTGATAGTAAAAATAAAGCTTTAAAAATGGATTTCGGTTAATCGAGAATTTCGGTTAAAAGAGTTTTGGATAAAAGAGGTCTTTTCAAACAATAATGACAAAGTGGGCATTTTGAACCGAATTTCCCAAATCGATTATATTGGAATCGAAAAAATACTATCCTACTGAGAAAATAATTGTTTATAAATCAAGTTCTAATTAATTGAACGGGAAATAAAAAAAAGGTCTCTTATAAATCTCTTCAAAAATTACGTCAGCATTTTTCATGGTTTTCCTTTTAAAAATGGATTTCAAAATGTGTTAGAAAAATTCGAGTTGTTGAGCATGGAAAAATATTTTGTTTAATACCACCTTAACATGATGTGAATAAACCATATCTTATCTGGAAATGAAATTAATAACTCAACAAAAGCGGCCAGATAAAATTGTTAAAGTGGGTTTATCTCTAATCATGATTTAGTTTTTATTGTTGAAATTAGTATTTAACTTCTAAATCTACCTGCGCCTGTAGGCCGAGCGGGCAGGAATTTTTTATATTGACATAACAATAAAAACAAGTAATTGTCCACATTTACGAAAATTGTTGAATATATTGGAATTTTTAAGAAATGTATATGAAACTTTGAATACATATTGTGATATCTGGGGGCGTCTAGATAATTTTTCTTTTCGATTCTTTTCGTACGTCACGTGATGCTTGAGCGCGCGCAGAGAGAGAGGGGGAGACACTGTTTATTCAGAGTGTGGAAGGAGGAAGGGTAAGAGTAGCCGCGCATGGTTTGCCGGCTTGTTTATTTTTTTTTTTTTTTTTTTTTTTTTTTTGGTGAAAACGGAAGTATGTCGGGTGCTAGGAGCACCGAACGATTATAATTTGAGTAGTTTGTATCATAAGTTAATAATATTGTGAAGTGTAGTGAAATATAAAAGTGTCGTGCATCTTTCGAAACCATTCATTCATTGTAAATAGTTGTATCATCATTGGTGTCGTCTTGTAATGTCTTCATGTCCTTTGTAAATAAACTTAATAATCTGTGTTTAAAGAAGAAGTGCTATCTTTACGAGGAATACACACGTTGGGAAGGTCAGCGGAGCTCGGCGGCGGTATTACACGCTCTCAGATTTCGAGAAACAGAGCTCTTATTAAAAGTAAGCTGCATGTTTATTTATTTTTAATTGAAGATATTTTAAGCAGATAAAGAAAATAGATTATGTAATGTGTCGGTGCCTACGGAGGAGATGCAGTCGGAAAGGGGGGAAGAAATTAAATATGAAAAAGCAGGGGGTAGTGAAATGGGACAACAAAGTATGAATGATGTGAATTTATGTTTATTAAGTCAAAAATAAACTGCAGAAAAAGAGTTAATGATTAGCTGTATTGAAAGGAAAAATAATAGCGAAGATTTAAATGTGGGTCGTCAATCAGATGCGAGTATTTACAGGGCGCAACTAAAAAGTTGCGAGTCGTTACAGGGAGCTTTCAAAAATGCAGAAAAAGAGAAAAATGGGTTTGTTATGGTAGATAATTTGCTTTATCATAGGGAAAGAGTTTCGGGAAATCAAGTTATGCAATTGGTGGTACCAAAGGTGAGGAGGGGGGAAATTTTAAAAATTGCGCAAGAATCGATTTTCTCTAATCATCTCGGCATGAAAAAAACAAAAGAGAGAATTCGTTATTCATTTTTTTTTTGTCCAGGTATGTCGCACGATGTGGAAGAATATTGTATGCTTCGTGTAAGGATTGCCATCTACGGAGCAGGGAGGGGGCTAGCGATCAGATACCCATTGTCCCAATTGAGAGACCGGAACTTCCGTTCGAAGTTGTAAATATTGACGTAATTGGAAAAATTTAACCTCCTTCAGCGCGCAGGTACCAATGCGTACTTACTTTGGTAGATCAACATTCGCGATGGCCAGAGGCAGTTCCGTTACGGACAATTACGGCTAAAGGTACGTGCGATGCATTTTTAGAGATAATTATGCGAACAGGAATACACCGCGTAATAGCGAGTAATCAGGGCAGAAAATTTGTATCAGGGTTAATACAAGAGTTTAATGCTGGGCTGGGGGCGGCTCCTAGGTTTGCTACGCCGGGGCACCCACAGAGCTCGGGACTTGTTGAACGATATAATCAGGTATTGAAACGTATGTTTCACCATATAATTCGTAGCGATTCTAAAAATTGGGATAAACACATCCCCTATCTATTATTTGCGTACAGAGAAATTCCGAATAGCAATACGGGCGTATCTCCATTCAAATTTATGTACGGAAGAGAGACCAGGGGGCCACTGGCGGTATTAAAATCTACATGGGCAGGCGAAATCCCACTACCTATAAATCTAGGAAAGAGCGTGACCGAATACCTCCAGAAGTTAAAAATTAATTTAGAAAGGGCGGCGGAACAAGCGGCAATAGTGTCGGAGGTTAAGCAAAGCTCGTATGCGAAGTACACTAATCGAAGAGCGATTTACAAGGAATTTAGACCGGGGGACCAGGTATATCTATTAATTCCGGACTCCACGAACAAACTTTACGCGAGGTGGACAGGGCCAGCCGGAATAGTGGCGCGCTGTAACCCTGATTCTTACAAAGTGAAATTAATGAACGGGAATGTTAGAAATGTCCACATAAATAAGATAAGAAAATTTACTCCTAGGGTACAGGCGGTGGGTGTGATCTTCGAAAATGAGGAAGAATTAGGGGAGGTCCATCCCAACCCCAGTACGAAAGATAACTCCGGCCTGTTCAATATTGAGGAAGTTGATCTAAGTCATTTAGGAAAAGTGGAGAAAGAAGAAATGTTAGATTTATTGTATAAATATAAAGAATTATTTTCTAGAAAAGTGCAAATAGCTAAGGTAGGAAAGCATAAAATAAGAATAAGTGACGCAGAAAAGAAGAAGCCCTACGTTTACAGAATCCCAGAGGCCTTGAAACCTCAAGTAGATAAACAAATTGAGGAGTTATTGGAACTAGGTCTGATTGAAGAAAGTGAAGCAGAGACGCCACACCCAGTAGTGTGCGTAATGAAGAAGGACGGGGCCTTGCGCCTATGCGTAGATTTTCGAGCACTATATGCTGTTACAGTGACTGATGATTTCCCAATGGAAAATGCCACCGATTTGTTTTTCAGTATTGGCAGGGCCAATGTGATAACCACAATAGACTTACTCAAAGGGTATTGGGCCATACCACTAGAAGAAGAGAGTCAAAATTTAGCATGTTTTAAAACTCACAGGGCTTAGTATAGCTTATACCTTTATATGAATTAGTGCTGTTTATATTTTAGTGTAAATCGCTCAGAAGGTTGCGCTGCTATGCTACATTTTTCAGAATTTCCGCTATAGCTCTATCTCAAGAACTAATGCACGAATTTTTACAAAATTTGAAATTCTGATATACTTTGATATGAATTGGTGATAAATTGGTGTAATTTCTTGTACTATTTAAATGATTTAATTGACGTGATTTATATAGAAGATTGTTTTGTGATGGCCACAACATACTAGTTTTAATTTTCAAATCATTTTCATAAATTTAAATGATTACTTTCTCAAAATCATTTTATGATTGAAAAAGAGAGAGAGAGAGAGAGAGAGAGAAAGGAATCATATAATATTACTTTTATTTCATTTTGTCACAATGATCCTTCGAAGAAAAATGAGAAAACGTGTGTTAATTTTTAATACATTATTAATATTTAACACATAATTTTTAAATTTCCGACATTACTTAAAAAATGAAGAAAAATTGCCGGCCAAGGTTAAATATTCCAAATTCGGAACGATGTTGGTTTTTCAAATGGGACCACTTTCAGACAGCCGATATCGGTCCACCGCCACATGCCGATATATAGTCGTAGGTGGGCCGATAACAGTACCCTGCATTCAAAAAAGCATGGTTCTTTAGAAGAAGCTGCCGAATTTCTACCTAGAAATTACCGATATTACTGTTTCGATGTCCACTCTAAACCGACATTGCCGACAGCGGGTCAATCGAGGTGGTGTGCCGAAAGATATGTGTTTGCTGGCTGTGATAAAAGCTTTACTATATTAATACAGCATATTAATAATATATTAATATTGATATTATTAATATTAATTTTTTTTTTATAGGGGAAGAATATTTCGGAAAAAGTGTATTGTAGATTAAATATTTAAATATATAGGGGAGACTAGGGAGGGTTGACCCACTTTTTACAAAAGGATTTTTTATTTTTTAAATATTGAACGTAGAATAAAGTTCTATATATCATTTTATTCGTTATATAATCAGTTATCAAAACAAAATTGCTGAATAAGTGTAATATATAAGTAATTTGAAAAATGATTGATTTTAATCATGAGAAAATAATGTGTCAAGGCTCCCCACATACGGGAGATTTGACCCACTATATGAGAGGCTTGATCCACTTTGTTTTATATTGAAATATTTGAGAAGAGAAACAAAATCAGTTTATAAAAAAGCAAAATAACTTTATGCTACATGCTTTAATTATTATAAAAAAAACTATTTTTGAAAATACGACGCTTAAACAAACTTGTTCTGATGCATACGCAAGTCAGAGGAGAAAATCTTTGTTTTAAACATGATTTTGTCTGAGCAAGTACAGTTGTACAGCAGGGATGATGAAATTTTAACATTGAAGACAGTATTCCGTTAGAGACAGATTCCGTTTTCATAGTGTTTCATGTATTATTATGTCCGGATTTAGGACACTGTCGCGCTTTTTTTTTGTCTCCTTGTCCTACTTTTTATGACATTCGACCTGACAACTCTAGTTGTCACATAGTTTGGCTTCATCTCACTGTATTCATCCTGGTGAAATTTGTCTACATGCCTTCCTAAAGTTTTTTGATCAATGCTATTTTCTTTTGCAGCCGCATGAGCACTTAATTTATTATAACATATTTTAGCCCTTTCAGGAGCAAATACTTTCAGTATTAAAATGTTGAAATAAATGACTGACACCGGAATTTACGAACAAATTTATTTGGAAATAAGAAAAATGTTATATTTCACATACACATTAAATGTGAAAGATTTTAGCAAAATTCTGGTGCCATTGTGACGTTTGGGAATTAAGTGGTTTCATAAACATACCAGTACCCCTGAAAGAATAAAAACTGCGGATTTCATACTTTCTAGTCTTTTACACTGTTTCTATTTACCTATTGTAAGTAATATTTAGATGGAGAAAAATTCCTATCAACTTCCCCATTCATACTTCACTAAGTTTTTTTTCTTGCAGTGGATACTACAGCAATTTTTCACATCTTTCTTTAATCAGTTTTAAACATTTTCTTTTCCATCACCCCATTTTACTGTAGCTTTACAGAATAAATTTACATAATTTTTTATATGTAACCATTAATCTTTCATTATGCACAGTGTATAATAAACCGATTTCCAAAACGACATAATTAAGGGAATCTTGAGCATCTGGTCAACCCAACCTCACATTGACTGGGTCAAGCCTCCCCATATATCCCTTTTCTAAAGAATAGCACATTCTTATGTTAAGCCTAACTTACTGTGCAAACTTTATGCCTGGAATGAAAGCTCGATATTTCTGCATTATTTTAAACCTACTTACTTAAATTTCTATGATATATTGTATCTGAAAAAAGCTTACAAAATATTTCTAAAAAACGCACTCATTTGGTTGAAAACGCTTCACAATCGATTTTTCCATACCTGTTTCGATCAGCTGTATGAAACAAAGATTGTTTTTGAGCATTCCAGCAGCTTTGGCTGACACCTATTTATAAAACTCTGAAATTCTTTTAAATATGAAAACTGATGTGTGGGTCAAGCGTCCCGTATGGTCAACACTCCTTAGTCTCCGCTATATATATTATTTAAATTCTGCATTTCAGTTTCTATAAGAATACATAATATGATGAATTTTATTAACGTTTTATAAATTAAAAATATAACGTTTTTAGGCATATTATTCAAATCCCCAGTTTCGTAGTTTTACAGCAAGTTAAAAAAAAAAATTGTTGCTTGGATATTTCCTAAAAAAATTACAATCTAATTGAAACAATTTTTGAGCATTTTATTTTATCAAATCAGTTTTTTTTTAAATTAAATTAATAATGGTATCGAAAAATTCATATGATGTCATAAGAATTTTGACCGTTATATTTCTACACTGATCCATGCAATGAAATGATCTTTTTCAAACAACATAATACATTTTAACTTTACGTTTCCATATTTATTCTATCATATTTCATCGCAAAGAAATTTTCTATAGCTGCACCAGTTAAATCTGATTCGGAATTTCGAACACGTTTTATAAAAGCGGCGAGAGCTTTCTGGATAGTTTGAAGTTTGAAGACTTTCGTAAAATAATATTTAACTTTGATCGACTCCATTTCTCTTAGGATAGATTTTTAATGAGTTATTCCAAAATGTGTTTCTGCTAAAAGATTAATTACTGTTCAATAAATGTTGAAGCTACTTTTGCCTAAATATAAATTCAATATATTTTAGGGCTCTACTAAAAGAAATTTTGAAAATTTTCTTTATCCCACCATTTTAAATAAATTTTAGTTTAACTTTTTAGAATGTATGGGCATTTTATAAATATCATCATATAATTATAAATTTCGTTTAATTTGCAAACACTTTTTTTGTCTTTTTTTCAATGAAATGTATTACGACAGAGTAGAAGCAAATTTTTAAAAAATAATTTTGCTTATAAGAAATTGTGAATTTCGTACTATATTTCGTTTATGTATATATGGTTTCTCATTAATATATTTAATAGTGTAACTGTTCGATATTGTAATATTACATTTTTGCGATATAAGTGTTCATTAAATCCTTGTTTTTTTTACTAAATATAAATATCGAAATTTTCCTGTGTACAAATGTATTAAATTTGAGATTCTTTTTATTTTCTTGTAAAATGTGGGTGGTAAAAACTTTAGAATGCAGCGACAAGTTTTTAAAATGGGAAAATTTTGAATTTAAAGTGTAATTTCCTACTCTAATCCTATTTTTCGGGTTATTCTTCTATTTTATAACGGACTTAAACTTCTTATTTAGAGAATTAAAGTTCTTATTTATATTGTTTCATTTTATTATTATTATTTTATTTTATTTGCATTATTAAAGTCACATTATGTCTACTGCAATATACTCATATTATATACAGTACGCTCTCAAAACTTTGCACCGCATGAAACCAAAAGCTTTGTAGATTTCTGATTTTTATGGGTTTTAGACTAAAGGGTTGCGAAAGACAAAAAAACATTAATGATTTTTTTTTCTGGTACAAATATCAATAGTGATTTCTTTTATACATAAGGAGGGAAACATTGTCAAATCCCGTGAATTCTGGAAAATATTCGTAAACGATTGTTTCGGAACCGATTGAATTTCAGTATTTTTTCTGCGACAGTTTCAATAAATTTGTGATTTTTTTTTCTGCAAACGATTGATTCAATTCGTGCGTTTTTTTTTTTTTTTTTTTCAGGAATCATTTGACAGAATTCTCGACTGATTGGCGAATATCACTATTTATTTTCGCGATCTTTGTACAAAATTAACGGTTTCTTTTCCCGAGATGGCATAGAAAAATCGCGAACTTTTGTCCTCGATCATTTGACAAAATTTGCGATTTTGTTTTGCGATCATTTAAAAAAATTGTTATTTTTCCACTATCGATTGTCAAAATTAGCAATTTCTTTCCCTTAACCTTTTGTCGAAATTCGCTATTTTTTGCCAGTGGTCAATTATGAAAATCGCGATTTTATATCGCAACCGATAGACAAAATTCGCTAATTGTTTTCGTGATCTTTTGACAATACTGGCTATTAGTTTTCGGGATCATTGCGATTGTTTTCGCGAACTTTTGTCAAAATAAATATTTTTTTCTGTAATCATTTGTCGAAATTAGAGACTTTTTCAGCAATCAATTCACGAAATTCACTATTTGTTTCAGTGATTATTTGTCAAAATTCACAACTTTTTTCCTGCGTTCATAAGTCGAAATTGAACATTTCTTTGCCACAGAATGTCGAAATTCTCCCTTTTTTCAGCGAACGATTTACGAAGTTTACCATTTGTTTCTGTCACCTTTTGATAAAGTTTACGAAATTCTTCGCTCGGATCTGCGGTCAAATTTCCTTTTTGTTTTTTAACGCGAGCTGTTTTCGAAATTCGTGATTTTATTCCCGGTCAATTGCCTGAATTCAAAAACAAATTTCTCGACCAATTGTCGAAATTCTTAAATATTTTCACTAACCTGTAAACGTAATATGCATTTTTTTCGCGGGCGATTGACGAATTGATTTTGTGACATTGCGCAAAAAATAAATAATTCGCGAAAATTAAAAATATTCGCAAAGAATCACATATCTTGGAAATAATTTAAATGGTAAGAAGTGCTTACAGATTTTTTTTTCTGCGGGATTTGATTTTTTTTATTTCGTGCAATCCCGCACACTATTGAAGACAGTGGTATTTTTTATTAACTTTCCCAAAAATTCAAAACCCAATCATATGTCCCAAGATCCAGGATTCTAACGTCATGGAAGGAGTACTGGGACACATTAACAAAGGGCAGGCACACACTCTCATTCCTAAAGTTTCCCTTCAACTTTATATCGTCACGCAGTACACGACCAGCTTTCTGTCAGGCATTGGCCTCTTCAAGTCCTACCCAGAAAGACTTAAGTGCTCCACTTCCAACCTGCGTGAGTGCGGTGACACCGACACGGCAAGCCATGCCTAATTCCACTGTGAACTCACGCGATGCTGCCGCTTAAAACGCCCGGCATCTCCACCAAAGGTTGGCTCCATAATATACGTAACCACACTTCCCTACTAAACAAACTAAAGCACATCCATAACCTTTTTGAAATTTGAATATTAACTACGTAGCTTGGACTTTCAACAGTTTCAGCTGCCCCTTGTCGCGAGGAAGTTTTGTCGCACATTCATCAGCCCCTTGTCGTGTAGGGGATCTGTTCCCCCGCGGAAGGAATCTTGTTTTGTAAGTTACTCCGCCTATCTTCTCTTATCCTCCGTCTGTCGCGTTAGAATAGTTTTCACCTGGCGGGTGCGGCCCTGACACGTGATTTTATATGTATACCGCATACTGTCGTGATTTTGGCGGCTTAAGCTCTGGCTGAAAGCTGTATTTTTTGAAGACCATTATAAAGGCGACTGGGAGGAGCATTATACTCTACAGACTTGGTTTCCTTGTCTGAGCGGTCCCTCTTAGGCAATAAAAAAATTACCGCTTATTTCATGAAAAACAGATATTTTCTTAAACAGTGTTGTTGACGTACTCTTACTAAAACATTCCACCCTGGTTAAATTATTTTACATTTGAGGACGTGAGTTTCAAATCTGTCTCTTCTATTGGTAAACATGCACCAAAAAACACAACAATCGGAAAAAAAGTTCTATCCTGCATTTCTACAATTGTAAATTCTGGGTTTACATTGAAAATCAATGGACGCAGTCAGAGGATTTTCGCGATTTCAAAAAAATTAATTTTTTTGATAAGGCGACATTTGAAACTCACTTCCACATATGAATTTAAAATTTCATAATGACAGTTCAATGGATGATTTTATGAGATTGAGATTAAATACAAGATATAGTTCAAACTCTTTATTTAAAATTTTGTAAATGTTTTTTCTTAAACAAAGACAGATAATTTGTTGTTGTATTCAGTGGTATGAAGCATTTTCTCTTTGTTAAATTAAAACTAATTTATTTGTTAAACACTTCATTCCTTTTTATCACTTTCTTTGTTAACAAATTTCTTTGTTAAATTAAAACAAAGAGCCGACAGCACAGAAACCTATGTTATGAAGTACAAGAAAAAAAAAACTTTATTTTATGGGAGAGTAGAAGTAGGAGAATCTGCTGAACCATGTCTGCCGGAAGTTAAGTGTTACATAATCCAAACATTAATACCACCAGTGGTTGACTCGTACGTTTATCATTATGTTTGTCCTACAACTGTCCTCAAAGTTTCCATACCTTTGTTTGTAGGACAAACACAATGATAAACCTACGAGTCAACCACGGGTGGCATTAATTTTTGGCTTATGCACCACTTCACTTCCGGTAGATATGGATCATTAGATTCCACTACTTCTACTCTTCCATAAAATAAAGGTTTTTTTCTTGTGCTTGATAACATAGGTTTATGTGCTGTCGGGTCTTGGGCTATAACCAAAATACTTTACTAACTGAAATCACTTAAAAGAGTGATAACGTCCTATAAATTGTAAATGATGAGGAATAACTGTAAATGGTTTGTTAGATGACTTCTTCACTAACTAAATGCTAAAGGTTCAAGGGCATATACAATCTTGTTTTAATAAATAAGCTTGATGTTAAAAACTCTTAAATATTCTTATAGACATTTTAAATTAGTTCAAAATATTCAAGAAGATTTCAACAAGTCCTAAAAACATGTATTTCAATGTAATATTTGAATATTCATAAAAACTCAGCTCAATGCTATAATGAATAAATATTGCAGGTTTATAGATGATAAATATAACCAATCTCCACTATAGTTAATATTATCCTTCTGTACATAACCCATTCTGTATGAAGAAATAATCTGTGGAACGTATTTCGAGTTAATTTAGAATTCTGTATGATTACAACAATTTATTTCCATCGATGATATGAAAGTACATGCATATGTCGACTACGTCTCGTTTTATACTTTATATTTACAGATATTGTTTCATTTGAAAGTTATTAATTGTTTATATTTGACATAATAAATCTAGCATCTCATTCTATTAAACGGATATCTGCACGATTTATGTTACGCACTACAGTTACTTATAAATGTGGCTTATTCGCAAAATGTAAGAATATTTAATACATAAAACTAAATATATTATAGCATGGGAACGAATTATTTACAATTTCCTTATATATAATGCCCCAAAAGCATATTTTACATTAATATTATTCTAAATTAAGTTTTTTTGTTTTTTTTGTTTTTTTTATTCTAGATGAACGACAAAGTGTACGCCGATTGTGAATATCTAACACATAATATGCATTCTTGTGCATTAAAATTTTCTTATAAATAAAGTAATTTTAAGTAATAAATTGCCTGAAGTTGATAAAAATAGTGCAAAAACTGATATGAAATTGTAAGAATAGAATTGCGAAATTCTTTAACAGACATTTTCCCCCTTAAAAAATAAACACGATTTCTGTTTTATTTTCAGTGGTGTTTTCGTAGAATTCTCTTAAATATGTAATTAACATTTATTTGAGTAAATAATAACTTTATTAATTTATGAAGAAGAAAAGTCGTATATTGATGTTCCTGAAATTTCAAATTTAGTATTAATTGAAGGCTTAGCACTAATTCTAAAAGTGTTCAATACAACTTTATGCACTACAAACTCTAAATATGAAAATTTTATTTTTAGTCTCATTTGTAGTTCGTTCTTCTTGCACTACAATTTGATTTGTTATCTACTTTTCATTTTAAAAATCGTTAACTCTTGTCTCATATTATTTTGAAGCTTCACTATTTTATTTGACTAAATATCGTCGCCTGAGAGTAACAGTTAGATATCTAGTAATAAAAAAATGAGATGTGTGACTTACTGCTATGAGAAACTGTTTGAATCTACTAAAACAACTTCTGAAAAAAAAAAAAAAGTTATGTTCAATACCATATATCAGATGTGTTTTATAGAAATACTCTACTTTTCCACAAGATACAGACACAGTTTTTCATAGCAGTAAGTCAGATATCTCATTTTTTGATTATTACCAGATGTCTTACTCAGTGTTGCAGTGGGTTTTTTTTAATTCAGATTTCTTGATAGCCACCACATTTTTGAAACGACAAAATTACATTTGCTTTCGCCTTAATTGATATGTCAGTAAATAATTTCAAACCATTTACCATTTCAAAAAAGTGGTGCCAATCAAGAATTTGAATTTTAAAAAAGTAGCCCATCTGGCAACACTGATCTTACTGTTGATCAAGGGCGACGAATGTGTATTATAAAATCTTATTAGTTAGATTACAAAAAAAAAGAAAATGAATTTCTTTCATTGTTAAGTTATATTTTTTTCTAGATGCTGTTTCGTATAAAATGCTAAATGCTGATAGCCTAGTGTCGTTCTAAACAAATTATCATAACCTATATATTTGAAAAGTAACTTTTTTATTGGAAACTATGCTAATGCGCACATAGAAGCATTTTGTAAATGCTGAAGCAGTTAGGTTGCATATTTAAATAATATTTATAATTCTAATTAAAAAATATATATTAAAAATAACATTTATCGAACGATTTACTTACATGTCTACCGTATCGTAACAATCACTGAATGCCGTTAAATTTTTCGAAAGTTTTGGCACCTTGTCGTTTAAAAAAATAAAAAAATAAGTAGATCACGCTGTAAATTCATTCTCTTTACAGTGTTTTAAATGGTAAACATAGAATTTTTAAATTGCAATTTCTTTAAGTAAAAACAAAACAAGGAACGAGTTTTAACACTGGTGTGCAAAACTGCACTGGTGTGCAAAATTACACTGGTATGCAAAACCTCAGCAACACACGTGAGATGCTAATTTTCGAACAGGCCAGTACTCAAACTAAAATTATATAAACATCAGGTGTATCAGTACGTACTATCCCTATGCACAGCTTATTCATGTGACAATTCCTTCATGTCGCATTCGGTCAAAAGTGTCACAGTCAATAAGGTAAAATAACAATGGGGACTTTCATTATTCTCATTATTACGCTCTGTTGAGAATGCCAACTTGGCGATACTTGCAATTTTCTGTCAGTCGGCTGCTATGGCAACCCCCTCTTATTGTTTTCTGATTTTCTTTTCAAGGTAGATGTAAAGGTTGATTTGAACCGTCTGTCGGTAAAAATGGAACTCTCAAAATGAGAGAAATAATATACTAATATTTCTATATATTTGTAAATAAATTGTAAATATACGTTTTAAAGGAAGGGCTTTAATTTAAGATCTAGTTTATGAATTTATTAGAGTTGTTGTGAGTGTGCCTTGCTTCGAATTTATAAGAGAAACGTTTCGAATTTGATTTATATAAAAGCTTCAAATTTTCGACTCAAAAGAATATTATTATGTTAGTTCCGAGCATGCAGTTTAAACGACGTGTAGTATCACGCTCAAAGTATTGTTATATGTTGACTCAACTGCACAGTCACTGTGGATATTTCTTTGTGACATTATAATAAAGTCACCTTGTCATTCTCAGGTGACTTTCATTTGGAGACTTAATTTTGAAGTCATTGTGATCATTGACTTGGGATGAGCCACCAAATAATGTCACTATGAAGTCACATGTTGACATTCAGGGTCTCTACTAATAAATCATCAGTGTTTGCCTTTCTGAAAAGTCACCGGTTGATTTTATTTTCTGACAATTGGAAACTCGACCCAAAAGAGCTATTATTATGACTTTAAAATGGAGTTTCCAAGTGACAGACGCAAGAGAAACACAAAGTGATTTCATTGTAAAGCCACCTAGTTTACTCGTCACAAAGCAGCAGTCAAGGTGATGTCTCAGTGGAGTGACCAAATAACAATCAAAATGAGAGGAATAAAAGATATCACATTTCGGTTCATTCTAGTGACTGTGACACTTTCACTGACCATTTATGACGTCCAGCACACTTAACATGGACTGTCTGTGCTGTCAGGATACTACCTATTTCCTACACATTCTGTTATTTAATTTTTTAGGTAGATTTCGTAAGAAATACTACCTATTGCAGTCGTTACAATGGTGCGACTTTTGAAAAATTCCTTCATAACTTTTCATTATAGGACCCCAGGAACCCAAAACCACCCCCCACCTAAAAAGTTTATATACATATATATGTATGTATGTATGTATGTATGTACTAAATTTTGTCCGCACGATAAAAGTCGCAATTATGCACGGATTGTCCTTAAACTCGCCAACAACTTTGATATGGCTAATATCTCGGCGGGGATTGAAAATGGGCGAAATCGGCCCAAGAGGGTGGAAATGGGGAGGGTTCAAAATTTCGAATACTGTCTTAACATGATTCTGATATAACCAGCTCTTACACAACAATGGCAGGAAAAAAATAAAAGTTTTTCGTTATAGCAGTTGCCAACAATTAAAAAAAACAATAAAATTCTCACCACAGCAATTACTTTTCTAATGCAAAATTTTCACGTGTAAAATTAAATATTTTGACAAGTTGAAAACAAATTGAATATTACGTCATAAGTTTTCTAGAGCAAGTTTTAGCATGAAAACTCAAAATAAAAAAATAGTTTGACGAATTAAAAAAATATGTATATTGCGTCATATCGGAAATATAATGGATCTCAGCAGGTGAATATGTAACGCCATGTGAGTTTGAAGAAACGTATTAACCCCTTGGGGACGAGCGGCACGAAGCGCTCAGAATGCTTGTTTTTCCTCACCAATAAAATTTTACTGTAAAATTTGCCTTATTTAATCAGCGCATTTTCTCGATTCGTGCCGCATGAAGCGCTCAGAATCCTTGTTTTTCCTCACCAATAAAATTTGACTGTAAAATTTGCCTTATTTAATCAGCGCATTTTCTCGATTCAAGAAGACACAAATTTCTGTTTTAAAAAAACGGTGACAAAAGATTAAAAATTTCATAAAAGGCCCCCATCCCGATGGGGTTAAAAAATGACAAAAATCCGACTATGGAAATATTGACATATTTTAACACTTTAAGGTTCTCTGAATTTTTTGTAGCCATTTTTTAAGCCTATTCCATAAACATGTGTGTGTGTATTCGTGTATATTATAATTTTCACAAAAAGTTTAGCTCCCTACAGCTCACTCTTTGTGAAGAAACTGGGTTTATCTCTAATCTTGATTTAAGTTTTGTTGGAGAATTTAGTACTTAACTTCGAAATCTACCTCCGCCTGTAGGCCCGAGCCGGCAGGGATTTTTTTTTAATGTTCACGTCTTGAGATATGAGCATTTTTTGTTTGTCGCTTTAGTTTTCTACACTAGTGTATTTGTTGAACTACACTGTTTTATTTGCAAAAATCGTAATAATTATAGGTATTAGCTATGCTAATTTATAAACAAGACTGGGAATTAAGGGGTCTCAGAGTAATCTGACTTTTTACCTGTTGATGCCATTTAGCAACACGTCACATTTAATTTTTTTCTCAGTTTCTATAAAACATACATCCATAAAATTTTTAATATAGACAACCTAATATCTCTTCTATTTAAAATAATTTTTTTAATAATCTATATTGATTTTTTTAATGTTTAATTTTGATTAAAACAAATTAAAATTATTTTTCGACTTGCATGCACTGCGCACAAGACTGTAGCAAAACTATTTGCTCAAGAGTCCCCCAAAATATTGATAATTATGTAAAACTAATGTATTTTGAACGTATACCTCATTTTTAAGCAATTTATTTATTTATCTTATTTGAAATTTAAGTTTAAATTATAAAATTAAAAAAAATTCATTATTTTATTGAAAAATTGCCAATTTTAAATAATCAATGCTATTATAATACTAAATTTGAAGTATAGATTATTTTTTATCTTAAAATGAAGATATTTACCAAGTTTCATGCAAATTGCTTTATTAGATTGTGAAAAATGCTGCGCGCAGTGCATGCAAGTCAAAAAACAATTTTAAAATTTTTATCAAAATTAAACATAAAAAAATGAAATAAAATTTCAATATAGAATATTAAAAAAATATATTTTTAATAGAAGAGGTATTAGGCTGTATATATTAAAAATTTTATGCATTTATGTTTTATAGAGACTGAGAAAAAAAATTAAACGTGACATGTTGCTAAATTGCACCGTCAGGTAAATGTAAGACTCCTGAGACCCCTTAAAAAGGAAGTTCTTTTACGAATACATTATTATAGGGGTGTATATATATAAATGTCTGAAAGAAAATTCTGTTTAAAACTTTAGACTCTCACTCTTGCTTTAAAAGTGTCATAACTAAAAGAACTCCGTTTTTCAAGAAATGCGAAAACTTTTCCCGGTCTACGAAAGGGTGGATGGCTATCTTGCAAACAAAACTGCTACTTGGTGACTGAATTTTCAGTATACTATGTCTTACTTTAGGTGATTTGTAGTGGTGTACAAGCCAAGTAGAATGGCAGCCATAACTCAAGCAACTCATCTTTTCAGCTGTGTCTCTTTTGAAGCAATGGTGCGATATATCAAGTGACTTGGCATTCAATATGATGTCCAAGCGAGATTTAGTGACAAGTGAAGGCAGTTTATCGTTGACTTCAATATACGACAAATACGTTTTAATTAACAATCCGTTTGTTTTTATAAAATAATACTTTCAAAAACTTCCTTCAGTTCCTTCACTATTGTTTCACAAATAAAAAAACAAATTATACCACTCGCTGAAATTTGACAATATACCTACACTATACACATTTCACGTTAAGGATTTTCAAGAATATGAATCTGGTAGTGTCAGCCTTTTAAAACGTGATTTTCAAAATTACAAGTTTATAAATAGACTTTCCATTTCAGATTCCATTTATAATTATACCACTCGCTGAAATTTGACAATATACCTACACTATACAAATTTCATGTTAAGGATTTTCAAGAATATGAATCTGGTAGCGTCGGCCTTTTAAAACGTGATTTTCAAAATTACAAGTTTATAAATAGACTTTCCATTTCAGATTCCATTTATAATCATACCACTCGCTGAAATTTGACAATATACCTACACTATACAAATTTCACGTTAAGGATTTTCAAGAATGTGAATCTGGTAGCGTCAGCCTTTTAAAACGTGATTTTCAAAATTACCAGTTTATAAATAGACTTTCCATTTCAGATTCCATTTATAATCATACCACTCGCTGAAATTTGACAATATACCTACACTATACAAATTTCACGTTGAGGATTTTCAAGAATATGAATCTGGTAGCGTCAACCTTTTAAAACGTGCTTTTCGAAATTGCAAGTTTATAAATAGACTTTCCATTTCTGATTCCATTTATAAATAAAAAAAAATTGTTTTTATTACGTTACAATTATTTCATGTTTTATGGAATGGAAGAAATATAAAGAGAGAGAAAAATGAAAAATTTCAGGAAATATATAATTTTTTGAATCGGTACATCAACGCAAATCCTATGATATGATGAGTTTAACCGTAACCACTGAGGAAACCAAAATCAAGGTATAATAGGCATGATATTATATTTTCTTCAAAATATTGCACGTCTTATAAAGGAAATAAAAATAATATTGTTGTCGCTTGAAAATAATAATTACACCTTCGGACACTGTTCATAGTACAATTAAATATTTTATTCAGAATCGATTGACATGGCCGAAGAAATTATTTCTCGAATCTAACAATAGCATTGAAAAAATTTCAAATTCAATTCTTAAAAATATTCAATAATTCTTTTGTCTGTGAAATTCAAAACTAAATTTCTAGGAACCGCATAGTTCCAAAAATAAATAAAGAACTAAATCTGAGGCATTTATAATTTCAAGATATCAGGGCAAATTATTTGAATCTCAACCGTATAGTAAATTCACATTTCATAATTTTAATTAATGGCCCATAGAAGATGTTGAAGGACGTCTTTAAAATATCACAAAAAAATACAGCGATTTGAATAATTTATCTATTTTTTTCCAGAACAAAAACATATAGAATAATTTAATTTTAATTATGATGGAAAATAATACCTCGTTCCGTTGCAGAAGATTAATGAAGAATAAGTAGTTTCATTCAATACGTACTGATTTATAATTACAGAACAGATATTTCACTTCTGTTTCCTAAATATATTGATGTACAATGTATGTTTAATTACGATTTATTAATTATGAATAAACCATGTCTTCTAAAAAATATTTGGTTTTAATTGTTAAATAATTTAAATTATTGACATTATTTTAGTAGAAATATAGTCTCTAAATCTTTATTTTTTTAAAGAAAAAACTCAAATGAAATGTTTGACCTTCGTTTAATTGTACTTGCTTTAGTTTAGCAATATTTCTTTTAACGTTTTACTTACTTTTTTTTCATTGAACGAGTAATTCATCTTTATCGAAAACAACACTTAGTGTCAATTGAAGATTCAATTAAAGATTAAAAAAAAAAAAAAAAAAAAACTCATAATTGCTGAATCATGCCCTACTTTCAGTAAAGTTTACTTTTTAGCTTACAAAAATTTTGCAGGGACGACGCGATATCTGTAAAAATTTCTACTGTAAAAAAATTACAAAATATTTATATCTAACATTATTTATTGATTAGATGTAGTTTATTACGTTTTAAATTAAATAGGCATTCTGATAATAATTAAATGTCTTATTATACTTCAGAGAATAAGGTTTTTGTGAGCAGTCTTACTACATTGTTTTATTAGATTTTTTCGTAAAGAATTCGATTAATATGAGCAACATTTACAAGTTCAGCGATATATGAAAGGAAAATTTTAAATCTGAAGAAAACATATTAGGCAAAGATTTCTAATCTAAGTAAAAAGGACATTCTCCTTTTAAATTTTAAAGAACGTACGTTCCTTGAAATCAATCATACGCAGTATACAAAGAATACATTTTCTTTTATTTTTACAGTATATGATATATATAATATAAATTCTGTTGGTAAGAAAACTACAGCATATCTCATGTTGTATCTTTCATATTATACGCTACCGTATCCATGACCAATATCAGATATCTGATGTGTGAGATAGGTCATATTCATGTCGATTTGTAGTCTATGTCTAACGTTTTCTGTCGAAATTGACTAAATATCGGTCGAAACAATCTGGAATTGAAGTGCGCAAATAACGTTTTCTAGGATAATGCATATATGACAAATAAATGACATATATGTTTGTCTATCATTAATGTACAGACGTATTTCACTGTTTAGTGACAAACTAAAATTAAAAGATTATAATTATATTAAATACAAATATTTTTAATATTAATTAAAATACACTTTGAATTAAAACAAATAATATAATCCGCGCAGAAACAGTCCCTATATTTTACTGTTTATACGTGTTCTTGACAATATAAACTATGTTTAAACTTTCCTGCACACATTATGAGTATATTCTAAATACAGGTAATACGTTTAATTATGGCCATTAATTTTCGACAGAAAATAAAATGAGTGCCACATTAGGTGCATTTCTGCTATCATTGTTAGTATGGAATGGTACATTCGTAACATTAGGTATAATATCGTTACAATTAAAGGAAAGGAATTTCTCAGTGTCTTTAAATATATACTGTTTGCAGTTAGCTTAGCGTACATCTTCATTTAAAATTTATATTTATATTGCGCGGTTGTATAGCTGAATACATTTTTTGGCATGGATTTTTCATTTTTTTCATTATCTAAAAAATTAATTTAATGTTTAAACTATATTATAATAATAAAAAAAACAGATGAATGAAGTATTTCTTCCTTACTAAAGAAATATCTATAATAACAAAAATAGATGTTTGTTTGTGTGTGTACATTTTTCTGGAAAGACTGCTTCGCATGTTTAAAGGATTTGACAGACTTATACTTATATCTCTGAAATTATGCACCTTCAAGATAGATTTTAGATTTTTTAATAAGATTATTTTATTTAATTTGTTGTGATTTTTTTCGTTTTTTTTTTTTTTTTTTATTTTAGCGTTCCGGCTTTACTTTTCCCCGTAAGTAAAAGGAATCCTGTTTCAATGCTTTATCCAAATATATTAGAATTCGTCCTCTTTTGAATACAGTTTTTGCATACCGTAAAGACATTTTTGAATTTTTCAGGATTGTGTATATTTTTGTGCGATTTTCAGCTTTTTTTTTCTTTTTTTCGTTCTTTTTTTTTTCTTTTTTCTTTTTTTTTTTTTTTAGTTTATGTCATTTTCTGTTTAAAACGTGTATTTAAAAAAACGCAAAAAGTAAAATATTCATCACTTTCACACTTTCATTACTTAATAAATTATGTTAAGTGATGGATTTTTTTTTTTTTCAGAAATAGAAAGTGGAACTCGCCTTTAAATTTCCGCACTTCCATGAATAGATCCATATTTGAAGAATGCCAAACATTTTTCTACAGTATCGTAAACGACAACGCTGAAATCTTAATTTTATCTTGGTTGCTGTCCTCCGGACTTTGGGATTAAATCAGTTACTTTTTTTAAGATGAAAAATAATGGATTTGTATGAGCTTGCAAAAGCATCGGTGTGTCCAATACTAGGATTTTTTGGAAAGAATTTCATCAAAATAACATCATAATATTAAAAAATCATGATAATATAAGTTTCGTTTGATTTTAGAGTAGAGCACAAGTAACACTTCCTAGTATACTCGGCGGAAGATAGCGGAGACACCCAAACTAGGTTATTTTGGGAAAAAAAGTTCGTCGTTCGATTTGAAGTTTGCCTTGAAAAAAAAAAAAAGAACAGTACCTAACGCTAGTAAATCTCTGCTAATAAACAATTATATTATTATTATTATCATTGTATTTATGAGTGACAAATACTATTTCTTTCACTACGGTAAAAATAAATAAATCAATGAATAAACGTAGTCATGTTTTGCACGCTTACCAAAACTCAGTTTTTATCATTAGGAATGTGTTAATATTGCCAAAGACCGAAGCAATCATTTGGTTTTTTACCGTTCGTAGATAACTTCTAAATATAGGATAAATTAAATTTTAGGTCATAGAATATTGAAAAAAATGTACATTCCAATGAAATTTGTTTGGCAACTGTGTGACATATTTTTGACTTGCTATGAATTTAAAAATAAGCTTCAAGCGAGATTTTTAAAAATATATCTCTATAATTACCAATTGTTTGATACAATAATGTAAAGTAGCTATTGGTAAAGGTACTAAATAATATTCTCAAATTATTTTAAATATATTTTTTCTATTCAGTACTTTATAAAACGATGCATCACTTTTAATACGAACCGTTTAGATTTTCTTTTTAAAAATCCTTTGAACGAGCGCGTTGCAGTAAATTTTTCTACAAACCTGATTTTTTTACACTTTATCCGCGCAATCGCGAAGAAATTAAAACTCAATTTTTGTGCTGATATGTATAGCCCCTGTTCTTCGGATTCTGTTATTACTGTTATTAAAAATCTTTTAGTTGTAATGGTGTAGTTATTGCGTAAAAAAAATAACACACGAGCCTTTTCGTGAATAAAATGAAGTGCTCACGTTTTTGTTTTTTAAAATTTCAAACCATTTTAATTTAAAACAATTATCATAGCAAACCTACAGAGCCAATCGAAATAGACTCCAAATAAATAGAAATATTGTTCGAGAGAGTTACCAGGATTTAAAAAAACCTATTTACTACAAGATACTTTTCCACGTGTTTTACAAAGTTATAAAAATTCACAGAAAACTTCTAAATGATAAATATTTTGGCGAAAGCGAGTTTTATTTAAAGGGCATCAAGACTCTTAAAATTGGAATAAAGGGAAAACATAAAAGAAAAATCATGCGTCAAACATAGATTATGAAACACTTTCCAACACTTCCTGAATGCTTTAACAAAACTTCGTTATTTAGGGAAATAAGGTAAATAAGATAACTAAGTAAACATTTTAGAAAACGCATAAAGCATTTAAAAAACTGATTTCAGCTGTTATCGTCCATAGCCAAATATGTATTCCAAATCTTTTGATCATCGCTGTATTTGATCTGTAGGTTGATATATATATACTATATAATGATAAAATATAGTTTAGCAAAAAAACGCATAACATGTTGAAATTTCTCATTCAGCAATTTATATATTCTAATAGATGGAAATGTGCTTCAGTACTTTTGTACATCCCTGTAGTTTACCTAGTACCTTTATTACGCGTCACCATAAAGCTAAAATTTAATTCAAACTAGAACTCTCTTAAAACTACTGAAATCACATTTCCATAAATTATCATCGGTAGACGGCCGTGAATTCAATTCTTTGCGTGAACCTGTATATAATTTTATTTATATTCTACAAACATTTTTTAGTAAACTAAATACAGTTTAACGTGAAAATGCATAACTCATTTAAAATCTACCTTTAAGCAATTTCCGTTCATACCCATTAACCCTTACAATTCATTTGTTTATTTTTCCTGCATATGAATTTGTACATACCATATAGTATGCATAAATATAGTCAAACATAAAAGCGCATATCGTAATTAAATATGCCTTTCCAGCAATCATTGCTAATATATAGTACTTCGGATACAATATAGTATCTGAAATATTTTGTGTGTCACTGTAAATGCTATGCACTTTGAATTACATATGAAATAGCTTATAGTAAACGTGAGCGACGTATATAAATTTCATTATATACGAAATAGTTTAACATAATTAAAATACCCCACCCATTTTTTAGGCTATTTTTACAGAAACCGAACGCTTGCATCCACGTTATATATTTATGTATAATGAGAAACTGGATACTAAAACCCTTCTTTCCAAATTGTAACATTGTAGTGTCTTTCAAATATCTTCGTTTATGAAGAATATTCGGTAATTCGTTCAAACATAACGGTAATAAGCTCGAATAATATTACTGTCAAAGGGGTTATATTTTCTGTTTATCATTAATGGATATAATGATATCTTCGGTTTTAGTAAAAGTGTCAGGAATCGTTTATATTTGTAGGCTAAATATACTAAAACAATTTTTTTTAGTGTTCATTAAATGATTTGGCTTTCAATGTAGTTTGACCGTAGAATATATGTTACAGCTTAGTATCATCGTATGATGGAGCTTTGTTTCCTCATTATAATGTCCAAAATACCGGATTGAATAGAACTAAATTACGACTATGGATTGATTTTGCTGACATCTTGTATAAGTATGTTTATCAAGAAACTTCGTTTATCCATTCGGAAATCATGGCCCCTTAAAGACCAGAACAACATTACTATCAATGCGTTATATGTTCACTTCATTATTAATAAATAATAAAAATCTCCGATTTCAGTAAAATATATAGAAGTGATTTAATTTATTATGTGAGACATATTAAAAATTTTCGATGACATTCATTCATTAGTACCTTGGATCTTATATTCAAATCCCGTTTGAACATCGGAAATAAATTATAGGCTATGGTAAGTTTTCAAACCATTTTTCACGTTTTTGATAGAATTAACTTACATTTATGCAAATACGCTCTTTACGCTGAATTTAAATCTTCCCTCCAAATAATTTTTATCACCAAATTAGCAAACTTTGAAGCTGTAAGACCAAACTCTTATTTTATAAAATACGATGCATGCACTTGGAAAAAAACTACTCTCCCGACTAAGACGAAGGATTTGTTGAATATGCAAAAATTTGTTTTCTGACTGTTTGAAGAGCTAAAGAAGAAAATGTTATGATATACACATTTTTTCTTTAATTTAATTTAATTTTTTTCTTGTTCTTTTCATATACACCGGGAATCGGCAGCACAGATAATCACCACATCGAGTTGGAGGCTGAAATTCCAAAATTAGCTAAAACTCGATTCCCATAATAAAACTCAATCGGTCTGCCAAGTCATATCTTGGTGGACAACACCTAAAAAAACGATTTCAGCGGTCGACTCGTAAATTTACAATTGCGTTTTCCTGCACCCAAAGGTATGAAAACATGGCGTACTGGGAGCAGGAAAACACAAAGGTAAACCTACGAGTCAACCGGTAAAATCCGGTTTATAGGTGTTTTCCATCAATATATGAATTGGCAGACCGATTGCGTTTTGCTATGGGAATAGAGTTTTAGCTAATTCTGGAATTTCAGCCTCCAACTCGATGAGGTGGTTGTCTCATGGTTCGTATGCCTCCTTGAATTTTTCAGACCAGAAAATTTTTCGGCACCATTATTATCTTATAGAAAATATCTTCTTAAAAGAAAGCGGAATTTTGTGCGTTTAAGCTAGATTTATTTTCCTATAAAAACATATTGGTAGATTTCCTTGAGAAATAACGGTATCCGTACCAACCATGTGTCTGTACTGCCGGCTCCCGGTCTAATACTTAATGTATTATTTTCCTTTTAAAAACAGTTTAAAAAATATTTTCCAGACGATCTCAGTTGATTTTTATTATTTTCCAACAACATTTGTAAAATGTTTCTCATGTCACGTGTCAAGAGTTCCACGGAAATATAAGAACGAAGTTTACTACATAATATTTTCTTTGAAATTGCCTATTTTATTATATTCTTTATTTTATTATATTCTCTGATGATTAAGCCTAGCATTTCTTACAAGGACGTTTTCTTTGTTTCAATATGCTTTAAGGGGACAATGGACCTTTATTTGAGCAGAAATCAACCCAAAATTTTTAAATTAGTTTTGTGCATATAATTACTCACGAGTTTGTTCTAAGCTATTTGTGGAAAGTAGCAAGCAGGTGCGATTATTTTTTCAAAGTTACAAGCATTTGAATTTTGTACGCAAACAATTTTCCTGTTCTTTAATATACTTTAACCCTTCCGGGTTTGTTGTACTATTAATAGTACGTGTCTTTCATCGAGTATTTTTTTGTCTTAACAATTACTTTTGTTACTATCTACATATAGTAATGATAGTATATGTCTATCATAGATAGTATATGTCTATGTCTTTCTTATTATGACTTCATTTATGTTTTGACATTTAGTAATAACATTAATAATAAAAGTTTGTTTTGCACTGTTGGCGATTCCTTTATTTTCTGCATATATTTAAGTCTTTAAATATAAAGTATAGGTTAGTTTTCTGAACGAATCATATGTGATAAAACGCAAAACACATTAAAAATGTTAATATCTATTACATCCTGTTGTAATACGACATCTTTCAAACATCTCCAAAAACTCTTCCTTAACCTATTATCATTTAAATATGAATTGAATAGCACACAAAATAAGTAGTACATTATTTAGATTTCAGGCAATGAGATAATCTTTAAACTTCTGTGAATCTATTTGGATAGCCACGATTAACATTATTAAAGTAAAAATAATTTTGCTCTCAAACTTGAAAAAAAAATCGGACCCGAACGATTTAAATCTGTTTTTCTCAATTCTGATTTTTCAAGGTGCTTTTTAGATTATTGAAATGCTCCATGCGCTTTAATGTTTCATCAAAATTCAAGAAATTGTTAAAGAAGCATTCTGATACTAATTAAACATAAATTGTGTATGCCCCAAAATTCCCCAACCCCAAATTAATGTATCCTAACGGCAATTTGCATGAATTTAACTTGTGACATTAGGCGGGATTTTCAAAATAATTGATGAATGCGTATAAAACAGTGTTTTTTTATTTGTTTTTACCTTTAGATTTATTTAATTTTCTTCTAACTAGCCGACGCTTTCACTAAAAAAAAAAAAAAAATAATAATAATGTAAAATTGGATTAAAATGTATGTGACATAAAAATTCTATTCGTTTAATAAATTGAATTCATTTTTTTGACAGAAAGCAAATATGTTTCCGGCTGAATACTAAAACAACAATTATTCTTAAATTTGGTAATTTTGTTAAAAAGAATGTTATCATTTGCTATTTGTTAATTTAGACGAATAAGTTACAGAGGACAATCAAAACATGCAAAATAAATGGCCTTAGTTACATATTGGATCGTTAGGAAAGTCATGTCCGTTTGGGAAAATCAATTCGTATCGGAAGATTCTGCCCTGTAACTATTAGACATTAGATATCGGTATCAATGTCTAATAATTAAATGATTGAATTTTCCGGTATAAATTGATTTTCCCAAATGGACACGACTTTTCGAATGACCCAATAGTTTAAGGGATGACTTCTCCTAAACCACTCATTACTCACCAAATCAATTTCTCTATAATTTATTGAATCTATATTTATCGAATGAATAAAGGGTTTTTTTTTAAAGATAATTACTTATATTTTATTGAGCTTTTGAAAAAAAAAACTTTTGTCCTTTTTCTGAGTAAAAAAAAACAAACAAAAAAAAAATGTTTGTTTGAAAGTGTATACCCGGGTTTCATGGTAAAATATGCTCTTGTGTCAACCAAGCGAGTCCTACAGGAATCTTTAGCCCTTAAAAAGAAATGAATTTCTCCCCAGTTTGAAGCTTTTACCTCAAGCTGATGGGGGTTATGACCCTTAATGTCCGTCTTGGATAAGAGTGCATTGTGGCGAAACTTGTGGTCGGATTAAAAAAATAAAAGAAGAAAGTAAAGAGGATGTATAATAATACCATACAAATAGTGGATAATTACACTAGATTAATTTTAACACAATTTTTCTAATTGGTAAATAAGCCATATTAGATGTAAATTTCCAACTGGGCGAAAAATGCCCGAACAAGGATTTGAACCAGGTATCTCCTGGCTGAAGCCGCCAGTGCTCTAATAATGCTATAATCATTAAGGTTAGCTGGGTGAAAAAGTTCCACCAGATTCGTCCGGGGTAGCTCAGATGGTAGAGCACTTGTGGCTTCAGCCAGGAGATCCCTGGTTCGAATCCTGCTCCGGACATTTTCCATCCAGTAAGAAATTTACATCTAAGTGGATAATTGCGAAACAGCACCGAAAACTGGCGATATGATGCAATTAAAATAATAAAACTTTGTAAAAAATCACCATAAAATAAAAACAATTCATTGGATGCGCTTCGAGCTAAAATATAACAGCTCGTCATCAGCTACAGTAAACACGTGTCCGTAAGCTGACAAGGTCAAAAATGAGCTGTATCATTTCATTTTTGGAACCAGTTCATTTTTGACCATGTCCTCTTACGGACACGTGTTTACTGTAGCTGATGAAGAGCTGTTATACTTTTAGCTCGAAACGCGTCCTATGTATTGTTTTTATTTTATGGTGATTTTTACAAAGTTTTATTATTTTAATTAAGTGGATAATTATTTCAGGTTTTTTTTTCAACAAATAAGCAAGTTCTATTAAATTTCTCTTGTTTTTAATTGAACATTTTAATTTATTCTATCGAAATATTTCATTAATCCATCCTAATAGTTTTGAAGCAAATACTACGGGGTATGATGTATATTTGGTGTCAGTTTCAACTTTCTACGCAGGGTGCATCATATAAAAAAGTTAACCCTTTGAACCCTAAAAATTAATCATATTTCTTTGCAAAATTTGTTTTTCGCACCAGTAATAAAGGAAAATAAAATTTAGCTTATTTAATCCGAGCATTTTTAAAATTGTGTACTTTAAGGAAATTTCTTTTAAAAAAGTGGTGCCGACCGAATAAAATTTGTTTAAGAGACGCCGGAGTCTTAAGTGATAAAAACTTATTACAGGATGAGGGGGGAGTGCCTCACCCTAATCTCACATTTATTTATAAATCAAGTGCATTTGGTACTAGTTTCAAATAAACACAGAGTGCACAGAATATTACAGAATATATTTATTATGGAATTCATAACTGATTGTTATCGTTAACCTCAAAAAATATTTTTAATAAAGTATAACAAGCTTTTTCCATAAGTTCGTTTATCATGCCGAGTAGCCTTCTTTTTTGTCAACAGATTATGAAAACTTCTGAATTCAGATGCTAGCTTGACGAAAGAAGTTATTGAACATATGGAACGACAGCAAAGTGCTGTCGCATCTCAAGTCAAGGAATCGGGTTTTAATAGACGTAAACGGCCATTTGTGCACTTTAACCCTTTCACGGGTAAGGTACTCCTATTCGCAAAACACTGAAATTTGTGAATGACACCAGAATTTACAACCAAATTTATTTCAAAATAAGCAAGAGCTTTCGTTCACGTATTTAATAAAAGGAAATTTTAGATTCCATTATTCTGGTGCCAATTTGGCATTTTGGGATTAAAATTAGGTGGTCCAAAAATGAACCACCGCCCTTGAAGGGGTTAAATCATCGGATGTTCTTAATTTTCCAGAAATGACAGAAAGTGGCTTAAAAAGTTTTTTTACTGGCTCTTACCAATTATCTGAAGATGTCTCTTATCTATCCGAAATGATGGATGAAGAGAACACAATTCATCAGCCGTACCTTAAAAAAAAATAATGCTATTATAAAGTTATAAATAAGATCCCGACACATACGCAGCAAATCGTATCGATGTCACGTTGACTACTCACCAAACTCGATCGGATACTCGGGCATCAAACGTCATTACTTCGAATGTGAAAACGGCAATAGAGTGGTCAGTTGTTGTTCTCATGTTGCTGCTATACTGTTCTATCTTTCGCATGCCCGTCTAAAATTTCCGTTCTGTAAAGATTTGAAACAAGCTTTTCGATATTGAAATCACAAATCCTGTTATTAACGAAGACAGCGATGAAGACTGATTGTTAATTATTTTCTAAAAACAGCCGAAGCAATCAATGTTATTGCTTTTTTTTATAAAAAATATTGTTTCTACTTAACGATAACAATCAGTTATGAATTCCATGATTAATATATTCTATAATATTCTGTCCAATTTGTGTTGATTTGAAACTAGTACCAAAATGCAATTCATTTATAAGTAAATGTGAGATTAGGGTGAGGCACTTCCACCCACCCCCCTCACGAAATAGGCAGCCCCACCAGTGGCTGAGAGGTTCTGCTCTCGAAGCTGGTAGACGGGAGGTGCTGGGTTCGATCCCAATCGCGCCTGTCGGCCTAATCGTTCGGAGTTTTCGTGGTTTTCTTCGAACCTTGGATTTCCAAGCGTTAATACGGGTTAGGTTCCCTTAGAAAGACCCCCACGGAGGGCACTCCCCCCCTGGGCCTATATCCCTCGTGCAGATAATTGGCCGTCATAGATACAACCAACCAACCAACCACGAAATAGGCTTTTAACCCAATGGACTTCGGCGTCTCTTACACAAATTTTACTCAGTCTGCACTACTTTTTTAAAAGAAGTTTCCTTCAAGCACACAATTTCAGGTGTTAAACAGGTGAACAGCATTGAGGGATTTCCTAACTGATATCAGATTAACACCCAGACTAGGAATTGAAATATCTTATGTTTTGTAGGTCATTGGGAAAAGTTAAACTATAGCTATGAACTACTAAAGAGAGAAGGATTAGTGATTTTAAAAAGAAACAAATTTAATTAAGAATAAAAAAGGATAAAAGTTACAAATTAAGTTAAGACTTAAGAAGAGTAAAAATTATATAAAAATCTTAAATAATTATTAATAATAGTCTAGCTGTAGTTGAAAAACTGCCATAAAAATTTCTCTGTAACTTGCCAAAAGCAACTATAATACAAATTTAATCGTATCTTACACACCTACAATAATAATGTGTAATGCCAGAAAGTCAATTATTTTACCGTCATTAATTCCCTTATAACTGGTATGATTTTTTATCTCATTCTTCAACCATCTTATGTTCTGCATATCCAAGGGATTGAAAAGCAATCTCCGAATCGTAATTGCTATATTAACAGATGATATGAGACTTTTACGCAACTTTTAAAAATGGTAAATGCACATAAATTCCGTTCAATCCAGATATTATTGAATTCAAATTATCTCGAAATAAAAACACATTAATGGATTTCGTTCAGTCAGAAATGATATTAAAGAGGAGAAAAAAATGACATAAAACCTGTGTAAAAATGGTAATTATTTCTATTGATTTAGAAAAAAAGGTCAGAGCATCAAAATGAAAAAGAGATTTTTCATGTATATTCGTGTTTTTTTTAAGAACATGCATTCTAAGTAATAAATTTAATTTTTAGATAAAATGCATTTGATTCTTAGATACAGAAATTTCGCATAAGCCATTTATTATTTAGAATTTTTGTTTTATCACGTTAGTGATAAATACTAGAGTCCTTCAGAAACATATGAAGGTAACATTTAGAATTTGTGGGAAAAAACAAGCTATTTAAATATATTTGTTATGTAATATTTGTGAGATTGTGTATTGGTTACGATTTATTTAAATGCATAAAGCTAAAATAATATTAATTGAATGATCTATTACTCTGAGTTTAAAATACAAACAATCTAGTCAGTGAAATATTTTTATACGTAAAGTCTACTTCATTACTACCACATTAAGGGCTATTGGTAAAAATTTTAATTTATTTTTAAGCGCTTGTGAAACGAAATAACATTTCCAAGAAAATGCATTGTACATTTATCCCAAATTTATTATCTTGAAACACAATGAAACTGCTATTAATGTAAAAGTGTTTCGTATCCGAGCTACACTCTAAAACATAAATGTGTAAATTAGTCACTTTTACATACATTTATGTGTAAATTTGTAAAATTATACTTTTGTCATAAAATATATAATCTTGTCGCTACAATTTACCCGTATTTATGTGTCTTTATTAGCTTACTGAAAACGTTAAATTTGTTACGCCTTCAAAGACTCATACAAGTGTGTAAATGGTAGAAAAATTTACGGATTTACCCTAATTGGAGTGGTAATGTAATTCACAAATTTTGCATATTACACAAATAACTCTGTATTTTGCCTCTTACAACGAAATATGTGTAAGAATATTGTACAGATATATGTGTAAGAACAGAAAATTACACATAAATATGTGTACGAATTTTACACAGCTACATGTGTAAGAACATAATTTTACTCAGGATTATGCACAACAATATTGCGCAGAAATGTGTGTAAGAACAGAATATTACACAGAAATATGTGTATTTATTTGTACACAATAAATATCGATACTTGAAAACTTGGTTTGAGTAATAGTGGCTTGGTGTGAGTAATAGTAGCTGAATAGCCAAGTTAATGGCTTAGAAAGTCACAGTCATGAGTTCAAATCCCGTTTCAGAAAGCATTGCTTGTTTAAAGTAAATTGCATTAAATAGAGAATTTCTCCTCTTGAGGTAGTTGTTTCTTTCAAAACATGTGTCTGAAATTGATACAAAAGTAATCCGATAAAAAACAGACGTGGTATATAGTACCGGTGTCACGATTTCCATATTTTTCAAAATTGTATTTTACAGTCTATTTATTACGATTATACAGTTTCTATTCATAAATAATGAATATACTTTTTTTAGGTCTTCAAAACCAACTAACAGAGAACGGCATGCAGTAAATACAAGTTCAGACGATCCTGATTTTTTAAATTTGGGTATATTATTTTGTGGTCTAAAAATTAAAAATAAATCTGGTGGAAAAAGAACATACCAAGCACACATGTTTGTTCTTTATGCATTTATTTTTGTTTGCGACCATAAAAATTTAGTTCAAATTTTACATCCCAAACTATAACGTTATGTACTATGTGCACAAAATCCAACGTTTTCGTATATTATACAGATATATGTGTACTCGTGTGCAATATACAAGTTAAACTGTGCATTTCTGAATTATTTCATAACATTTTATACGATTAAGCAGGTTAATGTGCGAATAAAATACACGGGAAAATGTGCATTTTGAAAATGACATACAAGGGCGTGTATTTGTAATTTACACGCCTTTTCACACATAGCGACAAATCGTTTTTGTATTATCAGTGTAACAGTTTTAATGTGCAAATTTACCCATTCTTTTTTCAGAGTGTAGAACAAACATTATCTTCTTCTTGCGTTATAGCGCCGTTAGCAGATGTATGCAAGGCTTCATTATACTGTGAACTTTTGTACAGTAACTGTATCGGATATTCCAAATGTTTAGAGCAAGATAGCTATAGGTCATATATGTTTATGAGTTTGTAAAAAAGCAAATTTAATTAATCAAGTTAAATTAATTGAATAGATTTTGTTACACTAATGTAATTAACGCTTGCAAATTTAGCGTAACTAATGCTAGTAAAAAATGATGATATAAGCAAATACCAATACTACATCGAATGTATAGAAAACAAAATATAGTTGCATAATCTACTCTAGGTGATATTTTCTATGACTTTGATTACAAAGCCACGGGAAATATACTCAACCAGAACACAAAAGCAGAGTATCCCTAAACGGCTACCCACTAGTTTCTATTTATGTCTTTGTGCGAAAACGACAATTCGGCTGTAAGGGAACAAATTTTCACACCTGTTGAAGGACGTAAGAGTCGTACGTCATTGTTAGAAAGGATCGAAATACCATATCGTACTCTGCGTACGTCATAGAGTGCAAGAGGTTAAGATTAGAGGAAAATGGAGGGGTGCTTCATGTGTATAAAATATATCAATTTTGTTATATATAAAATAATAATAGACATATTAAGTTTATTTCGAAATGCGGTTATAAAAATTAGATTTAAATATATTTATATTATTATTTTTCAATAAGTTTTATTTTCACCTCACAAAAATGTGAGCAGCCGATTTCAGTACGTTATTGTGCTGACAGAATTCAAGTTTAAAACACAAAGATTCTTCTTATTTAAAGAAATAATCATTACCTATCTCTTAGTGATACCGGAAATGTACGTTACTTGTTCGAAACAAGTGAGAAGACAGTTAAAACTTGTTAGAAACAGATTGTTATTGCGCGGGCAGAATTCAAATTATAAGGAAAACGATGTTTATTATTTAAAGAAATAATTATCACTTTTCGGTCAGTGGCACAAAAACAAAACCAATAAATGTATGTCACTTGTTAGAAACAAGTTAGCAGACGCTTTCAGTGCATTATTGCTGTGACATAATTCAAGTTTAAAACATAAAGATGCTTCTTATTTAAAGAGATAATCATTACTTTTCCACCAGTGACACAAAAACAAAAAACAAAACAATGAATGTCACTTGTTAGAAATAAAAGCGTAGTCCTATCCCATTTACCATTTTGTAGCAATATGCATACAAATTGAAACTCACTTTAAGTTACTAAAATTTTATTTATAATTAATATGAATTTTCCTTTAAGTGTTTTCATTTTCATGTTTTGATTTACTTCATAGTCATATATATTATTTCTGTTGCCAAAACCCCTTTTTCTCAACAAATATGTAGCGTACACCTATGAATGAGGTATCATTGAATAGGATTTTTGCCCTCATCTCATATGGCATACTACAATATTTTATTTAAAACCAAAATGAGGTAAATTTGTGTGATAATTTTATTTAAAATACATGTCTATTAGCACTATTAAAAATATTTTTATAAAAATATAACGCTTCCAATTCTTTAGTAATAACATATACTAATCAACGCGATACTTAAATATTGCTGAGTAAGTCGTATACACACAAAAATTGGAAGATAACGCTGACATTTCATTGTGGCATGAAATTTGGATTAATCGGCAAGTTTGAAGTTCGGATTCCAAAAAGTAATGTATAAGGGGAGGTAGAGGTAATTAGAATCACTTTTTGACAATTTGAACGTCAATAATTAATTTGAAGAGAATGTAGTGGGCTACATACTAATGTTATATATAATTTTACCTAGTAGGTAGTTGTCTTTTGAAATGTGTAAAGAATTACTTTCAATGTTCCATGTTACCTGGTACAAGTTTTTTTAAAGAGAACTTGTAAGTGATTTTCATATATTTTACACTCTGTCTGCAAAACAAAATCAAATGAAAAATTTTCTATTGGAAATTAATAGCCTTGTTCTATTACTAAAGAACTGATTTTTTAAGTAAAAAAAAGAAAAAAAACACTTGTTTTTCAAAATAACATGAAATGCGAGCAATGGGTTAAAAACATCAGTCATAGCTCATATGTTGTGAAGGGGGGAAATTTCGTTTACATTGAAAGTATTGAGGCCTAATTAGGCCTCATACATGCAGTGAAGGGTAAAATAAGGAATAGTCGGAAAATAAATGTTTTGCTATCTCAAAATGTGCAGTAATGTAAACCTAACTAAGGGTATTTCACAGGATCTGAAAACTGAAAGATTAATGCATTACAAAGCATTATTTGATTTAGATAAAAATAAAATTTGCGATCCCAAGTTATCCTTAACATAAAAACTCCAAGATCCTATCTGTCTCGTAAATGCTATTTCTTGGATAATTAGAATCATGCAGATTATTAACAGAATACTTCGCCTGTTGCAAAATGTAACCATTTCCTATTAAAAACAACTTATTTTAAATTTAAACCCAAAGCTATATTTAAATATTTCTACAATTTTTTACACAGGACCATATTTTCCTAAAACATCCTCACTTTGACGGACAAAACTGTTGTTCTGGGAAAACTGTGATTACTTCTACAGGAACATACATTTTCACTCCAAAAAAATTGCACATTGTGAATATTAGACGAACTTCATAATTATCGTGGTCAATGTTTTTTATATGTTACAGATTGCCCTGAAGTGTCCCTGATCCCAATTACCCCTGTTCCTAATTAACCCTACTTACCCTAGGTAAAGTAAATTATGGATTACAAAAGTTTTATTTTCTTAATGGAAAATTCCGTTTAAATCCTTGCAAGAAAATTCCAATGAGTAGAGTTTTTTAAAATTTGCACAATATCTACTTGGCAGAGTGAGCTGTAATTTGAGATTAGCATATTTAAATCTTCTAGAACGTACATTACGTTAATGAATGAACAGGTTAAAATTGATATTTTATCCTTCGCAGAACTTCAAAAAATATTTTAAAACAGTTCGTAATATATATATATATATATATATATATATAGATTGACCCAGCCTGTATTTGATCAAATAAAGTCAGTGCTACGGTTTTTTTATTATATTTTTTTCTTTTAAGTTTTAGAAGTAAAATAACATGATTGCTACAACCCTGAATGGATGTCTTATAACGGACAAAAATGAAATCCGCTGAAATTAAATAGAAGCCAAATCATAAATAAATAGTTTTTTTTTTATGTAACATTTTCCCTGTGGTTGATCAGGCGAAAGAAGTCCATCGAAAATATAAAAATTAACCTTTAAAATGACATTCTTGGGCTCTGATTAACAATCATTCCCATAGAAATATTAGCTGAAATAAGCGGGATGGAACTGGATTATTTTAACTTACTGAATTGTTTCCAACAAATTAAAAACTGAATGTTTAAACTTTCTAATAAAAAAAACATTTCATAAAATGGCTTATTTTACAGCAGACAGCTGGCAACAATGTGGCACTAACATTCAAGCAAAAATATTATTTGTAGTGCTACATACAAAACGCATTTCCGTCTGAAGTGGCGCAATATTTCAAAAATTAAATCAACTACTGGAAAGGTATCAACTACTGCCTGTGTCAACCTAGTGTTAGTGAAAATAGTTTGCAAGATTCTTATAAAGTTTTGAAATATTCGACTGTTGCTTGTTTTATTACTGAGGTTGACATTTCATACTCGTTGTTGTATGTATTACATGATGAATGCGCTTCCAACGTTTTGGAGAAATTGAAAGAAAAATAATATATTCAGTAAGTAAGTTGGCAAGGATTGCCGTTTCCGTACTCTATTTTTTTACAAATTGCGCCTAGCTAAACTGAGGGAATGAGGCACTTATTTCAGTTTTTATATGCGCATCTATTAACAAATTATCTGAAGACAACGTCTCTTCCCTTCATTTTTATGAATTGTAGAAGTTATTTACATATCCTTTTTTATTCATGATGTATTTGGAAGATGAACTTATGAATCCTTAAAAATTTATTTTTTTTTAATAGATGTCTGTTTCAACATTTCTTTGCTTTTCTGTGTATTGTATATTCGTGATGCTGATTTATGGTCCTGAATTTAAATGCATTTTTTAAAGCATATTTCACGTTGATGGAGGGAAATGATATTCTGCACTTATCTGCATTAGTAATTAGCTTTTACGTACTTTGAAAGGTTTTTTACGTTCTATTTTTCCATGACCAAATGAATAAGGAGTTACATTGTAAACATATATGATGACTGCGTTTTTTGACGAATAACATTTTTTTCTAAGAGATTCTTCACTAAAATAAAATTCTTATTTCCATATTAAAGGGTCAGGTACCTTTTAAAATGTAGAAAGGCCCTTTTTAAAAATAAATTTTATTAAAACATAATGCTTCAGGAATATTTAAAAAGAAACTCAATCAAAAATTCGCATTAGAAATGACTTTATGTGCAAAAGGGCAAGCAAAAATTTCTCTAAATATTGAATTCTCACCGGAATAATCGAAAACTTTTATTTTTAAATAAGGAAAAACAAATTTTCAACGATTTTCATCCAAAATTAAAAATATGAAATTTAGTTAAAATCTTCTGGTGAGAATCTTGTTTAAATTAGGTGTAATATATTTTATCCCACCGCCCCTCAAGGGGTTAAAGAGAATTTTCTCAAAATGGGGATTTTAAAATCATAAGACAAAACGCAATATTTCACCTTCATTCAAACGTAAAATATGTAATATGAACTTCTAAAAGTTCACTATTTTACTTAAAAGGCGGCTAAAATAATAAAAGAGAGATATTACAATTTAAAAATATACATTTCACTTTAAAACTTTTTAGTACTTTCTGGTTTTACCAAGCCCTTCATCAAAGAATATTATAATAACTAATTGCCGTATATTTATTCAAATACGTCACTTCGTTTCGAAAACGAGAGAGCAATAATTATTAGAGTTTAAAGTAGAAGTAGCAGTTTCTTGGATTGAACTGAATTAGAGAAAACATATATTATTATTAATTGGGTACTGCAGTTAAAATAATCAAAATATGTGATTACCAAGCTTGGACCTCTCCTTTAAGATAAAAATGAGATAAGAAGGTTTAGTTCAAATGTGAATTAAGGAAGCACTGGTAAGAATTAGCCACTAATTGTTAGAAATAGTTTATTCAACAATGCCAAAATTTTAACAAACATATCTTTTATTTAAAAAATCCTATTTTTACAGAATATGGGTAGTTGTATTTCAATACGTTTCAAGAATGGTCTTTAATCGAATCAACCGCTTTCGATTTAAAAAACACACAGGCTAAAAATTAAATTTTTCTACATAGACCGTTGAATTTGAAATATATTATCTGATGTGTGCTCAGTGTATCTGGAACTTATTGCGTACAAGCGCACATTTGAAAAGTTTAAAATAGAACACTGGGTGAATTCATCAAACAAGAAACAAATAAAATAACTTTTTGTTTGTTTGTTTGGGTTTTTTTATGAATTAAAAATATGATGTAAATACGTACTGAAAATCATACCATTTTTTTAAGGCTAAACATTTAATAAGCGCTTGATGTAATTGCTTTCATGATGGAAATGCCTAATTATATATTTCATCCATAAGAATATTCAATATACGACAACAGTCCGCCCATTTAATGATATTCAGCAACACACAGCTTTTCATTAACAGCGGGATTAACGTTTATCTTACAGAAGCATTTGTTAATGTGTTTTACAAGAATATACAAAATAGGAGACTTGATTTAATGTCTTGCTTTAATAAAATTATTAATGTAATAATATTTAAAACATATTTTGCTTGTATATTAAGATTTGAAATTACGTATTTTTTACAAAACCCTGGTTTAATTTACTGCCATTCCACTTCTCTTTTATTACATAAACTAAAAAAATATCTATTTCAGATTTTTTTAGAGTTTCTTTTTTAAATCAGTATTTTATTCAATTTTAGGGAAAACTTTTTACTCTTCTTGAAAAAATCGTTTAATTTATAAAATTTGCGTTGCTGGCTATAAACTCCTTTTAAAAACAACAAATATATTTTATTTCATAATACAAAATAGCCATTGTTGCTTAGACATTTATAATTAATTTCATATTAGTCGCATTCCAATCATTCGGCTAGTTTGAATAATTAATAATACGAGAAAAAAAGAGTAAAAATAAATTAATCTATATTAAATAATTTATTTCAAATTAAACCTAAGCGCTAAAGGACCTAGTGTACTTAGCTGCTGTTAATAATATCATTACAAATGCTTTCAAATGCTAATACTGCGTATGAACTTTAACACCATTGTACAAGAAATGTTAAAAGAAAATTACGATCTGCTTAGAAAAAATTTTGTATGATGTAGATGTCCACTCTTGCTGGAATATTTGAAGTTTTAAAAATAAACGCATTTAAAAAGTATTATGTAACATATCTTTAGCTTGCTACTTTCTTACAGAAACTGTTCGGATAAATAAAATTGTCCATCCTTTCATGAAAAGCTAATATCAAAAATCATGGTTTATAAATAGATTTTATTTTAAACACTAGCATAACTAAAAACGTCGGCCTTTACATTACGCATTTCCATACTTTCTAGCTGTTTCAATTTTCCGTTTTTGATTTTTCTCTTTATACTTTTATTAGATTATGTAAGTTCTTTCAAAGTTTCTTTAATGCAGAAAAAACACACCAACATACTTAATGAAGGCAAGTATATTGTATTTTGTTAATGAAACACAGATAAATATGTTTTTTTAGTATTTATTTTTTATTTAGTTCTTCCCCCTTCTAAAACATTTTAGTATTTTGTTCAAATATTCTTTCTTTGCATCAGCAAACTTTTAATATTAAAGAACTTTTATTCACAATGGCGTAATTTGTAAAAGCCTCAATATATGGTTCGGTTAATTAGGCTTTTTTAGACGGAAAAATGCCATTAACTGAGAAATGTTTTAAAAACCATTTCTTAATAAATGTATTTCATAAGTAAAATGAATGGGATATTTTTTATTATTCATTTCAGATAACTTCATGCTAATACTATTGAAATAAAGTAAAACATATCTAAGCATTTCAGATATATGTTATATGTAGTCTTCTAAAAGCAAGTGTGGGGTTTTTCCTTTTTTTGAAAAACTAATTACGATATATTCTTTGCACACACAAAACTCGAATAATCTAAAACCAAATGACAGATTTATAAATATTTTCAATAAAAAAACAAACAAAACAGGAGATATATTTTGTTCTATCTATATTATAAAGGACAGATATATCTGTGCGTAACGCATTGCAATTTGAAATGAAATTTCGGTTTTGCAATTTTCGCTACTGCAAGTTTTTAAACTTCTAAACATCGCACAGTTTCAATTTTTACACCGTCGTATAAGGAAAAAAATGTACTTTTAAATGCAATTTGTTTGAAAGCTCTATCCAATTTATTTTCCAGATATTATTTTTTTTATAGTTTTTAGTACCGATTTTGTAATTGTGGCAACTGAAGTACTCCATTTCTATTAAAAGTAAAGGGAAAATAGTCATGGTTTATTAATTTATATCCTTATTTGTGCCATTTTCACATTACAAATAAAAGTAACTTTTTTTCTAATTTTTGAACAGACAGTTACGTCAGCCATTAAAAAAACACGCATTCTTCTTCATAAATCAAACGATTGAAGAAGGTATTTCAATATTTTTACATTACGCTGATACTGAATTTGAACCGCTAGGCAAAATGATTCTGTGAGTAAAAATGATGTCATATTTAAAACAAAACGATCATTTTATTTGATAAAACTAAATATTTAACCAATACTAAATGAATTAAATATATATAGAAAACTATATGTAAGAGAAACTTCAGATTTAATTAAAAGGATCCCAGATATCAAGATTGGGGATAATACAATTCTTGCAAGTTTTGACATTAAATCTTTATATCCATCAATAAATGTACAAGAAATTAGGAATATCATTGAAAACCATATCAATAGCAATTCATTACAGGACGACAATATTAAAACCACACTTGTATCAGCTTTGAATTTAATTATCAATAACAACAACTTTGTTTTCAACGGAAATTATTATAAACAAACGGATGGAGCCCCTATGGGATCTCCCATCTCCGGTTTATTAGCTGAACTGAAACTAAGGCCATTAGAGAAACATATTTTATCCACCGCCGAGTTAAAACCTGAATTATGGGTTCGTTATGTCGACGACATTCTTATAGTGTGGAATCATGGCATTTCGAACCTGGAAATTTTCTTAAAGCATGCTAATAGTATTGACAACAGAATACAGTTTACCTTAGAAATAGAAAAAAATGAATCTTTGCATTTCCTAGATGTTGAACTCATCAAGAATAAATTAACAGACAGCATAGATAGGAGGGTTTATAGGAAACCATGTAGATCCAACAATACAATATCTTATAATAGTACAGTTCCAGCTAATTACAAAAAAGCAGCCTGCAGATTTTACGTAACGAGAGCATTCGAAGTATGTACTGATGCCTATATACAGGAGGAATTAACTAAGATCAAAACAATCGCAGCTGAAAACGGTTACCCGAGAAAATTTATCAATAAAGTAATTAATGAGTTTATAACCAGGAATTGCATAAAAAAGAGTACGCATTTTTCAAAATTTTGTAGTGTTGATTACGTTCCTCAACTTTATGAGAGAATTAGGTATGCATTAAAAAATATGATATAGCAATAATAGATAAACCTCCAGTTAAACTGCAAAATCTAGTTCACAGAAAAGTTGATCCAGTTAATTCATATGACAAAGCAGGAATTTATGTGATTCCATTCAGATATAAAAACAATAATAGAACTTTTGCATACATTGGAATGACAACCAGAAGGCTACAGGAAAGGTTAAAAGAACATATGGCTGATATAGGAAAGGGGAAACCATCTACAGCTTTAGCTCTGTTAAATTTAGAAGCTGATATTGACATCCTTTTTAGTAAAGCAAGGATCATCACACATACAAATCAATTTAACACATGTATTTTGAGAGAGTCTATAGAAATTTTAACCAGGGGTATAAACACTTGTAATGATACATTGCCTTGTCATATACCGAGAATTTGGTTTGGTCTACTTGGAGTCAATGGAATCTTTGGATTGGAATGATCAATGTAACTGTATGGACTCATCCGTCCCCCCCTCCCACCCTTCCCTTTTTACAGTTTTTGGAATCGCCCTGCGTTATTTATACCGGTATGCATTCTGAAGGTCTTCTTCTCATTTTTTTTCCAACCCATTGATGATGACCAGGGCTTGGTCGAAAGCGCTCGGGAAGTTTTTACCATCTGATTAATGGTTTTAATGTTTTAAAACCGGTTAATTGTATTTTTAGCACCTATTTTAGTAATAAAAACAGAGAATCATTTTAATGTATTCATGTTTTAACAATACTAAATGTCTAATACTATGGCAAAAAGCAAATTTCTGAATGGTAAATTTTCTCGGGTACTGAGATTAGAACTTAAATTTTATGCGAATGTTCACATGAAAAGTTGTATCGGACAAACGTGACTTTAAGTTTGGAAATACATTCATTAATAATATATTGCGCGTTAAAATACTTTTAAATTGTTAATTTGAGTGGTACGTATGTAAATTTTGAGAATGTGAAAATAACGTACAGTTTAGATTTTATGGGGGGAAATTTTATGATGTGACAAAGCGAAATCCTTTTTACGGATTTTTCATCCCATAAAAACAAACATAAGAGCCTCAATCGATAACTTCAACATAATTACTCATCTTGATTACGTATTCCAATAAAGTTTAATTTTTCAATAATTTAAGCAGTTGAAGTTTTTGGAAACAATATTTTGGTAATTTTAGGTTAGAAACATTATTTGTTTTAAGAGTTAGATATCAATGCAAGATGCATTTTTTATTGTAATTATTTTTGTTGGTTTATTATAAATTTGATCTAACAGTTCCATTCTAAACATTTTAATTCGTAGAATTTCGACGGGTTCCAACTCGTTTTAATAAAAGTTTTAATGTGATTTTATTAAGAATAGTATGCTAGTTGATATGTTTGTATCTACATTTCATTGCTTGTACAATAATATTTGTGCTGCTATTCTATGGCTAGTCGTAGCTTTGCAACCTCATTAGATTTTAATGGATAATAGATTTTAATAGATTTTAATGCGAATATTTTACATGTTGCACTTGAAGTTTTAATTGGTTTTGTGTTACCAAAAGAAGTAATAATGCTTTCTAGATTATTTTTTATCTATACTTATAATATTAGTCAGATAAATGGTAAGAGATATAGTAACATATCACAGTTAAAAATTGTTTCCCATTATAACTTCTATCGAAATATGACAAAATTTATATTATTAGTAATATTTAGATACAATAAAATATCCTAATAAACATTTTTCATATTGCTTAACATTTTAATACAGGGCGATTATAATGTTCTAAGATAATCTTTAAGTAAAGGTAGAGAACAAACAAACATATTTAGTATTAAAAAATACAGTAGTAAACACATTTATACTGTCCTGAATATTGGGAGACTCAATAATTTAAACATAGCTAATGAAATTGAAAGACTGATCTCATCTGGAAAAAGCAAGCCTTTAGAGCAGTTTTTCTCTTTTTTTTTTTTTTTTTTTTTTTTTTTTTTTTTTTTTGTTGCTGTTGACGGCACAGTTAAAATATCCGGAATTATTTTCGTCTCACCTCAACATAAAAAATCCCTGCATGCTTGGCCTACACGGACGGGTAGATTTCGAAGTTAAGTACTAATTTCACAAAAAAAATCTAATCAAGATTAAAGATAAATAAAGTTTTTGATAAGTAATTGTTTTCATAGCCGCTTTTGACTAGTTTTTAATTTAATTTTTCTGTAAGAATTGGTTTTATCAAAATCATGTTCAGGTGATTTCCCCCCCCCCCTGTTTTTTTTTCTGTAAGAGTTGGCCCTATCAAAAACTTGTCAATATAAAAAGAGTAGATAATATTAAGAATATTTATAATAAATTTAACCGGATTTGTCATCTTATAAATTGACGATAGTATGAATTTTCTTCATCTTAAATCCCTATTTTGTTCGCCTCTTGAAGCCATTTTTCTGTAAGAGTTGGTTTTATCAAAATCATGTTTATACGATTTTTTTCCTTCTACAACACCCCCACCACCTTTTTTTCCTCTAAGAGTTGGTTCTTTTAAACACTTGTCAATACAGAAGTTGAAAATAATATAAAGAACATTTATAATAAATTTAAATGGATTTTACATCTTGAGAATTGACTAAATTAGGCATTCTTTTCTTCTTAAAACCTTATTTTTTCGCCTTTTGAAGCCATTTATAATGATATCAAAAATCTGTCAAACATACCTTTTTGGATCTTTCGATATGTTTCATAATTAGAAAGTTATGGGGTTTTATCTATTTTTACAAAAATCCTCCCTATTTCCACCTCTCTGTTGCGATTTTGCCCATTAATGGACCTGACAGAGATTTTCTGCCCCTTGACTTTATGTATCAGTTTAGAAACGATTTGTGCAGAATTATGGAAGTTATTGTGTCCATAAAAAGTAATATATATATATATATATATATATATAATGCTTTTAAAAAGGTGTAATAAAAACAACCCAGTGCATCAGGCGCAACGCAGCTTCTCATATGCACTAAGTAAATATAGCTCTATCAAAAGTATATGAATTATAAAATTTATGAAAAAGAGGGTGCAAAACACAACAATAAAACCAATGAACATTTATAACTAAAAAACAATAAACAAACAACTCCTTGCTCGTCTGAAAGTAGGAGGAGTCAAAAAACAGGTACCAAAAATAGAAATTAAATCCTCAAAGGTTTCGCAAGATCTGGCCAAAGCCCATACTCCAAAAGTGCCACTTTTGTAAAGTAAAGTCCAAAGTCGCGAGACAAATTCGCATTTCATCGTTCAATTTTTAAAAGTCTTTCTCGCTTTTTAGACTTGATTTATGTCAATGCTGAAAATCCAAATTCACAGAACTATGAAGATGTAAAAGCCAGAATAATTTTAATATCTTTCATGCTGATTCCAGGGTACACATTTTTCATAAAAAGCCAAAACTCATCCAAATTTCTCTCGAAGGATGTTTTGAAAGGTAAAACTTACGGTATCTCAAATCAACGAGCACTTCTTTTTCTGTTGTTGTGAAATTTGGTGTCTTGCAAATTACAAATGGGTTCATTAAGCATTCATATTAGTCAACTGAAAGCAAAGGAAAGTAACTTCTAAGTGAGGTTTGAAGTTTCTAATTTGTGCTTATAATTTCATCTGCAATTTGTTTATCGACTGAGATTCAATGACACAAGGGAAGCAGTCGAAATTTCCTTTTGAAATTTCAGACTTCCACAGAGCTATTTTTTTAGCAAATGACTTCAGTTTTGATGTCGATCAGACGATATTCTCGGATGGACCATAAAAACTTAAATAGAGGGAATTCAGCTTTTCAAACAAGTTCCAGAGAATTTGAACTTTAAGCCACCGAATCTCGCCATGAAGAGAGAATAATTCGAAACATGATTTTCTGACACCCAAGAACTGCTTTCAAGTGTGTGAGTCGTATCAAGTCCTTTCCTTTCGAAAGCCAACGCAATTCGATGTGATTTATAATACTTCTGTTGTCGGAATCCGTTTCGTCGCACAGCTGAGAGATAATTCGAAAGGCCGACTATTGATGAAAATGACCACTTGAAAGACTTCGTTCATAACAATCAACATATCTGTTGTTAAAGATTTTGAAACAAGATTTTCTCTGTAAATCATGCAGTGTACGCTTAGAATATTTGTATTTTCTTGGCGCGCAAGTGTGATAAATTCTTTTTTTTTCTCAACATTCATGGAAATGCGTCTGTGCAAAAACGAAAGCAGTTTGTTCACAGCAATTTAAGTCTTGATATATTTTCTTTTAAAGCTCAAATGCGTCTTTTTCGGTCATCATGCTAATCAAATCTTTGTGGAAAAGATACTTAATCAAGATTTTTTCATCTTTAAAAAATTGAATGGAAGCAAGGTACTGTGCTACCCACTAATATCTGTTGATTCATCAAATTGAAGTGACCGGAGATCACTGTCACGCGATTCGAAATACTCACCAACTTGTTTTTTTAATTCTGAAGGTTAATCAACGATTCTGCCTGAGATTGTGTCATTGAATAATGGTAAATTCTTGACTTTCTCTGTCGCTTCTTTCCCAACATTGCTGGTAATGATAGATGATGCTGGTACAATTATGGACTTGGAAAACGTGAGTGCATTTTTCCGTTGTGCTGTTACTTGTGGAACCTCGTACCTGGCAATCAATCCCTTTTTTGGAATTTTTACATTTTTTTTTGCTGTTTTATTTTGCCGCGCTGACAGTTTTTTTCCAAGAGATTCTCCTGGTTTGTTTTTTAACTCTGGGTGTGAAGTTTTCAAATGTTTTTTTCAGTTTACTAGGAACAAGAACTTAATTCGCAAGTTTCTTTTTGCAGACTACTCACAATGGTATTTGAGGGTCTTCCCTTTCAATTGAGATGAATACGAATCCGATGTAGTCAACTTTATACTTCAGTTTCCTTCCTTGTTTATCATCCGTTTCTGAAGCACCATATTTATAATATTCGTCCATTATGTTTCTCCCCAATTCAATTTTTGCATTTTTACAAATTCTGAGATGTAAACATGAAGAGTCTTGACTTGACCCCTTTTTAACAGCAACACGAACTCCCTCCTTGACCGAAAACTCAGAGTAGAAAAAAATAACGGCGTTCAGCCCCAACAAATTCCAATCGAAAGTTGATATGGCGATCACCAGCAAAAGTGCCGCGCTTGAAACGCTAGTACGGGGAAATTATTGAAGATGAAAATAGCAAATAGCACATGATAAATAGAAAATGTCATATATTTCATACTACACCGTATAATTTTATTTATTATCAAAAACCCTCGCGGCACATGTGACAAACACTTGTGGCACACTGATGTACAGCGGCACATAGATTGAGAAACATTGCTTTAGACGATAGCGTCTCCCCCGGATGGTCCCCAGACTGACTGGGACTCGTTAGGTAAAACACTCACCCCTTCTCGATGGAAGATACGAACCGATAACACCAACACGCGGCCACCCTGAAAGTTTATTTTTAAAAAAATAGAGTGTTACAATCTGAAGTTATTAAAGACTTGCGCAGCCGTTTAAAGGCGACAAAGTGCGGTAAACAGAAATGAGAGATCGCATTAAAAAAATATTTACAGTCACCAAAAGAAGAACTGGTGTGCAACAAGATGGAAAATGCACAGAAAAATAGTTGAAGACGGCAAATTCTACGGAAAAAAACATTAAGCACAAAAATGATAATTTACCACTTTAAACTAGAACGGAAATTCAGCAACACAAGATAAAATAAACGAAAATATGATCAAAGACTAAAGAAATTATAAAAATGAACTTACTGAAGATGCACACTAGGGTGGTCACAAGCAACATGGGAATTTTTTTTATATTTTCTTGATCGGGGGGGGCCTAAAATTTGCCAATTAGTTAAAAAATGAGATTGGAAAAGTTTCAGCTCAATTGAATAACATTAACCCGTGCCTCATCGATGTTGAATTCTTGAAAATTCGTAATTTTTGGCGAAAAATTGTAGCTTTTCTTTCTTTAATTGAAAACTATTTGTCTTCTAAACCTGATTCTTGTTTTATTTCATAGAAACTGTTGTTGCCTTGAATTTTTACTCTCATCAAAACTTATATATAACGAACATTTAGTATTTTTCAGGTCAGCTTGTGAACCATACACTCCAACTCTGCATTTTTGAAAAATAAGTAAAAAGTGACAAATTAATAAGTTTATTATTTTTAATAATTTTTTTGTATTATTTGCATTAATAGGCAAAAACAATTGAACATTTTCTGTAACATTAAAGAATATTTCGCTAATTATAATTAATTATTAGTTATTTAGTTCTGTGCCTAGAAAGAGAGAGCCCCTCGACTTGTATTGCAATTGAAGCGTATTTCAAACGGACGTCTGAATTTCTCCTTTTATTGCAAGGCTGTTTTTGTTACCAGCTATCGTTATCTATTTTTAGAATTGACGAAACATTCTGGAAAACCACCTCTCCCTTTCGATATGATGGCAGAAATGTAAGATTTTTTTTTAATTGGCCACATGTCTCACCAGCTCAATGACAGTAAGTTACCACGTAATTGTCAAATTTTACGTAATTTATTTTATAATATCCGCTAAGTGAAACTTACCGCTAGAGAAGCTGCTAGACTGAGGTACTAAGGGTACATCCACCGATTAACCACACACAATAATTTTAAGTAGAAGTGCAATATAATTCCGGAAATAACCATTTCGTAAACAAAAAACTGAGCTCACGAAAAACATATCTAAAAATTCAAATTTAGACAGAACTGTTGTTCACTGGGATGGAAAACTGCTTCCTCATTTTTTGAATTAAAAAAAAAATGTAGGGTGGATAGCAGTTTTAATTAGTTGTGGAGATGAAGAACAGTTACTACGAGGTCCTCTGTTTAAAAATAGTATCAGGATAATTCAGACAAAAGCTGTATTTTCAGCAGTTGAAGAGTGGGAGGAAGTTGGTAATAACCAGGCAATGTGTTTTGATACTACTGCAGTATACACAGGTCTCCTCTTGTCTGTAGCAATTGTTAAAGGACAATCTTATGTATTTAACCATGTCGCCACCATTATTTAGAAATTTTCATAAAATTTGTTTTTGATTGTAAAGTGACCACACTCACTTCCCCATCAGCTAGATATTTAAGAAAAATGTCTGACTGGGTGATCTAAATTAAACCAGACTAAGTATAAAAATGCTATTGAAGATGAAATATTGGATATAAATAGTTAATTCAAAAGAAATTTCACGTTTTCTTACAGAACCTTAAAAAAATTAACAGCCCAGGGATGATTATATAGAATTTATCCAACTTCGTTTAATTTTTATAGACGGCTTCCTCCAAAAGACATTTTTTAGAGCAACTGGTGCTTTTAATCATATCAAATGGATGGGACAGGCCATTTATTCTCTCAAAATATATCGTATCATCTCCCAATAACAATTTTTTTTAAAAGAAGGTATTATAGATCTTTGCTTATTTCTAATCAATATTTATGTAAAAGCGTGCTTTAGTACTCCCACTCCCACATTGGCCCCCAATCCAAGACCTGCAATTAATAAAATCACTTGTTGACTACAGAAAAGTTGATAAATAGGTTGAAGACAAAGCACTCACTAAAATGAGAAACTACCTTTGGTAACATAACTCGGATTAAGTTGTATTTTTATTTTTAGATGACTCTTTCGAAAAAAAAAAAGCCAACATAAGCATGACTATAAAAGTAATGTCATTCAAAGAAGAAAATGATGATGATGGTGGGAATGTAAGAGTAACAAAAGGTTTCAACGAAGTGAATTATTTATTGAACAAAGAAGTCGATGATTTTGTTTCTTCTGAAACTGTTAAATTTTTTAAAAGATTTTATATTAATAAGCAATTTATAAATACTGATCCCTATGTATGGTGTGAAAAATAAACCTTATTTGAAAGCATAATAATAGTGAATAGGTTTAAAGTTGACAATGACACAGGTGAAAGGGGAATAAAATTAACCCGAGATTTCAATTCCGTTTAACAACAGACGAAAAACAAAAACAGCATATGCTAAAAGTTGTATCTGAATGTAGCAAAACTTTTCAAGATTCTTCGTACTGGTACCGTTATTTTCAATGCCAAATATCAGTATTTTTTATAGAAAAATAAATCTAGTTAAAACACGGGAAATTTCGCCTATTTAAGGAAAGATTTTCTATAAGAAGATACTGGTACCGAAGAATTTCTTAATCTGGAAATTCAAGGACCTATACGAACACTGTTCTTGAAAACCCACCTTATCTAAGCTATTACCAACTTAACCCTTTCCGGCGCAGTTGTCCCACGTTGGGACCACCTGATTTTAATGCCAAACTTGCATACGGCACCAAGAATATTTTAATAAAATTTTGCTTTTACAATGAAAGTTTAAAGAAATATGTTTTTAATTTCTAAAAAAAGTCGTTTGTAAATTCCGGTGTTAGTAAATCATTTCATTACTTTACGAATTGAACTTTTCTGTACAGGAAAGGGTTAATGTGACAACTGAAAGTGATAATAATTACTTTTCTTTATTATGATTCCTCTCTTGTAACACAACTTTAATATTAAAATGCATTTGAACATTATTTGTTCTCATTTTTATACTTTCTCCGTCCTTTTTAACACTTTCCAACAAATTTGAAAAGTGTTTATGCCTTCGGTTTGTCTGTCCGTCTGTCCGCGCTCTAACTCCCGTAAATATACTCGGATCGTTCTGAAATTTTTGGATGTTAGTGTCTACTACCATAGCACGAACCCTATTTCAAATGAAGTTTGTAGCACATTTAGTTCATTTACTGGGACAGTCAAAATTTTTCCGTTACATTACGGCATATGGGAAAAAATCGTTTAAAATGATTTTTAATCATGTTACATTCTTTCAAACATAATAAAATTGATATGCATTTATCAAGTGCTCTAAAATATGCATTCAGTAGAATATGCGGCTCAAAAATAGTTTTTATTCATTTACAGGGTCACACAAAAGGATTCCGTTACTAAATGATATAGGGGTGGAGGGAATTATTTCAATTATGTAAAATTATTTCATGAGTAATGAAATTGATATACGTCGCTGAGGTTTAGTATAAGTTACTTCATGTATAATACGATGTGCATAGCATTATTTACAGGGACACACAAAATATTTCAGATACTATATTGTATCCAAAGTACTGTACATTAGAGATGATTTCTGAAAATTCATTTTAATTACGGTATGTGCTTTTATGTTTCACTATATTTATGCATTGTATATGGTGTGTATAAATGCTGTAATTGATATACAGGACTACACAAAAGAATTCGTAATGATTATTGGGTATGATTGCAAATTGCTTAAAGGTGGTTTTTAAATGTTTTTTTACGCTGAACTGCATTTAGCTTACTAAGAAATGTTTGTAGAACATACATAAAATGATATACAGGGTCACGCAAAGAATTGGATTCATGGCCATCAATAAATGATAATTTCTGAAAATGTGATTCCAGTAGTTTTAAGAGTGTTTTACTTTGAATTAAACTTTAGCTAAATAGTGGCGTGTAATAAAGTTTCTAGGTTAACTACAGGTTTGCACAAAAGTATACAAGTATGTTTCCATCTATTAGTATAAATTACTGAAAGAGAAATTTCAACCTGTTATATGTTTTATTGCTAAACTAAATTTCTCTAATATAAGTGTCTATATCAATCTACAGATCAAATACAGGGCTGTTCAAAAGAATTGAAATACATATTTGCTATGGAAATTAACTGCTGAAATCAGTTTTTCAAATGTTTTATGCGTTTTCTAAAATGTTTACTTAGTTCTCTTATATAACTTATTTCCCTAAATAACAAAGTTTTGTTAAAGCATTCAGGAAGTGTTGGAAAGTGTTTCATAATCTATACTTAACGCATGATTTTTCTTACTTTTTTTAATTCTTTCAGTTTAAAATCCATTTTTGTTTTTCATTTTCTTTGGATTTTTTTTATTAAATCCTTTATTATGTGCAAAATGAAAAAAAAAAAAAAAAAGAAAAACAAAAGGTGGAAAGCGCATGATATGGAATGTATTCATTTCATGAATGGAAAACTGCATTTCTTTTGCGAAAAATGACGTTTTTTTTAAACTTTAACCTCAATGAGGCACGGGTTAACACTATCCAAATGAGCTAAAACTTCGCCAATCTAATTTTCTAGTCAATTGGCAACTTTTTTTTTTTTTTTTTTTTTTTTTGGGGGGGGGGGGGGGGGTGGTTCCCCAGAAAAAAATCGAAAATTGATTTCTTGTGACCACCTTAATGCACACTCATGAGGCAGAAAACAATAGAAAAAAAACATCTGTAGTTAAAGCTGATAGTCTTTGCATGCATAGAAGTCTGTTCTCACCCGTGGACCTTGCATGGTGATCGAGGATGTTATCACCGAAAGTTCCATAGTGGAGTAAGCGAGGGATATTATTCCAATTAATACCAAGTGTTCTGTAAATGTACGGTATTTTATTCGATTAAAATGTATGTAATACGTCAACTACACTTGTAAATACGGATCATCTAGTTCAGTTGTGTTATAATATCGATCGAGGCAACTACTGCCGCTTCTAGTGATATCATTAAATTTGACAGAAAGAAAAGTAAAAGGGTTTCAAGTTTCACATCGTTATCTTTATTAATTTTTAGTCTGTTAACAAAAGTGAAGATTTGGATTGGAATGAGAGAACTCGTACTTTTAAATGAATAAATGAATTACTAATACAGTTGAAGTGTGTCCCAATTTATGCTTCAAGTTCCGACTTGCAAATGTTTTACGTTTTGTCCCGAGGTATCCTTACACTGGTTATCAAAATCCCGATGATTCAAAAAGCATAATTTCTTTTAAAATTTCGCTAAAATTATTTATTTTGCAGGAATATGGCTAAGTAAAGACGTTAGTATTAAATCCCGAATACAAAATTTGAGTTGAAACAACGTTCTTAAGGGGTTTCAGGACTTTTATAATTGGAAAAAAAGAAAAAAAGATGACTATGTTTAACATTTAATATCTAAAACTGCATATGATTTTAAAACACAATTTTTATTGAGACAGAAGATAAAAGTATATTCTTTCATTTCACGTATTTAAAAAATTGCGAGATGCAAAATTAAAATTTATAGGGACTCTAAACTGTCACATATTTGTTCAGCAGAAAATTGGTATAAGAGCTTACGCGCAGGATTACAAAATACATTTTGCAAGTAGAAGGAATTTTGGTGCCTACTTATAATTCAGATTATACTAATTACCCTGAACATAAATAAATTTCTATGTAAAGCATTTTTAAATTTTAATACAAAGTTGTATACAAAATTTTGAAAATTTCAACAGTATAATCACCTAAAAAATATTTCTTTAACAATAAAAAGGAAATTTTAGGTTCAGTTTATGCAGAGTAACATGGAACATATATTTTGAAAATTTCATGAAAAAACATTCAAAAGTTTTTGAGATATCCTGCGCGCTATGCCCAAAAACATCATTTGGAGAAAAAATGACTTCAAAGTTTCAGAAACACCGCTTCAGCTATTGCGTGGATATAATTCTAAAAGCCCTAACTTCTTTTCTAACGGGAATTTCAAGTCAACAATTATATCAACATGTTCAGAAAAAATATGAGTTTAACATCTAAAAAAATTAAAATTTCGAATATTTTGTATCTTTAAGAGTTCTGAGACCCATTAAGTGACTTTCAAACTTATAGAAAACCTCAAGGAATAAGTTGCTTGAACTATGAACGTATCAAGAATTTGTATAGAAACTCGAATACTACTAACTCGAATTTTTTATACAAAACCTAGCTCCTGCTAGTGTTTCTCGGCATTTATGTACCAACAAACTTTCGAAACACTTATTCGAACTAGTTCAGTATGTTACCAAGTAAGTAAATAAAATCTGTGCTAAAAATAATGCTATATACATAAAGTTATTTTAATTTAATTTCAGTGAAAATTTGTAATCGAATAATTCATCTAGTTTCCAAAAATTAAATTGAAATCGTACTTTTTAACCCTATTAAAATTGAAAGTCTTGGCAGAATTTTTTACAGTAAGTATCTGATTAAAATAAACATTTTTTACTTTATAACTCTGAACAGGTTTGAAGTGAGTATCAAAAGACCTTTTAATAATAGCTATGTTTTAAGAATATCTTTTAAGGCATCAATATCCTGTTATTTTGTTTCAAAAGTTGTTTGCTCAATATATATATATAACTTATTTTTCGTAAAGAATACATGAAACGTAAACCTATAAATAGAAACATTTTAACAATGGCATAAAAGACTGCTTCTGCTTTGTTTGAACATCCCTAAACATTTTCGCTAATTTACTTATTTGTTTTTTCAGATGTTTTATACATATCTTTGTTACATTAGTGGCTTCCAGCAGGCTTCTAATTAAAAAAAAAAACACATTTTCTAAATGAATGGATATTTTTACATTAATTTTCCCCTTACTTTTTTTTCTATTCTTCTATTAAAGTGTGGAACAATGCAACAGTGTAAGTACCTTTGCTTTTTGGTATTACATTAGAAAATCTTATTTTTTATTAAATAATTTCCGAGGATAATTTAATTTGTAAAAGTCACATAAAGTATTTTAATCAATTATATATTTTTACCAAGAAAATGTTGTCTATTTAGAGTCACTATGATTTTTGAAACGTGTCTTTCACTTTTTGTTATTAATTTTACGATCACAAAAATAAATAAAAGAATTTATTATGTTTTATTGCAAATATATCCGTGTTTATTTTGAAGAAATGAATCAATATATAAATTGAGAATTGTCTATGCGAAGGTCATCTAGTTATCCATAAATACACCACGATCTTCTAATAGGAATAATTAACTAATTTTTAGCCATAAAGTATAAGGTATATGTTTAAACATTTATTCTTTAAAACAGTGATGCAGTAACTAATATTTAAAATCATGACAAATATCACCGACTTCATATGTATACTTCTCACTTTTTCTTTATTTGAATTTAATGTACGACAAAATTTTTGATTTCGGGTGAAATGTGGCATGGAATAAAGAAAATAATGAAGAGTACTTTCGTAGAAGCATTAAGGGCAGTTCTAATATAAAAATATTTTTTTTTAAATAAAATAAATATAATGATATTTGACAATAGGAAATTACTTGACGGAGTAAAATATAAAAGACGCTATAAACGTTGTTCTTCTCCTCCTTTTAATGAGGTTTGCTTTAGAAACACAGACAAAAATATGTTCGTGTGTTATTTTATACAACATAAATGTTCCTCTCTCTGAAACTTTTTTTCGTTAGAATGTTTGTTTTTTGTGTTATAGAACCTTTTGATACGAAATGTCGTAATTTATAAAACTAAAATTTCAGGATTTATTTAGATGGCATTTCTTGTTTGCAAATATGCTTTCTGATTACGAAGAGAACGAGTACTAAACTAAAAGAGGTGATTTTTGTGTATTTTTCAATAATGCAGTAAACACAATCACGCAATCAAAATGAATTTATTCTATTTTACTACGTTTTTGAGAACTGCTGAATAGAAATAAACACCTTCTTTTATAGCTAGATTTATTAAATCCTCCGTCCAATATTTGGCAAACGCCACCATCAAGCCGTATTTCTTACGATTAATTAAAAAATCACAAATCTATATCTTAATATAAAATAACGTTCTATTAATCGGATAACGATCGCGTTAAAATTAATAACACAAACGCTGACGTTAAAAATTCAGTGGATGAATTTTATATATATTAAAATAATGCGTTGTGTAGTTTCGATGCCATATTTCTTTTAAACTTTCCGTCACAGTTAAGTGCATTTAAAATTACCATGAAATATTTATAGAAATAACTAAATTAAAATTGACGGTAAAAAGTAAATTAAAAAGTACCTTAAAAATAAACCAAATTAATTTCACCTAAAATAGATTACACACATATCCTGTTGATGAAATAATTACGAAAAGAAAATTAATTAAAACTAAATTATATATTTACAAAAATTAAACACAACATTTACAGGTAAATATCAATAAAAGACAAAGAGAATGGAAGTATACACTTTCTTGACATCAACTTCATCATTTTATTGCTGATTCTTCAATTTTCTTTTTAAATTGTTTAAGTTACATTTTTTAATATGACATCTTGTAATTAATATTTCAATTTTAACATTTAAGTAGCATATTGAATTGTACATACAATTAAGTAAAAATAGATCACAGTAGTCCCTCCATAACATATTTAGTACGCAAAAATTCCACAATAAAATACTTATAGTATTTTATTGTGTGTAAGTTAAGTATTTTATTGTGTGTTTAAACGTTATTTTTGGTAATTTATATTTCCACACAAGTTTTTATTTACAGACCCAATATATTGAGAGCCAAAACCAAACTTTACATATTCCGAATATAAACCAGACAGAATATACAGGGTGTTTATAAAGTCCCGGACACATTTTGATGTTTAATAACTCATAAAATAATAAAGATAGATTAAAATTAATAACATAAATGGTTAGACTCAAAAAGTTTTATGACCCTTGTCAATGAACTTCCATGTGTGGCCCTTTCGTCGCATAGAGAATATCAAGTCGATAGTCGATTTCACGTCAGGTAGCGGCAAGCATGTCGGCATCCACAGAGGCTATTACGGTTGTAATTCTGGCTTTTAAGTCATCAATGTTCGACATTCTCCTCCTGTAAACATTGTCCTTTACAAATCCCCAAAGGAAAAAGTGCAGCGGCGTTATATCAGGTGATGACTTAAAAGCCAGAATTACAACCGCACTAGCCTCTATGGATGCCGATATGCTTGCCGCCACCTAGTGTGAAATTGACTATCGACTTGATATTCTCCGTGCGACGAAGGGGGCACACGTGGAAGTTCATAGACAAGGGTCATGAAACTTTTTGAGTCTATCTAACCATGTATGTTATTAATTTTAATCTATCTTTATTATTTTATGAGTTATTAAACATCAAAATGGCCCAAGTAGCACAGTTTCGTTTTTAAATCGTTGAAAAAAACGACAACACACATCGTTGGAAAAACGTTATTCTTTAACGTTATAAATTCGAAAATATGTCTCGTTGATTCGATTATTTTCCAACGGTAAAAGTACCTGCATTTTCAACGCAATAACAACCGTTTTTAAAACGTCAATGAAAGTTGCAATACCGTCGTTAGTTTTACCATTTTTTCAACGGCATTTTAATGCCGCAGAAAACGTTTAAAAATAGGAATAAGTCCGCAATATTGTATTGTTAATAGCACTTTTTACAACGGCATTTTAATGCCAGAAAAAACGTTTTAATATAAGGGAAAATCAGAAACATTAAGCCTATTAATCAATTTCCGAATTCCCCTGGCTAATGTTAAGTCTATGGCCGTGTAATGCACTCGTATATTAAAATATCTCCTCAAGAAATTAATATTTCTATTTCTTTTTTGTACTCTTCTCAAAAGATGTTTTATTTTTTTTCTCAGTTCTTAAAATTTTTCTAAAATCTATGCTTAATTTAATATTTTATGTGTTAAAAGATGACGAACTGCGAGTAAAGTTTTAACACTTGACATAAAATTAAGTATATATTTTTTGATATACTTTGACTACTAAGGAAAAGGGAGACATCCTTTAAGAAGAGTACACAGAAAAGAGGTTTAAAATATTAATTTCCTGAGGAGATATTTTAAATATAAAATGTATCACACGCCCAGACTTAACGTTAGCGAAGGGAATTCGGAAATTGACAAACAGCCTTAATATAAAATTACCTTTTCGGTAAACTTTCTTATATATATAATTATAAACAGCAAAATTATTTTTTTCTAACCTGTTGTAAAAAGTTTTTAACAATTTTCTGTTCCACAGAAAGACAGATTAATTTATTTTTATTAAGCTTAGTTTTTCCCATACTATTTTTTCTTTTAACTAAACCTGATTTATTTTTTTAAGAATATATTTTTTTTTCTTTTTAGTAAATAAATGTAAAAAAAAAAATAATAATAACACTTTTTTTTTTTTTACTTTTGAATTATTAAGTATAAAAGAAAAAGCTGTCAAAAATATCTCTAGAACTTTTTTTATATCCATTTTTTCAGTAGAGTTCTAGATTTTAAAACATCTTTTAAATATGTATTTCACTCTCCTTTTCTAGACATAACATTTAATTATAGATGTAATATTGTACTTTCTAAAAAAATTATAGTACTGTATAAGTAATAGTCTCAGTAGCATAAGTAATAGTTTTTTTTTTTCTAATTTTTCTTCCATGTTTTTATTAATTGCTAATTGTATTTATTATTAGCCTTTATTGCAGTTTGAATAAAAAAATATGAATGATTAATTAATACTCTAAACAAAATAAATTTAGCATTAAATCTGAAAAATATCTTCTGCAATAAGCAGACCTGCATTAACAAAACATCCCGTGTCAAAACTAATATAAAGAACTTATTACCAGTTTTATTTTTCCAAACAACACAAATTTGTTATAAACCATGCTAATTAGTTAATGATCTTTTTTTCTTCTACATGTGTCATTTTAAACAATCAATTAATAAAATTTCATATTCTTCACTTTCAACATGAAAATAGCAGCTTTGTTTAGGATTGTTTTTATGTGTCAGTTTTTAAGAAAGGTTAAAAATTTTGATGGGTATCAATATTTTGATATTATATAAAATGATCTCTTTTACTTCACATACATTCAGATTTATTACAGGTACATTTGTACTTGAAATACCTGAAATCAATCTTAGAGATCAGATTATTCCCATTTAAGCAACCAATAAGTCCAAAAAACAATCGTCATTGTAAAATTAATTTCAAATGTTGTAAAAGATTACTATTTGGAAAGAGTGTTGGCCAAATAAGTGACATGCAAGTTTACCAGCCATCTTTATGTTCTCATGTCTCTTTCACGAAAAGAGGGGCAAAAAAGCAATGATAAAAATTATGAGTTTCAAATTTTATGTAAGTTGGTAGCAAAAACTTATTATTTTAGATATTACTGCTTTTCTATCTCAATTCAAATAAAAAATATCTTAAAATAAGAGGAGGGAGAAAAAAAGGCTTCTAAAATAAGCATGTGTGCAGAATTTTAGTTAACAACGAAAAAAAAAAAAAAAAAAAAAAAAAAAAAAAAAAAAAAAACTGCTCTCTTTACAACACTGATTACTTTCTGACGACACATCTTAGGACCAGGAAAAAAACTAGAAAATTCATGTTATGTTGTTCAATTAAAGCTCAATTACATTTCTTAACACTTCCAATGTTGAGCTGTCTGGCCCCATTGTATTAAATGTCAGCATTTAATTGATAAGTGTTTTATCTTATAAATTTTCAAGAATTAAAACTGTAGTATTCCACTTACATAATTAAAAAAAATGAATTTTCAATAAAATAGTAAATAAATTTTAAAACATATCTTTTGATGGCAGGTTTCTAGAAGAAAAATCTGAATATTTTTAAATGTAATATGCAATTAAAAAAATAAAATAAAAATTTCATTGATAATTTACCAAAATTAGCAACTTAAAAAAAATAAATTACATACATTTTTTTTTATTTACATTATTAACAACTGAATCATATTCCATTAAAAAATAACACCTCTCCTTTTTTGGTTTTATTGCAGAGCTAAAAAGAATAATAAAATTTTTATAGGCATGCATGTAAATTTACTTAGAGTAAGGCTATTGCAAACCAAAATTCCAAAAATATTATCTAAAAAAAGGAAGTTTTAAAACTTTAACTTTAGAAAACTCGTGTATTGAGGTCACTCACAATACTTAAAATATAAATAATTTACATAACATACACTCATTTTGGATCCAAGCACTATATTCAAAAGCATTAGCATTCGAAAACAAAACTGTTTCGTCTTTATCCAGTGCAATAAACTCGAAACTTGGAAATTATTCAATAAAACGAAATATTGTTTTGTAGAAATCATTGAAAAGACCTGAATATTCGTTTAATTATTTTTTTTTCTCTTCTGATTATTAATGTATTAAAAAAAAAAAATCACAAAAATCTCCATTTTAGCAGCTACAAAGAGTAAAAAGTAAATCATGAACATGTATTTTCTCTTATAAAACCTTTGTGTACTTACCTATAATTATGTACATTTACATTATTTTAGTATGTGCACGAATAAACAAATGAAACGTTGCAACTAAAGATCTTTGAATTATCTGAATCATTGAAATATGTAATTTTAATTCTCAAACCAAAATTTTATAGGTTTTTTTTTTTAATATGAATTAATTACTCTTGAGATTCAAGCTAACAAGGAAGGATTAATATAAAGAGCTTTATGATTATAAGGTAATTAAAAAAAATTCTTAAAAAAAAACCCAACAAATTTATTAAATTTTATTTTTTAGAATATTATTTCTGCATTGCAATGGTGTTTGTTCAATATCAATTAAAAACATACCACAGTAGAATGTGTTAATGAAAGCACTAATGAATATTTTTAAAGCTAATTAAATGAAATTTGAAAATATACTTACATATTTCAATGATATTAAAAATTTTACACTTAAAAAAATATTAAAGAATTTTATTCGGCTGTACGTACAAAAAGTCAACATAGTTTCTATCAACATTTATTTAAAAAATAAAGAAAAAAGTTACAAGAAAATAGATTTCAGTTTCAGAATATATATTTTTTAATAGGTCATATTTTAAGAATAATTAATGCAGTGCTCTACTATCTTTTCATCAAAGGATTCTTCTAATTTAGTCCCAACAGCATCTGAAAAGAAAAGTGATTGTGATGAATTATAAAATTATGAACACAGAACATAGGTAAGAATTGGGAACTGCATGAAATTACTTGACAGCAGCAAGTGCATTTTTTGAACAGACGAATGAGTTTTAAGATCACGGATGGTGAACCTTATTTTTGAATGTGTGTATCAAAATCCACAAACAACATTTAACAACACTGCAACATGCAAAACATTTAATTAAACAGTTATTACAGCATGTGTGGATCAAATTCAAATCAGCCTCTTTTACACATTAAATAACCAAGAACAAAAATCAAAATGTAATGCTTCTGTATATTCAATTTTTATCAAATTTGAATTCAGAAAGGATTATATTTTCAGTATTTGTTTTTTTTTATCTACTTGAAAAAAAGACAGTATAAAGAAAATAGACAAATAATGCAATTATGTTTGCATAATGCAAACATGTGCTAAGCCTCAAACAGTGGCACACCCAGGATTTTATCTTGAGGGGGGGGGGGAGCATTGGTGGCGAAACAATAAAATTAATAGGGGCAAAATTTCTCTAATTATGATTACAGTACGAAATTACAAGGACACCCTAAGTAATGATCAAATTACTGTAATTAATTCAGTATTTAACAATTAGTTATTTATTTTAATAAAAATTATTATATTTAAAATTTAATTAAATTAATAATTAAAAAAAAATAATTTTGAATATATAGAAATTAAATACTTAACCAGATCCTAAAAACATTTACAGAATTTCCTATTTATATCTATCTGACTGTCAGAAATGTTGTAGTTTAAAGAAAAATATCCAAAATAGCCTAGACGAGATGAATTGAATAGGTCATTTCAAAAACCACATGAGTCACTGAATCAGAGCTTTTCAGAGAGAAAAAAAAAAACCTGTATTATTCACAAGTAAACAAATTAAAATTTTTATGGATTTTTTTGAGCTGATTATAGCATTTCGACTTTATAGATATTGAATATAATTTATGAATAATAAAAAGATGATTAACATAAAAATTTTCCCGGTTCATGTTTGGAAAAAAACTTGACTTATGTGTTTTTTGAAATAACCGATTCAATAATTAATTTTATGCAAATTTTTGGGTTAGTTCATTTAAATTTTACTCATCAGTCAGAATTTTATGTGAATTCATAAACTAAAAGAAAAATTAATCTCTTTCTGGCATCACAGTTAATTCTTGTAAAGACACTGCCTCTAGTCTTGGAAAGGGCCCCTGCCTTTACTATAAAATGCATTTTTTTTTTTTTTTTTTTTACAAAGCTCTTGAATTATTTCAGTTGCAGTTACATTAATCTCTCTATGTATAACATAACTAAGGATTGACCGAAACTGAAACCGAATTTCGGCAGAAAACGTCCTAATGGTAGTAATTAATACATATATAATAATGGTAGTAATTAATACATATATATATATCCGTAAAAGTGCAAATTTCGTGAAAAGATTTTGCAAAAGGTCACGAGAAACGTGAATTTCGTCAAAAGATTGCGAAATTCGTTAAATGGTCGCAGAAGAATGCATATTAATTAGTGCCGAGGGGGGGGGGTGTCCCCCTCAAAACTGTAACCTTTCTGAAAATTTCTTGTGAATTTATTTCATTGCAATTAACAGTAAAAATAAAATTTTTCAAGTGAGTGTAATCATATCGAAATGTAAGTAACTATATATAAGTAAATTACAATGTTGATAGTTAGAAAAAACACAATTTTGTATGGAGCGTGCATAACTTTGTTACTGGCCAGAGAAAAAAATCGGTGTACTGGCCAGTGGCCAGCAGGTAAAAATGTTAATTTTGACCTATAACACACACATATAGATTAGACATATACATATATATAGGTATACACATATATGTGTATAAATATTGTATATACATATATATATATACATATGTCAGGGACCTGTTTAAGAAGAAATTGGGTCCTTAAAGGACCCTTCACAAAATTTTTCATTTCAAAACAGGACCCTTCAAAAAAATTTTCATATCAAAACAGGACCCTTTACAAAACTTTTCACCTTAAAAAAGGTCCCTTCACAAAAAAAGTTCTTATCAATAGACCTTTTACAAAAATTTTCAGCTTAAAACTAAAATCTGGCCTGTCACTTTTACATATATAAAGAAAATATAGGTATTTTACATACATATATCTTCTTAAAAACATATAAAAGAGAACCTGAATATCACGATAATTTTAAATTCACAAAACTAGGACTAGATTTTTCACAAATGTTAAAAAGTTCTTCACAATTTCACAAAAACAGGACCCTGAGAGAAAAATCTGGACAGACCCCTGTATGTATTAGTGTGTATATATAACACTGGAGCCCGGCTAACCGAAAAGTACCAAAATTAAGTAACAAGACTTTTTTTTTTAAGTTTATAATAATAATAAAACAGCATTGTACATCTATGAAAAAAAGATATGAATTCTGTTTTCTAATAATTCTGGAAAAAGACTTTAAACAAGAAGCTAGGGCAGATAGTTTTATTATATGCTCAAGGACATGCATCCTGCTTTTTTATCTTTTCGTTACTTTTTTCAATTTGTGAATGTTTTGTTTATTCATAATAACTTTTGTAAATCCTTCTGCTAAAGTGGGTTTCTGGTGAGCATATTTTGTTTAAATATTAAACATTTTAATAAAAATAATCAATGAAAAGTATATTTTTATGAAATGGAATTTTGTGAAAGGGCTTGTTTTATTAACAGGAATATGGTGAAGGAGCCTGTTTTAAATGGATTTTTGTGAAAGGGCCTTGAATAGGCCCGAAATATTACATAGATCGAACCCAGCATTACTAGTGCACTCACGCTATTTAGCAGTAAAATTACAAAATATAATTTAATTCACATTAAACAACTTTATGCTGTTAATATAAGAATTATTATAGAAAGCAGCAATCAGTTTAAACATAAACAAATTTGATATCACAAGCAGTGATAATAGGGTTGAAGAAACGGTTATAATTATTTTTAATTTGTTTACTTTTTATATCTTCAGAACTTTTAAAATAATGCTGCTTTTTAAAAACATTCAAAGTTCTGAATTGTATAGAACATATCATTAAAACGATGTATCTTATTTATTAAAAACACCATATCATTTTACCTACCTTCCGTAAATGATAACATAATAAAATGAGACAAAAAAACTTAATGATAGAAACATTTAAAAAATATTATAAAATGATCTGTCTTAACTTACTTTTTCTAGAGATAAAGGTGATTTATCCAAATCACCAATCCAATGGCTTTTGGCTTATTCAAACTCAGCTAAAAACAGCGTGCGTGTATTAGGTTTAAGCAATGGCGGATAAATTTCGTCTTCGTCTTGTTTTGCTTCTGAGAAGGTGGATTGGTTGGGAGGTTGGCGAGTCGAAAGATATTCAGGTCGCGCAGCGTATTCTGAAATGAGTTGAGGAGATCCGACGTTGTTTCAACGGATTTTTCCCTTTGGAAAAATACCTAGTAAATCGTTGGAAAATTGAAAATTTTCACTGAACTACAGGGAAATAGAAAACGGTTAAAAAACCTATTTTAAAACGACGAAGATATAACCGAAATATCTTAACTATAAAACAACGTCTTTTAAAAGTGTCTTCTATCACGGAATAAATTTCCAAATTCTTTAGTCTAAAATATTGCGAAATAAAGTATTTTTTTTCAACGGACATAAAATAACGAAACCAATTTTCAACAGTTCCGACTTATTTTCAACGCTATAACAACGTCAAGTGCTACCCGGGGTATTCTGAAATGAGTTGAGGAGATCCGACGTTGTTTCAACGGATTTTTCCCTTTGGAAAAATACCTAGTAAATCGTTGGAAAATTGAAAATTTTCACTGAACTACAGGGAAATAGAAAACGGTTAAAAAACCTATTTTAAAACGACGAAGATATAACCGAAATATCTTAACTATAAAACAACGTCTTTTAAAAGTGTCTTCTATCACGGAATAAATTTCCAAATTCTTTAGTCTAAAATATTGCGAAATAAAGTACTTTTTTTCAACGGACATAAAATAACGAAACCAATTTTCAACAGTTCCGACTTATTTTCAACGCTATAACAACGTCAAGTGCTACCCGGGGGGTCCGGGACTTTATAAACACCCTGTATATTTTATTAACAGAACCCCCACTGATTTCAATGGGCAGAGTTTAAAACCACAATCGCCCATATTGGCTTTCCAACCTTCCAATCATAGTAAACATCCTACATGCCCTAACATTTGTCGGGCATCAATTATTAGTCCTTTGTACCCCCTAGGAAAATATTTTATCTTTTTCTCATGTCAAAGGTTAAACTCTATAAGCATTCAGGATATCTTTATTGTTCTAAAGTGCACCATCTTTACAGAATCAAATACATTTTCCCGTAATAGCTTATTTGTATATCATCACTTTTGTGACATTGCGACTGTATGCCTGTTCTAATAGGTGTCCGCCAAAGCCGGTTCCCATAAGCTTTGCTTAAAATGTAAATATATACAAACTAATTGATTTAACAGGAATAATAAAAATTGTATAAAATAGAATTTTTCATTAATACCCCGATCGTTGTTCTTTCCAAAGGTATAATTTCCATGTTTTTATCGTCTGGTATACTTTATAAAAAATATATATATATACAAAAGAAAATGGTAAAAATGCACAGTTGTTCATGATTTATCTTGAACAGATGTTGGGGAGAATAGTTCTCCACCATATACATGCTTTGTAAGCAGTAAAGAAACTAATAATACAGAAGAAAGAAATACGTTGAAAAGGATTTTTTAAAAGAGCAAAATTAGTTAAATACGTATATTTTATAATTAAAAAATTCTTCTTTGTACGTTAATACATTTCAATTAAAAAAAAATATTTTAAAATATTAGGTTAAGCAAAAAGTTCTGAGAAATTTTTGATCTAATAGTTACCAGAATTTGTACCGTACTAGTGGTATATCTATACGTGTTCAGGAATTTCGGCTACAAAATGCTTTCACAAATTTCCCAGAGATATTTGCTCAACCTAGTAACATTTGTGTCTTTTTTCACTTTTACATCCAATTTAAATAGTTTGAGGTTCTTTGTTGTCTTACATAATGTGCACAGTGCTTGAGTACATTATTCTAAAAATATGTTTTTAAGAAAAATAATTCTATACAAATTACTATCAACCTCCCGCTTTTTTTATTGCATAGATTTTAAGCCAGAACTATTTTTAATTAAATGTTATCGTCATTTTATTTCACTTTATCTTTTTCATAAATAAAATTTCTGGTTGAAACATGTTAATTAGATTTATAAAAATCTGGAAAATTGATACCTATGTAGTATACACGATATATTATTTGATTAGTTTTTAATCCAAGTTCAATGTCCTTTTTTAATGAACAGAAAATAAAACAAAATATGAATGACCATTCATATAGGCACAAATTAAAATTAAATGATAGGTGCTTCAGCATTCTTTTGATATACATACATAGTCAATTTACTGTTATTTTTTTATATTATTTTTTTTTATTAAACATTCTCCAAATACCATTAGAAATCCAGAAGGCAGCGTCACAGGTTTGCAGACATTATTTGCGTCGAGTACAATAATATATATAATAGATAAGATAGAAGAGATATCGGAACTGCCAGTGTGTGTGTGTATGTGTATGTGTGGTGGCCGGGGGGGTGGGTATTATAGCGACATCGGTCAGCCGACTGTGCGATGAAATGAAAGGGATCTGATTCCTGATATTATTCCGACTTGGAAACATCGTTATTAATCATGTTGTCGTTAACATTACATTGTATTAGTTTCATAAAGTTCCTATGACAAAAACCGCCGATAGTAGGCCAACTAAGTGACAGTTTCTATACCATAGAAATTATTATATAAATCAAAATCCTCGACGCTAAAATTTGTTGTAAAATTCTGACACTGCCTCCAGGACTATAATCTCTCTCTTATAGAAAAATAACAAATGTTGCTGATAAAATAATTAAATTCATTGTGAGTAGGGTCCATTCTCGACTTGTATTTAAAAAAATTATTACACATAAAAACGTGCAAAATTTTAATTTTATAGAGAAATATATGCCGAACACAGTGAAGTAAACACCTTTAATCCGGGAAGACTCGCATCGAGTCTCTCAAGCCCGGTCATTAACAATAAAACTACCGGAAAATTTACTCAAGTTTTATAAAAATATTTTACACAAGACTTTTTATTTAAAACTGTTTAACTGATTTATTTAACGTTTATTTCCTTGTGTTTTTTAAACTTATTGTATAAAGAATATCTGGATACGAACCGAAATATTTTCAGCTGGTACGGGTAAAATGACACCTTACAGTACGTTTAATGTTAAAAAACTCTATTGCAGCGAAATCTCCCCTTCAACGAAAATGGACGAGTTCCATGGTAGCTGCGTTGAAGTCACCTACATACTGACCACAGGCATTTCAGGAATGTAGGACCCCCTATTTCTGAGGAAATTACGGATCGGGCCTCAGAGGTCCGGAGCGAGAGCTCACGCTTTTTATTTCAGATTGTGATCGTGAAATAAGAGATTGTAAAATGTATGACTATTTAACATACCTTGGGTCCTAAAAAGGACTGATTAATTTTAAAATTCAATAACTCGCAAACGGTGACAGATATTTAAAAAAATCTTGCAGGACCGTTATGTATGATGTAAGGAGTTTTTATTACTGTGATTATCGAATTTTGTTCGAATTACAAACAATAGATGGCGCTGAGAGTAATATGTGTTAAATCTAGGCCCGTTTTTTTGGTACTACCGGACGCACTCAATATATTTTTATCTCCTTTTTTGGCATGGGAGAAAAGAAAGAACAAAGAATTCTGCTTTAATTTAGCGCCTGTTGCTTGCAGCACCATCTATTGTTTGTAATTCGATCTGAATTCGAAAATCACTGAAAAAATATCCTGAATTTATACAGCTCATATTCAAAATATTAGAATAAATGAGAAAATAATAATAAAAAAAATATTTTTCATTTATTTATTTTTTATACTAAGTAAATGCAATTAAATTTGTTATAAATTAAATCTGGAGTGTTTAGATAAGATTTTAACATTTACAAAATATAAAACACACTGCAAACAAGCATACAGCTTCCTGAAACACATCAAAATATTAGAATAAAATTTAGATTGGTTCAAAATATTAGAATATTTTATTTTACGTAACAATATTACCTTATGAATATGAAGTAAATGGTAGTTAATATTTAGTAGCATCCCCTTTAGCGTACAACCGATCTTGCATACTATATACAAGGTGTTTACGAACATTTCTATCAATATTAGCCCAAATAGACTTTATACGTGCCACGAACTTAGTTTTACTTGAAGGAGGATTTTTTTGGAGTTTTTTCTTCATTATACATCATAAGTCTTCGATGGGATTAAGGTCTGGTGTGTTTGGTGGCCAAGGATGTACCTTAATGTTGCGCTAGCGGAACCAATTCTTAGTTTACATCGAGGTATCCGGTGACGCTAAATCTTGTTGAAAGATGAAATCATCATTAAATAAATCTTCTGATGATGGTTTCATGTAATATTCCAAAATTTCTTGATATATCTGAAAATTAACATTTTCGTAGACGATGCATATCTTTCCAGATCCTTCAGCACTCATGCAACCCCAAACCATGACACTAGGAGCAAATTTTACGGAACGATTAAGGCATTCTTTATCAAATGCTTCTTGCTTCATTCTCCAAACTCGAATACCTTTATTACCATATGAAACACAAAACATACGTTCATCACTAAATAATATATTTTTACAATCTTCTTCGTTCTACAAATGTCTTGATTTACACCAATTCAATCTTATATGCTTTTGTTTTGCAGTCATGAGAGGTTTTGTTTTCGGTACACGAGATACAAACATAAATTTATGGAGACGTCTTAATATTCTTGATGTAGAAACTTCAACTCCTTCTTCTTTTCATTTTCGGTGCAAGAGTTGCACACTTTTAAAAATAGCTTTTCTTAACTTCAGATTCCTGCCATCTCTCGCCGAATTTTTTGGTTTTCGGCCGCCATTTCGGCCATTATTTTGAAATTTTCCATTTTATGAATATTGTGTTAGTATTTTACTAACGCTTGATTGCGAACAATGTAAATAATTCGCTATATAACATTGATTTCTACAGTGCCGATACAAATCAACCATAGGAAGTTTAAAAGATTGGAGAATATCACTCACACGACCCATTTTAAGAAGAAAAAGCAATCAAACTGCAAAAAGTATATTGATTTTAAATAAAATCGCCTGAATTTAATCAATGATCCACCAGTTATAATTGGTGATAATTAAAGGAGAATTAATGTGAAATATTCAAATATTTTGACCTACTTGAATAAATATTCTAATATTTTGACTTTTCAAAATAATTTTTTTTAATTAATCTTTTCAAAAATTATATTAATTTTAAGATAATAAATAAGTTTAATCTATAATAAGTTCTTAATAAAAATATCGTTTGCATATTTGCATTAAAAGACATTAAATTACCAAACGACATTTTCAATTTGTAAAAAAGGGTAATTATTCTAATCTTTTGAATATGAGCTGTACATAACCCTCCTGCAGTCACCGTTTGCGAGTAATTGAAATTTAAAATCAGTCAGTCGTTTTTAGGACACCCGGTATAAGGAAGGATTGGAGATCTTGTTAGCAGAGGTTTCAATTGATGTGGAATTTATTAATGAGAAATGTGAAGAAGCATGTGACATAGAAAAATATAGTGATCATCAGTCAAATTCAGAAGAGGATTCAGATTCATCTAGTGAATCGGATGGTATTGAATACGTTGACTACTATATTGGCAAAGATATAATAACGAAATGGAATTTAAAAAAAAAAGATGAAATTTCAGAACGCCTGCTCCAAATATGGTTTCAAAATTGGCTGAAAATGTTGACTATGCAAGAAACGTATCCTGGCATGGATCTTTGGCAATTATTTTTTATGAAACAATAAAAAGGCGTATTGTGAAATGCACAAATATTCATATAAAATCCTTTGCAACCAATTTCCAAAGAGATGCTCTTCAGACAGAAATAAGAGAATAACACAGAAATAAGAGCATTTATTGGTCTTCTTTTTTAGGAGGTATTCGCAAATCGCCCCATTTGCGTGATGTAAGGAATACCGATGGCACAGGGCTTGTAATTCTGAAACGATCTATGTCATATAATAGCTTTGTATTCCTTCTTAGATGCATAAGATTCGATGACATATCTCATGGTTCTTCTAGAAGAGAACTAGATAAATTCGATCCCTTAAGAAATATTTTTGGAGAAAAATAAATGTTACAAATTGTCAATGTGTATATAGTCTCGGAAAATGTGTGACTATAAATGAAAAGTTAGAACCTTTTATTGGTACATATTCCTTTCGTCAATACATTCCAAGTAAACCTGCAAAGAACGGAATAAACATATTTGCTTTAGTTGATTCTAGGACATTTTATACTTGGAATCTTGAAATTTATGCAGAGGCTCAACCGAAAGGTCCGTATGAATTAGAAAATGTTATAGATAAAATTGTCAAAAACTGAGTGGAACAAATTTACAACTCTAGACATAATCTTACAGTTGACAATTGGTATACCAGTTATGCATTATCTAAAGATCTCCTTCAAAAGAAAGTTACATTTGTTGGAACTGTCAGGAAAACTATAAGAGAAATACCAGAAGAATTCGTTTCTGAGAAGAAACGAGAAGTGTATTCCTCGTTATTTAGATTCCAGAAGAATATGACTTTGGTATCATACATATCCCGCAAAATAAATGTGCGGTGCTTTTGTCTATCATGCACGATGACGGTGCTATTGATGTTTCAACTGCAGATGCCCATATACCAGAGATAATAACATATTATTATGTAACGAATGGAGCTGCAGATGTAGTAGATGAAATATGTGCTACTTATTCTACTGCGAGAACTAGCAACAGATGGCAGTTGACAGCATTTTTCAGTATTTTCAGTACTGCAGTCATAAAAGCGCGTATATTACTATTATCTGCGAAATCGCCTTTGCTCCTGTACAGAAAAGAAGTTTATTTCTGAAAGCCTGGCGTTAGAGTTTCTGAAAGAGCATGTGGGAAAAGAGAAGTTTGCAGCCAAAGCTTCTACTCGGTGTAAATGAAGAATTAGGTAGTGGCCGCCATGAAAACTTTGAAGCACCACCAGCAAAAAACCAAAAATGGTCAAGGAAGAGATAACTGTTCCAGCGAAATTCAGAGAAAAATTCAAATTTCATGTGCTAAATGTACCAAAAATGTATGCCTGTGAGCATATCAGTGATATTTGCAGAATATGCCAGTAAAATGAAAGTTTTGTTTTAATTATAATAAGTGTAATAAATATTTAATTGGAAAAATACTTTGTAGTTTTTTAATTGTTTATAATTTAATGTTAATTGCTTGAATAAATTTTAATTTTTTTTATTAACTTTCATGTATATATATATAAATATGTCATTAAATTTTTAAAAACTTTCTGAATTAAGAAATATTTTACTTCTTATTTTTCAATTTATAATGCTACGCTGAAAAATATAAATGTTTTACTCTTAGCAATTTCATTTTACTTTTTTCTTAAGCAAAAATCCCCTCCGGACTTTCGAAGCCTGTCGCGAGCTCTCGTTCAACGGAAAGTAGCACGAGTTGCTCCAGGTTAAAATCAAAGCGCTGTTTAATGTTGAAATTAGCTATGACAATTCAGTTATATAAGATTTATAGGATTAAAAACTATGCATAGGAATTTAACCAATTATAGCAAGCACATACATAGTAAATCGAGTAGTGCAATGTTCAATTTTTTCCTTAAAAATTTTACTACCTATCTGAATAAAAATTTATTTAATATTTCGAAAAAGCCGCTTTTACATATCGATATGAGATTTTTAAAAGGACAAATTAAAATATTACCAAATGTTTTTCCATTGAGAAATATTTTTACTCGTGAATATTAAAAAATAACAGAAACTTTGATGTACCGGAAGACTTTATAAAAGTTTACCGTAATACTTTGTGACACGTTTTGAGGCTTTTCTGACACCAGCTGCTATGTTTTATAAGTATCCCAAAACTGACTATTGCTAAACATTTATATATCCCTTTCCCACGTAAAGACGTATCGCGACAATCTAAATGTTTAATGCCAACTGAAAATTTATGTTTAACGATGTCACAAAGTACCGCATCTAGTGTGGTTACTTTTTTACAGTAGTGTTTTTGCTTTGAAATGCAAGAGAAAAAAGTTTTGAATCATTTCGACTGTGAAAACTATGCTGTAAACAAGTGCAACTGCCAAAATGATATTGATATGTCATCGATTTGTCCCAATATCCCTCCACCTTTGGCTGCAAAAAATCTAATAGTGTTTTGCAGTTTCTTGTAATTGCACCACACCATTATTTATAATGACACTTTCATAATATTTCATACTCATATTTTTCTATTTAAATATAGCAAAACCTGTTTAATTAAACATTTTGAATTTTATAATTAAAAAAACATTTTAGAATTTCTTGAAAGTAATACAAAACAAAAGAACCACAAAATATAATGAAGGTTAACTAATAAAAAAGTAATTACAAGGCAAACGATGAAATTATATAAATGAGGAAACATTTAACGAGTAATACAACTATGTTTTACGTTTCAGTAAATGACAATGTACAAAATATACGAAAAAAAAAATTTTTAGAATTATCATTTTTGTTTTCAGTGGTGCTGAAAATGCATAAAGCTCAAAAATTCTTTTTGCAAAAATTTTTAATTCCCTATCACTTTCTGATTTTTCAAACACCCGTGCCCCTTAACAGAAGCAAGTAATATAAAAATGATTTTTTAAAAAGTCAGTTCCTACTTAGGTCCCAAAAGAAAAATTTAATGTAATCCCTTAAGGTAATATTACTTTTTGTTGCATTAAAATATCTCAATTTGTTGATTTTCTATAAGCAAGTAAACCCTATTGGTTTACAATGGAAGTCTGTGGGAATTTGGCGAAATATTAGAGATATCGCCAAGTTGGCGTCACTTTTGTCGACTCATTTTGGTCGCCAAATTTGGCGATATATCGTCAAGTTCGCGATAAACTTGGCGGTATTTGACGACAGAACAGGCTTCCCCTCATAAGTAAGGAGATGCATTAAATGCTGTTCAATAACCAATGGCCGCCATTTTTTCTCCTATACAAAACTAAAATTAATTTAATTTAATTAATTAATTAATATTTGAAAAAAACTGTATTAACATCAAGTGTCATCCACTACAAATTTAAAGAAATGTATATGAACTTGAATGGATGAATAATAAGTATTTTACTAACGATTGAAAATTTTAACAAGATATATATAGGGAGAGTATGAAATAATAGTAGAAATTTTAAATTTAAAAAAGGGTTCCGGCATAATCTCTTTATCTTTAATCGATGAGGAAAAATTCTGAGAATCCAAAGTTATTGTTGTATACCGGCCTGAAACGTATTCAGAACTTTTCCTGATGGAAAAGGAAGACTTTGATAGAAGTCTTTGAAGACATTCTGGAAGATTGCGCCTGTCTGTTTTTTCTTTTTTTTCCGATGCCAGAGGTCGTCACCTTTTCCCTTTTCTAGACGTCGTAGTTAGGTTATTACCTCTGGCTTTTTGGACATCAGTAGCACAAACGCTTCTGCCAAGAAGGATATTCAACTTTTTGCGTCTCTTTGTGACCCGGCATTTTGTCACGTCTTTCTACTTCTTGTTCAACTCTTCCACGAAGACTTCCACCACGTTTTCAGTCATTGATCATAACATTTTTTTTGGAATGTTTTTGGAAGCCGTTCCAAAATTTGTTTCTCTGTTATTGAATGTATTCCGTTCGTCCTAATCCAGATATCACATTATTCTTGGCGCCCGATCTCCGTGCACTCATGTTTTAGATGAAGTTCATGTTTAGAATTTCTTCCTTTGGTACATTTGTGCATCTGCTACCAGAAATGACTTTTTTTCAGCTTGACAATACTTCTCTCTACTAGGTTTTATAAGACGGAACAACAAGTCACCACAAGGAACCACAACAAGCGGCTAAAAGAGATTAATCGAATTTGGAGGGAGTGCGATGGACTTAATATTATTTTTCTCATAAAGACGTTGCACTTCTAGACTTATATAAGAGTTTACGATTTAATTCCAGCTTACGTTTATATGTTCTGGTGATGTTTCACGTCTATCGTGACATGCGAAACGCAAAATATATGTTTAATCTTTAAATGGAAATCTGGTGGGGTACTTTTCGACAATGTCGTTGTGTCACAAAGTAGCCCACAGTGTAGCTTTTTTTTTATTATGTTGTTATATCTCAAAGAAATTTCATTCGCCAACGATCATATTTCTACACAGTATAACTAACGCGATAACTAAAAACAATATTTACGTGTGTTAGGTGGTTCTCATGCACTTTAGATTTCAGAATTCAAAGTATCCGGACTTCAAGCAACGCAGGAGGCAGTTTCAACAATATACGGAATAGCGAGAACTAGGGAGGTTTTGGAGCTTCGGCCAATGGCCGTTAGGTGACACGACACAGCGTACTAGGGGTTGGCACTGTTGTTATGTTTCCTCCCATCGTGTACAGAGCAGCAGATTCGAAATACGAAAACTAGACCTTCTGTCACAAAGTTACCCCATCTTACGGTAATTAAATTATTAAGTGCGAAAAGCACTTATTTGTGAAAACTACGTCAGATTTAGAAAGTGCAAATAATAAAATTTCCAAGCACTTTTTAATTAAAGTAAAACATATCCACGTGAATTTCAATATTATTACTACTACTAATAGTAATTTTTTTATTATTTATCACATATTTTTACACTATTTTATTTAACTCAAATATTTTTTTGTATTTGAAGATGGAGTTTCATAATCGATTTTTAACATACTTTCTGATGTGCCAGAATTATTTTAGAAACGAAAAAAAAAAAGAAAAAAAACGGTCAAAGATGTGTTTCCCATGACAATATAACGTTTTAATATTTTTGAACAAATATAATGAATAATATTGTAAAATTATAAATCAATTATGCATCAATACATTAATTTAAAGGAAATTTTCCGTTTACCCGCCCCAGGTGATAAATCGCAAAGTTACAATTGTATTGAATTATAACTGAATGATTGAATTATAATTGAATTATAACTATTACAATTGTATACGAGTTGACACAAAAATGGATTTATTTACGTGCAATAAACGTTTTTCAAAACGGGCCAAATAGCTGTGAAACTGGAACAATGAAACACTTTAAGTACAAAAAGATATAAAATAAAATATAAATAAAATACAAAGAGCATAATGATTTTTACTGAAAATTGCGCTTTTATTAATTGATGATTTAATATTAATTAATTTAATATTATACCTTGAGAAATCAATTTAGAAATTCTAAAAATATTTTCTAAATAATATTTCTTTTTTTTTTCTTTCTTGGTGCTATATTTTAAAAAGAAAGCGCAAAATTATAAGTGTTTTTAATAAATTCACTTTCTTGCGATTTCTATTAAGTGTAAGTAAAGCAAAGACTTTTCGATAATCGAATTCTGTGCCCGCGCGAAATTTATGTATCATAACATAAGAAACAAGAGAAAGCAAGAATTGAAGTAAAAAGAAAATTAGTCCAAGACGAACATCGAATGTTGTAAAAGAGAGCGTACTTTTAAAACGATTTTTAGTTTTTATTTATTGTTATTACCTCAGACATTAGAATCGAATCACAGATACACAGTTTGGGTTGAAGAAGAATGGTTAAATGAGTTTAAAACTTTACAGAAAACCACAAGGAATAAGTGTCTTAAAGTATGAGCGTGTCAAGAAATTCTATAGAAACTCTTCTATTTCCACTTCACCGAATTTTTTTTTAACAAAACCTTTCCCCCCCTAGCGTTACTCGAGATGCATTGATGAATGAACAAACATTCCATAAACTCATCCAACTAGATCAATATTCTACCATGTAAGACTGAAATAAAATATCTCCAAAAAATATTGCTAGTGAGTTAACCTCTGAATTTGTAAAATGATTAAGTTATTTTAATTAAATTTAATTTCGAAATTTGTAATCCAGATATACATTTTATTTTAATAAAATAAATAGAAATTGTACTGTTAACCCTACTAAGGGGCCTCTGGGTCTTCAGCGTTGCAAAAAACGATTAAAAAATCGTTTTTTTTTCCCTTTATTCATATACTTCAGTCTTAAATACATCATTTGCAAAAAAAACCTCAAGCAATTACAACATTTCCTAGCAAAATTAAAGCATTTCAAATTTGTTACACCGTAACTGAGATACACTAAAAGGGAAACTTTAAATCGCGTTTTCTCAAAATGAGAATTTTCGTCAAATTAATATTTAAAATGCTCCATGCGTCTTATTTTTTATCCATTTTTTATAATATTAAATATTATTGTTTGGAATATGCTATATTTTAAGTATTCATATGAATACATTAGCGTATATAAAAGGGAAATTTTGCAGTTATATAACTTTTCTCCTTAAAATTTCAAGAAAAAGTGCAAATATTGTACAGTTTTTTACTATTTTTTCTCAATATATGCGTATAATTCTAAAACTCATACCGACTTTTGTTGCAACATTATAAATCTACCATTTAACGAAGCACCAAGTTTCTAAAGCCAAATTTAATGTGCATTTCATCAACCTTTTTTAATTAACCTTTCATCTACTGACGGTAATTATAAGTACCATTAAAATAACTTATTACTACGTTCATTTAATACGTTGTTTAGTAGTAATACAGTTTGGAATAAGTTATAGATGCATTACTTTTTCTTGTTTCAAAAGCATTATTGGTTACACAAAAAAAAACTATTTTTAAAAGGATGATTTCTTTTGTCTTTGCATCTTTCCACACTGTAAAAAAAATTCCGCAACGTTCCTGGGAAAAAATGGGCAGCTGAGTTGCCCATTATTTCCAAGAAACATTTCTTGAAAATGACTGGAACTTTACTGTATATGTTAAAAACTTTCTACAGAAATGCCAGTAAGTTTCCTGCGAAATACCAGGAATATTTCTGTTGACAGCAAATCATTACTGACATTTCACAGCATGCGGGATCCGCAGACGATTTTTACATTTCCAGTTGACAATTTTCGCTTTATTATCATTATTTGTTAGAATGGAAAAATATTTTGAAATTGACATCAAAATTATTATTTATAATTTACACGAAAAAATAAATTTTCAGTTAAAATTCAATAAAGTAAATATATATATGATATATTGTTTCTGAACTTTGCTTAAAATATAAAAATATATAAATGTAAATAATAATTAGAAAAAAAATCTAGACATAAAATATTTTGGATTTTCGTTAGTAATTATGTTAGTTTACAAGTTAGATAAAATACATATAAATTTTCATGAAAAAAAAACCTAAACGTAATTGTATATTTTTTCCGAAAAAAAAAAAAAAATTCAAATTCGCAGCAATTCAAAGTGTCAAATATATATCAAATTTAAATCAAATTGTAATAAAGTGTTAAAATATAAAATTAATTAAAAAAGAAAAAAAAAAGTCCAGAGGTAGCATCGAACTCGGGCCGTACGGGTGGCGTGCGAGCTTTCAGCGTCCACACCACGAAAGACACGTTGAGAGCAGCAAACTAATGGGTATTTGAAACGTATGGTAAACCTCGGCATCTAATTTCTGAAAATCTAAGTCCCATTTGAAGAAATCCTTTCACAAGAATAATTAGAGATAAGAACTCTAAAACATACTTTAAATTAATCAAAATCGGTGAGAATCATGTTTGATGGTCCCCTGGTTAATGGAGATCCAAATAATAGGGGTATTGTTTTTTACACGGTCTGCTCGTTAAAATTCCACAGACCAGTACGAGAGATAATCTCTTAGCGATGTCACGGAGGTATTGTATTTTCATCTGAATTGTCTTGACAATAGAGACGTAAAGGATTATGTCGTCTATTGATTTATTTGCATTCCATATTGATTTTTTTACATTCATTTAAGGAATTCTTTTTCGACACTCGCGCGCGAGCAACGGATTATAGCAAAAAAATAATAAATGGCGGCCGCAGCGTTTTGCTGTTTCCAACTTTTGTTCAGGAACGTTTCAGATAAGAAAACCGGAATTTCACAGGAAAGAGCTAAATTATTCTGAAAACCTGAGAAAAGGCGAAACGTTCCTGGATTTTACATGGAACGTTACCATTTTTTTTTTTACAGTGCAGCTTTCTTGGCGTTGGGGGAACGGGGGAGAATTTTTCAATTCGGAATATTTTCTATATTTCTATCGTAAGAACATTATATTTGCACATTTCCTATTTCTACAAAATACTAAGAAATGTATATATAACTAGCTAACTTGCCCGGCGTTGCCCGGGAACTTAAAAAAAACAGCACGAATTGCGAAAAACCTCTGAAAATCACAATAAGATATCGCGAAAAAATTTTAAATCGCTGCACAAATTTCGAAAAGAGAAATATATATATATATATATATATATATATTATGTTCGAAGACTGAAAGTTGATTCAACTTCTGTCAACGTCTTTCACTAATGTGGAAAAATGGTAGAAAATATCTAAAATACACTAAAAATCACATACAAAATACCCGAAAAATTCGAAAATTGTTATACGAAATCCGAATAAACTTTATTGAAATGAAGGTAGAAATTACTTTAGTATTATAGGTCAAAAATGGAATGTCAAAAAATTGCAGCAGATCGCGAAGAAACGTAAATATCGAATTAAAAATCACTTGATGACGTAACGAACACGCGTAAAGTGTTTAATGTCAAGTAAATTTGACATTTAAGATCACACATTAATCTTATAGTTTGGCGATATTTTTTTTTTTTTTTTTGGTGTACGGGATAATCAGGTAGAGCAACAAATTACTTCTGTTCGTATTTAAAAGTAGATAAATAGCTCTTCTTTATATAAATAAATAAAATAAATATTGAAAAAAAAATGCTTATATGTATATGAAAATTAAATAGTTTGCCAGTAAATATAGTAAAATTCACTTCACTCGACAAGGCCATTTTCTCTAACTCACCAAAGCCCATATATTAAAAATACACCAAATGCTCTTCAATCTGTTGCCTGATACTAAGTAATCACAATAATGTAAATAACTATTAGGCATAGATACGTACCGGGTTTGGCGCGATTTTTTTTCACGCCAATTTGGTGTAAACATCGTTTTCGAATATCAGTTACATATATATATATTTAAATTATTTTCTATTATTTTAAAAGGAAATAGCAATAAATAATAAATAGTTTAATTAATATCTATAGAACAAAACAGTTTATATAACTGTAAAAAAGAAAATAAAAGTAAATAAAAAAATTATTAATAAATAAACAACAATAGCCGAGTTACCACGTCAGGCAAAATAACGCCATATTGGAGCTCATTATGTACCATGGAGCGTATATGACATCTGTGCCAACAAATCTTTCAATAATATAATAAATATGTCATTTGGTGGTGACTTGATTATCGAAGATTATAAAATATGTGTGTATATGGCACATTTTTACACTAAAATTTACACTAAAATTTAAATACTTAACTACATAGTTATAATTTTAACTCCTTTTTATATAATTTACATTTGAATATAAAGATTTACTCCAAAATGTTCTCCTATACTTTAAAAAAATCATTGCGACCTTGCCTGGCTTATTTCACGCTTCTGCCTTTGTGGCTTAAAATTGCATTGTTTGTCGACCAAGGTAATAATTAAATAGCATGTAACTCACATATAAACCCTTTCTCTTGTAAAACATACGATGGGAAAATTACATAAAAAAGACAATTATATTGAATAAAAAAAGGACTAAAAGACTATTACTTAAATTTTATTTCTTCAAGTTTTTTCAGGCAGATTTTTATTAAACTGGCGAAGCGAAAAATCGCAAAAAAAAGGTCACCAAATTTGGCGATATACCGCCAAGTTGGCGACAAACTTGGCGGTGTTTGGCGACAGAACTGTGTCCCTCTACGGTAACCTCCTTATTAAATGCATTAAATGCTATTCAATAATTGCATAAAAAAATCGGTAAAAATTCAAAAATCGCTGCACGAATTCCGAATAAACTTTTTTGAAAAGAAAACAAAATTTACTACATTGGGTTAAAAGAAAGGAACCATATTCGTATCACTTATATGGAAAAATTGCCTCGAAACATAAAAAAACGCTAAAAATCGCATAAAAAATTAAATTATAAAAAATCTAATCAAAAAATCGAAAATCGGGCTTCGAGGTGCAAAACTACATATATAGACGTACCTTTTCCCCAAATTTTGTAGCTCTACGTGCAGTGGTCTCTTGAGAACAACGTCGACACACTCACTCACTCACACACAAACTTCTTTCTTTATTATTATAGATAAAAGATTTGAGTGGGATTATAAATATTGCACAAAATCCCTATAAATTTAAATTTAAATTATCCTTCTAAAATTTATTAAATGATTATGTAAATCTTCTAATTTAGTTTCAAAAATTCACGAAAAATGCTTTAGAAGTTAAAATTTTCATGAATTCATAATTCAGTAGGTACATAAAGCGTTAAAATGATTAACATGGTATTCTAATTAATAATGTAATTAATTTCACACTATGTTTAAATAAAATTTATCATTTTACTTTGAAAACGTATGAATTATTATGTGCGCAAGCTTTCAGTACAATTGAGAGAAAAATGAAAAGTAAGGTTTTGAACGTCCACTGTCCACTTAAACGAGAAAATTTTAGGTAGAATTTTTTGCAGTAAGGTTCTGATAGAAAAAAATTACTTTTTTCATTATAACTGTGAACAGGTTTAAATGGAGTATCAAAGACCATTTAATATTTTTTTTTTTCCAAAAATATCATTTAAAGCAACATTATCTGTTTTTTTTTTTTTTTTTTTTTCAAAAGCTGCTTACATAAAAAATAAATTATAATTTCTTTTTATAGCAACATCAAAAGAAAATCTATTAATAGAAACGTTTTAACAGTGACATAAAAGACTGCTTCGGTTTTGTTTGAACATCCCTATACATTTTACGTTATTTACTTATCCGTTTTTTCAACTATTTTATACATGTCTTCGTTACATCAGTGCCTCTAACATATAAAAAACCCACACATTTCCTTAATGAATGGAAGTTTTTATGCTAATTTTCCCCTTAATTTCTATTTTCTACAATTCTCTTAAAGTGCGGAACAATGGAACAGTGCAAGTACCTATTATTTTTGGTTTTGCATTAGAAAATCCCCTTTTTATTAAAGAACTTCCGGTCATAATTTAATTTGTAAAAGTCACATTCTATATTTTAATCAATTAGATCTTTTAACCCAAAATATGTTATCGTTGTGATTTTTAAAAAATAGGTTAGTTGGGGTAACTGGGCCATGATTTTACAATGTGACTCTGCAGCTTCTGACAATTCAGCTTCAAAATGCTAATGTTCATTTGAATTAAAGTCTGAACTTCTGTAAATGTGTTCAGTTAGGTTCCCTCTATCAGACAGAAATGCTCAAAATTACATTTTAATATTTAAAAATATAAAAATATGCATATTTCATCTTTTTTCCCTCATGGGTCCAGTTGCCCCCAAAAATGGGGTAACTGGACCAGAGGGGTCTATGTTCCACACGCGTTTATATTTTTTCATATCGCATATCAGGTCCTGTTTTAAAAAGTGTAAACCACTTAAAAAAATTAAACCAGGCAGATCATGTAAATTATATGTCAGTAAACAGCATTGTAAGGGAAACCTTTGCTGTCAATATGTCTAAAAAAAAAAAGCACTAAAAGTGAAAATATTAGATTTATTTATACCAAAAACATAAAACTTAGGTAAGTACTTATGTACTTTAGTACAGATAATAAGTATAAAAGTCACATGGGTATTTTGAGGTAAAAATAGCAAGGTAAGTCTGTGAACAAACGGCTACGTAAGTACTTTATCTTTATCCAGGGGTCGCATTATATAGGGAAAATTTTATTGTTCCTACCAGAACCCTTAAAGAAAGGTGCGATGAAGATATTATTTTCAAAATAGTGGTAGGAACGATAAAAGTTTCGCTATAGAATGCGACCCCTGTATAGTACAATTTCAAGGTTTGGCTATCTCGCATTCATGGGCAAGGTATTTGCATTCGTAAAATGTTGAAATAATATTATGACACCAGTATTTAGAAGAGAAACAATTTGAAAACAAGTAAAAGAATATATTCGCATGCTTAATAAACATGAAATTTTCATTATAAAATTTCCGGAGCCAATGTGGCAATTAGGAATTAAAATTAAGTGATGCCATAACGGCATCACCGCCTCTCAAGGGGTCAAGAAATCTAGTTTGTTACCACTCAATATGCTTTTTTTTAATTTTACTACGTAATTTTAATAAGGTATTCTATCATTTTCTTTATTGTGAGCAAAAAACAATGGAAAAATTTACTTCCCGTAGTAAGAGAAACACAAAAAAAGTATTTATAATTATTAGGGTAACTGGATCCAGCATGGTCCAGTTACCCCGGATACATGTCCCAGTTACCTCATTCTTGAAAAATTTATGGAGTAACTGGGACACCGGGCTTACATTTGAAACATGAAGTAAATATGTATAGATACCTAATAATATTAATGTAATCTAATCTTTAAAAAAAAGATTGTTTAATAAAAGTACTTACAGTATTTTAATAAAAAGCCAAGGAAGTTCAACGATATTGACGTTGCTTAAAAAAAAAAAAAAAAAAAAAAAAAAAAAAAAAAAAAAAAAAAAAAAAAAAAAAACCCTAAAATTTTAACAACCTATCACAGCAAAGTGAGAGTTATGAATTGAATTGATACACATTGTTTTAGGAAGTAGAGATTAAGGGGCTTTGTTCACAAAAGGTAAAACTTAAATAACACCAACAGTTTTTTATAAAATAGCCTATGGCCCAGTTACCTCGTGGGTCCAGTTACCCCAACTAACCTTATCTTGCATTTTTTCCTATTAAGTTTATGGTCACAAGAAGAAATAAAAGAATGTATTGTAAATTACTTCTAATATACTCATGTTTATATTGGAGAAATTAATATATAGATTGCAGATTGTTTATGTGAATATGAACAAGTTATTCATAACTACACTTCTATCTTCAATTCCGAATGCAGTAATACCCCCGAATTACGTGAGCCCCCATTGACGTCGCCTAGGCTGGAAATAAAATTCCTTGATTAAGACGCACTTAGAACTTTTTGAATAATTTTGGAAGAAATTTAACATCTCAGATGCAGTCATAGTCATTGGGGATTCATAGGGTGAAGGTCAGCAAAAAACAATGAGCGGTGCTTGAAAATACTTTGACTCTATTCGTTCGCAGAGACTGAGAAAACATTAGAAAATTATCATTCTGTATCTCTCTTAATTGATGAAAACGTTGAATAAGGAAGAGAACTGAACTTAGACATTGGATGCTGAAGAAGAACTTGAAATCATAAATTCTGCTTATCTGGCATTAACCCTCGACAAATTTATCGAATTAAAGAAAGGAAGTACTGTCTAAAAAAATGGTAAATATTTTGAGCCTATGGGGAAGGAGAAGATTATGACGGTTGCAAAATTAACCGATGGACTAAACAATATTGAAGCTGGAATGACGGTTCTTGAAAATATCGATTCAGATGAGCAAAATGTAGTAACGATTAGAATAAGATTCAAAAACTCACTCTGCTGTTACAAAGGGCTTCTAAGAGAAACACAAATGTCGGTGAAACTTCATTGAAAGATTTTTTCACATGCTCAAAGATTTTAACTGGCTGCTGGAAGAAAAATAAGTTGTAAGTTAACAATTTATTGATTTATCCAAAATTCTTGTATTGCTAATAGCCCAGGCAATAGGAAATTTTACCTAGCAAAATTAATGGTAGTTCTGGAAATCGGCTTACTTTATGTTTTTTGTGTCGCTGAATCCGAATTTGTAACTTCCCACCAAAATTTCTCCCGGCAACCCCCCCCCCCCCCTCAAAATTTTGGTAAAAAGCCCCCAAAAAAGGTTTTTATTAAAAAAATATTTTTTTTTTATTGTTTTAGGGGAAAAGTTTCTAGAAATTCAGAAAGTAGGCAAAATTTGAACAAATTAGATATATGACATAATGACTTAGAATGAAGGGGGAGGGGGGATCTGCCTCGGAACATGCGCGCGGTGCTGCGTGGACTAAGTTGCGCAATTCCACTTAACCACTCACACGTTTACATTCGCCCTCCCATCTCCCCTCCAAACTTTTCTTATAAGGTTTACTTTAAGTTTTTTGGGTCGCTGAATCCGAATTTTTAACTTACCCCCAAAATCCCCCCCCCCTGAAAACCCCCCAAATAGTTGTTATTAACTTAAATTTCTTATTGTTTTAGGGGAAAAGCATTACGAATATCAGAAACTAGTCAACATTTGCAACAAATAGGATATATGACATTATGACGTAAGATAAACGGGGAGAGAGGAGCTGCCTCGGAACATTCCCCGCGCTTTTCTCAAAAACCAAATTTTTTAAAAAAATCAATTTTTTGGGGGTTTGCCGTGTGAAATTTTGGTGGGAAGTTACAAATTCGGATTCAGCGACTCAAAAAACATAAAGTAAATCTTATAAAGAAAGTTCGGATGGGAGATGGGAAGGCGAATGTAAACGTGTGAGTGGTTAAGTGGAATTGCGCAACTTAGCTCACGCAGCACCACCCGCATGTTCCGAGACAGATCCCCCCTTCCCCTTCATCCTAAGTCATAATGTCATATATCTAATTTGTTGCACATTTTGTCTACTTTCTGAATTTCTAGATACTTTTTTCCTAAAATAAAAACCTTTTTTTTTTTTGGGGGGGGGGGGGTTTCTGGGGGAAATTTTGGTGAGAAGTTAAAAATTCGGATTCAGCGACCCAAAAAACATATAGAAGCCTTTTTCCAGAACTACCATGCTCCAGAACTACATTTTGCTAGGCAGAGCCCCTATACGGTCTCTATTGCCTGGACTATAGCTACTTTTGTATTTTTGTACTTCTTGTATTGCTAACTTTTTTTTTACTAATGTTAAATGTATGTAATCCCTAAATGCAAAAGAATATGTTCATTAGATTTTGGGGGAAATTTTATTACTTATCCTTTCTTTTCTCATCTAATGTACTTCGACTTACGATGCTAGTCTTGAAACATATTGCTGAGTAAGTCGAGATATTACTGTAACTAACTTTCAGACATAAACTATATGTAATATTAGTACATGACCCATTTAAAGAAATATTTTTTTTTCTGATTTAAAAAATTAAATGATGCCTCGTGCATTTTGTTAATCAAAAAGTATTATCCTTTGATTTTTGATAATTAGAACAAAGAAATTATATAAACTACAGTTTAGTCATATTCATGACAAAAATGCTTGTTTAGGTTCTCTCTACATTAAAAATTTGCTGTTTAGCGTGACTTTTTTTTTTCGCTACAAACTATGTAAAAATTCATAATTTTATCTGCAAGATAATTAAAATATGTTGTACCGATAAGAAATATCCGTTTTATTTGCAATGTCTTCAAATCTGATAGACCCCACCAGTGGCCGAGAGGTTCTGCTGTCGAACCTGGTAGACGGGAAGTGATGGGTTCGATCCCAATCGCACCCGTCGGCCTAATTGATCGGAGTTTTCGTGGTTTTCTTCGAACCTTGCTTTTCCAAGCGTAAATACGGGTTAGGTTCCCTTAGAAAGACCCCCACGGAGGGCATCCCCCCCCTTAGGGCCTATATCCCTCGTGATGATAATTGGCCGTCATAAACACAACTAACCAAAAAACCATCAAATCTGATAAAATGCATAAAAAAAGTACGATTACAACAGAAAGTTTCTGTGTTTACATTAATTGCTGATAGATGACGCCAAAAGAATTAGCGAGAAACATAAGCTCCTGATTTATTGGGAATTAAAACGGCCTACAAAGACGCTGCTCGCAGCCTTCGGTAAAAAAAAAAAAAAAGCTGTTTAAATTCCCTTTAACTAATGCTAAAGTGCTATTGAAATAATTCAAATGCATTTGAAAGTTTTAGATATTCAAATTCGGATAATTTTTACTTTGTCATATAAGACAGAACATAAATATCACAGAAAATCTGAAATTGTGCAAAAGAATAATCATTCTGAACAAATTAAAAATACATGTAATGCAATGCGCTTGCACAGTACTTTCCTGAAACGAAAGTTACATCTTTTCTCCACCAGATGGCGAAAGTTATTCGTTATTTGTAATTTAGAACTTGTTGTTTTTATTGATTTCGCCCTTAAATTTAGAACTTAATTGGATAGATTTTGAAGGTTTAAAACAAAGTTAAAATATTTAAATGTTTTAATATACTTTTTACAAATATTTTAAGAGCAGCCTCGATGTTAACCTGTATTTTGTTTTTAATGAAGCGTTCAAAGAGTCATTCATTTGTTTGTAGATTTGCTGGAATTTGAATTTGAACGGCAACAGTATCGCTTGTTTAGATCTGATTTCTATGTTTATAATAGCTTAATTTTATTAGAACTTAATACATTATAAATTGATATGATACACATGTTTTACGTGAAAATATGCTGAACAGACATGATTTCAAGTAGAGTCATATATTAGCATGTATACTAGTGCAGGATGTACATAAAAAATCTCACAGCTGTAAATTTTAACACTACACGTACCGATATTATTTTATATCTATTCATACTGAAATGGGTCAAATGACCTCTATATAAAAAGTTATCTATTTTACGATGTTTTACGAAACATATACCAGTTGATATAATTTGGTATATGAGTAAAACATTTTTTTTTCAAATAATTATTACAAATTGTTTATTTATTAAAGAAAAAAAATTGCAATTACACAAAAAAATTAAGAAATTAATTGTTTCAAGAAATTCGAAAATTTAATAAACAAATATTGTGCAAATTTATTTTATGTTCACCACATATTTTTGAGATTATTTCTTTCTCGATATAACCTAAAGTTTTCAAATTAGAATTTCCCCCGGAATAAAGTCAATTTTTAATAGCACCATCACGTATTAACCCTTCAGAGGCGGTCGTATGTTTATGAAATCATTTAATTTTAATTCATAAACGCCATAATGGCACCAGAATTTTAGTAAAATATTTTCCATTTAATATTCATGTGAAATATAGCCTTTTTCATATTTTCAAATAAATTTGTTTGTCAATTCCGGAGCCAGTTATTTACTTCAACACTTTAGCATTGAAAATGCTTTGCCCCTGAAAGGGTTAACAAATATGATGTAATACAGTAGAATAAATTATGTAATAGCAAAAATACGCAAATTACTAATGTTCTTACAAAAAGAAAAAATATATACTCTTATGATTTAACATAAATTAATTCAGGGGTCAAATGACCCCTTGCGGTAGTTAAGCCTATACTATTATTTTCCTAGGCAAAAAACGTAGTTCGAAGATGAGGCATTTTAAGAAATAATATGAATATATATTTTAATAAAAGTCGTGAAATATGAAGAAATTTCTTAATGTTTTAGTTTGAGAAATTAAAAAAAAAAAAAAATCAAAATGCGTTACTTGACTCCAAGCGGTATTTTTAGTGTTACTAGTATCGACTGTAAGCTTTCTAGAGTGTTGGTTCAATGTCACAAATAAAGACTAACTCAAACAGGTTTAGCTTAGCGCATGCGCAAGTACTGCTTTGATCTTTAATCGTTTCCAGTGCCTCTTAAGCAAAATGGCGCCACTTGAGCAAAAAGCGTTATTCTTGGTCTGAAGGTTTAATAGCGTTTACCTAGTATAACGCCATGCGATTTTTTCATTTCCTGGCTTTTTAGAACGTCGTGTCTACTTACCGCCGCTACATAATGATCTACCAGAGTTGAGACACACAGTTGAAGAATCTATTTCTTCAACTAATTCCCGGACAAAGTAACCGAATTATGGGACGAATTGAACTTTAGGTTGGATGTGTGCGTATAACTAAAGGTGCACACATTCCACATTTGTAAGAGAAACTAGTTTAGTTTTCTTTCAATTTGATGTATGATTTGTTGTAAATAGTTTAAATTGAACTGTTATAATATGCCATTATAACTAGGGCATTCTTTTACGAACACACTGTATATTAAAAAATATTTTTACCTTTTTATCCACATTAACTTTCCGTAGTTGGGTTCGCACATATATTCATATCTGGCATTTGGATATGCATCAGATTACATTAGGTTAACCATTAAAAAAAAATTACGATAAATTATGTCACTTTCGCGTGAAATTGAAATCTCGGGGAAAAGATTAGGTCTTATTTACTTAAAAGAGTTTTTTTTTTTTAAATTTGTATCATAGTTATATTACTTTTAAATTCATAATGCAGTATTTAATCTTTCACAACATTTTATCCCCCCTTTTTTTAAACATTTGGAAAAATGGTTACTGTCCTCGGTCAGGGTAGGAAATAAAAAACATACCTGAAGCGTTTTATTAGTTGAATCCCGCATTTTATTCGTTTTCTGATTAGTCTATACAGTAATCTGTATTTTATTTTTACTTTCAACAGAGATGAATACTTCTGTTGCCACTATGACAGAAAAGTAATAAAAACTACAAAGAAAATTAATAGCTCAGAAACAAATTGAGATACAGCTTTTCTTTGCAATTAAAAATGCATTTTTTTCTCTATACGATAATATAAAAAGTAATATTGTGGGATGTTTAGAAGTTTAAAAATGAAATCTCATTTGAAATTGGTCCACGAATATTGATGTTTAATCCATGGCGTACGTAATGTATGACCAGCTCCGTAGAAGTTTAAAAATTTACAGTACCGAAAATTGTAAAACTGAAATTTCTTTTAAAATTTGTTCATGATGGGTACAGGAATGTTAATGTTTAATCCATGGCGTACGTAATGTATGATCAACTCCGTGCGATTTTTTATGTCTTAAATTTTAGTCTTTGAAATCTTTAGTCTTTGAAAATTCATTTTCCAAATGGCAGTGGTAATTTTTTTTTTTTTTTTTTTTTTTTGGGGGGGGGGGTCCTACAAATTTTTTTATAAACTATATAATTAATCAATTTAGACAATGAGCAATAAAAGCCTGGGACAGTTACTGAACAATATAACTATAGTATATATAAATAACTTACACCAGAAAAAATACAAAGTTATTTTGTATGTAATTTTCAAAGGCTTTATCCTTTATTTTCTTATTTTTCTCTTGTAAACTTCTACATTCTTATAGTAGCATTGCTACAGTTTAACTTTATCCCAATGGCTCATTAAAACATAAGACATTCTAATTTCCTAGTCTGGGTGTTAAGCTGATAACAGCTAGGAAACCCCTCAATGCTGATTACCTGTTCAGTACCTGTTCCAATCGAAAATTATTTTATCGAATAAAATAAATATTTTACACCTGTTATAAAATTCAAAGGTATATTATTTTTATAATACAAAATGCTGGTTAAATTAAAAAGTTCTTTAAAAAATAAATTTTTATTCGAACAGAGTTCATAGTAGCGAAAAATCTGACCTATTATGATATTGACGTAAACGCGTTTATGGATATTTGAACTCCAATGAACTAAATGGTTAACATCAAAATTAAAGTTATCCCGTTTATTATAGATTGATATGTATATACCGTTTGAAATGTTTATTTTCAAATCAAGATAATCTGCAGCACTATTATTTTCATTTGTTTTTTCAAAACCAGCATATCAGGATAAATGTTACATGATATCCCCCAAAAATCACGATCACAGTTCAAAATTATCAAATCATCGATATATCTGAAAGCCAGAAAATTAACATCATTATTGACACTACAAAATTGAAATTCATAATAAAATAAAAATAAGTTAGCTGCCGTTGAGGAATAACTTGTTCCCATTCCTATTCCAATATTCTGTAAATAAATATTTGATCCTGTATAAACATAGTTGTTATATACACAAAAATTGCATAATAATTTAAATAAATTAAAATCTAAATCGGTGTCAGCTATAATTAAATCGACAACTTTTAAAAGGACATCACTTAACCCTGCAATTGGAATATTTGTGAAAAGATTCTCAAAATCATATGTCTGCACACTTTGTATATCATCTTTAATTAATTCATTCCTGATCTCACAACTGTTCAAAATAATCCAATACATATTACAATCTTTATACTTAAATTTTAGGATATTTAAAATCTTTTTTAGCATTTCCTCAAATTTGCGATTAAATCCGTTTCCAATGCTGTTTAAATTACTACAAATAAATCTGTACTTAATTGGTATCTCATAGAATTTAGGTGTTACGAAAAGAAAAGGAAATGACAAATTTTTTACTTTAGGCAGAGCAATATTAACCTTTTTTGAAAAGGCCAGATGTTTCTTAATCTGTGTATGAATAGTAGATTTATACAAACTGTAGGTGACATTATTGTTAAGCTCAGTAAATATCATATTAGCATAATAACTTTTTCAAATAACTGTAAAATTGTTAGATGCTTTATCGACTGAACAAAAAACAAAGGTATTTTTCAATTTCGATATTTCTTTCTCTAAATTTACATTTATACTATGGTAAGTGTAATTAGAAGAATCATTCATATATTTTATTTGAAATGATTTAAATGCATCTAAAATTTTAAATTTCCATTCATTGAAGAGGGGGATAGGTTTATTGAATTTGTAACTTAAATTGAGATTTGAATAGATTAGGAAGGAAATTCAGATAGGAAATATCGAAATTGAAAAATACCTTTGTTTTCTGTTCAGTCGATAAAGCGTCTAACAATTTTGCAGTTATTTGAAAAAGTTATTATGCTAATATGATATTTACTGAGCTTAACAATAATGTCACCTACAGTTTGTATAAATCTACTATTCAGACACTGATTAAGAAACATCTGGCCTTTTCAAAAAAGGTTAATATTGCTCTGCCTAAAGTAAAAAATTTGTCATTTCCTTTTCTTTTCGTAACACCTAAATTCCATAAGATACCAATTAAGTACAGATTTATTTATAGTAATGTAAACATCATTCGAAACGGATTTAATCGCAAATTTGAGGAAATGCTAAAAAAGATTTTAAATATCCTAAAATTTAAATATAAAGTTTGTAATATGTATTGGATTATTTTAAACAGTTATGAGATCAGGAATGAATTAATTAAAGATGATATACAAAGTGTCCAGACATATGATTTTGAGAATCTTTTCACAAATATTCCAATTGCAGGGTTAAGTGATGCCCTTTTAAAAGTTGTCGATTTAAATATAGCTGACACGGATTTAGATTTTAATTTATTTAAATTATTATGCGATTTTTGTGTATATAACAACAATGTTTATACAGGATCAAATATTTATTTACAGAATAATTGAATGGGAACAAGTTATTCATCAACGGCAGCTAACTTATTTTTATTTTATTATGAATTTCAATTTCGTAGTGTCAATAATGATGTTAATTTTCTGGCTTTCAGATATATCGATGATTTGATAATTTTGAACTGTGATCGTGATTTTTGGGGGATATCATGTAACATTTATCCTGATATGCTGGTTTTGAAAAAAACAAATGAAAATAATAGTGCTGCAGATTATCTTGATTTGAAAATAAACATTTCAAACGGTATACACATATCAATCTATAATAAACGGGATAACTTTAATTTTGAAGTTAACCATTTAGTTCATTGGAGTTCAAATATCCATAAACGCGTTTACGTCAATATCATAATAGGTCAGATTTTTCGCTACTATAAACTCTGTTCGAATAAAAATTTATTTTTGAAAGAACTTTTTAATTTAACCAGCATTTTGTATTATAAAAATAATATACCTTTGAATTTCATTAATAAATATACCAGTTTTACAGACAGTCTTCATTTTTGAGGAGTTGCTATGCGATTGACATTTAATGATTTGTATAACTTAAAGCCTTTTTTTGGACGGTTTTACAAGGATGTCTGCAATTGTGTGGCAACAGACATGGAACGTGCATGGACAGATTATGGATCACTGGAATTTGATTATTGTTTTTTGTGGCTGTGTGGCTCGGATTTGGGTAAAATAATTTTATTGTTTCAGTATACATTACATATACATTCTGAATCAGTTGTATCTTCGAGATGCACTGTTTATTGGGGCGTCGGGTCCGGTGGGGGAGTGTTCGCGATATGCTTTCAATTGTTTTTATGCATTTAATTTATGCTTTGCGACACTCTGGCCGAAACCCACTGCCACTACTGAATAATATTTTGTTGTAAATTGTAATTAGTCTGAAACATTGCTGTGTTTTTCAAAATGCCCACCGCTGAAGAGGCCACAGCCTTTTGTTGTTTTTTGTTGTTCAGGTTATATGTTTAAATTTCTTGGATGTTTTATGGTTATACTTAATTTATTTATGGTGCAAGATTCTGGGTCTGACAAATGCATTTAATACATAATGTGCTATATATATATATATATATATATATATATATATATATATATATATATATACCAGGATATATATAGAGTTCTGAATGTTTAATTATTTTTTATTTTCGTATCAATTAATTACCAGTCAGGCGTGTGACAACGCATTTTTGAGCATTAAAAAATAGCAAAGAAAAAAAAAAGAGTATCATCCGTTGCACATATATTTTTAAAAATTACCATCGCTACCAGATATTTCTTATAGAATTTCAACTTTGATACGGTGTAGGAAGTTATATAATGAAAATTTAAATAAATAAAACAGAGTTAAAAATAACAAAACATTGTTCAAAAATAACTTTTATGAATAACTAAATATATTCTACAGCTTGAAAACATTTAATATAACTAAGAACACAGTTACAGAATTTATCATTCACTGACGACACTGTATCCAATTGATCAATTGCCACGTAATTCAGCAGACATGCAGATGAACTTATTTATATTCTACAAAAATTATATAGTACATCAAAAAAATAGTTCATGTTTAAAATGCATAACAAAGCTGAATATACACATTAAGCAGTTTCTTATAAGCAGTAATCTAATCAAATTCATTTGTAGGACCCTGCAAATACATGATAATAATAAGCTCATTATTTTATATAGAAAGCATGTTGCAGTGCACCCAGTAATGTGTATATGATTATTATGCTTGAAATAGTGTTGGGCTATTCAAATTCTCATTAAAAGCTGCAAAATTACAGAATAATGTAAACGCCTTCTATAAACAAAATATAAAAAAATACACCATTTTCAACAGAGTACTAGCTGTATAGTACATCTCAATAATATGTATGACTTATCTGGCAATACGATACTTACCAAAGTTAGAGCGAGAGACGCCAAGACATACGAACTGTAGTGAAAAAAAATGCTTAAGTATGTTGGGATGTGCTAAAAACATTGTCGGTTTCCAATGGAAATTATAAAATTTATCGGGATTCAAGGGCGATGGTTTCAGAATTCTTTCTCATTTACCGTATTTACTACCATATTTTGAATCCTTTTTACTCACTTCCATCGGTTCTAAAAGCAGGTGCTGTGAAACATTCTCCAGATTTTTAGAGTATTAATTTTTTCTAAAGTTAAATTTAATAAATAAATACCAATGGACAAACTTATTTTATACTTTGATGGAAACACACTCGCGACTGCTATGGAATATGTTTCACAGATTCCCGCCCTGAAAATTTTCGATAAAATTACTTTTCTTAGCAGATGTCTCTGTTTACGCTAATATAAAATAAGTGTTTTATCCTGTCCGATATTATCCTTCACCTGCGCTTTTATTGTTTTTTATTCGCCATATTTCTCCACAACGTATATAACTTTTCAGTGTAAACAAATCAGCACTTATGAATCGCATAATCTTGTTAATGTGATCTGGACTTTATAAAACATAAGAGAATCATGGTGGATATATAAGTTGTGTTGGATTTCTGATATGATACGAAAACGTTTTTGATCATTCTCGGTACTGCACCGATGTAGCACATACATTGAGCGGTGTTACCGGGGAATGTTTAACAAATAAGTTAAAGTTGGACTATGGTTTGTCCTATTTACATATCTTGATGATATTGGCAGTGATGGTACTTGTGGTACTGGGCAAATTTTTTATAAATAAATTAAGGATGGAGCATGATTTGTCACATTTACATATTTTTATGATATTCACCTATCAATTAACTTATATATTTGCGCTTAGTTATTCCGCCTGATGAGGGAAAAATAATTAATTTTAATATTAATTTTAATCTAAGTAACCAAACTAAAGTCTCTTGGTGTCGTGGACAGTAATCGGGGGTTGCTGCTATAACGGATTTCCCGTTATATATTCATTTAACCTCCTCTCCCCTCAAAAATCAACATTTAAATTTATTGGTTCATTATAAATTGTCATTACCCCCCCCCCCTTTAAATAAAATATTTAATTTAAATTTGACATTTTATATTTAATTTCATAGGTCGGTATTCATTGACTTTCCCCCCGCCCCCTCACACTATTGTAAGCTTCATTTATACTTTAAAAGTTCGTTTTAAATGCATGCATCATTTATCAGTCAGTTCTTTTTTTTCTTTCACTTTCACACGGATAGAAATATATCTTAAGGAAATAGAAATATATCTTAGATTTTCCGTTGAGATAAAATAAATGAATAAAATAGAAGTGAATTTCTTTCGCCTCGCAGCCGACAATATGTAATGTATATTTTCTCAGCCTCTTGGCTTGCATTCCTATTATTTCCTACTCTTTAGTTGCTCAGATAAAAGCCATATGCCCCTGCTGACTAATTGCAGCTGTCGTTAAATCTGTAACGTACATCTAATATCACGTGTTAGCTATTTCTCCAATCACCCCTCTTTCCCACAGGAATTTTAGCTACGTGTAACCCTATAAACACGCCATGGCGTATAATTTAATGCAATGTAAAACTTCTTGATTGCTTTGTCTACCCGATTCGTTTTATCGCCAAATATCTTACATATGGTTATCTTATGTTCGCCAAAGTGTAAGTAATTGTAACAAATTCTCACTCACTTTTGCTCCTGACCTAGAGCTATGTAGGCTGTAATTAACCCCCGCTGTGGGCTTCTGCCGCTGGGCAGTTAACGAAAATTCTCCCCGTATTTCTGTATTTTCACGGCCCTCCTTTTAAAGGTTCTTTATAATAAAAAGGTTTAAGTCTCCTTAAAGTATTGTGTTGGAGTTTTTACTCATTTATGAACCTGGGTACACAAATCACCTTCATATACATTTGGTGCCGCTCTCCCAGTTTTCTCCAACAATAAAAAAAAATACGGGGAGAAGTTTTCACTCTTTGCGCTTATCAGCGACGTGAAACAACTTAAATGTTTTCCCCACATACGTTGGGGTTCTCCGACTATCAACTTAGCTGCACTCTCTCTACCATTTTGCCTGCGTTCGCTGCCCCAATGGTTTGTACGCGCATTACTTTGTTGACTCCACACTCGTGATCCAGCGCTCAATCTCGGTGTGCCGTTTCGATTCATCAAACAGAGCTGTGTGCAGCAATGATCTTGCCTCTCCATCTGGATTCTGGACCCCCACCTTCTTATCCTAGATCATATTCGACGTTATGGGACCCGTCAGCACCTTAATTAGATTGCTCCTTTTATGGATTTCTGCGCTTCGTTCGACGATCCCTCAACATCTCTTCGCCTTTCTTCCTAACTCTACAGTGGCCTAACGAGAAGCAACCCTGTGCCGTTCGGGTCATCGAACGCCTGCCGCATCTCCTTCGACTGTGAGTCTTCCCGCAAAAAAAGTGACAAATACACAGACTTTGTGAAATATTTTTCTTTTGTGCGACCATCTCTCAGAAGGAATCTCCACCAGCGCTTGTGAAAATTGTCTTTAAAAAAAGTGCCATGTGAACGTTCACCTGCTCCAGATAGTTTTCTAAAAAAAAAAAAATTGTGAAAATATGCATATTTGCTGCGCACTCCTGCAAAAATCAAAACCTGTGTTTTTTCTACGCTGTGTCTAACTTGAAAGATGCAAGTTCGTCCCGGGTAGCACTTGACGTTGTTATAGCGTTGAAAATAAGTCGGAACTGTTGAAAATTGGTTTCGTTATTTTATGTCCGTTGAAAAAAAATACTTTATTTCGCAATATTTTAGACTAAAGAATTTGGAAATTTATTCCGTGATAGAAGACACTTTTAAAAGACGTTGTTTTATAGTTAAGATATTTCGGTTATATCTTCGTCGTTTTAAAATAGGTTTTTTAACCGTTTTCTATTTCCCTGTAGTTCAGTGAAAATTTTCAATTTTCCAACGATTTACTAGGTATTTTTCCAAAGGGAAAAATCCGTTGAAACAACGTCGGATCTCCTCAACTCATTTCAGAATACGCTGCGCGACCTGAATATCTTTCGACTCGCCAACCTCCCAACCAATCCACCTTCTCAGAAGCAAAACAAGACGAAGACGAAATTTATCCGCCATTGCTTAAACCTAATACACGCACGCTGTTTTTAGCTGAGTTTGAATAAGCCAAAAGCCATTGGATTGGTGATTTGGATAAATCACCTTTATCTCTAGAAAAAGTAAGTTAAGACAGATCATTTTATAATATTTTTTAAATGTTTCTATCATTAAGTTTTTTTGTCTCATTTTATTATGTTATCATTTACGGAAGGTAGGTAAAATGATATGGTGTTTTTAATAAATAAGATACATCGTTTTAATGATATGTTCTATACAATTCAGAACTTTGAATGTTTTTAAAAAGCAGCATTATTTTAAAAGTTCTGAAGATATAAAAAGTAAACAAATTAAAAATAATTATAACCGTTTCTTCAACCCTATTATCACTGCTTGTGATATCAAATTTGTTTATGTTTAAACTGATTGCTGCTTTCTATAATAATTCTTATATTAACAGCATAAAGTTGTTTAATGTGAATTAAATTATATTTTGTAATTTTACTGCTAAATAGCGTGAGTGCACTAGTAATGCTGGGTTCGATCTATGTAATATTTCGGGCCTATTCAAGGCCCTTTCACAAAAATCCATTTAAAACAGGCTCCTTCACCATATTCCTGTTAATAAAACAAGCCCTTTCACAAAATTCCATTTCATAAAAATATACTTTTCATTGATTATTTTTATTAAAATGTTTAATATTTAAACAAAATATGCTCACCAGAAACCCACTTTAGCAGAAGGATTTACAAAAGTTATTATGAATAAACAAAACATTCACAAATTGAAAAAAGTAACGAAAAGATAAAAAAGCAGGATGCATGTCCTTGAGCATATAATAAAACTATCTGCCCTAGCTTCTTGTTTAAAGTCTTTTTCCAGAATTATTAGAAAACAGAATTCATATCTTTTTTTCATAGATGTACAATGCTGTTTTATTATTATTATAAACTTAAAAAAAAAAGTCTTGTTACTTAATTTTGGTACTTTTCGGTTAGCCGGGCTCCAGTGTTATATATACACACTAATACATACAGGGGTCTGTCCAGATTTTTCTCTCAGGGTCCTGTTTTTGTGAAATTGTGAAGAACTTTTTAACATTTGTGAAAAATCTAGTCCTAGTTTTGTGAATTTAAAATTATCGTGATATTCAGGTTCTCTTTTATATGTTTTTAAGAAGATATATGTATGTAAAATACCTATATTTTCTTTATATATGTAAAAGTGACAGGCCAGATTTTAGTTTTAAGCTGAAAATTTTTGTAAAAGGTCTATTGATAAGAACTTTTTTTGTGAAGGGACCTTTTTTAAGGTGAAAAGTTTTGTAAAGGGTCCTGTTTTGATATGAAAATTTTTTTGAAGGGTCCTGTTTTGAAATGAAAAATTTTGTGAAGGGTCCTTTAAGGACCCAATTTCTTCTTAAACAGGTCCCTGACATATGTATATATATATATATGTATATACAATATTTATACACATATATGTGTATACCTATATATATGTATATGTCTAATCTATATGTGTGTGTTATAGGTCAAAATTAACATTTTTACCTGCTGACCACTGGCCAGTACACCGATTTTTTTCTCTGGCCAGTAACAAAGTTATGCACGCTCCATACAAAATTGTGTTTTTTCTAACTATCAACATTGTAATTTACTTATATATAGTTACTTACATTTCGATATGATTACACTCACTTGAAAAATTTTATTTTTACTGTTAATTGCAATGAAATAAATTCACAAGAAATTTTCAGAAAGGTTACAGTTTTGAGGGGGACACCCCCCCCCCTCGGCACTAATTAATATGCATTCTTCTGCGACCATTTAACGAATTTCGCAATCTTTTGACGAAATTCACGTTTCTCGTGACCTTTTGCAAAATCTTTTCACGAAATTTGCACTTTTACGGATATATATATATGTATTAATTACTACCATTATTATATATGTATTAATTACTACCATTAGGACGTTTTCTGCCGAAATTCGGTTTCAGTTTCGGTCAATCCTTAGTTATGTTATACATAGAGAGATTAATGTAACTGCAACTGAAATAATTCAAGAGCTTTGTAAAAAAAAAAAAAAAAAAAATACATTTTATAGTAAAGGCAGGGGCCCTTTCCAAGACTAGAGGCAGTGTCTTTACAAGAATTAACTGTGATGCCAGAAAGAGATTAATTTTTCTTTTAGTTTATGAATTCACATAAAATTCTGACTGATGAGTAAAATTTAAATGAACTAACCCAAAAATTTGCATAAAATTAATTATTGAATCGGTTATTTCAAAAAACACATAAGTCAAGTTTTTTTCCAAACATGAACCGGGAAAATTTTTATGTTAATCATCTTTTTATTATTCATAAATTATATTCAATATCTATAAAGTCGAAATGCTATAATCAGCTCAAAAAAATCCATAAAAATTTTAATTTGTTTACTTGTGAATAATACAGGTTTTTTTTTTCTCTCTGAAAAGCTCTGATTCAGTGACTCATGTGGTTTTTGAAATGACCTATTCAATTCATTTCGTCTAGGCTATTTTGGATATTTTTCTTTAAACTACAACATTTCTGACAGTCAGATAGATATAAATAGGAAATTCTGTAAATGTTTTTAGGATCTGGTTAAGTATTTAATTTCTATATATTCAAAATTATTTTTTTTTAATTATTAATTTAATTAAATTTTAAATATAATAATTTTTATTAAAATAAATAACTAATTGTTAAATACTGAATTAATTACAGTAATTTGATCATTACTTAGGGTGTCCTTGTAATTTCGTACTGTAATCATAATTAGAGAAATTTTGCCCCTATTAATTTTATTGTTTCGCCACCAATGCTCCCCCCCCCCTCAAGATAAAATCCTGGGTGTGCCACTGTTTGAGGCTTAGCACATGTTTGCATTATGCAAACATAATTGCATTATTTGTCTATTTTCTTTATACTGTCTTTTTTTCAAGTAGATAAAAAAAAACAAATACTGAAAATATAATCCTTTCTGAATTCAAATTTGATAAAAATTGAATATACAGAAGCATTACATTTTGATTTTTGTTCTTGGTTATTTAATGTGTAAAAGAGGCTGATTTGAATTTGATCCACACATGCTGTAATAACTGTTTAATTAAATGTTTTGCATGTTGCAGTGTTGTTAAATGTTGTTTGTGGATTTTGATACACACATTCAAAAATAAGGTTCACCATCCGTGATCTTAAAACTCATTCGTCTGTTCAAAAAATGCACTTGCTGCTGTCAAGTAATTTCATGCAGTTCCCAATTCTTACCTATGTTCTGTGTTCATAATTTTATAATTCATCACAATCACTTTTCTTTTCAGATGCTGTTGGGACTAAATTAGAAGAATCCTTTGATGAAAAGATAGTAGAGCACTGCATTAATTATTCTTAAAATATGACCTATTAAAAAATATATATTCTGAAACTGAAATCTATTTTCTTGTAACTTTTTTCTTTATTTTTTAAATAAATGTTGATAGAAACTATGTTGACTTTTTGTACGTACAGCCGAATAAAATTCTTTAATATTTTTTTAAGTGTAAAATTTTTAATATCATTGAAATATGTAAGTATATTTTCAAATTTCATTTAATTAGCTTTAAAAATATTCATTAGTGCTTTCATTAACACATTCTACTGTGGTATGTTTTTAATTGATATTGAACAAACACCATTGCAATGCAGAAATAATATTCTAAAAAATAAAATTTAATAAATTTGTTGGGTTTTTTTTTAAGAATTTTTTTTAATTACCTTATAATCATAAAGCTCTTTATATTAATCCTTCCTTGTTAGCTTGAATCTCAAGAGTAATTAATTCATATTAAAAAAAAAAACCCTATAAAATTTTGGTTTGAGAATTAAAATTACATATTTCAATGATTCAGATAATTCAAAGATCTTTAGTTGCAACGTTTCATTTGTTTATTTGTGCACATACTAAAATAATGTAAATGTACATAATTATAGGTAAGTACACAAAGGTTTTATAAGAGAAAATACATGTTCATGATTTACTTTTTACTCTTTGTAGCTGCTAAAATGGAGATTTTTGTGATTTTTTTTTTTAATACATTAATAATCAGAAGAGAAAAAAAAATAATTAAACGAATATTCAGGTCTTTTCAATGATTTCTACAAAACAATATTTCGTTTTATTGAATAATTTCCAAGTTTCGAGTTTATTGCACTGGATAAAGACGAAACAGTTTTGTTTTCGAATGCTAATGCTTTTGAATATAGTGCTTGGATCCAAAATGAGTGTATGTTATGTAAATTATTTATATTTTAAGTATTGTGAGTGACCTCAATACACGAGTTTTCTACAGTTAAAGTTTTAAAACTTCCTTTTTTTAGATAATATTTTTGGAATTTTGGTTTGCAATAGCCTTACTCTAAGTAAATTTACATGCATGCCTATAAAAATTTTATTATTCTTTTTAGCTCTGCAATAAAACCAAAAAAGGAGAGGTGTTATTTTTTAATGGAATATGATTCAGTTGTTAATAATGTAAATAAAAAAAATGTATGTAATTTATTTTTTTTAAGTTGCTAATTTTGGTAAATTATCAATGAAATTTTTATTTTATTTTTTTAATTGCATATTACATTTAAAAATATTCAGATTTTTCTTCTAGAAACCTGCCATCAAAAGATATGTTTTAAAATTTATTTACTATTTTATTGAAAATTCATTTTTTTTAATTATGTAAGTGGAATACTACAGTTTTAATTCTTGAAAATTTATAAGATAAAACACTTATCAATTAAATGCTGACATTTAATACAATGGGGCCAGACAGCTCAACATTGGAAGTGTTAAGAAATGTAATTGAGCTTTAATTGAACAACATAACATGAATTTTCTAGTTTTTTTCCTGGTCCTAAGATGTGTCGTCAGAAAGTAATCAGTGTTGTAAAGAGAGCAGTTTTTTTTTTTTTTTTTTTTTTTTTTTTTTTTTTTTTTTTTCGTTGTTAACTAAAATTCTGCACACATGCTTATTTTAGAAGCCTTTTTTTCTCCCTCCTCTTATTTTAAGATATTTTTTATTTGAATTGAGATAGAAAAGCAGTAATATCTAAAATAATAAGTTTTTGCTACCAACTTACATAAAATTTGAAACTCATAATTTTTATCATTGCTTTTTTGCCCCTCTTTTCGTGAAAGAGACATGAGAACATAAAGATGGCTGGTAAACTTGCATGTCACTTATTTGGCCAACACTCTTTCCAAATAGTAATCTTTTACAACATTTGAAATTAATTTTACAATGACGATTGTTTTTTGGACTTATTGGTTGCTTAAATGGGAATAATCTGATCTCTAAGATTGATTTCAGGTATTTCAAGTACAAATGTACCTGTAATAAATCTGAATGTATGTGAAGAAAAAGAAATCATTTTATATAATATCAAAATATTGATACCCATCAAAATTTTTAACCTTTCTTAAAAACTGACACATAAAAACAATCCTAAACAAAGCTGCTATTTTCATGTTGAAAGTGAAGAATATGAAATTTTATTAATTGATTGTTTAAAATGACACATGTAGAAGAAAAAAAGATCATTAACTAATTAGCATGGTTTATAACAAATTTGTGTTGTTTGGAAAAATAAAACTGGTAATAAGTTCTTTATATTAGTTTTGACACGGGATGTTTTGTTAATGCAGGTCTGCTTATTGCAGAAGATATTTTTCAGATTTAATGCTAAATTTATTTTGTTTAGAGTATTAATTAATCATTCATATTTTTTTATTCAAACTGCAATAAAGGCTAATAATAAATACAATTAGCAATTAATAAAAACATGGAAGAAAAATTAGAAAAAAAAAACTATTACTTATGCTACTGAGACTATTACTTATACAGTACTATAATTTTTTTAGAAAGTACAATATTACATCTATAATTAAATGTTATGTCTAGAAAAGGAGAGTGAAATACATATTTAAAAGATGTTTTAAAATCTAGAACTCTACTGAAAAAATGGATATAAAAAAAGTTCTAGAGATATTTTTGACAGCTTTTTCTTTTATACTTAATAATTCAAAAGTAAAAAAAAAAAAAGTGTTATTATTATTTTTTTTTTTACATTTATTTACTAAAAAGAAAAAAAATATATTCTTAAAAAAATAAATCAGGTTTAGTTAAAAGAAAAAATAGTATGGGAAAAACTAAGCTTAATAAAAATAAATTAATCTGTCTTTCTATGGAACAGAAAATTGTTAAAAACTTTTTACAACAGGTTAGAAAAAAATAATTTTGCTGTTTATAATTATATATATAAGAAAGTTTACCGAAAAGGTAATTTTATATTAAGGCTGTTTGTCAATTTCCGAATTCCCTTCGCTAACGTTAAGTCTGGGCGTGTGATACATTTTATATTTAAAATATCTCCTCAGGAAATTAATATTTTAAACCTCTTTTCTGTGTACTCTTCTTAAAGGATGTCTCCCTTTTCCTTAGTAGTCAAAGTATATCAAAAAATATATACTTAATTTTATGTCAAGTGTTAAAACTTTACTCGCAGTTCGTCATCTTTTAACACATAAAATATTAAATTAAGCATAGATTTTAGAAAAATTTTAAGAACTGAGAAAAAAAATAAAACATCTTTTGAGAAGAGTACAAAAAAGAAATAGAAATATTAATTTCTTGAGGAGATATTTTAATATACGAGTGCATTACACGGCCATAGACTTAACATTAGCCAGGGGAATTCGGAAATTGATTAATAGGCTTAATGTTTCTGATTTTCCCTTATATTAAAACGTTTTTTCTGGCATTAAAATGCCGTTGTAAAAAGTGCTATTAACAATACAATATTGCGGACTTATTCCTATTTTTAAACGTTTTCTGCGGCATTAAAATGCCGTTGAAAAAATGGTAAAACTAACGACGGTATTGCAACTTTCATTGACGTTTTAAAAACGGTTGTTATTGCGTTGAAAATGCAGGTACTTTTACCGTTGGAAAATAATCGAATCAACGAGACATATTTTCGAATTTATAACGTTAAGGAATAACGTTTTTCCAACGATGTGTGTTGTCGTTTTTTTCAACGATTTAAAAACGAAACCCGGGTAGCACTTGACGTTGTTATAGCGTTGAAAATAAGTCGGAACTGTTGAAAATTGGTTTCGTTATTTTATGTCCGTTGAAAAAAAATACTTTATTTCGCAATATTTTAGACTAAAGAATTTGGAAATTTATTCCGTGATAGAAGACACTTTTAAAAGACGTTGTTTTATAGTTAAGATATTTCGGTTATATCTTCGTCGTTTTAAAATAGGTTTTTTAACCGTTTTCTATTTCCCTGTAGTTCAGTGAAAATTTTCAATTTTCCAACGATTTACTAGGTATTTTTCCAAAGGGAAAAATCCGTTGAAACAACGTCGGATCTCCTCAACTCATTTCAGAATACGCTGCGCGACCTGAATATCTTTCGACTCGCCAACCTCCCAACCAATCCACCTTCTCAGAAGCAAAACAAGACGAAGACGAAATTTATCCGCCATTGCTTAAACCTAATACACGCACGCTGTTTTTAGCTGAGTTTGAATAAGCCAAAAGCCATTGGATTGGTGATTTGGATAAATCACCTTTATCTCTAGAAAAAGTAAGTTAAGACAGATCATTTTATAATATTTTTTAAATGTTTCTATCATTAAGTTTTTTTGTCTCATTTTATTATGTTATCATTTACGGAAGGTAGGTAAAATGATATGGTGTTTTTAATAAATAAGATACATCGTTTTAATGATATGTTCTATACAATTCAGAACTTTGAATGTTTTTAAAAAGCAGCATTATTTTAAAAGTTCTGAAGATATAAAAAGTAAACAAATTAAAAATAATTATAACCGTTTCTTCAACCCTATTATCACTGCTTGTGATATCAAATTTGTTTATGTTTAAACTGATTGCTGCTTTCTATAATAATTCTTATATTAACAGCATAAAGTTGTTTAATGTGAATTAAATTATATTTTGTAATTTTACTGCTAAATAGCGTGAGTGCACTAGTAATGCTGGGTTCGATCTATGTAATATTTCGGGCCTATTCAAGGCCCTTTCACAAAAATCCATTTAAAACAGGCTCCTTCACCATATTCCTGTTAATAAAACAAGCCCTTTCACAAAATTCCATTTCATAAAAATATACTTTTCATTGATTATTTTTATTAAAATGTTTAATATTTAAACAAAATATGCTCACCAGAAACCCACTTTAGCAGAAGGATTTACAAAAGTTATTATGAATAAACAAAACATTCACAAATTGAAAAAAGTAACGAAAAGATAAAAAAGCAGGATGCATGTCCTTGAGCATATAATAAAACTATCTGCCCTAGCTTCTTGTTTAAAGTCTTTTTCCAGAATTATTAGAAAACAGAATTCATATCTTTTTTTCATAGATGTACAATGCTGTTTTATTATTATTATAAACTTAAAAAAAAAAGTCTTGTTACTTAATTTTGGTACTTTTCGGTTAGCCGGGCTCCAGTGTTATATATACACACTAATACATACAGGGGTCTGTCCAGATTTTTCTCTCAGGGTCCTGTTTTTGTGAAATTGTGAAGAACTTTTTAACATTTGTGAAAAATCTAGTCCTAGTTTTGTGAATTTAAAATTATCGTGATATTCAGGTTCTCTTTTATATGTTTTTAAGAAGATATATGTATGTAAAATACCTATATTTTCTTTATATATGTAAAAGTGACAGGCCAGATTTTAGTTTTAAGCTGAAAATTTTTGTAAAAGGTCTATTGATAAGAACTTTTTTTGTGAAGGGACCTTTTTTAAGGTGAAAAGTTTTGTAAAGGGTCCTGTTTTGATATGAAAATTTTTTTGAAGGGTCCTGTTTTGAAATGAAAAATTTTGTGAAGGGTCCTTTAAGGACCCAATTTCTTCTTAAACAGGTCCCTGACATATGTATATATATATATATGTATATACAATATTTATACACATATATGTGTATACCTATATATATGTATATGTCTAATCTATATGTGTGTGTTATAGGTCAAAATTAACATTTTTACCTGCTGACCACTGGCCAGTACACCGATTTTTTTCTCTGGCCAGTAACAAAGTTATGCACGCTCCATACAAAATTGTGTTTTTTCTAACTATCAACATTGTAATTTACTTATATATAGTTACTTACATTTCGATATGATTACACTCACTTGAAAAATTTTATTTTTACTGTTAATTGCAATGAAATAAATTCACAAGAAATTTTCAGAAAGGTTACAGTTTTGAGGGGGACACCCCCCCCCCCCTCGGCACTAATTAATATGCATTCTTCTGCGACCATTTAACGAATTTCGCAATCTTTTGACGAAATTCACGTTTCTCGTGACCTTTTGCAAAATCTTTTCACGAAATTTGCACTTTTACGGATATATATATATGTATTAATTACTACCATTATTATATATGTATTAATTACTACCATTAGGACGTTTTCTGCCGAAATTCGGTTTCAGTTTCGGTCAATCCTTAGTTATGTTATACATAGAGAGATTAATGTAACTGCAACTGAAATAATTCAAGAGCTTTGTAAAAAAAAAAAAAAAAAATACATTTTATAGTAAAGGCAGGGGCCCTTTCCAAGACTAGAGGCAGTGTCTTTACAAGAATTAACTGTGATGCCAGAAAGAGATTAATTTTTCTTTTAGTTTATGAATTCACATAAAATTCTGACTGATGAGTAAAATTTAAATGAACTAACCCAAAAATTTGCATAAAATTAATTATTGAATCGGTTATTTCAAAAAACACATAAGTCAAGTTTTTTTCCAAACATGAACCGGGAAAATTTTTATGTTAATCATCTTTTTATTATTCATAAATTATATTCAATATCTATAAAGTCGAAATGCTATAATCAGCTCAAAAAAATCCATAAAAATTTTAATTTGTTTACTTGTGAATAATACAGGTTTTTTTTTTCTCTCTGAAAAGCTCTGATTCAGTGACTCATGTGGTTTTTGAAATGACCTATTCAATTCATTTCGTCTAGGCTATTTTGGATATTTTTCTTTAAACTACAACATTTCTGACAGTCAGATAGATATAAATAGGAAATTCTGTAAATGTTTTTAGGATCTGGTTAAGTATTTAATTTCTATATATTCAAAATTATTTTTTTTTAATTATTAATTTAATTAAATTTTAAATATAATAATTTTTATTAAAATAAATAACTAATTGTTAAATACTGAATTAATTACAGTAATTTGATCATTACTTAGGGTGTCCTTGTAATTTCGTACTGTAATCATAATTAGAGAAATTTTGCCCCTATTAATTTTATTGTTTCGCCACCAATGCTCCCCCCCCCCTCAAGATAAAATCCTGGGTGTGCCACTGTTTGAGGCTTAGCACATGTTTGCATTATGCAAACATAATTGCATTATTTGTCTATTTTCTTTATACTGTCTTTTTTTCAAGTAGATAAAAAAAAACAAATACTGAAAATATAATCCTTTCTGAATTCAAATTTGATAAAAATTGAATATACAGAAGCATTACATTTTGATTTTTGTTCTTGGTTATTTAATGTGTAAAAGAGGCTGATTTGAATTTGATCCACACATGCTGTAATAACTGTTTAATTAAATGTTTTGCATGTTGCAGTGTTGTTAAATGTTGTTTGTGGATTTTGATACACACATTCAAAAATAAGGTTCACCATCCGTGATCTTAAAACTCATTCGTCTGTTCAAAAAATGCACTTGCTGCTGTCAAGTAATTTCATGCAGTTCCCAATTCTTACCTATGTTCTGTGTTCATAATTTTATAATTCATCACAATCACTTTTCTTTTCAGATGCTGTTGGGACTAAATTAGAAGAATCCTTTGATGAAAAGATAGTAGAGCACTGCATTAATTATTCTTAAAATATGACCTATTAAAAAATATATATTCTGAAACTGAAATCTATTTTCTTGTAACTTTTTTCTTTATTTTTTAAATAAATGTTGATAGAAACTATGTTGACTTTTTGTACGTACAGCCGAATAAAATTCTTTAATATTTTTTTAAGTGTAAAATTTTTAATATCATTGAAATATGTAAGTATATTTTCAAATTTCATTTAATTAGCTTTAAAAATATTCATTAGTGCTTTCATTAACACATTCTACTGTGGTATGTTTTTAATTGATATTGAACAAACACCATTGCAATGCAGAAATAATATTCTAAAAAATAAAATTTAATAAATTTGTTGGGTTTTTTTTTAAGAATTTTTTTTAATTACCTTATAATCATAAAGCTCTTTATATTAATCCTTCCTTGTTAGCTTGAATCTCAAGAGTAATTAATTCATATTAAAAAAAAAACCCTATAAAATTTTGGTTTGAGAATTAAAATTACATATTTCAATGATTCAGATAATTCAAAGATCTTTAGTTGCAACGTTTCATTTGTTTATTTGTGCACATACTAAAATAATGTAAATGTACATAATTATAGGTAAGTACACAAAGGTTTTATAAGAGAAAATACATGTTCATGATTTACTTTTTACTCTTTGTAGCTGCTAAAATGGAGATTTTTGTGATTTTTTTTTTTAATACATTAATAATCAGAAGAGAAAAAAAAATAATTAAACGAATATTCAGGTCTTTTCAATGATTTCTACAAAACAATATTTCGTTTTATTGAATAATTTCCAAGTTTCGAGTTTATTGCACTGGATAAAGACGAAACAGTTTTGTTTTCGAATGCTAATGCTTTTGAATATAGTGCTTGGATCCAAAATGAGTGTATGTTATGTAAATTATTTATATTTTAAGTATTGTGAGTGACCTCAATACACGAGTTTTCTACAGTTAAAGTTTTAAAACTTCCTTTTTTTAGATAATATTTTTGGAATTTTGGTTTGCAATAGCCTTACTCTAAGTAAATTTACATGCATGCCTATAAAAATTTTATTATTCTTTTTAGCTCTGCAATAAAACCAAAAAAGGAGAGGTGTTATTTTTTAATGGAATATGATTCAGTTGTTAATAATGTAAATAAAAAAAATGTATGTAATTTATTTTTTTTAAGTTGCTAATTTTGGTAAATTATCAATGAAATTTTTATTTTATTTTTTTAATTGCATATTACATTTAAAAATATTCAGATTTTTCTTCTAGAAACCTGCCATCAAAAGATATGTTTTAAAATTTATTTACTATTTTATTGAAAATTCATTTTTTTTAATTATGTAAGTGGAATACTACAGTTTTAATTCTTGAAAATTTATAAGATAAAACACTTATCAATTAAATGCTGACATTTAATACAATGGGGCCAGACAGCTCAACATTGGAAGTGTTAAGAAATGTAATTGAGCTTTAATTGAACAACATAACATGAATTTTCTAGTTTTTTTCCTGGTCCTAAGATGTGTCGTCAGAAAGTAATCAGTGTTGTAAAGAGAGCAGTTTTTTTTTTTTTTTTTTTTTTTTTTTTTTTTTTTTTTTTTCGTTGTTAACTAAAATTCTGCACACATGCTTATTTTAGAAGCCTTTTTTTCTCCCTCCTCTTATTTTAAGATATTTTTTATTTGAATTGAGATAGAAAAGCAGTAATATCTAAAATAATAAGTTTTTGCTACCAACTTACATAAAATTTGAAACTCATAATTTTTATCATTGCTTTTTTGCCCCTCTTTTCGTGAAAGAGACATGAGAACATAAAGATGGCTGGTAAACTTGCATGTCACTTATTTGGCCAACACTCTTTCCAAATAGTAATCTTTTACAACATTTGAAATTAATTTTACAATGACGATTGTTTTTTGGACTTATTGGTTGCTTAAATGGGAATAATCTGATCTCTAAGATTGATTTCAGGTATTTCAAGTACAAATGTACCTGTAATAAATCTGAATGTATGTGAAGAAAAAGAAATCATTTTATATAATATCAAAATATTGATACCCATCAAAATTTTTAACCTTTCTTAAAAACTGACACATAAAAACAATCCTAAACAAAGCTGCTATTTTCATGTTGAAAGTGAAGAATATGAAATTTTATTAATTGATTGTTTAAAATGACACATGTAGAAGAAAAAAAGATCATTAACTAATTAGCATGGTTTATAACAAATTTGTGTTGTTTGGAAAAATAAAACTGGTAATAAGTTCTTTATATTAGTTTTGACACGGGATGTTTTGTTAATGCAGGTCTGCTTATTGCAGAAGATATTTTTCAGATTTAATGCTAAATTTATTTTGTTTAGAGTATTAATTAATCATTCATATTTTTTTATTCAAACTGCAATAAAGGCTAATAATAAATACAATTAGCAATTAATAAAAACATGGAAGAAAAATTAGAAAAAAAAAACTATTACTTATGCTACTGAGACTATTACTTATACAGTACTATAATTTTTTTAGAAAGTACAATATTACATCTATAATTAAATGTTATGTCTAGAAAAGGAGAGTGAAATACATATTTAAAAGATGTTTTAAAATCTAGAACTCTACTGAAAAAATGGATATAAAAAAAGTTCTAGAGATATTTTTGACAGCTTTTTCTTTTATACTTAATAATTCAAAAGTAAAAAAAAAAAAAGTGTTATTATTATTTTTTTTTTTACATTTATTTACTAAAAAGAAAAAAAATATATTCTTAAAAAAATAAATCAGGTTTAGTTAAAAGAAAAAATAGTATGGGAAAAACTAAGCTTAATAAAAATAAATTAATCTGTCTTTCTATGGAACAGAAAATTGTTAAAAACTTTTTACAACAGGTTAGAAAAAAATAATTTTGCTGTTTATAATTATATATATAAGAAAGTTTACCGAAAAGGTAATTTTATATTAAGGCTGTTTGTCAATTTCCGAATTCCCTTCGCTAACGTTAAGTCTGGGCGTGTGATACATTTTATATTTAAAATATCTCCTCAGGAAATTAATATTTTAAACCTCTTTTCTGTGTACTCTTCTTAAAGGATGTCTCCCTTTTCCTTAGTAGTCAAAGTATATCAAAAAATATATACTTAATTTTATGTCAAGTGTTAAAACTTTACTCGCAGTTCGTCATCTTTTAACACATAAAATATTAAATTAAGCATAGATTTTAGAAAAATTTTAAGAACTGAGAAAAAAAATAAAACATCTTTTGAGAAGAGTACAAAAAAGAAATAGAAATATTAATTTCTTGAGGAGATATTTTAATATACGAGTGCATTACACGGCCATAGACTTAACATTAGCCAGGGGAATTCGGAAATTGATTAATAGGCTTAATGTTTCTGATTTTCCCTTATATTAAAACGTTTTTTCTGGCATTAAAATGCCGTTGTAAAAAGTGCTATTAACAATACAATATTGCGGACTTATTCCTATTTTTAAACGTTTTCTGCGGCATTAAAATGCCGTTGAAAAAATGGTAAAACTAACGACGGTATTGCAACTTTCATTGACGTTTTAAAAACGGTTGTTATTGCGTTGAAAATGCAGGTACTTTTACCGTTGGAAAATAATCGAATCAACGAGACATATTTTCGAATTTATAACGTTAAGGAATAACGTTTTTCCAACGATGTGTGTTGTCGTTTTTTTCAACGATTTAAAAACGAAACTGTGCTACTTGGGAACTGTGCTACTTGGGGTGCTACCGCTGTTTGTAAAATATTTTGTGTTGTGCGTCGGCGGAAACCCTTCTCTATCATCATAAATTAAAGTGTGAAATCTGCAGGGTGCATATGAAAAAAAAGCCCATTTCAACTGTTTGAGTGCGCTCTACAATCTCATATTCCATGAGTGAAAAAAAAGGTGCCTTCAGTTAAAGGTCATCGTTGTGCCTTTTCCTTTTTGATCTACAGCTTAAGAATGTGAAAATACTTGTACAGATTCTGATTTATACAAAAAGTCTGTTCAAATTCAATATAAAAAAACATCTAGTGTTTTCTACACACTAGATATTTTTTTTTTCATTCAGTGACTTCAAAAATTTTATACTATGTGATCTTGCAAAAGAAGATAAAAAAAGGATACAAAAATTAGTAAGTCATAGCAGAATTATGGGAGTATGAAAACAGGACGTTAATTATATTTTTCCTCCTTTTCAAAAATTTTCCGTTTCAGTTTGTTACTGAAATCATTTTAATTTAAAAAAAGCATTGAATTTTCAGTTCGCTCTGTTTTCATGCTCAAAGATAAATCTGTATGCTGTCTACAAAAGAGTGACAGAATGGATTTTATTAAGTTTATAGTATGAGAAAATTTTGTCACGTTACATCAAAAACAAAAAGGGGAAGGATTCATATGGCCACACATTTTGCATGTAAGTATGAACAGGGAATGCTTTTATATTAAATTATATACTCTAAATTGTTTTAGTTTTTTTTTTTTTTTTTTTTTGCTTTCTTTTCAATCTCAGTAAATTACAAGTTTCTGTTCATGTTACGTTCTCTATTCATACTTGTACTTTGATAACAATTGTATTTTCATAAGTTTGTTTTCATTTGTCAGCTTGAACGGAGAAACTACTTCTGAACTAATTTTTATAATATTTTTAACAGTGATAGCATTTTTTTTCTTATTTTCTCCTACCAAGCTGCGTTTTTTTTTTTTTTTTTTAAAGTACTTTTTGCAGTTACAATGCTAAAATTACTATACTTTTATTAATATTTCAGTTATTATGATTTGTTTGTGGTTAAATCATGACATACTTCTCATATTTTTCCGTGATTTTGCATAGGCATCCTATGTTCTGCTCTCGTTTTCTTAAGGTATATATATGTATATATATATATATATATATATATATATATATATATACATATATATATATATATTGCATTTAAGAATCTAGAATTAAACCCCTTAAACCCCACTGCCATATTTTGAAGGTATCCCTATTCTGCCGATAGGCAACAAACAGTTGTGCTCTGCTCGAAGTTTTGCAGTATATTTTTATTTATTATTATTTTTATTTAAATATATGCATATTACGCTTACAACGTTTGCACATTTGCACTTGTGTGTGATATTTGCACACTTATTCTCACAATGTGTTGCGCGAATCTGTCCTTTTCCCATACGTTTCGATAAAATTTTCTCATATTTTGTTCAATACTGATGGCTTTTTTTTTTTTTTTTTTTTTTTTTTTTTTTTTTTTTTAAGGCATGACCCGCGTAGAGCAGATATACTTCGTTGTTCGTTTATCGATCTGCTTGGATCCCTTTAAAAAACCTTTTTATACATATCTAGATTCGAATTTCACACAATTTTGAAAATATTGACAATATGTATGCTACCGCGAGGATTTTAAAAAAATCCGATACTACCAATCTAGGTAGCAAACATCATAGCATTGCAATCACTTCTGTATATACTTCCAATTTATTTAATCATTCCTAATTCAAATTATTATGCTCAATTGAATTTGGAAACTTTTATGTTATATACCTGAAATTTTTTTAGATAATATCATCCTTATCCTTATTATAAATGTCAATGTGTGTCCGAAAGTTTCAATGAAGCTTGCGACTAAACGGATGAATTAATGCTTTTACATTTTTGGATATAGATGGATTACAACCTGGAAATGAACATAGTTTATGTTTAATTTATTTTATTCAAATATTTTGCTTAATAATCCAAAATTTCATTACTTTTCTTACGCAATGAATTGTCATTTTTCCGACAAAATTTAACCATCTTCCTTATTTCGTTGCCAAAAGATAAATACCCAGAATAATAATTTAATTTCTGACTTGAAAGATTAAAACGGAAATTTTTAAGTATTTTTAATAATACAAGGTGCATGAATTTTGAGTATGTGCGGAATGAAGGCAAATGTGACGTCATATATAGAATATAAAACGGATATGCTTTGACGTTGAAATAAAATGAAATTGTGTTATTATATTAATTCTTAGTATCTGAAGAAATTTTTTATCAATGCTTACGGTTTATCGTCTGCGCACGGTTAACATAAAGATTTAAATTTTAATTTGACATTTAAAAATAAAAACTTTTGATGAGCAAATGGATAGAAAATGCCAATAATATGCACAGTAAAATTATCAATGCCGAAAACGTCGAAGTGATTAGCAGGAAATATGTATTTTCATTCTTAAAAATTAAAAAAATAACTAGATAGAAAGGTTATATTCTGTAATCGGGTTCGTAGTCAATTTGCTTTTTTTAGAGAAAGACATTTGTTGGAAAAATAAATACATTGTTGTAAACAGGTTTGTTTTTTGTGTAGTAAAGACTTAATAATATTCTAGATGATCATTTCTTCGCCCACCTTTGATGCCAAGTATGATTGTAAAACATATAAAAAAGTATCATCCGATAATTTTCTTGCCACAGATGCCATATACGCACCTGGTTTGGCGCGATCTGTTTTTGACGCCAATTTGGCGAAAACACCGTTTTCGAATACAAATTACATGTATATTTTTAAATTATGTTCTATTACATAAACAAGGAAATAGCGATAAATTAAAAAAAGTTCCATTAATTTATGTAGTTTTAAAAGAAAATTAAAGTAAATAAACAATTTATTAATAAATAAACAACAATAGCCGGGTGACCATGTCAAGCAAAATAATCTATTTTGGCAACAATTAGGTACCTCGGTGCGTATATGACATCTGTGCTATTTTCTTATTACTTCATGATGTAAATAGACATCCTGGTTCAGCGTATAAACCTGAGTTATGTCAAAGATCCTATAATAAAGAAATACCTTAAATTACTCATACTAGCTGCCCTTGGCGACCAGTTTGGTCTCCCTTAAAATTTATGTTCACGCTAAGCATTGCATCATGTTACATTTATTCATAATTTAATTTACTTGGACTCCCTTAACCCTCTCGCTGCGCAACCGAGATTTCCTCGGGCAACGTAAAAGTATCAAAATTTGCGCAATCCGAGATTTCCTCGGGGATTCATTTTTTCCAGTAGCGACTATTTTTTAATTCAACTGGGATCACTTTTTAAGTACAAAAATTCCATATAGACTTTAACAACATCAACAAGATAACTGTACTACAAATTGATTTTTTTTACTATAGTGGTGCGAGACTATAAAAATAGTCTCCAGTGACAGCCTTGATTTCGCCTAATTTCTAATATCCTATCCCATCTAAGATCCTGAACCCTTTTACAAAAAATGTTTACATATTTAAACTCTAAACTTCTAAGATATATATAGATTTGAAACATGTAATAAAAAATGCACAATTTTTGAACCTATTTTGATTTTAAAAAATACGCAGAGGGGGGGTTAAATATAATTAATATAATCCCTTAAGCTAATATCAGTTTTTGTTGCATTAAAATATCTCATTTTGTTGATTTTCTGTAAGCAAGTAAACCCTATTCGTTTACAATGGAAGTCTATTGGAATTTGGCGAAATATTATAGATATCGCCAATTTGTCGTCACTTTTGGCGACAAACTTGGCGGTATTTAGTGACAGAACAGGGCGCCCTATGGTAACCCCCTCATATGTATGGGATAGCATTAAATGTTGTTCAATAACCAATGAGATGCGTTTCATTTGGGCGTTGCCATTAAACAATTAACAAATAATTGCGCTTTCTGTGCCACGTGCGATAGCGTAATATATATATGGAGAGATTGTCTCCTATAAAATGTAATAAAGAATTGGTTTATTATATATGTTTTTAATTATCGGAAGGGAAATGCTTTGCTTAATTAATTAATTTCTTATTTTTATGTTACGTGAACGACGTCACGGGTAACAGCTAGTTTTATAATAATTTAAATAACTTTTATTATTTTCGACTCTAATCGCATGTAAGTACTATACAGTTGTGGGTTATGAGAAACAAATTTAGGTAAAGTAAGAGGTATGTTGAGAAGCAGGAATTTAAAACGATGTATCGCTGCTTATTTTGTTAAGAAAGATACATACATTTTTTTTATATATATACAAATTTATCGTCTGTAATGATAATCTTCTACACAATTCTTTTCATACTAACAGAAGGAAATGATTTGTAAAATAAACTCTGCTAATTTGGTCATGATATTAGCTTTTAGATGCGTAAAAATCGAATGTTCCTTATTATTCAGCAAGTACATAATTATCAGACTTTTATTTTCAAAGATCATGAAGCTTTGAGAACTGTTACGGTATTATATAAAAATGAAATATTATACATAAAATTGTAACATTCATAAATTATTATGCATAAGGGTCATTCTGAATTTCTGGTGAACTTCGGCATTTAAGGAAAAAAAATAAATTTTATTATTTTTATGACTGATTTTATGCTGCAACTGATAAAAATTCCGATACGATACGATAAAAATTCCTTTTGAACTTTTTCTAAACAAATTCGATGAAATTAAAAATTTATAAAAATTGTCATTATTATGCCTCTAAAACATAAATGAAAAACTCCTTCATATTGACCTTTGCGCAGCATTGTGTAAAATTCGAAAATTTCATTTTGACAAATTTCTCTAAGAGATTTTGTGTCATAAAAACCTATAGAACCAACCAACCGACCTTGATAATGACCACGTAAAGACATTTTTAAAGTTAAGCACATTTTAGTGCTAAACAATTACAATTCAAAGCTTTAGAGGTACTCATTTCGGAAGCAATCCCAAAACTTTTTTAAAACTCAAGCTGCAATTTTAAATTATTAAATGTATTTTCCAATAATAATGAACTTGAAAATGATACATAATAAATATATTTACTGTAATTTTGGAACAAAATGAAAAAAATTGTAGTATTATATGCGCAGTTAATTCAAAAAGACAATACTGCTTTAAAGAATGTTTGGAACTGTAGAATCTAAAACCATTGTCACCAAATCTAACTAGTGGAGTCCTGAAAAATTGCTGTCTACTATGGTAAACAAAATTATTCAAACACAAATTTGAAAAACTGGCTGTTAATAAAAAAGTTTTTAGTGTTTTCTAAAGTGCAAAATGTATTAAAAATATAAAGATGTAATAAAGATGTCAAAAGTTGAAAATAAGCTTTCATTTAGCAAATTTCAAGTTTGGGACAGACCATGCTAATGACATTTCAATATTTCATTAAAAAAAAAAAAAAAAAAAAAAAAAAAAAAAAAACTAAAAATATTTGTTTATCGTATTTCAAACTATGCAAAATATAGCGGTTGAAAAGAAAGGATTGTTGCGAAAATATTAAAAAAAATAATTGAAAAGGAACAAATGTTGGAAAAATATTTAAACTTTTATGGATGACTTGATTATTTCACAATTGTAGCCGAGGGTCTGAAATTTACTATTATCTTGGAATAAATAATAAAAAACATAATTCTTTCAAAATATGGTGCTTTGATTATGTGCACAATGAAGAACAAAACAACAACTGCTTATTACAAATGTGTGAACTGTTTACCACCAAAATTTGTCTTTTAAACTAATAAGATGTGCTCCTAACTAAAGAAATTCCGAAATACTTTTATATAAAATAATGAGGTGCAGAGGTCGGGATATTATAGGCGTCTTTTAGAAGAAAATGCGCCTTTAACCTTCCTACCATGAATGGGTCTAATCGACCCATTTCTATAATTCATTTCATTCCATTCGAACCAGAAATATTTTCTTAAATTAAGATAAATAAAAGGAACCGAAAACTAACATTAAATAAAGGGCGGATGGACCAGTCCTTTTCAGGACTCACGACATTTGCCGAAGTGTTGCATCCGGCACTGCGGTGGATTTCTACTTCACTACTCCAGTAGCAGCTTCCCATATGTCGGTGATGAATTACCGAGAGCGAGGGCCCTTTTCAGGGCCACGCGAAAGCGTACTTCCGCTCCCGGCATCGCCTCGACTCTTGGACGGCATCAGATCTCACAATGCTCCGGCTCCCAGAGCGGATCCAAATCACACTTTCTCCGGCCGTTAGGCCTAGGCTACCTTCCCCCCTTTTTATACTAACAATATCTCTTCTACTGTACTTTTTTACTTTATATTATAAAAATCTTATAAAATACTATAAAAATTTTTAAAATATATTTCAAAAAACTTACAAAAAATAAAAAAAAAATTAGAAAATACAAAAATATATCTTGTTGTTGTAATGCTATACTTAAACTTTCTTTTAGACTCTTCCTTCCTTTTTTATTCTTTTTATGTGAGCTCTTTTCCCATCCATTCCCCAGTCAGATTTTTTTACTTTTATGCCCTCACTGCTACCAGCTATGAATTTTGCTTAACCATTTAACCTGCACAATCTTATGTGACGGGGATGTGGGGCAAGTGGCCCCGGGCTCCTCGACCAAATCGTCTAGAACCAACATAAATAAACACATTGAATAGTTTTTAAAGAAAATTCTGGGGTGAAATGTTTTTATTAAGGTTGAGTAAAATTTCAACCGGGTAGGAATATTAAGGGAGTCCGAGACACAAAAATCTTCAAATTTTCTAAAAGACTTCTATTGCCTTAAACATTTCTCTGTGTTTTTATGCTTAAATTGACGTTTAAATCATGTTTATATCTTAATTAGAACAGGAAATATTAAATTTTTCGTTTTGGTGTGTTTTCGAAATCTAGATTTCAAGCAATGGTTGTCATGAAAACGATTTATTGTGAAAATGCGATTTTCTTCATGACGACTTTTTTCACCATTTCTCGTATTTAAATTGCTATAAGCCAAGAAACGTTAAATATAAATAGTTCAAACTTGGTAAATGTCTTTCTCAATTGCTTAACTTTAATTTTAATATAGCAAATTCCAAAAAAAAAAAAAAAATGAAAATATGATTTAAAAAAAAGTTACATCATTTAAATTTTTTTTTATTTATTTAATTTTTTTTTGCTTTAAATATTTTTAATTTTTTTAATTAATATTTTTAAAAATGCTAGATCTAAATTAAAACTTATATACTTCTGTTTATTTAAAGGGAAAAAATTAAATTCTACAAATAATATTTCGGGTTATAACGAGTTTAAATTACCCCATGTTTTAATGATTTTAAAAATTTTTAAATTGTTAAAAAATATATGAGAAATTTTATCATGTGATTTTGTTTAAAAATAACATGGCTAACCATAAAAAAATTCAAATTTTTAACTCAATAAATAAAATTTATTTTAAATATTTTAAATTGTATCCCGGAACCCCATTAAACAAAATGTCTGCACCCAAAAATGTATACTTATGATTTTCGTCAGTAGTATTTATGTCGGTCCAGTTAATGGTAGTGAGAGAAAAGTTAAAGAACATAGGCCAAAAACTGGCATTGATTTACCCTGAATAATTTATTTTTTTTATTTACTGATAACGTTTGGAGGAAACGACTTATGTCTCGTCGATGCGCATTTGTAATTACTATCTCTGTAAAACATTATTTTATAATGAGATTTAGTTTATATCATTTACAAAATTTGACTCCAACATTGATACAAATCCTTGCCAAACAAATTTCGGTGTCGCTAATCCATAAAAGTTTTCAGAACCAAGCATTTTCCAACGTCTATGCATGATTGAAGAGCATAGGCACTGGATCTCAATTGTCAGATTCATAGATCAGAATAATGTTAGCGAAATATTTGTTAAAGAATGTCAGTTCATTCAAAATTTGAAAAGTAACCCCACCAACTTTAGAGTAAAAATATTAAATTTTACATAATTTAAGTACAAACTTTGTGCTATCTTCTAATTTGTAAAAAAAAAAAAAAAATCGATGTAAATTTTATATTGAATTGAGATTACTATTTTTTATATTTTGTAAATATTGTTACACCTTTCTCAGATTGTAGTTAGTTTGCCGTATTGCAAATAATTTTATAAATTTTAAAAGAATATAAATAGATAGCAATTTCTAACAATAACATATATATCCCTTTCGAATATCTCTATTATCATTATTTGAATAATTAATTCCTATTCAAACTAATTTTTTATTAACTAAATTGCTATTCATTTTTTAAGGCTATGAATAAATGTACAATAGAAAAAAAATTAAATTAAATCCTTCCAGGCGTTATATAAATAGGTAATGTTACAATTTGTGACTGGGTTCCAGCAAAAGTTTGTCTTCTCTTATAGGTCAAATAGGTCTTATAGATCACCAAAAATGTTACTCATGTTGCTTTATTTTCTATCGGTTTTGACTGTTCTGGTCCATTTGATGCTTATTTTATGAAGATTCTCCAATGAATATAACCGTTCAATAAAGATAAAAATCCCCTTCCCAAGGCTATCTTTGCTATATTGGGTAATTCAACATGTTTTCAAAAACAATATCATTGTGTTAATTTAGATATCGTGCCTTAACACAAAAAAGGTAATGTTTATATATGTAGCAAGAACGATTGCGGAAAAAATACCTTTTTCTGAGTTATCCACGAATCAGAAAAAAGGCCCTTTTTTTTCTTTAGAAAGTAACACATTTCTGAAATTTGAATGATCGGAAACAAAAGTCTCTTTTGCTGCTCGTAATTTTTAAAACACGTTCGAGCAGTTTTTGCAGTGTATTAATTAGTTTTCTTAATCTGAAATCGACATTAAATATCGGCTTTTCGGATACACATAATAACCTTGTCAACATTTTCAGATTAGTAAAATATTTTTTTTTATACATTAAAGAGTAACAAAAAAAAAAAACACGCACAAATACTGTTCGTTTTATGCTGTTTATGTAGCGCGTTAATTATTAATGTTACGAACAAGCTTATAAAATAAGCATGTCAATTATTAAAGCAATAAACCTTTTATCAAAAAGTTCACAACAAGTCCAGTCAAAAAGTCCTTACAACAAACGGTCAAGTGCGAGTATTACTCGCGCTCAGAGAGTTCCGTACAATAAAAATATGAATTATTAAATGTATTATTAAAAAAATCGTTGCTAAAAGTATAAAAAAAAACTATACAACGTACAGTTAATAAAATATGAATTGGCATACCACAAAAGTTCAAAGAGATATGAATCCTAAATAGTATGAAATATTGCTGTTCTGTATAACTCCATTATCCTAATCTATTTATGATGAACTTAATTCAGCACTGACAATAAAAGTAGTGCATATTTAAACTTTATTTGGAATTACCATAGTATTTATGCGATTAATTCTAATTAAATTTGTCTAGTTTTAACTAATTGACGTTTATCGCTTTTATACTGCTACAGGGCTACAAGTGCGAGTAATACTCGCACTTGACCGTTTGTTGTAAGGACTTTTTGACTGGACATTACACAAACACATCATTAAAAGTTGTTATGTAGACTTTTAAGGGGTCAGGTAACCTTTGAAGCGTCCAAAAATCGAATTTTTTTTAAATAGCTTATAATTAAATATGATTCTTTGGAAACATTTAAAAGCAAACACCATATAAAAATTCGTATTAGAAGAGAAGTTATGGCTAAAACAGTTTGAGCTTTTGCTATATGATCAACGGGTTTTTCAATCTTTAAAGCCAATTTTCTCAAAACAGCGATTTTGATCATTGCGCGCACGATTTCTGAAAAACGGTTGCCTAGAATTTCACGAAATTTCTGGTGGATGTATTAAACGTACAGAAGCACAAAATGACCTATTATTATGTTTCTCAAGGAAGAAGTTTAGAATTCACGGCTACATTTGTATAAAAAAAATCTCGATATTGCGAATTACTCTAAAAAAAAATTTTTTCTCGGGATCTACAAGTTTTATTTTTTTCATTGTAGGTCATTTTGAAAACACTTTATATCTGTACTCATAAAAAAAAAATCTTGGCTTGTTTCAGTCACTCAAATGGGAAAAATCATGCGCGCAATGCATGCAGGAATAATTCTTTCGTAAAAATTGTATTATCTTTAAAAATAAATTTAAAAAAACTATATATGTGTATACCTTTTTTAACAACTTAGATTGATAAAATAAATCGTTCCTAACATGTGTTTTCAATTTTATAATTGAAAGTTAATTAGTTAAAGAATGACTGCAATTCTTACAGAGGTCACTTTTCCATGTACTTTATTGGTTCAAAGGTTACCTGACCCCTTAAAGCCGGTGGTACATAGAGTACGTCACCCCTGTCAATATGTATGTCCAAAGCTCCCGTGTTTTTAAGGGTTGATATCTCGGCTACTTAACGACGATTTGTTTAGAAAATCATTATCAGCAATCTTTTTGTACTTCTGCTACTATAGATACCTCGAGAGCGCCTTAACATCACACTTGATTAATGCCCCAAAATCAAACTTTTTGTGCAACGGAAAAATGCGCTTTTCTGAAAAACCACATGACATAGGGTAATCGCTATAGTTTTTCTGCAAGGTTTAAATTAACGTCTACTGCCTCTAACTCATCAATAATTTTATTTTCAGTAGATTCGGAAATAGATGGGGGGAGGGAATATTCTTGCACTACATTTTCGATGATATTTCTGAAGATATAATACCTAAAATGAAAAGAAATGTATTTTTGAGTTCAGTCGAAAGCTTTCACACGATATCCCACACCATATACTAAAATATATATTTTTTTCCTCAAGTAACTTAATTAGCCCCTCTACATTTTTCCTAAATATATTTGTGATTGTTTAGTAATCTGTAAATGTGTGGGTCAATAGTCTTTATACTGCTTCCCCAAATTTGGACTCCCCACGTTCCATAGTTTGCGAGTAAAATGGCTGTGGCAGACAGACACAGGAGATATCTTCTAATGATTCCGTTATTACATTTCAAGTACGGAACCCGAAAAAACAAGAAAAAAAAACGTATTACTTAAATAAGAAACTATGCCATAAGATAAAAAATGCAGTGTCCTTATCTTTTTTTTTTTTTTTAACATTTGGATAAATTATATTTCCGTTTCTAACACATAAAAGTAGATTTTAATCATATTTTTTCCTGTTCGATTATAACTATTTTCTTTATGTGTGAAAATTTTCTAACTTTTGTGATACAGAACAAAGGAACTTTTAAGAAAAATTATATAGCTTAGAACAGAACTTTACTCAAGGAACATTTTTTTTCTTTTTATACATTTTGTAATCAATTGAGTTAATATATAAAATGGACTGTCACGAAAGTCATACCTATCAGATTGGGCGTGGAGTTACTTTATTGGAATATCCATTTCTATATAAATTGGGATAATAAATATACTTTCATTCAACCTCTTTCTATTACTGTGTTATAGGCTACTGGTTTTGCACTGAAAATTACACGGCTGGAAAACTCTTTATAAAATATAAGTTACTACTCTCTCTAAAAGTTAGAGGACTCACTATCCTTTTAACAATGCATATATATTTTGAATTATGATTATTTGATGATATCAATTTGATATATTGTTAAATGATTTTATTGACACATTATTTGAACAAGAAATTAGACAATTATGATGGCACAATGAGAATTAATTTTTTTCAATAAAATTAATGACAACTTTAAAATCATTCGACCTTTGTACAACACCACTGACAAAGACAATACATGTAATAAATAAAATTTGTTACAATAAAACTAATTAGTAATGCCCAATTCTAGTAGATTGCAGTAGTATAGCTTAAGGGGACCTCTTCACTCACTTCAAAATACCCGCTCCGTAATGATAAACCTATGGGCAGGTTCTTTTCGAATTTCTCGCTTAAATTTGAATATTTTTAAAACACACACACACATATATATATATATATATATATATATATATATGTCGATGGGTCTAGGCAGCTCATTCGATTTGTTAGTTTTTTCTTTTTGGTCTTGACAGGTTGTTTGGGGAGCGTTGTGCACATAAAAACTGGTTTTAACCCCGCAGTTGCATGTCGCAAGTGCATGCCGCCTGTCTCCATGGATTCAATTTCTTCTGGTTTTAGTTTGAATGTTTTTAAAGTTTGCCGTTTTTAAAGTATGTTGTTTTTGAAGTTAGTTGTTTTTAGTTATTTTGTTGTTGTCATTTGGTTTAGTTTATTTATTGTTGGATCAGTTCCGTAGTTTTCGAATTTTTGGTTTGGTTTTTGGATATATATATATATATATCCCCCCCCCCCCCCAAAAAAAAATATATATATATATATATATATTTGCATAGGACCTGAGCTCCACCTCTAATAGGACCATTTTGTACTTTTTACCCGACTGCCAAGAAAGGTTGTATGATTGACACGTATCTGTGTAATTGGATTTCTTTATACCCTCGAAACATCCCAACGGCTGGTTGTATTTTAATTAATCAGGTCGTATTTACAGTCTAATGATTATAGGCTAAGTTTTGTTTTTATAAATTCAAAATGGTGGCCGTAAAATACAATATGGCGGTAGAGACGAAAAATATTTTTACGCACCATATTGAGTGGCATATCGCTGGATAAGTCTTTCAAAGTGGAGACGATGTTTCATTGACTATTTTACAAGCAGAGCTCCGTTTAAATATTACACCACCTGGAAGTTGTGTAGGTAGGATGTATAGCTTTTCTGTAACTCTAACCTTCAAAGACATCTATAGGCCTCATCAAAATAGTGCTTATAGATAGGAACTAACAATTAAACAGAACTTAAAAGTCAGCAATACAAGTAAATCAAAGAATAGGTAAGTAATATAAAAAACAGTTTCACATCGATGAGATATAATTTAGTTCGCTTTTTACGCAGTCGGGTTTTTTTGATTTTTTAAATTAAATTTTTATTCGATTTTGGTTGCAGATGTTCTTAATAAAGTTACTTTCACTTTCGAAACTGCTTCCAAACTCTTATGGAAATATCAAAATTCTTATAAAAGCAATGTGCTTAAATGTATTTCGATCATCTCTGTAAATGGAAAGGCTTTTGATGTTGAAAATGTTTCATATAACATTTTTTTAAGAAAAGAAAAGCTATACCTAAGTAAATGTTTAAGAAAACTATTAGTACTTTAAAAAAACATTTAGCTTCGCCTGTTTCTCTATGATTTCTAAATATGATCGAGTAGAGTATTTTATGTTGAAAGAAAAAACTTTTCTTAATAGACAGAATAAATAAATTTTATATTAAATATTCTTCGTGGTACTTAAAAGTACTGTCCGTGCATAAAGGGTTAATTTATACATCGTCTATTACATAAACTCTGAAAATATTACTGAAACCGCTTCAATAATTCCCTAAAAATGGGTACGTCAATATCAGTTGTTTTTCAGAAGTTGTTCTGAGTATTATTGTTCTTAATCCAAGCTAAAAATCTATACTTTAACCATAAATCTGACGATAAATTTCAAAGTATTAGACGACTTTATTTTTACTTTAAAATTATTTCGTTCAAAAAATAAAATAAATAAATAATGAGAGTTTACTCTTATTTTTTTTCTACCGCTAACTAAATACTTTTTACGTATACAGTAGAAGCTCTTTTATCCGAAACTCTTTTAATCCAGACTCTCGATTAATCTAAATCCATTTTTTAAACTTTTTTTATTATTATTATTATAATATTCCTCGTGTGCAAGAGGTCCTTTCCGAACCATGAGTACTAGGGTGGAGCGAAAAAAATTAATTTTTTGAATTCAAAAACGGGTAGGTGCCAAAAGTTTCCTTTATAGTAGTACATCATCTGTGTGCAATATTACCGCTGTAATAAAATCGCTTGAGTCTGCGCTTTTGGTCCAAAAGTCGAAATTTTGGGTAAAATTTGACATTTTTTCAAAAATTAAAAAAAAAAATTCTATAGAAATGGTTATTATTTAAAAGTGTTATTTAAACCTTTATTATTAATGACTTAACATATTTAAACGAAAAAACTATATCTTTGTTCTGTATAACTGGAACAAAACTGACAACTTTTGGTGAAAAAAAGGCGTTTCCACTCTGTTGTGTCATACAACTAATTGTTATTTGGAATACAGCTCTTACCTAGCTGATTTCAAAACTACCCATGAGGTACCACGTGGATGTGGCTGCATTTCATGTCACAACAGTGCATAGCTCGACCACCCTACCATCTGAACTCAATTTTTTATTTATACATTGAATTGTGATTTTTTATCAAAGACTGGCATAAGTTTTCTATGTATCAACCTGGTACATCTTCTTTGGATCCACAGATTTTGAATGCTGCTGCTGTGATCTCATTTACGTATTTTTCTACTGTTTGTGTAAGAGAAGACAAACAGTGTAACGCAGTGCGGATGGTATTAATGTGATCTATTCAGCCATCTATTATCTTCACCAAGATTGCACACGATAAATGCATATTGATTAGAGGTTCTGTTACCACAACACTTTTCCAATGAGTTAGATTTTTATAATTATCCGCTTCAAAGTTGATTGTAGATATTTCCGATTTGAGTATGCCATCATTTACTCTCATCTTTCGACTATTATGTGCTGAGCAGCTAGCTGTTTAATGTGATGGCAATCGTCAGAGAGCATTGAAATAAGAATTTCCTCTGTGTATGCAAAGCAACCATTGTCCTAAATAACCTTTTTTCAGTATTTTTTTATTCCGTTTTGTGTGTTGATTAGTATCCAAGTTGTTCTTGTGTAGCCAATTTCCCATGAGTTTTTAGATCCCTTCTTTAGCTGTGAATTACATTTGATTGTAAACTATTCTGGGGCCAAACTTGGATAACATAGTACATTTTGAGTGAACGTAGAGACTCTGATGAGCATTGAGCGCTCATTTGAAGGCGGATAATACTGTTAGTCGTTGTCATCCATTCTGCGAGGGGCATGTTTAGAATGAACCATTACAATTGATCATATGTCTCCTCCAAGTCCAGTTAATTTCCTCTGCATCATTTATTAGATAAAATCGTTGGCAAAAATTAGATTCTAATCCACAGGGATGCGCCGAACCAATAGGAAAATCTTTGTCCACGTGCTTATTCCCTTCTTATTTCAATTTTTGAAGCCATAGAGAGTATTTTTTAAACCTTATTTCCTGAAATCAAGAAAAGGGTACTCAGCACATACCAGAAATACCTGATAGATATCTGCAAAGTTATTTCATCAAGATATTGCTCAGAACTAGCGAATAGGAACCCAAGAAACTTGTCCTACGCAAGATGGCCCACAACGGCGCATAAAATTATTCGCCTTTATATAAGCACTGAACTGATTGCCCATCAGAGTCTGGTTCCCTAAAAAAGTATGTAATCCAAGTTTATGCCACAGGATGGCTTACACCAAATAAAATTCACATCTAAAAAATTGATCTAAAAACATATGGGAAATTACTCGGCTACAAAACTTCACAGAAATCGGCAAAAAACAAATACTAAAAAAAATTATTTAGGACAATGGTAGCTTTTCACATCGAGAGCAAATTCTTATTGCAATTTTGATGACGATCGCCATCACATTAAACAACAAGCTTTTCACCATATAAAAAATTCAAGAGGTAGAGTAAATGATGGCATACTCAAAGATGAAATACCTAAATGTTGTAGGAACGGAACTCCCAATCACTATGCAGTAATTGGATGTAATTTTTAGTGAAGATACTACATCGCTGAATAGATTCCATTAATTCCACTGCATTACTCTGCTTGCCTTATCATACACAAGCAGTAGAAATATACTTGAAGAAGTGTCACAGCAGCACCCAACGTCTGTGAATACAAAGAAGAGATGGACTAGGTTGATACATAGGAATCTTATGTCAGTCTTTGATAAAAAATCACAATTCAATATATAAATAAAACATTGTGCTCAGATGGAAGGGTGGTCAAGCTATGCACTGTTGTGTCATGAAATGCAGCCACTCCCACTTGAAACCCCCTTGGTAGATTTCAAAGCAACTACGTAAGAGCTGTATTCCAAATAACAATTAGTTGTATGACACAACAGAGTGGAAACGCCTTTTTTTCACCAAAAGTTGTCAGTATTGTTCCAGTTATACAATACAAAGATATAGTTTTATCGTTTAAATATGTTAAGTCATTAATAATAAAGGTTTAAATAACACTTTTAAATAATAACCATCTCTATAGAGTTTTTTTTAATTTTTGAAAAAATGTCAAGTTTTACCCAAAATTTCAACTTTTGGACCAAAAGCGCAGACTCAAGCCATTTTTTTTCAGCAGTAATATTGCACACAGAGGATGTACTAGTATAAAGGCAACTTTTGGCACCTACCCGTTTTTGATTTTCAAAAAATAATTTTTTTCGCTCCACCCTAATGAGTACAGATAAATATTTCTTATCCCGTTTCTTGGAATTTCTTTGAATTTAACTTGAGCTTCTGTAAACTGCGCAGTGAACTAGAACACAGTAAGACGAGGGAGAACCGGAATATGCGAATGTGATCTAATAGGCGAAGAAAGCGAACAAATTAGCAATTCTGAAGCTTTTGAATGTTTTGCAAAATATTTGGCATGGCCGGAGCTACGGAAAGACTGTGATTTTGGTGAACTAATAGAATAATAATAATAATAATAATAATAATAATAATAATAATAATAATAATAATAACATTCGTGATAGGGCTTCAAAGCAAAGCGGGAAACAAAATTTTGTTTCAAACCCTTGTGAAATGTGTAAAAGGTACTTAATTTCAAAATTAAAATTCGGGTAATTTATTCTTGTTTCTATTTTGTTGTTCTTTTATTTTTATTAAGCACTTTTTATCATAATAAGAAGACTATATATAGTTGCTCTTAGTCTTAAAATTAAAGCATTCTCGATTATCCGAAAAATTCGATTTTCCGAAAGATCGTCGGTTCCAATTTATTCGGATAATCGAGGTTCTAGTATATTCATTACTTATTTATGCATTTATTATTTATTTATTCGTACATTGCATACACATTTATGAGTTGCTCACTTCTTCAAGATATGAGGGGTGTTACAACCATAGTAGACCAAGCCCATATTGAAAAAGACAAGTTGGAAATTGCACGTCAAACGTGGCAAATGAGGTGCGTTCGTACTATAACCAGTTTTATAAATATTTTTTGCATCGCATATTGTACTGTATGTATATTTCAGTGCACTTTATAAATACATATCAATTTCATTATGTTCGATAGGCTGTAATATCATTAAAATGCTCTTGTAATAATTTTTTCTCCATTGGCCGTAATGAAACGAAAAATTTTGTCTGCCCCTGTAATTAAACTATACATCCGATTTTCATAAAATTTGAAATGACTTGACAAAAGTTTGAAACAGTTATATGTTTAAAATTTCACACCATTCAGTTGGGTAGTTTTTGCTATGTTGTATGCGGACGGGCGAACAGAGAGATGGACAGACATACAGACAAATAGATGGAACGAACGAAGAGTTATGGGTGCTACGTATTTATATAATTACAAACGTACATAAAAATGATATAGTCCGCGTAGAAGGTGCATAAAATCTGTCTTATCCAATACCACAGTAAATCACATCTGTAAACAGATGACGTGTGGGAATGTATAAAACATATTTTATGCACCTACTACATGGACTATCTCATTTTTTCTAAAATGTACTTGATCTATTATTGCTGTGAATCCCTCATATGTACCTTCAAATAATAAACACATGATTATTTTAACAATTTCTGAAATAGGGATATTTTTACCAAGCAAAAAATTAATGAACTTCAAGATCGCTAAAAAGTCAGATTTATTTTATGTAATAAAACGATTTTATGAAAACAAAATTAATAAGCCATCGAATATAAAAGGAGAATACATATCAAGCAAAAATAACAAAAAAACACATTATCTTAAACAAATAGACACATTTATTTACTTTTTACTTTTTAACAGCATTAGGTTTGTAACTATATTATTTTTTGACAAAAATGTCTTTTGGGAAGAAGAAATATTTAGTAAAATATATGACTTTCTCTCGAAGCATCGTCTAAAAAATCAAACTGGGAGGGTTAGAGAATTATTATGTAGTTATTTATTTTCATCTATTAACAATATAATAATATAATGAAAGAAGAAGAAAATCAAAGTAAATATAATTGATACTGAACTTTAGTATTGAAACATAAATCTTGAAACACTGAAGACGATAAATTATATATTTAGCTTAATTCAATAATAATTGAAAAATAAGAAAAATATGTATAAGGTAATTCGGTTGAAGTCGCCATATAATAGGGCGTTTTGCTTAGTAGAGCCAAAATTGAAATGATACGATAATGAAAAAGTACACCTTGCTTTTCAATACTTAATTCGTTATGTATACTTATTAATTCCTTTCCCAGTAAGTACATGATTGAGAAATTTAATGTTAAATAATCTCGTGAAATTGTGGCATATACCCTATAAATACGGGGAAGATGCTACTAGTTATGGGGTAAGATGCAACACCACAGTAAATATGAAACATAAAACAAAGATTGGAACCGTAACTGTAAATTAACAATAACTATTGAAAAACAGACAAATCTGTAAACTGAATTAATTTTTGTCAAATTTACTTTGCTACAACTAATAAGGGTACAAGCCTACACATCATTTTATACAGTGCAAATGTTCAACATTGTAATATTCGTGCAACCATTACTTTCTTTTGATCCGCTGAATCTAAATACACTTTCGACTTTTTTTAGCGTAAAAGTATCCTTTACATACCCCCACAAGAATCACCATCATTATCTTCATCAATACTATCGCCCCTCATATATAGATGAATTTCTTCTCTTGAGGAAGACGAGCTTAAACGTCTCTTTTTCTTCTGTTTTTTAAGGTTTCATTGGATTTATTTTAAATTTACCCACCTTTTCTCACATAATTTTTCTCTTCTTTGATGCAGTCAAGACCTCTGCTGTTTGTTTCTTACGCCCTGATCGTTTAGGTTTTCTGACTTGATGATTAGAGCTGATTTTTTCTGGACAGGAAATCCCGTGTCCTGTGCTGGTGGAGGCAACTGCTGGTGACAGTCCACTGCAACTATCTCTGTTGGTGGAAGCAACTGCTGGTGTAGGACCACATGATCTGCCGGTGGAAGCAACTGTTGGTGTAGGCCTAATGTCACTTGCGCCGCTTGTGGAAGCAACAGAGGTATCTTTGCTAGAAACATCAGATATAGCAAACGCATACGCTGGGATTACTTGTGAGTTTTAGGGATAAATCCCTGTAGCTGAAAACCCAGAAGTACCATTTCCTACTGTGTCTGTCTTGCGTCAAGGTGTATTCTGAAGAGATCCAAACTGAAGTTTTGAAAGTTTGCGATCTGGCTTGTTATGGATCTAGGTGATGTGGCTTGTCGCCAATATATTTTCAATGGTTTGAAAAATGAGCGATCAAGTAGCTGTAAGTACCGCGTGGTGTGACTTGGAAGACAGAAAAGAAATACTTCATTTTCATTTAATTCTGCACCATCTTCCCACATTTATAAGGGGAAGATGTCACACGCTTATTTCCGTATTGCTACAAGGTTTTGACCGCTTCTGCTTGTCTTGTGTGTGTAACAGAATGCTGAGCGTACTTATATTGCTAATATCTTATTTAAAATAAAACATTCACTTTAAATATGAGCAATGGAATATTTTAAGGGCTTTATACACCAGGTTAAATGCTCATGAGATCCCAAAATAATCACGACTGAAGGCAACAAACTAAGATAAATTCACAATTCACGTTCAGACTGGGACAAAACTCCTCACACAAGCGGGTCATAACTTTTATCTGTTGCATATAAAAGTAATAGGAACAAACATGCGTTTTCCCCAACTTGCTTCTTCCCCCGAATTACCTTAATTATTTTTTCTTCAAATAATAATATATTCAAAGTAAAAAAAAAAAAGATATTCAATTAATTAATGATATCATTATTTCTTCAATAACATTTCTTAATCTAAACTGGGAAACATTGATGATTTAACATTTAAATTTATAATTTATCGAATTATACTTTGATTTATTTCAGTAATAAATCATTTACAATGGGAAACATGAGGAAGGGTTTAAAATAAAATTTCCCCCTACTAAATATTTAAGATTATTTTTTTTTTTTTTTTTTTTTTTTACGCACGCCGTGTTTCAAACTGAATAAGTGGAATCTTATTACTTAAAAAAATTTATGTTATTATATTATGCATATAAGTTCCTTGTATATTTAGATCTGTTCTTTTATATAAAGTAAATAAAAGAAATAACTTCACATTCGTACATTTTTAAACACGTTTCGTTTTTCGTAATCCGACAAAAAAAATCTTCAATAAACCTTTAAAAATCTAATTGACTTGAGATGAGAGAAGTATCAGCTATAAAAAAAAATAAAGTTCATGAGATGATATAAAAAAAAATATATGTATGAAGAAATGCTTAAACAAATTGACCGAGTTAGTTTTTTTTTATAGTAACTGCCTTGGGATATCGATGACTAGATTGTCTTTTTGTACAAATATTTCCTTTTGGACGAAGAAACATTTAATCAAAGTTAATATTCATTCTTCAAACACACGTCGAAACATAAAAGAAGAAGAATAAAGGGTATAGGATGTACTTTTATCTTGTTAGATTATGACAATTGTTTTGCTAAGTAAACTAAAATTGCCCATTTATCCAATATTAATATTATTTGTTAAGTTCTATTCCAGTTCATAAATCGTGAATCCTTGGTAATTTCGAATTCATTATTTGTTTATTGCAATAATAATTTATGTGAAATGAAAAAGAAAAGAAAACTTGCATGAAAATCTTCAATTTCTTTATATTTCAAAATATATAAAAAGAATATTTTAGATATTTCATGATTAAGAAAAATTAAACGGAAATCTCTTGTGTTATTTTCATTTGTGTAACAGGAATCATTGTGATTTGATATTAATATCAAAATTAGAAGTATCTTGTATCTTACAAAAAAGGGCATAGTTTTTGAAATTTCTATGAGTCTAAATTTACTAAACCATATTAAAACCATTGGTTTTTTGGGTTTTTTTTTTTTTTTTTTTTTTTTTTTTTTTTTTTTTTTTTTTTTTACAAAAACCAATGTTCAATTGGACTATTTTAAAGAAATATTTTGTGCACAATTTTTATTATCTAATTGTCTTTTAAATATATTTTACTACGTATTTTTAAGTAATACCTCTGATGAAGTATCTTGACTTTCATAATTTTGTTTAAACTTATTTATAAATAGAAAATACATTTTTGTATTTGGAAGACCTTATCTGAGATTTCCTTATCTTTTATTCGAAAAAAATTGAACTGTGAGCAGTACCAAATATAAACCCCCCAAAAGTTATATTTTATTAAAATTTCTTTAGATCGGGGATTTTCTTAGGCGCCTGGGGGATAAAGTATCGTGATGATCTTTCTCTGAAGAAGTATCTGTACTTTCAGAAACTTTGCATGTGCCATTTAGATAAATAAATACATTTTTATATGTTCTAAGACTTTATATGAACTTTCTTATATTCGAAAAACATTTAATTGTAGGAAGTATGAAATAAAAAGCACAAAAAGGTATATTTTATCTAAACGCCTCATGAGCGAGAATTTTCTTGGGTTCCAGGAGTATAAAGTATCTTAATGATCATTCTCTGATGAAGTATCTAGACTTTAAGATTTTTGCGTGCGTCATTTATAAATAGAAAATAAGTTTTTATATGTTGGGGAATTTTATCTGAGCTTTCCTTAACGTATATATGAAATTTGTTTTTAATTTGAGCAGCAATATGGAATATAAAACAGGAAAAAAATTATATTTTATCTAAACACCTCTAGAGCGGACTTTTTCTTAGGCACCAGAGGGAGATTTGTGTGTATTTGGTTTATCTGAAAGCAGCTCACTCTATTCCAATTGATTTTGTTTAAAAATATCTACTTCGGAACTCCTAAGGATATCTAAAATTACGATTATCGCATCTTGTGATATGTATTTAAATAACATTTAAGATCAGAACTATCATTAAAATGGAATACGGTGGCAAAGCTGACACATTGTCAATGAATAGCCTAAAGCAAAAAATATTGTAATACTTTGCAGCTATCCTTAATTTTTTATAATATGTTTCTAATTGGTCCTTCCTTATTTTTAATCATCTTATCTTTCATTACGAACTATTTCTTACTAATACATTTCATCATTGTTATTTTCTGTATGCTGCCTAACTCATCGAGGAGCATATTCATAATTTGGTTAATATGGTTATGGTTTTGGTTAATATATTTCTTCCTTTTCAACGATAGTTGTACAAAAATATATTTTCTTTTCCTTGAAGAATAGATTTTATAAGATATTTTCTCTTAAGGTCATAATTTTATAAGTATTGTTCCATTCTCGAAACAGGTATCTCAAATCATTAATAATATGTTTAAGATGGTATTCTAGTGGTTCAATGTACATCTTCGTCAAATATTACAAAATATTTTTTTATTTTCTGTCTGTTGTACAATAAAGTGCTGATTAGATTTTATTCTTTTATATGCTTAAATGCATTGTTTAAAGGTTTTTAAAAATACATTTTATCTAATAACTTTATACTTTCAATACTATTGAGATCTCTAAATTTATTTTATTTTAACAATTAGTAATCAGGAAACCATGTGCGTAACATTTTTATTTGTATTCTTATTCCACTACCATTTGCTTAATTTCAACACTTGTCATACCTGTCTTGCCGTATTTCTCAATATCTCTGTAATCGCCTTTTAATTTCATATACGTTGATTTTAATATCAATAACAACATTAAATACATTAAAGAAGAATCAACCGGCGATAAAGTAGGAAAAGTTTTAACCTTTTTTTTTCCATTCTTTTTTTATAGGATATTGTACATCCCTGAGACACAAATTAATGACTATGATTGGCTTAGTGTACATTTTATTACGGTATGTAAATTTTCTACCAATTTTTCGCTTATAAGATTGTTCTTTTGTTCGTAGGACAAAGAGAAATAAACCATTTTCATATATTTTTTATGCTAAATCAGAAAAGTTCATGAAATATTTCGTCGTTCAATCAAGAAGTGGAAAAGAAAATTTGTAATTTTCTGTTTTCCTCTGTATTGTTTCTATGTAAATGAAAATACATATTATCTGATATAAATGAAAACGTAGAAATAAAAAAAAAGTTCAGTAAAACCATGTGCATACAGAAAGCAGTTATCTGAAGACATGTTTTTTTTTTTGGCTTCCTTCTTTTGTGATTTAGAATATCATCTATCTTCATGATTTCCCTAAAGTTTTACCCATGAAGAGTAGGCAGGTTTAAAAATCTTCTCTTGGGCAAACAACAGAGTCATTCAATTTGCTCATAATAAAGAGGTATATACTCTAAATACGCGTTTTCGTCGGTTCTCAAACCTGTCAATTACAATACAATATGCTAGGGAAGAATAGCTTCAAGCATAGAATCTAAAAAAAGAATCTCTGTAACGTATGTCTATGATTAACATGTATTTTAAATGAAGGAAGTTTGTCACTTTTCGAAAGAAATAATATTTATAATAGTACAACTTTTACACATTTTTGGAAGGACTAAGCCGGAATAGCCTCATGTAATTGTTGAAAGGCGCTTGTAAGATCTCTAATAATAAATATGCACCTTCATCAGATTTCTCGCCTTGTTTAACCAATGAAACAAATTACAAATTACAAATTTCGTTAATTTTCTTATTTGCATTTTAAATTAAGTGCCTTATATATCCTGTATATTAAATACAAGTTATCTGAACGTTTAACCTCCTCTCAGTACTTCTCTTTATTAGCGGATAATCTTGTCTACGTTAACACCCACTGGACAGATGTGTACTATCTGATTTAAATTGTAAAAAAGCTGAATTTGTCATAATATATTTTTATACACTATATACGAAGATCCTAACTAACCATAAGTATTTCGATTCAGTAACTGTTTTGGAATCCCCTACAATTACGGGGGAGTGCTTTTCGTTATCTAAACTAATACAGTTACCTATTTTTTTTCTGCTGACTATTCGCATGGGGTGTATCAATGGGTTGCCGTTTGCATCATCTGGCTTGGTATTCAAACCAGTGGTATATCAACTCATTCTCGTGATCCCTGTGTTGAGAACCTACACCAGCCTCAGTATAGAGGTTCGGCTCTACGATTTCAGTTACTGGAGACAATGACCTTTCACGTACCCTAGTTTGGAGTTCTTCATTGAGGGTTTAGTGTAGCATCTGGCGGATATTACTTTACATTGTATTTTGGGAAGTCATTTGCATACATGCAGTAGCTGTTGTTTGTTTGCTGGACTCCTTCATAGACATTGTTCATCAGCCATGTTCTTCTCCTTATGTAGAGAGTACATTTAAATGAATATAATTTCTATCTCTTCATACGTTTTCATTTTTATGCGTCTTAATTAGGATAATGATTACCGCAATATGGAATATCAAACTTCTTGTTCTCAGAGCTCCATTCACTAAAACTTATAGGTGGGGAATGTATAATTAAAATTGAAAAAAAAATATGTGTTAGAAAATAATCCGGATATTGAAAATAAGTATGGTAAAATCATATTTTATTATTAAAATAAAAAACCTATATGTTATAAATGCATTTTATGTACTAGTTAACATTTGTTAAATACATTTTTAGGTACTTAATCTGCTAAAGAAATTTCTTATAAAAAAGAGACAATTTTTACAAAACATAGTTATACATCATAATAGATTTTTTTCATTATTTTCAAAAGAAATGGCAGCAGCCGATTATTGTTATTGATTCTTTAAATTTTCTTCTTTTATACCTATGTATGTGAGCTTTTGTCGAAAAACACGAATTTTTTATTTATTCATTTTAGTGATAAAATTCCATTTTACAAAATGCAGACTATTTGCATGTGTTTGATACACTCTTTATTTGCAATTTGTATTGTTTTTTAATAAAATCTGGGAACTGAGGCTACAGAATTACTGCTACTTTTTTATTTTGATTAAAACACAGACAAAGAGTATTTGTTAATTAAAAATGTTGTTTCTGTTTTTTCAAAAAGTACTTAGTTATTTATTCAATTATAAAATTACATTGCTAGAATTAAAACACGGAAGAAACTCGATTTAAAAAGATCAGTAATTCATTAAAACACTGTATGAACATAAAGTTTTTTGAACCATTAAAATTTTTTAGTCATAAAAAGCATGAGTTTTTCTTCAGTTTTTATTGGGCCAAATTTTCACTATCAAAAATAATTACTATATCATTCTTGAGATTCCCGATATGAAATTTCAGACACGTTTTAAGAAAACGATGAGTCCTTTTATGCAGAGTTTGAAAAATGGGCTTTTCTTAAAATGGCATGGAATTTCGATCATCTCTACTTATTTTTGGTGGATTTAACAAAAGTCTATTTCTGAAATTTTTTGTAGTAAATATATATTTTTGCGAATACAGCCTATTATTATGCATCTCTTGATAAATTTATTTCCCTTATGAAAAGAAAATTGCTTAACGGTCAACAAAAGCTGCGAAATCACATATAAAACAGCGGACAAAGATGTACGTTTTTTTCTGGAGTTACGAAACTCATTTAAATGCCTTATTGTATAGTGTTTGTATCAATAAAGTAATAAAAGAATAGTTCCCAGTTAAACTGATGCCATTGAGCTCACAGGCTATTCCCATTAATTGTATATTATACACTCATTTCAAAGAATAATGCCACTCGAAAAAAAATTAAATTGGGATTACCCCCCCCCCTGTTTCCCCCTTTATACTTAACCAATGAACCTCCAAATCTAATCAGGTAAGCATCTTATCAGAACAAACCTGTATACAAAATTTGTAGCAAATGGGATATTTCTACACGAGAAACCTAAATTTAGGTGAGTTAGTTCCACATTTTATACACACACACACCCCTTTATACTTAACAAATGAACCTCCAAATCTAATCAAGGAAGAGCTTTATCGGTAAACCGGTATACAAAATTTGAAGCAAATCGGAAAAAATTCTGCATGAAAAACAAGTTTATCTAAATTAAGGGGGGAACTAGTCCCCCGTCCTCCCTTTTATACTTAACCAATGGACATTCAAATCGAATCAGGGAAGCACCTTATCTTTATAAACCGGTATACTAAATATGAAGCAAATCGAACAATTCTGCATGGAAAACACATTTATCTAAATTAAGGGGGGGTAGCCCCCTTTCCCGTGGGGGTAGCCCCCTTTCCCCCGCTTTACAATTAATCAATAAACCTCCAAAACGCACCTTATCAGAATGAAACTAGAAAAGAAATGAAGTAAATCGGATACTTGTATAACTAGTTATCGCGTTACTTACCATACACACATACATACGTATGTACATACAGACTCGCAGGCTTTGGTAGCCCGTGAGCTAAATATTGATCGTTTGGCATAATTAAAAATGCAAAATGTGGTAATTATGATAAATGAAAAAAACGTAATTCCCTTTTATTTGCAAATTTCTATAATTATTGCAATTTTTATCTTTATTTTATGCCAGATAATAAATTTAAAGTTCACTTCAGTATTTTTCGAGATAAAGATACATGAATGTCGGCAGCTTGACGTGTTTTTCTTTCGTGAACTACCGAACATATTATAAGTATGATTTTTTTTTTTGGTCGAACGATTAATAAATACTCAAGCTACTTCCAAAATCTTTTTTAAAAAAAGTATTGAGATGCCACATCAGGGCTAACACGTGGTAATAGTGACATAGTCAGATTTGAAATTTAAAAGGATGTTTAGTTAAATAGAACTAGTGAATAACTGCGATGAAGATTGTCAGTTTAGTCTATACTACTCTAAACTAAAAGTAATCTAATCCTTAAATCAACTCTCGACGTTATGAAAATGCAAAAATTGCTTAAACGATACCCGAGTATGGATTTCGATTACGACCATTAATGTTGCTGAAAGTAACTTATTAGCTTCAAAATTTCAACATACTATATACTTTACTTGTAACACTAAAAAGGAGTAACCCATGGTAACCGCAGAATTTTGTTGAATATGTCGAAAAATACTTCTTACCGAAGATGTCCTCTATCAACCAACTTTAAATTTTAAATCCAGTAAAGCCCGTGGTACGCTTTCAATCTCAAAACAAGAGCACTGGTCTTGAAACACTCTCCGCGAAAGGACACCAAGATACGAAATTTTTTGTTTTTTAATTATGGCCAATTTTTTTTCCATTCTGACCAGAAAATCAGTGTTCTAACTCTTAACGACAGATCTTTCATCTTCCCCTAACACTTCATTTATAATAGCTGTTTCATAATAATGGAAACCACCAGTCCATCAGAAAAAAAATAACTCAGTTAAGAGGAACTCTTACAATCGGGACTGTACTGTAGTACAAAACATATTTCCGCTTTAAGACTTAAACACACGCTTTTATTTTACATAAAATGGCGCCATTCGCAAGCGGAGGAATAATTCCTCATTTATGATCTAGCCTTCAACAACATCTACAGTAAAGTATGAATAGGACGTCACTATCGCTAAATAATACACAAATCCTAAAAAAATAGATATCGTCTTTCAAGAAACTCGACAAAAAAATTTGTTTATCTAATGATTCATATGCCTTCATTTTTTTGTAATATTAATATAGATACTTAAAATGAAATTTAGTTTATAATAGCTCCATGTTTATTCAGAAATAGTTCATTTTTTATTTTTTTTTCAAAATAGCACCTATTTTAAATACATTTTTTTCAGTTTTTATGGGAAAATGGCAACAAAAAGATAAAATAGCTATTTTCAAACTATTTTTTTTTACTCTCTACAGAAATGGAGTACTGCACGCAATATATCAAGTTTCATTATTCAAAATGTTTATTTTCCTCACCAACTTTACATTATAAACTTAGCTATATACACAAAAGAAAAACAAATAGACAAAAGAGTGAAAAAATTGTGACAAAGCTAAGACATAACACGGGAATGAATTCAGAGAAATATTGCAGATCTACATTAGCTACACATACGATATATCCCAGAAAGTATTATGTTTGAAAAAAGTCTTACAAATGTTGCTATATTTGAACGAGAGAAATCACTCGAGGTGCACGGGATGTTCATAGTATAAAATTGTTTTTGCATATGTTAATTGAGTAAACGGGGAATTTTAGTTTGTGGATCAAACAAAAAATTTACCTCTATCGTAACAAAGAAAACTATACAACCATTGTAGTTTGAAATTTCAATATTAGGAAACATCTCATATGCCATTAAAGAAAATAGTATGATGTATTTGGCCTACATTTTTAACAATCATGCGGTAGTATAACATAAGATATTCAGAATTTTCCCCATATAAAGGACTTAATCTATAGTGATTCTAGACGCTTCTTTGCAACAGTAGCCTTAATATTGTTTGTGAAAATTAAAATTCACCTGCCATTCAATTAGCTCATGCAACACCAATTGCATACTATCAATATCCGGTGCACTTCGTGTGATTTATCAAATTTATAAAAAAATATATATAAAACTTACGGACGTTATAGTAATACAGTACATTTTACTGGGTTCGGATACATCAAATCCACCACTTCCAATAAAGAAGCTGTCTTTTCTTATTTTTTCTTGTCATTTTGTCCCAATTTAACAAATACTCTAATTAAAAAGTGCTCCAAATAATCTGAATCTATCTCCGTTCTGAAGGCTTGTCAGAGTTGTTCTTTATTTTTCAGATTAGTGCATTTTAAGTCGCGCAAAATGTCGCATATGTTCGGCATGGACATATCGTCCCACTGACATGCAATACTTCCCGTTTATTAGATAAACGTCCATCTAAATAAAGCCGAACAGAAATACACCTATATTTTGCGAGAGTAACTTCAAAATAGTACAGATTAAGAGATAATTAGCAAATTATCCTAAATACACTGACCGCAAATTAAGGTCGTTATTTTGAGGAAAGACGGACAGCATTTTGACATTTGTTTATAAAGGACAACGAGTTAAAAAGGATGAATTTGGAGGAAATGTTGAAGAAAATAATATCTGTTGTCTCAAACCGAACTTCTTTTATATTTCCAAATATTAAAAACAAATAAAATTGTATCTGATTGAATATGATTTATTAAAGATCTACATTGAATAAATGAAAAGTGTTCTGTTACTTAAACAGTTAAAATTGTTAACATTCTACTATAATTTATATATTTACATCACATTAAAATATACAATGACAAATACTATATACAGCATTTTGACATTAAAATGCTAATTACTAACAAGCTGGTTACAAAGAAAAATGGTTGAAAAGTGCAATATTTGATATGCATGTGGATTATTGAAATTTAGGCATTGTATTTTGAACGAAGGGGATATACAGTTTTAACAAACTGTCATAATTGATTTCAGAGGCTTGGTGGTAATGTATAAAATTAACTACATTGATTTACAGCCTAAAGGAATAAGTGCTTTTGTCCTATCTTTATATTCCTTTTTTAAGCCCCAAAAGATATTTTGATCATATATCAAATTTGTCACTATGACATTGAAAATAAATAATATAAACTATGAATATCATGAATAAAACATAAACAATAGTTTTCTACTAATAAACAAACTCAGATTTCAATATATACAGGGTCTGTCCAGTAAGTAATGAGACTGATATAAGTGACTATACATAAAATTCGTTTATTTGAAGATAATTTTACAGACACTTAAAATTCTTCAAAATAGCCTCATCCTGCATTAATACATCGTTGCGAACAAATCTACCACATATTTATGCCCGCCTGGAAATCTTCAACTGGAATTATGTTCAGAGCGCTCGTTACATTTTTCTGCAATTTCTCCAGATTGTCAAAACGATGAGCTCCATTTTAACGGAGGGAACCAAAAAAAGCCCGACAATAACAGATTGTCGCAGCGTTGTAATGCTGTATTGTGCCAGAAACTGGATCACTTTGAAGGATGTGCTGGAACCAGCTTGTCACTAATTTTACGCATTTGAAGTTATTCCGTTACAATTTGATGCAGAATCGATTTCGTTAGTGTCAGTGTCTTCGAAATCATTCCTATACTCATTTGACTATCAGATGGACGTGCAGCGCGTTGATTGTCTTCGATGTTCTGTTTTCCGTCTTTGAAGAATTTATGTCGCCAAAACACTTGACCCTTGGACAAATAATTCTTCCCCTAGGCCTCTTGTAATATGGGAAGCCTCTCAATATCGGATTTGTTTAGTTTTACACAAAACTTTATGGCGTATCTCTGTTCGACAGCCCATGTCATTCTGAAACCCTAACCCCTCATTCAAAGACGTGTCTGCTTCAGGAGTGATCTGTAAGCTGCAATGGCTCAAGACGAAGTGACTTCCACTAGAATCTGTAGCTGACAGTCTATCGATAGCAAAGTCCACCCCTTTGGCATTCTGCTTGGCGCGAAAAATTCAGTCTCATTATTTAATGGAAACACTTTGCATTTTACAAGAAGACAAAGTGGGGTATGTGCAAAAAAAAAGAAAATCAAACAACAGCTAAAGAAAAAGATCAATTTGGGGGAATATTTACAGAAAATAATATTTATTGCCTCAAACCCAGCTTCTTGTACATTTCTAAACATTAAAAACAGATGTAGTTGTATCTGATTGAACATGATTTATTAAGCATTTGCATGTGTTCTGTAACTTAAATCGTTCAAAGTGCTGACATTGTATTTATTGTGTATGGTGAAAAAGCACTTCCATACAAATAAATTAATCTTTATTATTTCTTCCCACATATTTTAATTTAAAAATAAGTGATTTTTTCACTAGTTCAAATAGGAATGAAACTTCTGCAAATATCCATAAGTAAACACATCTCATTTAAGCATGCATCAGCATTTTATAAATCAATAAATAAAGGATTTATCCTTTATAGAAGAATTTCCTTTCATTGATCTCTATTACAGGCCCATTTCAAAAAGAACGGAATGAAAAATGGTTAATGTATTTCCTTGTGCTTTAGAAAATACACAGTAAAGGAAAAGTTATGATATTCAACCCATGTTTCTCAGATGACAGAAAATGGGCCAAAAAATTAATTGAAAGTTCTTAATCTTAGTGGTTTAAGCACGTAGTTCTATTACGTGCCTGTTATTTGTCTCTATTATTTTAGTATACTATTTATTTATTCATAAAAGTTTAATTTCGTTATAGTATATTACTCAGAAACAAATGCTTAACTATCTATATTGTTTTAACAGCAAACGGCTTTATCTTTCGTAATCGGGCAGAACTCGCCGGAGGTAAATTAAAAATAAATTCTGTTTTAAAATTATTTTAAAACTATAAGAATTCATTAAAATGGATGCAGATTTCAAACATTCTATATTTAAAAGAATTTTTTTCCTTATTTGATGATGTAAAATCTAAAATTGCACGTTACATTTCGTATAGATATATCGCATTACTTAAGTAAAAAAATTGTAGTAAAACCGCAATATATTCGTCCGTTTTTTCTGCACTTAATATGACGTCAGGGTTACTCACGAACAGGTTTTTGCTTTATAATGCAGATTATATTTCTACAATTTTTCAAAGGTGTTGAAACATTAATAATCCATAAAACGACATCCTATGAAATTATACGTATTTTGCTCCAAATATTATGTAAAATAATACCAATTCTCTCTTCTATAAGTTATATTATCTAACCAAATTTCATCTGTGACAATATAGAACCTTATTATGGATTGTCTAAACATCAGTATACTGGAAACTAAATCCATTGTTCAATTATGGTCATCAATTTACGCGAGAGTTTGAAATGAATATCAAAATCTATACGTTTCCCCGGTTTTATGCCAGCATGAATCAGTGAATTCATAACATTACAATGCTCTTAGTATACAAAGGAAACGAAATTGGTTGTGGATTTGAGAATGGTATACAGGGTGTTCATGAATTGTTTGGGGGTGAGGTTTGTTTACCTAATATCCTTTGGTTTAAGAACATGACTAATAACATTATTAGATAATCTTAAAGTGGACTTCAATAAAGTTTTTAATAAGCGAACAAAGCATAAAGTGGGAAATCAAAATGTTATTAACAAATTACAATTATAATCAAATAATAATTATTATTAACATGTTACCAAACATATCAAAAAGATATTAATGACTTATGTAACATATATCTAACGTTTGTTTACAATACATTAATAAGATTTTTAATAATTTGGTAAAATTTCAATATTAATTATCTTTGCATTATAACTATTGTTTGACTAATACCGTTGTGAGTTGTAACTTTATTCGTATATTAACATTGTTTGTGGTATTAAAAAACTTTTTAAGCCGCGCCATATGAATGTGTAATAATACTTTTCGTGGTGTTCCTAACCCTCCGACTGCCGTGCGGGTCTAATTGACCCGGAAAGAAAAATGGAATTGGTTTAACTACAATAAAAATCGGCTGAATGGGACAAAATTAAGAAATTGGTTTGTAAACTCGTGTTTTTAGATATAAATTCATATATATCTAGAAACATTTTTAAGAATATCGAATGAAAACTGATGAATTTTAACTGCGGTTGTATGAATTATTCTAATTTTTGTACTCTGTTTGTAGTCCGACGGTTAAACTGAAATTTATAAAATGAGGAAATATCTGCACTAGTTTATGGACACGCTGTAGATTGTTTTTATTAATTTCTTTTATTTTTAGAGAAATGGTAAAAATATCCGTTTTCCAAGGTTCTGCTAATAATGGAATTAAACATTCGAAGTAGATTCTGACAACACGACGTTTAGTAAAGACTGGACAATTAAAAATGCTGAAAAAATGTTTCTACTGCATCTGTTTAACTTTAACCCCTTAACATATGATTTACGATTCAACATCCTGTGTCTAAAACATAAAAGGATCGCGAATCTTCGAGCCATTCCATGGTTTGGCAACTCTGGTCCTAATTTGTAGAAAAGGCGCAAGATTTACGGAATGGAAATACATGTGTAGGATAAAACAGGTTTAATTTTGTGGAATAATTTATAAGTAATTCTAAACAAATGTAATAATTGTGGTAAATATACCAGAAAAGGTTTATTAGTAACTCCGTTATGATTTAATGTCGCACCACGGGCCATGCCCGTGATATTTACATTTGACACGATCATTGTACCAGGCGTAATGCCCGTGATACTTACATTTGGCCCGACCAATGTATTACGGGCCAGTCCCGTCATATTTACATTTGGCACGATCATTGTACCAGGGGACATGCCCGTGAAATATACATTTGGCCCGACAGATGTACTACGGGTCAGGCCCGTGATAATCAGTTTTGGGCCGAATACAGGACCACGTGTTTCACACGTAGTTAAATGTTAAGGGGTTAAATGATTCAAAGTTATGATTGCTTTTATTTATTTTTCTCATTCTGTGTGGTTTCAGTAAATCAGTGTTGTCAAAATGCTAAAACTCAAAGGAGTATTTTTCAATAGACTCTATTTTTTTCATGTACGTTTCTTATTGTTCAGTTTATTAAGGATAATATTTTCAGTATTAAAAATGATTTATTTTCAAAAAAATGGTAAGTAAATGCACATTTTTTATGTGTTTTTAGATATACCATGAGATTTATAGTGTTCACAAGTTAAATATATTTTTTTAAGAAATCTGATTTTTATAAGGCTAGACTACACTTGTAATTAAATTAAGAAAACATATTGTTGCAAAAAGTTCAGATATGTAGACGTGCGGTTTTAGAAATCGCTGTTTTTAAAATAATTAAACTTTTGACATTTTATCGCTTTAAAAGAAAATAGTTCAAAGATAACCGCATTCTCTTAACATAGAAGTAACATGAATTTGAAATTGAAATGTCTATAGAGTTAACTTGTTATTGTGAATTATTTTTACAGAAAATAAACTATCATTTTTATTTTTGATACTGGATATTGTGTTAAGTTTCATAATTATCTGCTGAAATTGCGACATCGGGTCCATGAGTAGAGAATCTGTCTAAGAGTTTAGTTAACATTCCAATGTATGTGAATATGTTCTGTGAAATAAATTACTCAAATAAACAGGTTGTCTGAAATATATAGATAATAACTTCTAACAGGGGTAGAATATAATTTAGCAGCAACAACACAAATGTAGGTTCGTGGTGCATTTATTTAGTGAAGAATACAATCGAGGAAAATTACGAAAATATTTGAACGGAATTTACAGCAGAATTCTCTTTTTTATGTAATTTGTAATATCACAAAAAAGAAGAACATTTGTAACTATCCGCATTGAAACATTTCTGAAATAAATTCGCCGTATTTCATACTATAAAAAACTTTACGTACCGCATCACTGCTTTAATTATAGTACGCCCTGTCTAATGCAAGTTTTGCATTCTTTAACATCACATATCGATCAACAGATAAGCAAAAGAGATTAAAGCTGATAATTCTTTTAAGTAAAAAAATCCTTTAAAATATTTTTCAATCATCAAAATTATCATCAAACCGATAAACATCATCGTTGAAACGGGAATAATTCAATATAGAAATAAATATAGTTGAATCCGGGCAATTAAATTTTATTATTAAACTGGGGTAACTGGGGTTATATTTTACCGGTTTCTTTTCTCTACTCGTCTGTAAAGTAACTTCCACAATTAATTTTGTGAAATACTTTTTTTATATAACTACAAACTCAAACAATTTTTATATCTATTCGAAAACTTTTCTGAAAATGTTTAAGTTCGAAATAATGCAGTCATTTATTGAACACCGCGTACATACCGGGTGTCCCAAAAATTGACAGATGGATTTTAAAATTCTATAACTTGCAAACGGTGACATATATTAAAAAAATTCTTGCAGGAGTGTTATGTAAGATGTCAGGAGTTTTTATGCTGTAATACTCAGTTTTAGTTACAAATAGCATCGACAGATGGCGCTGCAAGCAATAACCGCTAAATCCAGGCTCGATTTTTCGACCTCTCTCTTCTTCCATGCGAAAAAAGGAGATTAAAATGTATTGAATGCATCCCGAAGTACCAAAAATCGGTTCTGGACTGAGCGCCTATTGCTCTCATCGTCATCTATTGTTTGAAATTCGAACTAAAATCAAGAATCACAGTACAAAAACTCCTGCCATCATACATAACCCTCCTGCAAGAATTTTTTTAATATCTCTCACCGTTTGGAAGTTATTGAATTTTAAAATCCATCAGTCATTTTTGGGACACCCTGTAAATAATGATAAGATGAAGAATTCTTTTAACAAAGAGCTCTTTTAATATTGTGTATGGCGCACTGTTTCATTTCATAGACAAAAAATTGTAAGTACACAAGTGTTAAAATATTTTCCTACCTCTCTAAATAAAGCAACGAGAAATTTATAAAATTTTCTTTTTAAAATATCTTTCTTGTTAAAATTATATGCATGAAATCAACAAACAGTGTTATCATTTCTGATACTACTAATACAAATCGGTGACAGAAAAAATTCTTCGTTTAATTTATTTCATAATATTTCACATTTAGATAGTTTATATTTTGACTTATAAAGTAATGTAAAACAAATTCAGTTATGTCTATACATCGAAACTCCTCCATTATCCAGTCGGCAAATTTCTATTAATGGAAACTATTGCCAAACTATAGGGTTTAACGCCAAAATAAATGATAATGACGTCACATTCAATTGACGTCCGATGGATTACACTTGTTTGTTATGTCATCGAATAATTTTTAATTCAACGTTTATCAGTAATTTTAAAGATGTTTTACTGATTCATTAGTTATTTAAATAGTTTATATTCCATTACGTCCTTAAACGGAGACACCATGAAATTAAAAGGAAAAAAAAATGGTGCGATGTGTAGTTACGTAAAATGGATCCGTTTCAACTAGCGTCACAAACATTCATCATCCCATAGGGATAATGGAGAAAAATCTCTCTATTCTAAAAAAAAGTAACTACAGTCGCCGCCGCCGCCGCCGCCGCCGCCGCCGGTTTTGAATTTTTTGTGACCGGAGGTCTTTCTTCGTTAATATTAAGAAAAATAATGCATACAAAAATATGAAAATCGGTAGTATTATACAGAAATGTTTGATAAACACGCTGATGCAGACAGTTTTCAAATCGAAGAATTATTTTAAGAGATATTTAATGCTAAAGTTGGACAAAACCGTTTCACTAAAAAGTTTTATAGGAGCAAAATCTATTCATGGGAATTTAATCATTTTTAGATCATTTTATACGTTTGAAGTTCCCGGTGTGCAGATTGTATTTCTTTTTTTAATTTGGCTAATTTTTTGAGGTTTTATTTCTATTTTAAATTCAAATTTTCAGCATTTCTAGAGATATTTTTTTACAGAATTTAGAAAGTGATATTAATTTAAACTGTTGCCAACTGTATAAACAGCGGAAACAATAATGTTTGCTTCAAAAAAAAAAAAAAAAAAAAAAAAAAGATATTTATACGTGTAATAAATTAAAAATTTATTTACACGTGACTATTATAAACAGAAAAAAACATTTGGAATTAGAATTAAATAATTATGTACAAAAAACAGGAACTTATTAAAAATTACGTCATAAAAACTATAATTACACGTGAATTTTAAGAGAGAAAGGAATTTGTAAAATAATAAATTTATTAACATGCGTTAGAAGTCTTAAATAGGAGAAATTACGTCATATTTACGTCACATTACAGTTATTACATAAAATGAGCACAAAATTGCGCTAGACATTTATTTGATATTTTGAGAGGATACTTTTCAACTATTTTTGTTAGGAAAGCGCAAATAATATTTCATTTCTAACACAAGTATTTTCACGTGAATATTAAAAAGAGAAAGAATAGTTTGGTCAAAATTACGTCAGATTAAAAACGATTAATTTAAAATGTCTTATTTAAAAGAACTTTCTTTTCGTTTTGTTAAAAAATACGGGGAGACAAAGATTATGTTTACTTAATTCCTTTTATATTAGCTTAGTTTGAAATGTTTATCTTATTTTACTTAATCAAACACGAAAACAGCGATTGACATATGTATTTTTGGTACTACTTAGTTATCCCGTCGACCAAAAATCTATCATTCGCCAAACTATAACATTAAATGCCAATAATGGTTGATCGTAAATGTCACATTAACTTGACTTTAAGCACGTTACACGTGTCTACGTCATCAAGTTATTTTTATTTCGACGTTTTATTTGTATTTTTTTTAACGTTGCACTAATTTATTTGTTCTTTCGTTATTTAAAATAAAAATTATGTCAATTTGTATAATTTGGCGAGTGCTTTGGCGAGTTATATAATTTGGCGAAATTGGTCGACGGGTTAGTCAAGTAGTTCTGCAGCGGATTTGGCCTTAAAATTCCCCAGTCAACGAGAGATGAATAGAAATCCGTTTATAGGGAGATCGCCATTGTTTTTTTAATTATAATTCAATCTTCCGAAATCTTTTTAAAGCCGATCAAATTAGCGTACTTTTAGAGTCTGCGATGTCTGAACGGGGGTTGACGAGCGTAGCTCGTAGGGGGCAGAGCCCCCTAGTAATTTAAATAAATAAATATCCAATATTTTATTCCTGTTTTTATTCATACATTGTTGTTTTTATTGTTTACTGATAGATACTGATAGTTGACATTTTAGTCATTGGTACTTTTCTAATTCCTTTCTTTGTTTTTTAGATTCCAATGGAAACATTCATTCATTTGTTTATCTGGCGTTACAGTTTGGCGATAGTTTTTCTTATGGAAAGTGGTCGACGGAATAATGGAGAAGTACATATATATCCTAATACAGAATACATAAGTGGATGCTTCACCGATGCGGGTTATACTCTCGCTAATCGTGAAGTTCCAACTAAAAACTATTGACAAATTTATACAGATGATTACTCATTGTTTAGCTTAATTATACAAACGCAGTTTTTACCACCAGAAAGTAGAGAATAATGCTGAAACAGTGCTTTTTCAAAAACACATCCTCCTAAAGATTAAGTATTCATAAAATCTCAATAAAATTAAATTTTCTCTTGAACGAAATTTTCAAAATTTTCCGTGTTTTAGAAATAGCTAAAATTTAAGTAAATAATACTAAAAAATACTACATTAGCATGTAACGGCTACTTTCTCATGGTAAAATCGGTATTTCGATAACTATATTAGGTTTTGAATGCCTCTTTTCCCCTTGCCTGTGACGCCCGACGTCAATTCGGGAAACACAAATGCGCCAATTTTGGAATGCCCGTCCTGAGTTCGGGCAAGAGAAAAATCTCTGTTTCAAATCCGTGAAGACTGAACTCTGTTCGTTTAATGCATAATATGTAATTTACCATATCAATTTGGGTGTATTGATATTGCAAGTATCTTGAATGAGTTCAATAATGACACATGTAGCTCTTATAGTTAGTTAACCCCTTGAGGGGCGGTGGTATTTCTATGAAACCAGTTAGTTTTAATTCCCAAATGCTACAACGGCACCAGAATTTTGGAAAAAAAAATTCTGTTTATTATATATGCGAAATATAGCTTTTTCTTATTTAGAAATAAATTTGTTTTCAAATTCCGTTATCAATCATTAATTTCAACACTTTAGCAATGAAATTGCTTTGCCCCTGAAAGGGTTAAAGGGACACGCAAACGTGTTTGACGGCATTCATTGAATAGTTTGGTTCAGAACTTGTTTGAGCGTCGGAAATATATCATAGACTAAGGGAGATTTTTAAATGTATATTTATCTTGAAAATAAGGTCACCTGTTTTTTTTACTATAATTTGAGAAAAAATTACTTTAATCCATTAACATTTCACATATATGTGAAAATATTGATTATAGTAATTATTTCCTTTAATATTCTTTTAAAATAATCTATTTATAACATTTTGATGATAATAACGAACAAAATTAAAGAGAAAAATATTTCCATTTTTGGCACGTTTCTCTCAAATATATTCCACAAACAAGGGGTTAAAATTCTTCATAAATTAACATGGGATTTCTCAATCGGTTTGAACTGAAGAAACAAGTTATCCTTTAATTGGAAATTATGTGAAGATTAGAAATTTCTTTTAATGTCTTTTCTAGGAAAAATAGATTGTTACTTTGTCTCCTTTTAAATGATGCATATGTAGCGCCAAATGATTAAGAAATAATTTCGAAATCCTAAATGTGTTAGGAACAGAAACATTTCACTTTTTTCGTCTTTTAAGTAGTTATTGAGAAATAAAAATACATAATGTCCATTAAATTTACAGAGTGTTAAGTTCAGATTATTTGCTGCATTGAATCTCGTTAATGGATTTTCTGTGGTTAGCAGAGAGATTATTGAAAGACAAATTTAAATAATGTCTATGCAAATGAATTCGAAAAATGAAGTCTTTGCAAAAAGAAAAAAAAAAAATATATATATATATAAGGCAAATGAAAGATTAATTTTAGTATTTTTTCTTTTAAAACGATTTTTTTTCCTAATTGTTTATGCATTCTTCTACATTATGAAGTATATATCGATTGGCATATGAAGTATGTAATTCAATATATCGATTCAGAACAATATTTTTGCTGATAAATAGCATTTTGAGTTAAATAATTTTATTGTTGTTGTTCCAAAATGCAATTTTTAACATTTTTCAACAAAATTGAAAAGTGTTTATGCATTCATTTTACTGCCCGTCTGTCCGCCTTTCCACGCTCTAACTCCCGTAAATATACTGGGATTTTCATGCAATTGATAAACGTTATTTACTGTCACCAAGGCATGATTGGTATTGTATATGAAGAATGTACGATTAATAGTTCATTTACAGGGGCACTCAAAAGAAATGCATTACATTATAGTCAATGGGGAAAGAAAGTCAGTAGTGTATCTTAATGACAGCGCTATTTCAATTGTATTGAAATTTATATAAATCACTGAATTTCACTTCAAGATTATTGCTATACAATAGGGCAATACAATATATACAGGGCTGATCAAAGAATAATTTCCCAATTGTAGATAGGAACAGCTTCAGTTGGGTTTTCAAATGTGTTATGCGTTTCCATATGGTTGAATTAGACATAATATTTTAACTTATTAACCCGTTAATAGTCGCGCGTTGGTCTTTTCCCCGCCCGAAATTCGTTATCTTCCTGCAACTCATTTCCCATTAAAGTTATGATAGCCAAAGTCCGGGTAGCTGACCTTGAGTGTTCACACTCTTGTGTAGTAAAATTGCAAGTCATTCCTGCTATTTCTTAGCATTTTATCACATTCTTAAGTTTCAATCGGTCTAAATGACCGCGTTGTGACCACTTGCGTTAGTTGAATTTTTCCCCCTCGTGTTCATCCTTTCCCATTTCCGCGAAATCTGTGGGGGAAAGTTTCTTCGAAGTCCGGACTGTCTGCCTGTTGTTATTTCGTCTTTCTTTCTATCTGCTATTTTACCCGTTCATAGAATACTTTTTTTACTTTTGGAATGTGACTTAAAATTGTTTGATTATATTAGTTGTGAAGTCAGTTCGCACAAAAAACTGATGGATGGTCACTTACATTTTTTTTCATTGTGAAATATTGCGGGAATAAATTCTCAAATTGACAATGGAATTGAATAAATATGGAAAAAAAGGGAAATTCATCATCATTATTCCAAAGAACTTGCTTTCAATTTATTACCGGAACATATAAATGAAAGAAAACAGACAATAACACTGCCAAACCATTAAAAAAAAGAGAAGAGAATTTTGTGGGAATCAGTAAAAAAAAATTGCCGTATCTCCAAAATCTGAAAAGTATCGTTTTTGTACAATACAACAAATTCGAAAGACAAAACAATTTTCTCAGAAATGTAGTATGTATATCTGTGAAGAACATACATATAATTTATTTGTACAATAAGAAAAATAATGAGAATTTTATAATGTAGGTTAGAAATTATGAAACAAAAATCTCTTTTGGATAATTCAGTGAATGTTTATACTATGATTTTGAAAAATATTTTAAGTATTTTTCTAAAATTTATCTATTTTTAAATTTTCATACTGTAAGTAAAAACACATTTTTTTTAAAACAATGCCGCAGAAAATGTTTTATTATTATTATTATTATTATTATTGAAATCCAATAGAGGCTTGGGGGCGGTATCTAACAAATTTAAATTTGTTGTCCTTCATCAATTGTTCAAACTATTTTTCAGAATAATGTTTTCCAGAATATGAGAGAAAATTCATTTAAATTAAATTATTGCTGCATATTTATAATTTCGGAGAAAATTTTCTTATTGTTTTTATTATTTTAATGAATGTTATTATAAAACAATAAATTATAATATTAATATCTTATTATGAAATGTACAATTGAATACTTATTTTAATTAAATAGTTGCTGTAAAAAACATCCCTATTAAGATGAACCTTTCAATGGTTCTATTAATTAAAATAATTTATCCATCTTAGGATTTAAATCTACAATTGCAAATGTATTTAAATTAAATATATAATTTCAATAACTTATTTATTATTTACATTATATAAGCGAAGTTCGTATCCAGAGTTTTTATTCAAGGGCGCTGCTCCCACCCTGAAATAAGTACAAAAATTACAAATCGTGCATTTTCATTTGAAAAATGGATTTAATCACAAAATCTCGAGAGACCCCCCCCCCCTCCTCTCTCCCCTCATACACACACAGACATCCCACAAAATAAATAAATAAAACGTAGTAACAACATTTACATTTATAATTTCGAAGTTAATTATTTTTTACCTTTTTCTTTATTATATATATACATAATATGCTGGTAAATTAGTGGTATTGTGTTTGGTTTTTGTGTTGCATGTCATAGGTTCCATTTTTATTTTCAGTTTAATTGTTCAATTTAATGTCAGTGTAGTATATTGATGCTAAATTTATTTATTTTATTTTATTAAATGGATATAGAGTGCCGGAGTATCATAAAAATCTACCTAACTCTGATTATGTCCTTCAAAAACAAAACAAAACAAAACAAAAAATAAATAAATAAATAAATAAATAAAAAACCCCTATCACGAATTTAGATTCATAATCGTAAATGTTTTCCTACTAATTATTGATTCATAGTAACATCAGAAATTCAATCAAATCATTTACTATTTACTTTTAAGTATTTATGCAAAACGAAGAAAGAGTTATTAAAAACACTTATCTAGATGCCAACTGAATATATACTTAAGAGAAATAAATAATTGCTGTAAAATGTTGTGAAATAAAAAATTGCTGTAAAATGTTGTAAAATGAATAATTGCTGTAATCTTTTAAAGTTCAGTCAGTATTTTCACCCTACGTTATCCGTTTTCGATCATCTGATAACACCGGCAAGTTTCCCCTTCGTTTTCGGCCTGCTGGTAACGGCGGCAAATGGACCGAACGCGACTACTCTCGGGTTAAACGGTGCAGTTTTGTATCATTATTCTGAATGTGTTGGAAAGTGTTTTATATTCTATGCTTTACGGATGATTTTTTCTTTCTTGTTTATTTTTTTTTTAAATGTTAGTTCCTAGTTTTGAACTCTTTAAAAAAATGCAACGTGAATGTACACATGAAGCATTTTGAAATAATTCATAAGGAAAAAAATTTTTCAATTGGTATTATATTTTTACATTTTAAAAAGACTTCATGTTACTCATTCTCTTTTAACTTTCTGAGGAATACATGCAAGTCATTCTTTTGTATGTTTCTATGATTATCTGAATATACTTATTTTTGTTTTTTATTCCTGCGAATGGCGTGTGTTTTTTCATTAAGACAAAATACAAAGGTAAGAAACAATTATTTATTAACAATGAACCGAAAATGTAAAAGGAAATGAACAGGCATTCGTGTCAATCACTTTTAAACATGATCACCAAATCTACTTGTAAATTCGAAAAGCTGACAGAGTGGTTTAAATGGCAAGCTATTTAGAAACGTGGTTACTCTTGTGCCAGTTTGATAATGTTAAGTAAAGCAATCCAACGCAAACGCTCTCACATATTAAGGGGACTTTCTAAATTAGGAGACCAAAAAAAGCAATTTTTTATGATTTTTGTGAGAAAACTTTATGATGGATCTTTTTTGAAATTTTAACAGTTTATTGTACATATCTTAAGGTATACACAAGAATTTGTTTATTAGATTTTGTTGTTTCTACTCTAAGTTATAAACAGATATGTTCAACTGCTATGGAAAATTTCGTCTGGACGGTGGGCATGATAGCGCCTTGTAGAATTATATGAAACACAAAAATAATTTTTTTTCGTAAACTTCGTGAGTATGGCTTCTAGTTAAACAAAAGAAACCCATAAATTTATTTAAAAAAAAGTTATGTAATGGCTGATTTAAAAAAAAAAATATTTCTGTTAAAATAATTCGTTCTTATTTGTTAATAACTTTTTTTTAAATAATTTTAGTAAAAGCTTTAATTCATATCGAAGGCAATCAAATAAGCTTTAATTTAAAAAAAATCAAGATGATCCATTGAGTATTTTTTTTTTTTTAATCTTGCCCACCGTGTCAAAAAATGTGGTTGAACATATTTGTTTATAACTTAGAGTAGAAGCAACAAAATCTTAAAAAAAAAAATTATTGTGTATACCTTAAGATATGTACAATAAACTGTTAAAATTTCAAAAAGATCCATCATGCAGTTTTCTTACAAGAAAATTATAAAAATGTGTTTTTTTTTTCTCCTAATGTAGAAAGTCCCCTTAAGGGGTCAGGTACCTTTTAAACTCTCTGAACAAAATCAACAAAAATATTCAAAGCATGAATTAGTGGATCTTCAAAGCCTTTTTATGTATAAACATGAAATTTTGACTATTGATTAAACAGATTTTGCTTTTTAATATACTACCATTAGAAACTGACCAATCTTTCACAGAATTTATGTAGTGTTGAAGTTAAAATAGCTCTTTTTTACCACGCATGATATCTTCAGAACGTATGTATGGATTGTTAAGAAATTTGATATAATTAATAGAAACATATGCCTTTTTTAAATAGTCTACCCTTAGGTCAAAATTATTTTATTAACCATGTAAAAAAATTACTTTTGTGAAAAAAAATTAATTTTTAATGAATAAAAATAGTCATAACTAAATATCTTACTATTGTAAATACTTAAATGTAGGTCATACGTTCTGAAGACACCATGCGCGGAATGACTTAAAGAGAAATAAAATGAGTTATTTTAACTTCAATAATCCATAAATTCTGTACAAGGAAAGTCACTTTCTAATGGTAGTAAATTTAAAAAATCTAATCTTTTTAATCAACAGTCAAAATTTCATGTTTATACATAAAAAGGTTTTGGAGATAGACTAATTAAAACTTTGAAGGTTTTTGCTGATCTTTGTCGGGTTTAAAAGGTACAAGAGCCCTTAATTGATGGTGGAATCCACCTGCGTGATATAACTAGTCCCATACTGACCGTCAAATTCAAGAATTTCTGCAAAAGATCATCTGGGAAGGGTGGAAGCCCCCCCCCCCCCCCCCAAAAAAGCAAAATGTGCGTGTATGTAAATTGTTAATGGTTTGTATCTAGTTCAAATATAAATGCGAAGATAGGCAAATAATACGAAGAGTCTCTCATAACAAAACAGTTCCTTTTAGCCCCGGTATGCTATTTCTTTCTCCCAGCTTATTTTGCCTCCAATAAATAACGTTACTTTGTATACGACAGTCGTAAAACAAAAGCCGATGTTTAATTGTGCGATTAAATACTCTATAGTATTTTTTAAAATTTCTAACCATCGCACATTTTCAATGTTTATACCGTCGTATTGGGGAAAAAAAGTAATTTTTAATGCAATTTGTTTGAAAACTGCATCACCATTTGTTTTTGAAATATTAATTTTTTTGTAGTTTTTAGCGACATTTGTTTCACTTTGGCAACTCAAGTACTCCATTTCTATGAAAGTATTGAAAAAATTGTTGAAAAATAGCAATTATATCTTTTTGTTGCCATTTTCTCATGAAAATTGAAAAAAAGAAAACGTGCTATTTTGATAAAGATATAAATGAAGGATTTATGATAAAACATGGAGCTATTATAAACTATATTTAATTTTAAGTATCTATATTAATGCAAATGACGTCATTTTACATAAAATAAAAGTGTGTGCTTTAAGTCTTAAAATTGAAATATGTTTTGCAGTAGAGTCCCGATTATTCGAGTCCCGCTTAACCAAGTTATTTTCTTCTAATGGACTGGTTGCTTCTATTATTATGAAACAGCCATCATAAATGAAGCGTTAGGTGAAGATGAAAGAGAAGCCGTAAAAAGTTAGAACTCTGATTTTCTGGTCAGAATGGAGGAAAAAAATGGCCATAACTATTTTTGAAAAAAAATTACGGCCATTTTTTTCCCATTCTGACCAGAAAATCAGAGTCTTAACTTTTTACGACTGCTCTTTAATCTTCACCTAACGCTTCATTTATAATGGCTGTTTTATAATAACATAAGCCACCAGTCAATCAGAATAAAATGAAGTAATGGAAATGCCGGGGGCGACACTAAATTCTGAAAAAGCAGAATTCCTGTTCTCTAGTTCTATAGGTATAGTACAGGAACATGAATCAGGACTCACACTAGAACGAAACATATTGCGATGGTGGTTTGTGGACAATACCACTCGAATTAAAGACATAATTCTTTACATCCATACTATAACAGACATTATTAATAACGATAAGGACTCCATGTTCATTTTAACTCACTAGATAACTCACAATAGCTCACTAGATGCAGTTTTTATTCCATAAGATATTCGACGTGCGAACAACAACAGACGATAAAGACTGCCTATGCCAAATGACAAATACAAAAGTCTGGTGGAATGCATAAGGAGGTGCGCCCAAAACAGTGCCAAGGCAAACCGTAACACAAAGATTTGAATGGCATCCAGTGACTTTTTCCTGTGTCCTAAAAGGAGGATAATCTATCTACGCCATGATCGTGTGGGCAAGGTAAAAACTTGTAGCGTAAAGAAGGGTACTCCGTAAACGCAATGTAAATCAACGCCAGCCAGTGAAACAGTCCATGCGGAAAGCAGTAGTAGCTTCCCTTCTTATCAGTTAGAAGTTCTTTGGGTAAATTACCGATACCACGTGACTTTTTTCAGCCTCGAAACCAGATTTGGAATAAAGTCCATTCAATTACCTGAAACAAGGTACTCTTCAGACGATGATGTGGAAACAGCTCCCGAGAAATTGCTCAATGGGCTAGAACGTGATTTCTACGAAGCCATGTTGAAAAAGTTAGTCCTGCGTTCAGATAATTGAAAATAGATTTGCTGATTATGTGAAAAAGCGATCGGCAAGTATGCCTCTTAATTCTCTTTTGTATTTTCGGTCGATTGTTAATAAATATTTTTTATTACCACTGTAACATTTTATTTTGGATCTATCCTCGTATATTTTTAATAAAACTAATTCATATCAGTACAGTTTTGTCTAAAGCATGACATATTTGTCATAAATTATTAATGTGAAATAAATTACAGAATTTAATTAGCAAACCTGCAGGTTAAGAATACGTTCACGGAAATATACTTTGCATCATTTGTTTCTAAATGCATTTCTAAATACATAAGTTTTTCATAAAATAAACAACACTAGAATTCGTTATGCACTAAATATTAAGAGCAATTGAATTGTTATCAAATGCAATTGTGGATGCTATCTCAAATAACTTTAGAAAAGTAATCATGTTATAATTTTGAGACATTCTCGAAGGTGCTGAACAGGTGCTGAACAGATGCTGAACATGTGAGCAGCATTGAGGGGTTTCCTAGATGATATCAACTTAACACCCAGTCTAGGAAATGAAATATCTTATTTTTTGTAAGCCATTGGGTTAAGTTAAACTGTAGTTTAGAACTACTTAAGAGAAAAAATTGAGAAATTAAAAAAAAATAATAATTAGTTAAGTACAAAAATGGATAAAGGTTAAATTTTAAGCTAAGACTTAAGATGATTAAAATCGATAAAAATTTTAAAGTATATTATAAAATGGTCTAGCTGTAGTTATAAAACTACTATACTGAAGGATTAAAAAGGAGAAAAGCTAACATTGTTCAGAAAGGTACGTGTGAATTTCTATACACATATTTTTTTATAGCAAAAACAATTAATGGGAATTTAATCACTTTTAGATCATTTTATACGTTTGAAGTTCCCGGTGTGCAGACTTTATTATTTTTTTTTAATTTGACTCTTTTTTTTGAGGTTTTATTTCTATTTTAAATTCAATTTTTTTAGCATTTCTAGAGATATTTTTTACACATTTTAGAAAGTGATATTAATTTAAACTGTTGCCAACTGTATAAACAGTGCAAACAATAATGTTTGCTTCAAAAAAAAAAAATGTACTTGTAAATAAATTAAAAATTTATTTACACGTGACTATTATAAACAGAAAAAAAAACATTTGGAATTAGAATTAAATAATTATGAACAAAAAGCAAGAACTTATTAAAAATTACGTCATAAAAACTATATTTAACGTGACTTTTAAGAGAGAAAGGAAATTGTAAAATAATAAATTCATTAACATGCGTTAGAAGTCTTAAATAGGATACATTACGTCATATTTACGTCACATTACAGTTATTACATAAAATAAACACAAAATAATATTGCAAAACAGTTTAAATTTAGAAATTGCGCTAGACATTTATTTGATATTTTGAGAGGATACTTTTCAACTACTTTTGTTAGGAAAGCGCAAAAAATACTTCATTTCTAACAAAAGTATTTTCACTTGAATATTAAAAAGAGAAAGAATAGTTTGGTCAAAATTACGTAAGATTAAAAACCACTAATTTAAAATGTCTTTTAAAAGTACTTTCTTTTCGCTTTGTTAAAAAATACCGGGAGACAAAGACTCTGTTTACTTAATTACTTTTATATTAACTTATTTTGAAATGTTTAACTGATTTTACTTAATCAAAGACGAAAACAGCGATTGTATCTTTGGTACTACTTAGTTACCCAGTCGACCAAAATTCTATCGTTCGCCAAACTATAACATGCCAATAACGGTTGATCGTAAATGTCACATTAACTTGACTTTAAGCAAGTTACACGTGTCTACGTCATCAAGTTATTTTTATTTCGACGTTTTGTTTGTATTTTTATTATTGTTGCACTAATTTATTTGTTCTTTCCTTATTTAAAATAAAAATTATGTCAATTTGTATAATTTGGCGTGTGGTTTGGCGATTTATATAATTTGGCGAAATTGATCGACGGCATAATCAAGTAGTACCTCAGCGGATTTGGCCTTAAAATTCTCCAATCAAAGAGAAATGAATAGAAATCCATTTACACGGAGATCGCCACTGTTTTTTAAATTATAATTCAATCTTCCGAAATGTTTTTAAAGCCGATCAAATTAGCGTACTTTTAGAGTCTGCGGTGTCTGAACAGGGGTTGACGAGCGTAGCTCGTAGGAGGCGGAGCCCTCAGAGTTAAAAAAAATAGCAAGAATAAAAAAAAATACTCTTGGCATACATTATGAAACACTTTCCAACTCTTCAAGGGGACAGATTCCCTTCAACCGGTCAAAAATGCTTTAAAACTATTTCGATATCCACATCTTTTCAGAAACGAACTAATAAAGCAATTTTAATGAATTGTTTTGGATTGTTCAGTATAGTATTACTTGTTATAATAAACAAAACAGATTGATGAAACATATTTAAATTTACTAGAAAACTCAAGTAAATAACCTATTGTTTTTTTTTTTTGTTGTTGTTGTTTTCGCAATTACAATATATCACTTGGCGCATGATATCTGCTGTTCATTTTAATTTATTAACATTAAAGAGATTTTAATTTAAAGATAACACATCGGTTAGTATAATGAACTAAAATCTTTTAATTATCTTTATTTATAATATTTAGAATTAATAATAAAAAATAAAAATAGAAAATCTGAAAATTTTGTCGCGTATTTTTTTTAAATAAAACTTTTATTATTCAAGATATTTCTAGTATTTTAGTTCATTTTATGCAGAAGTATAATATTAATGCACTCAGAAAATTTTAACCCGTTATCTCCCTATTCTAAAAAAAAGTAACTTACGCTGTCACTGCCGCCGGTTTTGAAATTTTTGTGACGGGAGGTCTTTCTCCGTTAATATTAAGAAAACTATTGCATACAAAAATATGAGAATCAGCGGTATTATAGAGAAATGTTTGATAAACAAGCTGAGGTAGACAGTTTTCAAATCGAAGAATTATTTTAAGAGATATTTAATGCTAAAGTTGGACAAAATCGTTCCATTAAAAAAGTTTTATATGAGCAAAAACTGTGCATGGGAATTATTTCATTTTTAGATCATTTTATACGTTAAAATTTACCGGTGTGCAGACTGCATTAAGTTTTTTAATTTGACTCATTTTTTAAGGTTTTATTTCTATCTGAAACTCAAATTTTCAGCATTTCGAGAGGTATTTTTTACTTATTTTAGAAAATGCTATTAATTTAAACTGTTGCCAACTGTATAAACAGCACAAACAATAATGTTTGATTCAAATTAAAAATTTATTTACACGCGACTATTAAAAACAGATAAAAAATTTCAAATTAGAATTAAATAATTACGTGTAAAAAGCAGGAACTTATTGAAAATTATTTCATAAAAACTATATTTACACGTAAATTTGAAAAGAGAAAGGATATTGTAAAATAATAAATTCATTAATATGCGTTAGAAGTCTTAAATAGGAGAAATTACGTCACATTTACGTCACATTACACTTATTCCGTAAAATGAACAAGAAATAATATTGCTAAACAGTTTAAATTTAAAAATTGAGCGCAAATAATATTTCATTTCTAGCAAAAGTAGTTTTCACGTGAATATTAAAAAGAGAAAGAAATGTTTGGTGAAAATTATGTCACATTAAAAACGATACATTTAAATGACTTATTTAAAAGAACTTCCCTTTCGCTTTGTTAAAAAATACTGGGAGACAAAGACTCTGTTTACTTAATTCATTTTATATTAGCTTATTTTGAAATGTTTAACTGGTTTTATTTAATCAAAGACGCAAACAGCCATTGTATCTTTTAACAGCATCTGATTTTTCCTTAAACTTCCCTAATCAAAGAGAAATGAATAGAAACCCGTTCACAGGGAAATCGCCAATGTTTTTTAAATTATAATTCAATCTTCCAAAATCTTTTTAAAGGCAATCAAATTAACGTGCTTTTAGAGACTGTGGTGTCTGAACGTGGTTAGGCGAGCGTAGCTCGTAGGGGGCCGCGCCCCCTAGTTATTAACAGTTTTTGAGAAATCATGCGCGCAGTGATATATATTATTTACGAAAAAAAATAGGTTACTTAATTACGTTTTCCTAATTAATTTAAATATTTTTCATTAATCTGTTTTATTTATTGTAACAAGGAATACTATACTTAAAAAAAAAAAAAACATAAAAAAAAATCGCTGAATTTGCCTAATTAGTTACTTTCTGAAAAGGTATGGAAATTCAATCAGTTTTCTACATTTTTGACAGGCTGAAGGTGAACTGCATCATTAACAAAACTTCACTGTTTAAAACTAATTAAACAATTGTCTAATTAAACAATTTTGTAAACGCATAGGACATTTGAAATCCCAATATCATGAGTAATAGGAAAATATCCGAACTATTTTATACAGTATTGCATATAATGTATAGATCTGTATATGAACTACATACTACGCTAAAATTTAGTTCAGTTAGGTAACTCATAGCACAGCTGTAATTTCGCCTTATAAAATTTCCGTCAATAATCGGAAATGTACTCAAGATGTTTTGGGCTGCTTGTATATCATCTATAAGATTTATAGAAGATATACCAAGTAAAAGGCAAAAAATATTTAATTTGAAAGCACATATCACAACTTAAAACGCACTTCCAACGATTATTGTATTTTGACTTTACTGTAACCGAATTATTTTGGGTGTCACTGTAAATGAACGATGGAAGTTATGCACACCATATTCTATAGCAAGCCTCTTGTTGGGTATCCCAGTAATATAGTTCAATTTAAATATGTTTGAAAGAGCGTAACATCAATAAAATTCACCTCAAATATTTTTTTCCCAGACCGTAATGTAACGAAATTCTCTTGAGTGTCCCTGAAATTGAACTATATTCTGTACATGCTCTATTTTCAATATTTAACTAGCCATAATAAACCTCATTAACATATATCAATTGCATGGAAATCTCAGTATATTTACGAGAATTAGAGTCTTTACAGGCAAACAAACCGAATCCATAAACACTTTTCAACTGCCCTAAAAATATATATATAAAATGAAGACTAAGCTAATTTTTGAAGTAAAGCTTTTTGCTGAAGAAAAGCTATTTTTTTTGTTTTAATTCTAATAATTTAAAATATATTTTCCATTAAAATTGTTGCATTCTTATAATGTAAAACAAATGTTTTAGCTGCAATACAGTGTGTACCTGAAATGCTTCAATAAACTTTGAGGGATGATAGTACTCATGAAGACGAACAAAAAATGCAATGGAATACGACGCATGGACAAACTGAGACAAGAAGGATGCACTCCATAAAATTATTTATTGCACAGAATATGTAGAACACAGCTCATAATGTCCAGAGAAAACAAATATTTTACAACAATTGTTCAAAGTGTCGACCGCGGACATTATTACACAGAGTACATCTACAAAGGAACGACTGGCGGACACGCTGAAATTTGCATACGTGGATTTCTGCTCACAGATTTGTTGGATTTCTTCCAAGTTTTTATTATCTCTTTTTGACCGGACATGCACAAAGTGAATGGGAAACCAGCTTCGTGCTACTAGCTAGTTCTGCAGAAAAGCAGCATGCGGGATTTCGATATTTTCATTAGTTTTGCGATTTTCAGGCTTTAAACGTCATTTTCAACCCCATGTACCATTGCATTTTTGTTCGCCTTCATGATTACTATAATCCCCCTAAATGTGTTGAAGCATTTCAGATACACCCTGTATAAAACTTTTTAAAATAGAGATTGTATAACTTTTAGACATACGTGTGGTGCACAAATTAATATTTCATAAGGAGCGAAATATAGTTATGTACTATTTTAAAGTACACAATGGCAGCCAACGTACGAGCACAATGATAGCTTTAATTTAGTTTCAGACAATTTTTACTACTTTATTTATAATAAAATCCAAGTGTAGGAAAGTGTCGGTAACCACTGCGTGTCGAACCCATGCATCTTACCAGTCGGCGATAAGATGGAGCCGTGTTAGGCTTTATTTCGATTTGAGAAGAGTATGAGAAAAAAAGTATCCGACTAAATACAAACGTCCTCTACCTCAACTGACCTCTGATTAACATATTTTATCTTTAAAACTTTTTAATTGCAACAATGATTCGCAACAAACAAAATTCATACTTTTCCACTTATGTTACAAAGTGTGCAAAATGAGTGTTTGTGTGTTTCGCTGTGTAATTATCATTTGTACTCCAATATTTGGCAGTATAATTACGCATAAAAGAACCATCCTTTTTCATTCAATTAATTTTTGTCCATACTGTTGATATATATTATATCTCAGATATAAAAAAGAAAGACTTCCTTTATGTAAAATTATGTTACGATAATTTTATAAATATATCCAATTTCCTTCGAAATGCTAAATAGAAATGGAGAGACAACGGCGTACTTTAAATTTAAAATAATAATTCACATTGTTCCGATTTAAAAAAAAAAAAAAATATTTTCAAATTTTACGCATATTCCACGGTTTTTATGTAATTCGAATAATTTTATATTTGATTGAGCTCTCTGAAAAAATAATTTAAATGCGATAATATAAATCGCTTTTCTAAAGTGCTCCTAATTCTGTTTTTTAATTTAACATATTTTAATAATATTATTTCTATTAAGTATCTATGTATGTATGTATGTATGTATGTAAGTACACGTATGTATGCATGCATGTATGAATCTTGACAATTTCATATACATTCTTAAAAGTGAAATAGACAAATTGTACTTGTAAATTATTAATACAAAGCTTCTTTGCAATCAATTTCCGAGTAAATTATTTAAAAGCCGCAAAGCAGAATGAAATGTTTTCGATAAATTGAAAAATGAGATTCAAATGTCCCTCTCATCTTACTCCGGAAATCAGTCCTTCCCTTTTCAGGTTGGAACATTAAATATACGAGAGAAATAGGAGTTATTCAAACACAAATTTCACTACCTGCATAATGCGTCATAGTACTATAATGAAGTGATCGAAAAAGTATCAGGGAAGTATAGAAAATGATTGTTGGACTAGATATGCTGAGATAGGCTGAAATTTATATATTTTGAGAAAAAAAAATATGTTTTATAATTGTATATACAGCTTAAAAGAATAGCCTAAAGTAAATGATTTTATCTGTGTATCTAATGTGCTGATACATAGCTAAATACTACATAATGGTTTGCTCTATTACCAAATTATTTATGCAAGATTTTTTTATTTATATTCATACGATTTACAATATCATTTTCCTAACTCAAAACAAAGGAGGTAAGTATAAGCGGAAAACTAAGTGAATATAACCATATGTTCTATTAATCGTTATCCCTTCATTACATATTGGTTTGTCGCAATCTAAGATGGTTTAAATACTATAGATTATATGTGCTGATCTACAAATATGTGATTTATCTTTATTAACTGATCAAGAAAACAACTCTGAGCAGTCTCGTTGCGGGTGAATGTTAGTTTGGGGACGATAAAATACTACAGACAACTAAAAATCTCCGAGATCTGGATTATGCCTGATTATCACACATCGATGGTTGTCAGCGGAACAATCCTTATCGAGCGCGAGTTCATTTGGCTATGACTGAGCGATGTTGCGGTCCCCGGCGTCCCAATCAATGGAGGTTCTAATCGCCGAAGGCTATTGTTTTGACTCCTGATTGTTTTGATTGTTTTTGATTACTGTTTTTAACTGCTCTGCCCAAAGAGCGCAAAACGTTTTGACACATTTACAAATTCATTTTTTAACGGAAAGATATACAATTGGAAAGCCTAGCCATGGAAGCGATTTGGAATTGAACTGTTTTTTCCATTTTTTAACCAACCAATTACCTATTGAGTTATGAGCGTTTTGAATCACGTGACAAACATATTTTCGCCCGCTCTCGAGTGCTTATTCTCCATTCGCGCGGAAACTCGGTTCAAAACGTCCACTTTGACGCTATTTTCTGAAAGATCTATTACGTTTGCAAAAAAATGGAAAAAACAGCTCGATGACATAGTTTATGAACAACTACACCAGCTAGTTTCATGCATTTTCGAACAAAAATAAATTAAAACTTATGTCAGAAAGTTGCTTTTTTGGATTTCAGAACACCCTTAAGTGAGATAAATAACATATTTGAAGATCAGTTTGTTTAAAAAATTTAAGTAAAAAATAGCACTGCCTCGGTTATAATAATGGTGTCAATAAATAATATTAAAATTTAGATGGGAAAACACACAAACTATCTAGACACATCAAATAATTTCTAGAAAGATCAGTATAACTGAAAATTCCACGAATATACATTGAGAGATCACCTGAAAATATTTTACAGTATTTGAATTTAATGTAATAATGTAATAATGTCGAATAAAATAACCTTGTTTTTGAATACGCTTAAAAATATGTCAAATACATCGATATGTCATAACACATATCATATTTTTTTTATTTAGAAAACACTTCCTTATTAAATTGTGAAAATAAAAAAACATACTGGGCATCCTTTGAATAAAAAAATTAAATTTCTTAGAAGTATGATAAATGTTTTACATACTACATATTATTATCTATTTAAATCTTGAAGTAGCAGTCTTGTTAAAAAAAAAAATAATAATGAAGACTATTTAAAAAAATACTATATAGGGTAATCGATCTCAATCGCAATATATTAAGTAAGCTAGAAAATATGTAAATTTACCCTTTAATATAATAAATCATTACGATAAATATATATGAAAATATTTTGCGAATTACGTATGAAATGCCTTTTGAATAAAAATTAAAAATGCATTTACTTTTATTTTTAAATTAAGAGGGAGATTTATGCACTAAAAAAATAATGTTTAGATAAAAGTAAGTTTTATTAGAAGGGAAAAAATAGATAGATGTAGTAATTTTTTATTATAATATTTGCATTCTTTTTCTCGTGTCAAATCTGCTAAAAATATTTCCCATTGTAATTAATGGACAAATTCTATATTACAATAATTTATAGAAACCTATTTAAGAGCGTTTTCCTTTAAACATACATATAATTAAAAGGAAAAAATCTTACAAAAATGTTATATATTCGCTAAGAAATGGATTATCGCACATTAGTATATATGACCTTGAGGGTATGCAGAAAATATGGACACTAGAATATCAGAGAAGAATACTGAAAATTATCTCTGGAGCTCTTTTACTTGCAAATACTACACTGGTTATCAAAAATTAAGGAAAACTCACAAAATGCTAATTTTCAAACACGCGAACCCTCAAAAGGAAATAATATAATTCGAGTAATTACTATCTCTATAACACAGTTAGTCCATATAACATCTCATTCATGTTACACATGGTCACAAGTGTCACAGTCACTAAGGTGAAGCAAAAAAATAGTAAATTCCATACATCTCATTGTGAGTCTCAAATGATCACTATATGTGACTCCACTGGGACGTCACTGTGACTGCTGCTTTATGACGAATCACCATGTGACTTTACAATGTAGTTACATTGTGACTCTCATGTGACTGTCATTTGTAGACTCAATTTCAAAGTCATCGTGAACGCTGGATTGTGATAAGTTACCATATAATGTCACATTAAAGTCACATGATGACTTTCAGGTGACAGAGAGACTACTGTGAAGTCACCATTGTGCTGTTTTGGGAAAATCCTCCATGTGGCTATAATAGGATATTATTTGGTGACTTATCATAATGCAACGTTCATGATGACTACGAAATTGAGTCTCAAAATGACAGTCACATGAGAGTCACAATTTAACTACATTGTAAATTCACCTGATGACTCGTCACAAAGCAACAGTCACATTGATTTCTCAGTGGAGTCACATATAGTGATCATTCGAGACTCATAATGAGATGTATGGAATTTCCTTTTTTTTTTTGCTTCACCGTAGTGACTGTGACACTTGTGACCATGTGTGACATGAATGAGATATTATATGGGCTAGCTGTGTTGTAGAGATAGTAATTACTCGAATTATATTATTTCCTTTTGAGTGTTCGCGTATTTGAAAATTAGCATTTTGTGACTTTTCCTTAATTTTTGATAACCAGTGTATTAATAAGATTTTATATATGTACTAGGTGGCTCTGTCACTGCGCCTTCGTCGAGTAACCCCAAACAATTAGTTATTCATGGTCTTACGAGAATCCCTTGTTTCGCTAACTTTTTTAATATAATTGCATTTTTTTTTTTACTAGCAGGCTATGCCCGCTGCGCTGGTCCATTTTTTGAAACGAATCTAGACTCAAACGAAAAGGTGAATTTAACCTTCTATGTTAACCCTTGAGGGCCAAACAAAAAGTCTCTAAATATTAAATTCTTAGCGGAATAATCGAAAAATTTTATTTTTAAATAAGGAAAAGCAACTATTTAGCGATTTTCCTCCAAAGTTAAAAATATAAAATTTGGTTAAAATTTTCTTGTAGAAATCTTGTTTAAATTTGGTGGGATATATTTTATCTCACCGTCCCTCAAAGGGTTAAAGCAGTATAGACCATCACCTGGAATGTCCTTCCGCATTGCTGAAAAAGATGCGAACGCCACTGCGATATTATGCCTTGACAAAATTTGGTCAGTTAACCCTTAAATGCCGGGTATTACTTTTCGGCAACATACCCAATTTAGATTCTAAAATACTATTAGAATAATATTGAAGCTATAATGCCTAATGTTTCCAATAAAATACATTCTGAAAACATTATTAAATCGATTTTCAACATTTAGATGGCAACACTTGTGCTGTTTAAGAATAAAGATAAATTTATTTTTTAAATTGTTGCTACTTGTTCTTTTTGTTTTGTTTGGAAGCTTGCGAAATACCCTATTTTGTTCTGCATAGTGAGTAAGTAAAATTTATTTCTTATTATAGTTCCTGAAATTCTTGTGTGCTTAATATTATAGAATTGTATCAAGGAAAATTATTTTTCCAATTAAAGACCAGTATTGCCAATTAGTAACAAACTGTTTTTTGGCCGTAAACTATACTTAAAACAAAATATGATTTTTTTAAGTACTTTCCCCTTGATTTATTTAAAAAATGAAAGCCGAAAAATATTATTACAATGATTTTGGAAAAATCAGGCATTTAAGTGGTTAAGAAACAACTCTTTCATTTAACCATTTGTAGTAGAGTTTGTTATCGAAATGTTATAACAACAGCAATTAAAATGTACTCTAGTCATCACACTATTAAATTAGATAGCTAGCAATACAATGATTGCAGAGATTGATCATTGAACCTTAAGAATATTCGGATCGTTCATTTTCATTTGTTAGTTCTTGAACTCCTATCCTCTCACCTTGCGCTGTACGTGGTTCTGGTAGTTTAAATACAATCGCATTACATGCTGCATTTCATTTTTTAATAACAGTCCTCTTCTCGCAGTTCTACTACTGTTTTCCATCTGTATATTGGAGCAGAGTAAATAGAGGCGAAAACGTAAAAGATTATATACAGGCAAAGAAAAGTGCTTAACTTAGATATTTATTAGAACAGTGAAGCATAGAAAAGTGGATTTTCTAAACAGTTTGAATGAAATTAAAATTACGTCTGTTCCACTGCCTATTATAGGCCAGTTGCCAACATGCAACCATTAAATCGGGAGAATAAACACAATAATTTAATTTTGCAGAAAAATAAACCTTTATTTTGAATCCAATAAAATATTTCTAACCTTCTGTAATCGGTTCCATTAGGAGTGCTGACGTTAAATATTGGAACTGCTTGCAACGATACTGTTACAAATGTGCCAGACTTATTTATAAAACGATATTAACTACCCGCGTTCAGTTACGTTCTGTTTAATAATGTCAAATGGGTGTTGACACATTTATAGATTTTTTACAAACAAAACTCCGAACATTAAATAGAACTAACAATGATGAATAAAGTTAGTTATGCAAAATTTTTACCAATATGCTTTTCGGTGAATACTTTAACAGAAGATTTATTTCGCATTTTTATAATGAGCATAGAAACACGGACAAACAAACAGGCTATCTATTTCCTCTATATTCAAGGTTAAATAATTCTCCAGTCTGTTGCATAAATCAACCCGATATTGAAAGTAATTGTTAATTTATCACTAAGTTTAGCTGGTATGGTGTACGAAAACAGATGTTTCTTATTCAGACAATTCGAAATTTTATCTAATGGTAATTTCACATACTTTGCCTCTTATCTAGGTTGAAAAGATGTATCGGAAAATATTGCTAACGTAAAGACATTGCTGGTGGATATATTTTTTTTTAAAAAGGAAGATGGTACTAATAAGACGAGGAGCACACCAAAGACGTTGTTTTTATAAAATTTTAAGTTATATAGTTGTGTCTTCATCTCAGTAAGTATTCAAAAGTTTTTTTTTTCAATCATTTTTTTTGCTGTCATAAGATATTTTTGCTGTTATTTGCTTATTATTAAATGTTTTTCCAAGTATGTCCGATGTCGTCCGCCGCAAAGATACCCAGGTGGCTATCTCAGGCTGGTAGCAACAAGCGATCTCAGCACTTTGCGACGAGCCTAACTCTGAAACGTAGATAATCTCAACACAAAGAAACTCCTCAGGAGATTCAACACTGAGAATTAAAATCTAAATGTAAGTATAGAAAAGTAGTTGTTCACAGGCTTTTGGAGAGGGAAGATCTCCCATCCATGGAAAGAGTAAAATGTAATCCTTAAGTTCGGCTAGCAAGCCGAAATTCCAGTAATCCTCCTACTGTATATAATCGTGAGTGTAACTTATAATATAGCCAAGATTTTAAATTAAATATGAATAGTTTTCAAAATATGACTCTTCATTTTATCAGAAGTACTGTAACCGTACTTCACACACACACACACACACACACATATATATATACATATACATATACTTTATATATGTGTAATCCTAACGATTTTATAAAACGAACTTGTGTAATGATTTTCTGAGACGAATTTATGCAATGATTTTTTAAACGAATTTATGAAACGCTTTAATGCAACACGCTGACAGTAATGCAATTTTGGTATGCTGTTACAGTGCCCAAAAGCGCATTTTTCCCCTAAGAGGTGTATATAGTTTGTACAAACAGGGCTATACAAATAATTGAATTACACTAACTCTTTTGAGCAGAAATTACTCACAATGCATTAGAGTGTCATGTTACATGAAATGCTACGGAATTTCTATCTATATTACTAATGCTTATTGCGAGATGCTCTCAATTGAAAAATAAACGGTTGAAATTTATAGTTTTTTTTTTTTCAAGAACAGCAGCAATATATTTAGGTGGATTACACTTTGTTACCAATTATTGCTACATGAGCTACATTTTAGGGTTCCGTACATAAAAAGGTAAAAACGGAACCATTACAAGATCACTCCTGTGTCTGTCCGTCTGTCTGTCTGTCTGTCACAGCCATTTTACTCGTAACTATGGAACGTGGAAAGTTCAAATTCGGGGAAGTAATAAAGACCATTGACCCACATATTTTCAGATTAATAAACATTCATATATATATTTAGTAAACAAGTAGAGGGGCTAATTATGCTACTTGAAAAAAAAAATTTCTTTGTATATCATGTGGGGTATCCTGTGAAAGCTTTTGTAACGCTGAACTGAAAAATACATTCCTTTTAATTTTAGGTATTATATTTTCAAAGATATTCTTGAAAGTGTAGCGCAAAAATATGTCCTCCCCCCCCATCTAATTCCGAATCTACTGAAACTAAAATTATGAAAAAATTAGAGGTAGTAGACGTTAATATAAACCTTGCCGGAAAATTATAGCGATTACCCTAGGTCACATAGATTTTGAGTAATTAGCAATTTTCTGTTATGCACAAATTTCGATTTACGGGCATTCAGAAAAATTGTTGAGCATCGCTGAGTATACCTATCGTTGCAGAAGAATAAAAGCATTGTTGATAATGATTTTCGAAAAAAAATCATCGTTAATTAGTAGAGATATTAACCCTTAAAGGTACGGTCAGTTTGGACAAACACAAGGACAGGGACGGCGTACTCTATGCCCAGTTAACAACTTTTAATGATATATATGTGTAATGTAATGTCCAGTAACAGTATAAAAGCAATAAACGTCAAATTGTTAAAAACATACTAATTTAAGGGGTCTCGGGACTCTAAAAAGTGGAAAAAGTGAAAAAAAGACCATTTTCAACATTTAATGTCTTAAAATGTATATGATTTTAAAACACAATTTTAATTGGGATGAAAGATATAAGTATGTTCTTTCGTTTCATGTATTTAAAAAATTGCAAGATACAGAATTAGTATTTATAGGCGGCTCGAAACTGTTAGACATTTGTCGAACAAAAAATTGGCATAGCAGTTTACGCGCTGGATTACAAAATAAATATTGGAACTAGAATGAAAATTTTGGTGCTTACTTATACTTCAGATTGTAATAATTTCCCTGAACTTAAATAAATTTGTATTTAAAGCATTTTTATATTTTTAATGCAATGTAACATTTAGCTAATACAAAATTTTGAAAATTTCAACAGTAAAATCACCTAAAAAAATATTTTTTTGAACAATAAAAAGGAAAATTTAGGTCCAGTTTATACAGTCTAACATAAAATATATATTTTTAAAATTTCATGAAAAAATATTCAGAAGTTTTTGAGGTATTATGCGCGTTATGCCCAAAAAACGCCATTTGGAAAATAATGACTTTAAAGTTTCGGAAACACCGCTTCAGCTATTGAGCGGGTATAATTCTAAAAGCCAAAACTTCTGTTCTAATGGGAATTTCAAGGAAACAATTATATCAAAATATTCAGAAAAGATTGGAGTTTTACGTCTAAAAAAATTAAATTTCTTAAGTTTTGAAGCTTTAAGAGTCCTGCGACCACTTAATCCTTTCCGGCACGGAGTAATTCTGTTTATAAACTTATGAAATAATGAACTGACACCAGAATTTATAAACGAATTTATTAGAAAATGCGAACTTGCTTATTTTCAAGTACATGATAAAAGGAAATCTTTAATTAAATATTCTTGGTGCCGTTTGTCTGTTTTGGAATCAAAATTAGGTGTCCGTTTTTTAAGGGCAACGCCCTCGAAAGATTTAATTAGAATGAATCGCATAAATACTGTGGGATTTGCAATAGTTTGCATTGATTGTATATCTCAATACGCCTCGATTGACTTTAAAATTTAATTAAACACCTATGTGGAAAAACGCGGCACTGACCAAGGGGGCGTTGCAACTTTGAGACCTCAATTCGAAGCGTGCTTAGCACAATGCCATATTTAAACTTTGAACAAAGGTTTTGTTTTAGCTACGCTGTAGAAATAAAGGTTATTACTACGCTGAATTTAGTTTCATGAAATGACAAATGAAGTTTAACTATGCACTGCTTTTATTGTCAGTACATAATTAAGTTCATCATAAACAGATTAGGATAATATTAAAAAAAAGAGTTATACGAATAGCTATATTTGATATTATTTAGGTTCCATTTCTCTTTGAAATTTCATGGTTTACCCATTTACACTTTTCTAATATATACAGTTATACCCAACCCTATGTTGTATAGTTTTTTTACAAAGTCTTAGTATTCTTTTAGCAACTTTTTTTTTATATAATACAATTACAAATTCATATATTTATTCTACGGAACCCTCTGTGCACGAGTAATGCTCACACTTGACCGTTTATTATTTCCTACATATAACTTACTGTGATTCGATGTGTCTATAAATGTGTGTTTACCTGACTTTTAGAAAGCATTTTACGTTCACTTCCTACGAAAATATTTCACTCAAATCGTCAGGAAGAGTTTCTGTCATTGTCACATTTATGTATTTATTCATAAAAAAAAGTCACTGTATTTTTTTTTTATCACGCTGGTGTCAACCTGATGAAAAATTGCATTAATCAATTCTTTTAATGATTTTTCACATAGCGACCATAAACAAGTTAAAATAAAAAAATAATAATTTAAAAACTTTCTTTTACGCCGATAACTCCCATTAGCCAGAATTATAAGAGCTTTTTTATTACCTTTATTTAGCTTATGTTGCTTCATGTATCATAATGTCTATAACTGTGTCTTCACCTAAATTGCCTAACGAATTTTACGTTCACTTCCTGCTAACAAATTTCTCTCAAATAGTCAGAAAAAGCGTGTGTCAAATTTATGTATTTATTGATAAAATGTTTGTTTACGTCTGATAAAAAATTGCATACATAATTCCTTTTAATTATTTTTCATATTGCATCTATACATAAGTTAAATTTAAACACATAATGTAAAAACATTGTTTTACTCCGATAACACCCATTAGACAGAAAATATAAACTAAATTTAAATAAAAGTGTTTTTTAAGTTTCACAGTAAAGTTTCAGTAGTCTTTATGTTTCCCTTCGTACTCAAGGTAAGTAGTATTCATTCAAACCAATTTACTTTTCCTTTTATCGCGAACTCCTGCGGATAATATGAAAACAATTTTCAGTAAAGTTTTTTTTTGTTTGTTTGTTTTTTTTTCTTTTTTAATGTTCAACCGTATGGACTAAATTAAAATTACAAATAGGTGGCACAGGTTCAAAGCAACTTCCTTTTGATAGCGCCTCCAGTCGGGAAATAAGTAACTAAATATAAATAAAATTGATTTTTTAATTTTTTTTTAAAGAAATATTCACCAGATGCTTTTGCTACGGTGAAATTTATGTTTTAATAAAAAAATTTCAAAATACAATATTCACTATTTTGTTTGCGCCCCTGGTTGGAAATTACATAAATAAACTTTAAAATGAATTGTCTAATGTTTTCTGAAACGTCTACCATACTCCAAGTTAAAATTAAGTAACACGGATTCAACATTTTTTTTTTTTTTTTTTTTTTTTGGGGGGGGGGGGGTGCTTATAGCTCAATCTGATAGGAAATAGAGTATCAAAACTTAAGCAAAATAGATTTTTTATTATGTTTTTTTCCTTTAAATTAGCTTATATCACTGTCTTATTTATATTTTGATAAAATTTTACAAAATGAGAGGCTTTTTTAAGCTTGAAAAGGGTCTGATAAGAAAGTGCATAGGTAATTAATAATGAATTCCTCATAACATGCCGCAACCGCACTCTTTATTAACATCACATAGGACAGAGTTAACCCAACTTTATTTTGTACTTATAACGTCCCTAGCGAGAAAAAGATTTACGAATTTAATTTTTTTTAAATTATTTATCAGACTAGCCTTAAGATAAAAAGTCCTTCCGGCCAGTGCCGGGAGGAAGAGGTAGCTTTCATATTCCTTATTTTAAAAAAGCCAACTTACATCATTCAAACACACGAAGCTCAATTTAGTGGAAACCGAATATAGGAGATTCAATACTAATTTTTATCAATATAATGAATGAGAATTTCGCGAAATTAGTCAGCTTTATCCAAGCTGCTTTTCTTTACAGTAACTTATATTTGGCTGCCAAATTCGGCAATTTCTTAAAGTGCCTGCCATTTTAAGACAACATGGTGGATGAGGCTAAGCAGTGAACTTGGTCGAGACCTTAGTAATTGCTGTGCACATGCTCACTCACATCGGAATCGGTTGATATATACGAGTGCTGTCGCATGCAAAAATCAGATTTTTCAAAATGTCACCCACAATAGAAATTGAAACTGCAATATCTGAGCCATTTTTTAAGGTAAAGACAAACAAAAAATGCTCCTGAATCCTTATATCAAGGTCATATACTTAAGAAAGAAACCTTTTTCAATTTCTAATTTTTTTGCTCCTCACTTTAAATATATATATATATTTTAATTTAAAGGCCGCCATTTTGAAACAAGATGGCTGATGAATCTGGCCAGCGAACTTGGTCGAGGTGTTGATGTATACTATCCACATGCCTTCTTACATAGAAACAGGCGAATACGTGTGTTATCTCGTGACAAATACAAGATCGTTTCAAAATGTTAGCCATGCTAGAAATTCAAAGTGCTATAAATCAACCATTTTTTTAAGATATAAACAAAAGAAAGAATTTTCAGAAACAAAACTGCTCCGGAATCTTTGTATCAAGACCAAACACATAAAAAAAACTTTTTCAATTTTTTAATACCTCATTTTAAATTTTAAATTTTAAATTAAATTTTTTTTTAAATGGCAACCCTTTTGAAACAAGATGGCGAATGAAGCTGGCCAACGAACTCGGTCGAGACTTTGGTATGTACTATTTATAGACCAAGTTATATCCAAATCGGTTCATAAATACGCCTGTTATCGCGTGACAAAAATCAGGTCGTTTTAAAATGTCAGCCACAATAGAAATTCAAAATGGTATTACTCAGCCATTTTTTTAGATATAGACGAAACAAAAACTGTTCCGGAATCTTTGTATTAAGGTCAAACACAAACGAAAAAAATCTTTTTCATTTTCCAATTTTTTGATATCTCATTTAATTTTTTTAAATCTCCGCCATTGTGAAACAAGATGTCGGATGAAGCTGGCCAACGAACTCGGTCGAGATATTTGTATGTACTATGTACACACCAAGGTACATCCAAATCGGTTCATAAATACGCATGTTATTACGTGAGAAAAATCAGGACGTTTCAAAATGTCAGCCACGCTAGAAATTCAAAATGTTATAACTCAGCCATTTCTTAAGATATAGACGAAACAAAAACTGCTCCCGAATCTTTTTATCAAGGTCAAACACATAAAAAGAAAATTTTTTTCAATTTTAAATTTTTTGGTACCACATTTCAAATTTAAATTTTTCTTAAAAATTTAAATGGCCGCCATTTTTAAACAAGATGACAGGTGAAGCTGGCCAACGAACCCGGTCGAGACATTGGTATGTACTATGTATAAACGAAGTTACATCCAAATCGGTTCATAAATACGCCTTTTATCGCGTGACAAAATTCAGGACGTTTCAAAATGTCAGCCACGCTAGAAATTCAAAATGCTATAACTCAGCCATTTTTTAAGATATAGACGAAAAAAAAACTGCTCCGAAATTTATGTATAAAGGTCAAATACATAAGAAAAAAATATTTTTCTTTTTTCAATTTTTTGGTACCACATTTCAAATTTTAAATTTTTTTAAAATTTTTAAATGGCCACTATTTTGAAACAAAATGGCGGATGAAGCTGGCCAACGAACTCGGTCGAGACATTGGTATGTACTATATACACACCGAATTACATCGAAATCGGTTCATAAATACGCCTTTTATCGCGTGACAAATTTCAGGACGTTTCAAAATGTCAGCCACACTAGAAATTCAAAATGCTATAACTCAGCCATTTTTTAAGATATAGACGAAACAAAAACTGCTCCGGAATCTTTGTATAAATGTCAAATACATAAGAAAAAATATTTTTCCATTTTTAATTTTTTGGTACCACATTTCAAATTTTAAATTTTTTTAAAAATTTTAAATGGCCGCCATTTTGAAACAAAACGCCGGATGAAGCTGGACAACGAACTCGGTCGAGACATTGGTATGAACTATGTACACACCGAATTACATCGAAATCGGTTTATAATTACGAGAGTTACAGTGTGACATAGGTCAGATATATATATATATATATATATATATATATATATTGATATATATATATATATATATATATATATATATCAATTTTGAACGGAGGGTGGTTTCGGGGTCTGGGGGTCATGATCGATGAAAATATACCAAAATTTTTTGAAATCGCTTTCCTCCGAACGGCTGCAATAGGTAGCTTTTTGTAATGAAAGCTACCTAAAATAGGTTGCTCGCAAGATTTCAAAAAAGTCCTTCCGGCCAGTGCCGGGAGGAAGAGGTAGCTTTCATAATCCTTATTTAAAAAAAGCCAACTTATATCATGCAAACACACGAAGCTCAATTTAGTGGAAACCGAATATAGGAGATTCAATACTAAATTTTATCAATATAATGAATGAGAATTTCGCGAAATTAGTCAGCTTTATCAAAGCTGCTTTTCTTTAAAGTAACTTATATTTGGCTGGCAAATTCGGCAATTTCTTAAAGTGCCTGTCATTTTAAGACAACATGGTGGATGAGGCTAAGCAGTGAACTTGGTCGAGACCGTAGTAATTGCTGTGCACATGCTCACTCACATCGGAATCGGTTAATATATAGGAGTGCTGTCGCATGCAAAAAATCAGATTTTTCAAAATGTCACCCACAGTAGAAATTGAAACTGCTATATCTGAGCCATTTTTTAAGGTAAAGACAAACAAAAAATGCTCCTGAATCCTTATATCAAGATCAAATACTTAAGAAAGAAACCTTTTTCAATTTCTAATTTTTTTGCACCTCACTTTAAATATATATATATATTTTTTTTTAATTTAATGGCCGCCATTTTGAAACAAGATGGCTGATGAATCTGGCCAGCGAACTTGGTCGAGGTGTTGATGTATACAATCCACATGCCTTCTTACATCGAAATAGGCGAATACGTGTGTTATCGCGTGACAAATACAAGATCGTTTCAAAATGTTAGCCATGCTAGAAATTCAAAGTGCTATAAATCAACCATTTTTTAAGATATCAACAAAAGAACAAATTTTCAGAAACAAAACTGCTCCGGAATCTTTGTATCAAGGCCAAACACATAAAAAAACCTTTTTCATTTTCCAATTTTTTAATACTTCATTTTGAATTTTAAATTTAATTTTTTTTAAATGTCAACCCTTTTGAAACAACATGGCGAATGAAGCTGGCCAACAAACTCGGTCGAGACATTGGTATGTACTATGTACAGACCAAGTTACATCCAAATAGGTTCATAAATACGCCTGTTATCGCGTGACAAAAATCAGGTCGTTTTAAAATGTCAGCCACAAGAGAAATTCAAAATGCTATTACTCAGCCATTTTTTTTAGATATAGACGAAAGAAAAACTGTTCCGGAATCTTTGTATTAAGGTCAAACACATACAAAAAATCTTTTTCATTTTCCAATTTTTTGGTATCTCATTTAAATTTTTTTATTTTTTTTTTTTAAATGGCCGCCATTTTGAAACAAGATGGCGGATGAAGCTGGCCAACCAACTCGGACGAGATATTTGTATGTACTATGTACACACCAAGGTACATCCAAGTCGGTTCATAAATACGCCTGTTATTACGTGAGAAAAATCAGGACGTTTCAAAATGTCAGCCACGCTAGAAATTCAAAATGCTATAACTCAGCCATTTCTTAAGATATAGACGAAACAAAAACTGCTCCCGAATCTTTTTATCAAGGCCAAACACATAAAAAGAAAATATTTTTTCAATTTTTAATTTTTGGTACCACATTTCAAATTTAAATTTTTCTTAAAAGTTTAAATAGCCGCCATTTTTAAACAAGATGGCGGGTGAAGCTGGCCAACGAACCCGGTCGAGACATTGGTATGTACTATGTATAAACGAAGTTACATCCAAATCGGTTCATAAATACGCCTTTTATCGCGTGACAAATTTCAGGACGTTTCAAAATGTCAGCCACGCTAGAAATTCAAAATGCTATAATTCAGCCATTTTTTAAGATATAGACGAAACAAAAACTGCTCCGAAATCTTTGTATAAAGGTTAAATACATAAAAAAAAAATATTTTTCCATTTTCAATTTTTTGGTACCACATTTCAAATTTTAAATTTTTAAAAAATTTTTAAATGGCCGCCATTTTGAAACAAAATGGCGGATGAAGCTGGCCAACGAACTCGGTCGAGAGATTGGTATGTACTATGTACACACCGAATTACATCCAAATCGGTTCATAAATACGCCTTTTATCGCGTGACAAAATTCAGGACGTCTCAAAATGTCAGCCACGCTAGAAATTCAAAATGCTATAACTCAGCCATTTTTTAAGATATAGACGAAACAAAAACTGCTCCGGAATCTTTGTATAAAGGTCAAATACATAAGAAAAAAATATTTTTCCATTTTTAATTTTTTGGTACCACATTTCAAGTTTTAAATTTTTTTAAAAATTTTAAATGGCCGCCATTTTGAAACAAAACGACGGATGAAGCTGGCCAACGAACTCGGTCGAGACATTGGTATGTACTATGTACACACCGAATTTCATCGAAATCGGTTCATAATTACGGGAGTTACAGTGTGACATAGGTCAGATATATATATATATATATATATATATATATATATATATATATATATCAATTTTGAACGGAGGGTGGTTTCGGGGTCTGGGGGTCATGATCGATGAAAATATACCAAAATTTTTTGAAATCGCTTTCCTCCGAACGGCTGCAATAGGTAGCTTTTTTGTAAAGAAAGCTACCTAAAAGTAGCATGGACGCATGGAATTTTCGTTTGCATTTCTAGTATCCTCTTTCGGTAAATCAGGAAACTAAATTTTTAAAATATTGACATTTTATGACTTTTTTTTTTTACTTATACATTTTCATAATAATCTTCACCCCGGACAAATTTATGTTTTGATAAAAAATAAAAAAAATTCCAATGTTAGTTTTTTTTTACGCTGAAAGTGACCCTGGTGAGAAATTGCATTAATGAAACTTTAAAATGGATTTTTTTACGTTTTCTGGTATGTCAACGACATTTCAGTTAAAATTATTTAATACAGATTGGAAAAACAAATATTTTGTGTTCATAGCTCCCCCGTGAAAGAAATAGTGTAAAACTTTTCGATAAAACTTATTATTTAATGTTTCATTATATGATAGCTTTGCTAAAACTGAATATAAGAAGAACACATTCACTAACTTTATATTCTGTTTATAGTGTTCCCTGGCAAAAAACCAGTTAACAAAATTTAAATAACATTTATATTTTATGATTTTTTTAATATGAATCTTCAGAAGAAGCTCCTGACCCGGTCAGATTTATGTTTTGATAACAAAAATCACAATTTATTATTATTTTTCTACAATAGTATCGTATATGGTGGGAAGTTGTATAATTAAATTTTTAAAATATATTTTTTATGTTTTCCCATGGGCAGCCATTTTTAAAGTTAAAGTTAGTTAGCACAGATTCAACCTAATACTCGTTTATGCTGAAAGCGCAATCTAGAGACATTAATATTAACCCAATTTTAATTATAAAAAAAATTATGAATTACCGTATAACATCATTATGCTGTAAATATATATTACTGATTTAACAATTTTGAGAGGAGTTTATAGTGACTACTCTCACGAAGTAGTCTATCTACACTAAGATTAAATTAATTTTCTGTGTTTTACTTTATGAAGTAGGGATACCAGAATTTAAACTCATTTTATAATGCAAACAAAATTTTAAATTAATATATTTATAGGGATAAAACCACAAGTTTGCAAATCGTTACTTATATAAAACTATCAACTAAATTATTACATAAAAAAGTCAAGATAGATGCATAATCTATCTGACGGGCTGTCCTTCCATACATAAATTTTAATTTTTTTAAATGCTCTAAAATTGCAAGTATTCAAAAATTGTTATTGTGATACAATATGTTTGCTCCAGTGGATGAATTATGAACACGTTTTAAACGAACGAGCCTGGTGAAAGTCCATGTGCCTGCGTAGTAAGTACAAAATTGGCAGAGTCCACTACTTTCCAGGTTAATGTCTTTTCTGTATACATATTACATTTTTCTTCTCATTTCAAGCAAACATCATTTTTTATAAAATCGCCTGATACTTCTTTCATTTTCGATGTTCAGTGTTTTTTTTTCGTATTTCAACTTTTAAAAAAAGTTCTAAACTTTTGTTTTTAAATGATATTATACGAAAAATACTTATATATAGTTTAATAATTCACATAAAAATAAACACAGCTGCTTATAATCTACATGCAACTTTAGACTCCGCGAAAAAAATTAAAAATAATAGAAATGTCTTGTTCTTTATTTGGATATTGAATGGGGTGTATCACACGCGCTTGAAGTTGCACAAACGTCATTGGCGAACGTTTTGCTTTTTCGTTAAACCGCTTCGCAGATAAAATCCAAGAGACATTATGCTGGACATAAGCTGTGATAATTACAAGAGCCAGTGATATTGGAAAATTTCAACACTAAGACAGTTTGACGAACCGTGGATCTGCCAAACCAAAAATGACCGGCAATGAGAAACTCCACAACATCCGGCTTACACCTCAGACATTTCAACAATAATTATAACCTCTTTTACACGTTACAAAAAGCTTAGCAAATCAGCAATTTCAGCCTGAAGATAACTAGCGAAACGGATTCGGTTAAAATAACGGTCTCTAAAGTAAAATTTGAAGTAAGCTAAAGAATTTTGTTTTCTATAATAAGTAGGGGAGAGTGGCTCAACTTGGGACACTTTTTTTTCTCTCTTTTTATTTTTTTATATTGATCAATTTTCAGAAATTTTCCTGATATTCATTCTTTTAACCTTTGCCTGCATTATTAACACGTTCACGCCGGCGCCCATATTCGTGTTTTTCGCTGTAAGGCGGCGTTGGAATTCATGTTTTGCTTCATCTGGCGGCGCGGTACTTTAGCTTATTAAGACACTGCATGTAAAGACACGCCCCTCTCGTATTTATTAAATTGAACTCAGATATAACAAGCAGAGATGATTGTGAATGTTTGAAAGTTCGTAAGGAGTAAGCAAATTACTTAGGGACATGATTTTATTGACCGCATGTGTACGAATTTAATGTAAAATGTTTTAAATCTAAAGAAATATGGACAACATGATATAAATGCATTTTCTATAAGGTAAAAGCCACGCCCTTAGTCAATGATATCTTTTATCAATGAAAACGGGATTTTTCGTTTCTCGTCGTGAATGTATAAGTTTTATGATATTGAATTGTTTTTACTATAGAATTTTCGAATAGTCAAGTGTGACCCACCTGTAGTGCACGCCGTCTACGGCATAGTCGATTGTGACCAACCTGTAGTGCACGTCTTCTATTTAACATTGGAGTGTGACCCACAGTGATGCACGTTGTCCGATGTCCGATGCGACAGTCAAGCGTGACCCACCGGTGATGCACGCCGCCCGATGGGGCAGTCAAGTGTGACCCACCGGTGGTGCACGCCGGCGTGAATGTGTTAAATAGCTTTTGATCTTATATCCATTAGAGATTTAAAAAATATATATTTATTGAACTTGTGCTTTGTCCCAAGGTGTACCAACTGGTGGGACACCTAGGAACAGTTAAAAATAGATGTGAAATGTTCAATAATTTAATTACAATATACATGGAATTGTTTGTTCAGGAAAAAGATATTTATTTCAACTGAAAAGACATTTCAGATGATCAAATTTTTGTAGCAGCTTTCTGAATATTGTCAGCATAAATTACTGCATTTTTTTTTTAAATCTAAATTTCTAATATTTGAAATTGATAAGCCTAATGACTTCTTAAAAGAAGAAATGATAACTATTAATAAATACATGTTATGTAGTTAAAATAAAAATGTTTTAAACACAATATCTCTTTGTCAAAATATTTCGAATAAAAGCTAGCTATGCCTATCTTGTGTCCAAAGGTGTACCACCTACACCTGTCCATGTGTATCATTTACCCACTATGAAATTTTAGAATGTCATGTTGTTAAGGGTAGCACTAGAATTGTTATTATACACCAGTTTTATAAAGAAAGCTTTAAATTTCATTATATTATCATTTATTTCAAAATATTTTCAATCAAATTCCACTTTGCAACTTATTAAACTTTTACATGAAATTTACTAGGCATATTTTCAAAATAAAAATCTTAACGGATTCTTGCCCTCTTCGTCAATGGAATCAAAACATGTTTAAAAGTTAGATTACGCTGCTGTGTATCTATCTGAAAGAGTGAAGGATTAATTTAAAATTTAAGGCAAAAAAATAAAGCTGTCCCGAGGTTTACCGTGCTATTCTAACCTAAATTATAACCTAATTTCCTCTTTACACAATGCGCAAAATAATTTGAAAAGTGTTGCACATAAAAGCTCAAGTAAAATGTTCATTACTACAAGTTATTTAGAAATATTTTATCGTTTGAAATATTCATAAATATTTGAATCATAAATAATAAATATTTAAATAGTGCAAAGACCATCCACAAAAAAATATGATTTTTTTTTTAATGTTAGATAGTTAAGCAGTTATATTGATAGCATATCAATAAAAATGTATTACTATATTCATAATTCATTAATGTAGTAACTTGTTTATATGCTTTGAAACATCTCACTATGTAACGCTGTATGAATATAATCTATAATATCATGTATTAACAGAAACAAGTCTAAAAACACACAGTCGAACAATGATTGTGAATTGCATTTTGTATGAGTTGACGCTGTTTACGTTTGTTCACGCATTTAGAAACTGATACATAAAATAGTTAAGTTAAATGTTTATCACAGCCGTTGATTATTATTAATAGATTCTTTTCACTAGTTAACGAAAAGTGTATTCCATTTTCTATGAAATTCACATTTCCTTATAGTGTAAAAAAGCGAGATATAATTTGATGAACATTGATATAATTGATTGTGGAAGATTTGTGTTTTATTTTTTATAATACAGAAGGTATGCACCAGCTCGGAATAAAATCCGTAAAAATAAGGAAATAGTCAGTAAAAAGGTATTTTACGGATTTTATTCCGATTTTACGGATTTTATTCCGAGCTGGGCTGGAAATTATTCCGGTACGATAAGGGTAACTATTTTTTCGATTCCTACCGGAAAACTGGCATTATTTTTTTACAGTGTGCTTCTTTTGAATTAAAAAAAATTAATTAATTTTATATTTTCTGAAAATACAGTTATTTTCCAAAATAGAGATCGTATATTTTTTCTAAATTATTGATTGTTTAGTGTGTGTATGCGTCGTACACCCATTTATGAAATCTCAAAATTGGCAAACTGAGAATATATTTAATGATAATCCATTTTTAAATAATTATTAAATTGATTATTGTTATATAGTTACGCAACATCAAAATATTTGGAACTTTTATCTTTCGTCATTAACACTTCTATTTTTATAAATTGGACGAAAAATTTAACCAAATATAAAAAAAAATATATTGGTACCGTCTAATATAAAAACCGTGGTAATGCTTTGACATGGAATAGTACAATGAAGAAAAATTCGCATGTTATATTCATGTTTGACGCATGCAATCTAGAAAAAGAAGAGTAAAAGAGAATCTTGTTTTTTATTTAAACAAAAAAGTCATACGAAAATTAATAACATAGCTGCGCTTTAGTCGTTTTCTTATTTCAATTTCATATACACTGTAAACATAACTGTAAAGTTACTAAACTTTTTTTTGGAAACTGGGATTCATAGAACTTTTTATGGAACTATAAGATTAAATAGACCCCGTACTGCATTATTCAAGGTTAGCTCAAACTCAACCTATATCCAACCAGCTTTTCGCCTTTCTTTAGACTCAGATCTAGTCTGCTAATTGTTTGGAAGAGGGAGCTATACAGGCCTAAAGATTACGAGAGAGTGTTTTTTTCTTGCCTTCAGGAAATGTTCTGAATGAAAGATCATTCGGAAAAGCTATCATACTTTATCCTAAATATAGCAATTGTAAAAAATATAGTAATGTTTGCAGGATATCAAAACGCTTTTAAAAAACATTTTGCAAAGTTTTTTTTTTTTTTTTTTTTTTTTTTTTTTTTTTTTTTTTTTTTTTTTATCAATGACAATCACTTAAACGTTAATTTTTTAGTGGTGTTTAATATGAAATATCTAAGTATAAATTAAAAAGAACTTGTATGGAGGTTGCCTACAAAACTATACAGATTACCCATATACAATAAACCCAACTGGAGTGAAAAATTAGCCTGGGCCAGGACTCGAACCTAGGTCGACAGCGGTAACGTGCTGTTGCTCTACCGTTAAGCTACCCTGGCCAATGTCCTATCCCGGAAATCTTCCACTAATAAACGAATAGACCAAAACCCAGACTAATAAACCAACCACACCCAAACTAGTAAACCAACTTGGTTTATTAGTGGAAGATTTCCGGGATAGGACATCAGCCAGGGTAGCTTAACAGTAGAGCAACAGCGCGTTACGCTGTCGACCCACGTTCGAGTCCTGGTCCAGGCTAATTTTTCACTCCAGTCGGGTTTATTGTATTTAATTGCATTCATAGTCTGTCTTAATATATGTGTACTTTTAATAACATTCAGTATAAAAGCAAGTACATAATATATACCCCACTCAAGCCAACCATGCAGGAGGTGTGTAGGGCAAATTTTTCACAAACAAAATGTTCATATTTGTTGAAAAACTTTTAAAGAAAGTGAAAATTGTCCATTCCTGCCTCTTGTATCCTATATTGCACTATTATTTATTTATATAAATACTCAAATTAGTTATCATAATGGGGATTTCTATTGATTAGTTTCTTATTATATATTTTATATGTATGATAGGTACAGCAATACTAGATTTTTCTAATCATTGTTGTTAACAAAAATTTAGTATTTTGTTTACTTAAAATGTTCTTTATTAAAATCTGTTCCTAACATTTAATTTAAATATAAACAGCCTACCTAATAAATACCTAATGATATTAAAAATGTGATATATGTGTATCTCTTAACATAGGCGAATTGAAAATGGTATAATTTTAGTATAAAGGAAAAACTATCGGCACAATTTAAACTGCGATAATATTAAATTTTATTGTAGGCTGTATCATCGTCAGTACACTGGAAACTAATGCTATTGTTCAATTCTGATCATCTATGTTCGACAGACATTGAAATGGATATTAAAATCAATACGACTCACCACTCAATATTAGCATAAACCAGTGAATGTATAACATTATAATACGCTTGGTACTGAAGGGAAACAGGATTGAAAGCGTAGTTCAATAAGATACATTTTGCTCCTAAACATAAGAGGATTGTGAAAAGTAAATTTAAACTTTGGTGTTAATCTGTTTTTGTTATTAATTCTTTGTGAAAAATATTCTGGAGAATTCGTTTTAATTCTATTTTTTTAAAATTAACAGAAAAATAATGGTGCAGACATATTAACTGAAAAAGAATGTCATGACTAACACTAACAAATAGGAACAACTTATTTCATTTACAGTTGGCTTATGAAGCTGGTTGGCTTATGAAGGGTTTCGAATACTATTTAGGAAAGGTTCATTCTGGCCATTATTTTAATTTGAAAAATTATATTAAAAACTTTTACTTCATTTCATTTCAATCTTCAACTAAAAGAAGATTGTAAAAGAAAATCTTTTTACATTGCACATTGTATTAAAAATTTTAAAAAAGATTTTTTTTTTTTAAATAAGGTCAGTCCGCCTAAATGTGATAATCCCTAAATGCGACAATGTTCGTTTACATAAAATCTTAATGCACGAATCGTAAATAAATGCTATATAATGAAGCATACGAACTTCCAAACAAAACCCGAAACATTTTTTTGCATGTAAAACGGGTTTTTATTTTAAAGAAATTTCCAATCAAATACACATCGTTCATTTTACATCGCCCCCATGTTTCATAAATGCGACAAAAATTTCCGAAAGTGGCTCACGGTTTTTAATTTTTAGCTTTGAAGATCAAATAACCATAGAAGCATCAAGAGCTACGTTGTCTGTTTCAGTTACCTGACCAGTTAAACTAAGAAAAGGCGACCAGTTTCCGGTTTAGAATTTGAAGTTGACTATGCATTTAGGCAAGCTTCTTTTCAGCCTGTGCCTAATAGCGACATGCATATTGTTGTAAATGCGGCGAAACATTTAGAAGATTAACGTAGAAGTTTGTATGGGATTTTGTATATATTTTGTTAAAATAATATTTAAATCTAATTTTATGTTTCATTAAGCTGTGTTGATCCAGCATAATCGTCCATTGACGTTTTTCTTTAACCAGCTGTTTAAATATGTGTTTAAGACGATCAAAAAAGAAAAATACGCTTCTTTAAAATTTTTAATAAAAAAGGTCTAAGAAACGCATTGTCTATTCCATTAACATAATATGGACATATGATTAAGGAATTTGCAATAATTTTACATAATGAAAATTCTGGAAAATCTTGTGTAGATTGAAAACAATTTATGTTTATTTTAATGCAGTTAAGAAAGTTAGTTTTACCAATATTATACCATTCGGTAGCTTAAATGCTGTCTCCGGTTAAAACTTGATACAACTGAGTTATTCCCTGGTTTAGGAGTCATAATTTTTGTTAGCACTTTTATAAAATCTGATATTTTAATTCTGTTTTTACCTTTTATTCGTTATAATCGACATTTTCTACTTTTAAATTAGTAATAGATGAAAAATAAATAAAACCATGTTTATCTAAATGAATATTTGTTTTCATATACGTATTTTTAAGTACAGAAAATGTTACTTTTTTTTGAGAAAGTGCAGGGAAAATGAGGAGGGGAAGGGGGGGGGGGGTGCAACAAAATATCAGGCACAGAGCTTCTCTTTGGCTTAATCAGAATTATAAGAAATATTGTACGATTTTATCTATTTCTAAGTTTAATATATTTGTCAATGCAATAAATTAGTTATATGCAATAAATAGTCTAGTTAACAATATTATAAATATTTTTTAAATAGTTTTTTAACCTTTAACTGATGTCACATAACTAGTGTGAAGTGGTCTGTGAGACCGCTACATCGAAAGATGAATAAAAGGCACGATTAACTCATAGAATGGTGTTTTTGTGCTAAACTTTTTGCACAGGACTGTTATAATTGAATATCACCTGTTTAAAAGTGTCTGGTGATAGTACTAAAGTTTCAAACTGAACAAATTTCGGTAGTGTTTGTAGTTAAACTAAAAAATTGAAAAAACCCGCAGTCTGAGAGACCGGTAACATCAGTTAAAGGTTAACTCGTAAGCTCCACACTGTGAATTCGCACCGACCAAAACGTCGGCGTCTTTAATTAATGCGCATTTTTCATTCACAAAGTAAGAATTTTGATAAAATCAAATATTTCATTTGGATTCCTTATTAAATTTCGTATATGGATCATGTAGTTATATTTCATTATCACCAGACTGCCAGCAAAATTATGCGGAGTTGAAGTTACGGAAACCCAAATTGCACTGGTGTATAAATTATGGGTTAACATTGACGCCCGAATTTCGTGAATTTTAATCGATGTTTTCTACGATAATTATTTAATTGTAATTATGGTCATAGCTCTTTGGCAAAGAGGGATGAGGGCTTTTTATATTAGCAACGAATTTATTTATTTGAGGGTTATTTATATTAGGCATTATATGCAGCATTCACATAACTTTTGCATATTAACAGTGTAAAATTGACACACAGCACGGTGCTGCGCCGTTATAAATATTTCAAAAATAATATTGAAAAGTTTAATTATAATAGTCCTGTACTTAAATTTTAGTACAAAAACCCCTGTGAGTTACCCTGTGAGTTAATAGAGACTTTCATTCATATTTTAATCAAGTGGTCTAGGGGACTGCTCACACTAGTTATGCAACAATTCTTGCCACAGCAGTTAAGGGTTAATTAAATCAAAAAATAATTACAGTTAACCCTTAACTGCTGTTAGAGCTGCTTTTTTAAAATTTTCACAGTTTAACTTTTAATTTCCAGTTTAATTATCGATACAGCGAAATTTTGCTTCATTTGGAGCCTAGTACTGTTGTTTGAAATGTTTGAAAAATCGAAATTTTATTAGAAATAGTACTGTACAAGCAGTTTAGTGTAAAAACAGTATTTTATGAATTAATCGCGCATTTTATTCATCATTCACTTGAATGGTTTCGCAGACCGCTCACCGTTGTAATGTAGCAATTTTCTGTCACAGCAGTTAATCGTTAAATGAACTTTTTCAGATGAATTGCCATATATAAAATGAATTATCACATTTAGGACTAGGAATGTCGCATTTAGGTCTTAGCTGCCCTAAATGCGGCAAAAATGACCTAAATGCGACAATCCTATATTGTGGTTTTATACTACAGATAATTATTAAATTTCTACAAGACAAGTTAGTTTTGAACTAAAGGTACAGTATTCAGTAATTTGTTGCTTAATAAAATATACATTTATATAATAAAATCCCAAATATACCCTAAATGCGACAAAACTACGGTGAATCGTGTCTCATTTAGGCAGACTGACCTTACCTCTATTCTTTTTCTTTTCTTTTTAGATTTACTAAAATTATTACAAAAAACTATCTATGCATTTCTATATATATCTAACGTTATATTTTACGTACGGGTAAACTCGTTTAATAGGAGCAGGTATAAAACGAGGGAAGGTTAAAACAATCAACTTGCAAGTTAAAAAAAATTCTTCGTTTAAAATTTATCAAGTTTTCACGCTTTTTACGACCTGCAAAACATGGGCTATCGTTAACAAGAGAAAAATACCTATTTATTTCTATGTGATCTTCACTGAAAGTAGCGAAGATTGACAGAAATACTTGTATTTACGCTTCAACGGCTTACATGAGCCCTTATATTCATTTCACCAATAAAAGATGTATCCTATCATCTCTTAAAGTTGCGACCATCTTTTGTGTAATACCACGTATACAGATTTCAATTGTATCTTTTACGGAATTTATGTATACGTAAAACAGGTACGAAGTTTAGTACATTTCACTTCATCGTATTTCACGAAACATTTCTATCGAACGATAGAAGGCTCTCCATTTAATAATAATGCTGTCCCCAAGGCTGTAGATAGTCTAAGTTAAGTTCTCCAAGGAGTTAAGAGCATATATAAAAACTACACTCTTTTCCGGATTTTTTGGTACTAGGAACTGCCAAAAAGTGCTTAATGATAGGTGTTACTTTTTGATAAATAAATGTTGCCTCTTTTTTACCCCCCACCCCGGTACGGTATGCTAGTTCTTTCTCCCAGCTTATTTTGTGTCATCTCCAAAAAATAACGTTACCTTACAGAAGCCAGCCGTAAAACAAAGCAGTACCATTAAATACTCTATAGCAATTTTTTATTCTTCTAAGAACAGCACATTTTCCATTTTTACACCGTCGTATTGGGGAAAAAATACTTTTAAATGCAATTTGTTTGAAAATGGCATCTCCATTTATTTTTGAAATATTAATATTTTTGTAGTTTTTGGAGCCATTTGCTTGATATTGGTAACGGAAGTACTCCATTTCTGTAAAAATTAAAGGAAAAATAGTTGCAAAATATTAATTATATATTTTTATTGTCATTGTTTCATAACAACCGAAAGAAAATGTAATTAAAATATGTGCTGTTTTGAAAAAATATAAACGAATGATTTCTGTTAAACCATGGAGCTACTATAAACTATATTTAATTTCCAGTATCTATATTAATGTTACAAACAAATGAAGGCCTATGAATCATTAGACAGCCGTTTTTTTGTCGAATTTCTTTAATGACGGCATCTTTTTGCTGCACTTGTGTATTATTTCGCGATAGTGACGTCCTATGCATACTTTACTGTAGATGTTTAAGAGTGGATCGTAAATGTGAAATTCTTAAGCGGATGCGAATGACGTCATTTTACATAAAATGAAAGCGTGTGCTGTAAGTCTTAAAATTGAAATATGTTTTGTACTATTTATATATACATATATTTTTTTTTCATCGGGGGCGACACTAAATTCTGAAAAAGAAGAATTCCTGTTTTCTAGTTTATTTGTATATATATATTCGTCCCTTCTAAAAGAAATTCATTCATATTCAGATATAAGATACAATTGGAGTGATCAATCAATAAATCTTGCAACTCTTCGTGATAATCTGGTGATAAAATAGTATAACGAATTTTTTTTTTTTTTTTTTTTTTTTTTTTTTTTTTTTTTATGACGACTGTACATTTGATGTGATCTATTGAAAAAAAAAACTGCATTGACATCAATCTAACTTTATCCAATTTTTAAATACCTTTGTTTCTGTGTAATCAATTTAAAAAAAAAATTAAAATCGTAACTGCGATGTTAATAGAATTAACCCATGTTTCTGCTGATGTTAAATACATATGGTCCATTAATTTTAAACGATTTTAAGTGTAAGTAATTTGCAAGTGAAATCTTTTTCATGAATATTCAGTAGTTAGAACTGATTTAAAAATAATACAAACTGAAGTAAATTATGAGGAACTGACTAAAATTACGTTATTTTTTCTGTTTTGAAAATAGTCTCAAGATGAAAACATAAAATGAAATAAAAAGAGTGTAAAATTATGATTTTTGTTATATAACAGAAATAGACTTTGTTCCACAGAATCTTTCGTAATTATGTTAATGTTTACAGCTAAAAGCAATTAAATAGTGCTTTTTGCTTTACTTAAGGCGATCCGGGAAACAATAATCAAAAATAATTTGCATTGATTAAGTTAAAATTTCGAATTATTTTCTGGTGGTAAACCATATTTTTTGTGAACGAAATCACTTCTCTTATTTATTTTTAAAAATAAAAAAATTAAAATTAATTAAAAAAGTGAGGTAATTTCAAGTCGTTATTACTCGAAATATTATTTGTACAATTTAATTTTTTTTTTCATTTAAACAAACAGAAATATATAAATTTAAATTTTGATTGAGCAGTATTAAAAATAATGATTAAAAAAATAAAAATATTTAAAAAAAAATCTCTCTATTCTAAAAAAAAGTAACTACCGCTGTCACCCCTGCCGGTTTTGAATTTTTTGTGACTGGAGGTCTTTCTTCGTTAATATTAAGCAAAATATTGCATACAAAAATATGAAAATCGGTGGAGTTATAGAGAAATGTTTGATAAACACGCTGATGCAGACAGTTTTCAAATCGAAGAAATATTTAAAGAGATATTTAATGCTAAAGTTGAACAAAATCGTTCAATTAAAAAAGTTTTATAGGAGCAAAAACTGTACATCGGAATTTAATCATTTTTAGATCATTTTATGCGTCAGAATTTCCCGGTGTGCAGACTGCACCCAGTTTATTTATTTGACTCATTTTTTGAGGTTTTATTTCTATTTTAAATTCAAATTTTCAGCATTTCGAGAGATATTTTTTTACACATTTTAGAAAATTGTATTAATTTAAACTGTTGCCAGCTGTATAACCAGCGCAAATAATAATATTTGCTTCAAATTAAAAATTTATTTTACACGTGACTATTATAAACAAGAAAATATAAAAAGAAGGAACTCATTGAAAATTATCATAAAAACCATATTACACGTGAATTTTAAAAGTGAAAGAATGTTGTAAAATAATAAATTAATTAACATGCGTTAGAAGTCTTAAAAAGGAGAAATTGCGTCACATTTACGTCACATTACACATTACGTAAAATGAACAAAAACTAATATTGCAAAACAGTTTAAATTTAAAAATTGCGCGAGACATTTATGTATTTTTTTAAGTTGATATTTTCAACTATCTTTATTAGGATAGCGCAAATAATATTTCATTTCTAACAAAACTATTTTCACGTGAATAGTAAAAGGAGAAAGAAAAGTTTAGTGAAAATTACGTCAGATTAAAAACGATATATTTAAAGTGTCATTAAAAGAAACTTTCTTTTCGCTTTGCTAAAAAATACCAGGAGGCAAAGACTCTGTTTATTTAATTCATTTTATATTAGCTTATTTTAAAATGTCAACTGATTTTATGTAATCAAAGACGGAAACAGCCATTGTATCATTTAACAGCCGTTGATTTGGCTTTAAAATTCCCCAATCAAAGAGAAATGAATAGAAATCCGTTTATAGGGAGATCGCGCTTTGTTTTTATACTTATAATTCAATCTTCCGAAATATTTTTTAAGCCGATCAAATTAGCGTGCTTTTAGAGTCTGCGGTATATGAACGGGGGTTGACGAGCGTAGCTCGTAGGGGGCAGAGCCCCCTAGTTTATAAAAAAATGTAACTTAAAAAAAAAATTCATATTTCATAGGGGTTTTTAAACCAACAAACAGGAAAGTCTTTTAACACGTTTTATCATGTCTCAACAAGTATGTCAACATTAACAGATTTTCTCTTTTCGTATTCTATTTTTGTCTCAGGTCTTGTATAAAAATATTTTTTTTTCTTTATGTAAAAGTGCTGAGGATTCTTTTAGCTACTAAAATTAGTTACAACAAAAATTACTGAACCATACACAATGTAGGTCTTAGGCATAATTATTTTTTTAATTAATAGCTAAATTTTGCAAAAGGCTTTATTTTCTGTTACTATTATTTAAAAATAATAATAAAAAAAGAATTAAATGACACTCTGAGATAAATATTTACCTGTGACTACAACAAAGCAATAGTTTTGCAGTATTGTAATGACATGTTGCCTTGCCCATATCTCAGCTTGTAGTCAAATCTCCATCCTGAAATTTTTTGTGCAAAACGCTACCATAAAATACTATCAGAAACCAGAATTTCAGATTTTTTTCCTAATATAAATCCTATGTCCTAATATAAATCCTTTTTATCCTAATATAATTTTTTTTTTTTTTTTTTTTTTTTTTTTTTTTTTTTAGAAGAGAAAGCACGTCCCAAATCTGGGACTTGGCGTGTGAGTAGAAGTACTTTCGGCCTAATGTTAAAAAAAAAAAAAAAAAAAAAAAAATGTCATGTTGCCAGTTTTCCTTGCTAAAAAAATCACCTCTTGTAAACGGACAAATTTTGGTAAAAAACTGAAAATTTATGCTTAAGTTTCACGAATAAGGATTTAGTTTCGGAAACTATTCTATTACCAAATTTTTAGCCCAATGTATTCTGTACAAATTGCTTTAATCGCGCTTGAATTGGAGAAATAAACGATGAGTTATTTACAATTCTGTAAACCCTTCATGTGAGAAAATTGCAGCAGACGATGAAACAAAGATGGCGGCCATGCACAAAAAAAAAAATAAAAAAAGAAATTAATAAAATTAAAATAATAGTCATTTTGAACTTCCATCATGTTAGGGTTGTGTTACAAAAAATTTCAGATTCTTTAAAAATGTTCAAGCAACCAGTGCTGGACCATTTGAAATGGATTGACCCATTTTGAAAAATATAATAGTTTTATATTTAAAATATTTAACCTAAAATATTTTGCATGTTATTATCAATTAAATAATGTAATTTTCCTCTTATGCTTTTAGCACGTAATAATTTTGATATTTTAAAATTCCCTTTCTTCGTTTAATATTCCCGTGTAGTATGGTTAAATTATTTAAATGTGTTTGAATTGAAATATGGTTGAAAATTTATTTTTTGAGCTTTTTTTAAATGTGAGAACAATAGACAAAAGAATAACTTTTTCGAGCATAATAAAATTTTAAATAAAAATTTCAAAAAATAAAAATAAACATTAGACAAATTAAAAAAATTATGGGACATTGCGCACCATAATCCGTTATGTATGTTTGCATTTAAGCAAACGATTGTAAAATTGCTGTGCATGGTGTTTGGTACTGTAAAACTTTTAAAACTGAACTAATTTGTCCGATTGTAATATTAAATAGTGTTTAAAATAGTTCTTCGATTTAAAAACTTGCTTCTTCATCGTGTTTATCAAAGAAAACTACCGGCTTTTATATTTTTAAATGCAATATTTTTTTTTAATAGAAGACGATGAAGAATTCGGTCAGATTAAATCCTTTTACGGCAGCGTCAGCAGCATTAGTTATTTTGTTTATAGAATAGAGAGATATAACAGAGACGTGAAGAAGATAATTAAATTTGTTAAGAAATGAACACATATATAATAACATAGCAAACATTAATGATATAGCCTCTATTAATGTGGCAAAAGTAAAGTTTTACATATAATTACATAACTGCACGTTAAAGAACATTTATTATACTGTATGCATCACTCGGCAGAAATCAAAATAAGTTTTAGTTATGTAAAAACGGATTTTTTAAAATTAATAATCCAAGTAAATGTATACAGGTAACAACCTAGATTTTAAAAGTGTCAATGCATAGGATAACAACTAATGTTAAAGAACAAAGATAGGTTTCATTTCAAATCATTTTTACTTCTTCTGTTATTAGTAATTTTTTAAACAATAAATAATATTTAAATTAATAAAAAAAGTTACATCCTCTTTTTTTTTTTTGTTTGATTTATGCAAATCTCCACAAATCAAAATTGTATGCAGATGTATAGCGTAGAGAAAGATTGAACGCGTAAATTACAGCATTTTCAATGCATTTTTTTGACATTTGAATAACTTATAACTTCAATAAGGTTGGAGGTTACGTGAAACGTAATTAAAAATAAGACTTTCTACTATAAATCTACATAGGTAAGTATTATAAAAAAGATGAAGTACATTGTCATATAATGAAGAAAATTCAATGTATTTTCTCTTTCATTGTTAAAAGCTAAGTAGAAATCTAGAGCATATTCAATATAGGTACAAACCATCAAAACATTCATTTTCAATGAAAATCCTTTGAATGTCACGTAACAAAGTATACCGTTCGCAGAAACAATAAAAGGGGATATTCAAACGCCCCTCCCATCATTGTCCGGAAATTGTTTACTCCCTTTTCTTATCACAGCATTAAATATATAAGAGAGAAATGAGGCTTTGCCACTTACAAATATATCCGCTTATATTCTGAATTACTCTACAATGAAATGACAGCATATGTATAAATAAAAGAATTTAATTGAATAGTTTCAAAAGACATTAACTGGTCAAATAATTTCGTTTTTTAAAGACATTTTATGTATCAGTAACTGAGTAAAGCGAAAGCATTAAAAAAAAATGTAAGGTATCTCAGGACTCTTAAAATTGGAAAAAAAAAATAACAGACCATTTTCAAAATTTAATATCTTAAAATACATATGATCTTAAAACACAATTTTTATTGGAATGAAAAATATTAGTATGTTCTTCCTAAGTATTCCTGTAATTAAAATAATAAAACTTTGTAAAAAATCACCATAAAATTAAAACAAAACACAGGACGCGTTTCGAGCTAAAAACATAACAGCTCGTCATCAGCTAAGCATACACGTGTCCGAAAACGAACAAGTTCAAAAATGAACTGAAGAAAAAGAATGTTGCGAAGAATGCGACAGATGGCGCTACCTGATAGAGGGATATGCAAAAGGGAAATGTGTTGAAAAAAGATAGAAGAGAAAATGAAATGGAAAAAATGGAAATAAAAGAAAAAATAAAAATAAAAGAAGTAAATTAAAAATATAAATAAAAATAATAAATAAAGAACTATAAAAGAACAAGAAAAAAATCCAAATTATTATTATTAATATTTTTTTTTTTTTTTTTTTTTTTTTTACAAAATAAAAAAGAAAAGAAACAAGAGAAAAGGGAAAAGAATTACAAAATTAATTTCCACGCTGGAGATAGGAAAGGAGATGATGGGAGATCATTGACAAGATTAGCAGAATTTTTAGAAATAAAATATGCTTCATGAAAATCCAAGTGAGAGGGAGTTGGGTTGGGTTGGGTTGATTTTTGACGGCCAATTATCTACACGAGGGATATAGGCCCGGGGGGAGTGCCCTCCGTGGGGGTCTTTCTAAGGGAACCTAATCCGTATTAACGCATGGAAGATCCACGGCTCGAAGAAAACCACGAAAACTCCGAACGATTAGGCCGACGGGCGCGATTGGGATCGAACCCAGCACTTCCCGTCTACCAGCTTCGAGAGCAGAACCTCTCGGCCACTGGTGGGGCCCAAGTGAGAGGGAGAGGCAGGGGAAGAAATAATTTTGGCCATGGAGAAATTGAAACAATGACTGGAAGACCAACAGTGAGAAGCAATCGAAGATTTAGAGATTTCTTGATTTGCAATATATCTCTGATGCTCGCCTAATCTGAATTTTAAAGCTCTCTTTGTTTGACCAATATAACCTAAATTGCAAGAGCAAGGAATGAAATAAACACCCCACCGGTTCTCAGTAGGAACAGGATCTTTTAGAGAAGAGAATTTAATTTTATTCATAGGTTTGAAGATAACTTTAAAGTTAAAACGAGAAAGTATTTTAGCAATTTTGAAATAGGACGTTTAGGCTTATTAAATTTATACAAAGCTTTTTATAAATTTAATAAGCCTAAACGTCCTTTTTCTGATTCAAATAATCCTCCTAATTTTAATTCTATAATAGTTCTGCCCTTTTATTCTCTTCTGTGTTTCAAAATTGCTAAAATACTTTCTCGTTTTAACTTTAAAGTTATCTTCAAACCTATGAATAAAATTAAATTCTCTTCTCTAAAAGATCCTGTTCCTACTGAGAACCGGTGGGGTGTTTATTTCATTCCTTGCTCTTGCAATTTAGGTTATATTGGTCAAACAAAGAGAGCTTTAAAATTCAGATTAGGCGAGCATCAGAGATATATTGCAAATCAAGAAATCTCTAAATCTTCGATTGCTTCTCACTGTTGGTCTTCCAGTCATTGTTTCAATTTCTCCATGGCCAAAATTATTTCTTCCCCTGCATCTCCCTCTCACTTGGATTTTCATGAAGCATATTTTATTTCTAAAAATTCTGCTAATCTTGTCAATGATCTCCCATCATCTCCTTTCCTATCTCCAGCGTGGAAATTAATTTTGTAATTCTTTTCCCTTTTCTCTTGTTTCTTTTCTTTTTATTTTGTAAAAAAAAAAAAAAAAAAAAAAAAAAAAAAAAAAAAAAAAATTAATAATAATAATTTGGATTTTTTTCTTGTTCTTTTATAGTTCTTTATTTATTATTTTTATTTATATTTTTAATTTACTTCTTTTTTTTTTTTTTTATTTCCATTTTTTCCATTTCATTTTCTCTTCTATCTTTTTTCAACACATTTCCCTTTTGCATATCCCTCTATCAGGTAGCGCCATCTGTCGCATTCTTCGCAACATTCTTTTTCTTCAGTTCATTTTTGAACTTGTTCGTTTTCGGACACGTGTATGCTTAGCTGATGACGAGCTGTTATGTTTTTAGCTCGAAACGCGTCCTGTGTTTTGTTTTAATTTTATGGTGATTTTTTACAAAGTTTTATTATTTTAATTGCTTCATATCGCCAGTTTTCGGTGCTGTTTCGAAGTATTCCTGTATTTTAAAAAATGGCAAGATGCAGAATTATAATTTGTAGGAGGCTTCAAAATGTCAGACATTTGACGAGCATAAAATTGTTATAACAGATTGCGAGCAAGATTACAAAATAAATTTTTCAAATAGAAAGAAAATTGTGGTGTCTACTTGTACTTCAGTATATAATAATTACTCTGAATCTAAATAAATTTGTATTTATAGCATTTTTATAGTTTCTCTCTATTCTAAAAAAAAGTAACTACCGCTGTCACCGCCGCTGCCACCGGTTTTGATTTTTTTGTGACCGGAGGCCTTTCTTCGTTAATATTAACAAAAATAATGCATACAAAAATATGAAAATCGGTGGTTTTATACAGAAATGTTTGATAAACACGCTGATGCAGACAGTTTTCAAATCAAAAAATTATTTTAAGAGTTATTTAATGCTAAAGTTGGACAAAATCGTTCCACTAAAAAAGTTTTATAGCAGCAAAAACTATACCTGGCAGTGTAATCATTTTTAGATCATTTTATGAGTTAGAATTTGCCGGAGTGCAGATTGCATTAATTTTTTTTATTTTGACTCATTTTTTCAGGTTTTATTTCTATTTTAAATTCAAATTTTCAGCATTTCTAGAGATATTTTTTACAGATTTCAGAAAATTGTACTAATTTAAACTGTTGCCAACTGTATAAAAAGCGCAAGCAATAATTTTTGCTTCAAATTAAAAATTTATTTACACGTGACTATTATAAACAGGAAAAAAACTTTCAAATTAGAATTAAATAATTACGTATAAAAAGCAGGAACTTATTAAAAATTACGTCATAAAAAGTGTACACGTGAATTTTAAAAGAGAAAGGATATTGTAAAATTATAAATTCATTAACATGCGTTAGAAGTCTTAGGAGAAATTACGTCATATTTACGTCACATTATAGTTATTACATAAAATGAACACAAAATAATATTGCAAAAAAGTTTAAATTTAGAAATTGCGCTAGACATTTATTTGATATTTTGAGAATTAATTTAAAATGTCTCATTTAAAAGAACTTTCTTTTCGCTTTGTTAAAAAATACCGGGAGACAAAGACTCTCTTTACTTAATTCCTTTTATATTAGCTTATTTTGAAATGTTGTTACACGTGTATACGTCATCAAGTTATTTTTATTTCGATGTTTTATTTGTGTTTTTATTAATGTTGTACGAATTTATTCGTTCTTTCGTTATTTAAAATAAAAATTATATCAATTTGTATAATTTGGCGATTTATATAATTTGGCGAAATTGGTCGACAGGATAATCAAGTAGTACCGCAGCGGATTTGGCGTTAAAATTCCCCAATCAAAGAGAAATGAATAGAAATTCGTTTATAGGGAGATCGCCACTGTTTTTTAAATTATAATTCAATCTTTCGAAATCTTTTTAAAGCCGATCAAATTAGCGTGCATTTAGAGTCTGCGGTGTCTGGACGGGGGTTGGCGAGCGTAGCTCGTAGGGGGCCGAGCCCCCTAGTTAATAAAAAGTTGTATTTATCTGAAATAAAATTTTGAAAATTGCAACAGTATAATCACCTTAAAAATATTTTTTTTCTTTTTTACAATTAAAAAAATATGTTTGTTCAGTTTATACAAACTAACTTGAAACATATGCATTGAAAATTTTATGAAATAATATTTAGACTTTTTTGAGATATCGTGCGCGTTAATTCCAAATACGTCATTTGGAGAAAAATTACTTCAAAGTTTCGGAATCCTCGCTTCAGCTATTGAGCGGGTATAATTCTAAAGGTCATAACTTCTGTTCCAATAGCAAAATCAAGGAAACAATTATATCAATCTGTTTGGAAAAAATAGGAGTTTAACATCTAAAAAAATTTTATTTTTGAAAGCTTCGAAATTTTAAAGCTTTCAGAGCCCTGAGACCCCTTAAATATTACGGTGAAGTGCCCATATTTCGCCCCTCTCCTAATTTTGTCCCCCTTAATTTCTTCGCTTCTGCGAAAGTGGCGCCACTTATGACGCAAGTCACAGGTGACGGGAGGTAAAAGGGGTCAGTGTTGAAAATTTCGTTCGCCAAGAGGCATACATAAATGAAAGACGGCGAATTTCTATTTTTAGAAGACCCCAGTTCTTATTACGTCGTTTGTAGAATGTTATTTACTGTACTGTAAATATTTATTTCTTATTAATTGCAGGCATTTTACGTTGGTAAGATGCTGACAGTAGCATACAGTGAGTTTTAGGACGCTCAGTTCATCTTATGGGAACTGAAACTCTGTCCTATTGAGAAGCAGCGTGGTCCCAATTTCGCCCACCCTTGCAGTTCTTATTTTCGTCCCGGGGACGAAATCAGGAATTCTTTTTCATGGCATTTTTTTTCAATTTTTTTCCTCATGTTTGGATGGCTACTGTTTCGTTATGTTATTCTTCCACTGATAATTAGTACATTTGTTTGTGCATTACTTTAATGTAAATTAAATTACACATCTAAGAATAAATTTTGATTTAGTTATAAGTTAAGCCTCGGCGTATTACATTTTTTGGGGGGACGAAATTGGGACCATTTTTTTCTTTTGCATTTTTTTCTTTTGCATTTTTTAGGTACTTATGAAAAAAAAAATTCGCATTGTTAAAAACTTTTTGTACGACATTTGCCTATGTTTCTATGTGCGCGGATAGTTAGTCTATCAAAAATCCAAATTTGGTAGATTTTCACTGAAAATTACTACATCCAAGGGCCTAAAAGTGACTTGAGGACGATAATAGGGCACCTTACCTATGCTTAGAATATGGAGAATAACTAGTTAAAGATCGTTTTATTTATGCATTACTTTTAAATAAGAATATAATTTTCTTGTATGAATTTAACTACTGTTAATATTTTCCTTATTCCGACAAACACGATATTTAGGCAGAAAGCTATGTAAAACTTCTATTTTTGACACACCTTTCCATCAAAGCAACCGGGTTCGTCAACAATGAAATTACATTAGATAACTCTGAAATGTTTATCCATAATAAATAGCAATATTATTGGCGATTGCATTATTCAATTTAAGGCAATAGTTTTCTTATTCCTATAAACGCGATATTTAAACTGAAATCTTTTCTACAACAACTTCATGTTTTTGTACCACTATTGCATCACAATAGACGGATTCACCACCAATGAAATTGCATTGGATAAATCTAGCAGATTTATCCATAATAAGTAGTAATATTATAGGACCATTACTTAACTTCAAGTTTTGGACCACTATTCCTTATCAAAAGACGCGTTTGCCATCAAGTAAATTCCGTAGATAACTCTGAAACATCATACAAAATAAGTAGTAATATTATTGGACAGGAATGGCCAACCTATGTCCCGCGTGTACTAGGTGTCATGTGTGGAAATTTCTGTAGCACGCGAAAAAGTTAAATTTGATATTCAATTTTACAGGTAATATCTATCTTTTTAGGTGCGTTCGTAATTATATAAATACGTAGTACCTATAGTCGTCGTTCAGTCCGTCCGTCCGTCCGCAAATAACAGAGCAAAAACTACCCAACCGAATGGTCTGAAATTTTAAATATATCATTGTTGTAAAATTTTGTCGAGCCATTTCAAATTTTATGAAAATCGGATGTGTAGTTTAATTACAGGGAGATTCAAAAGTTTTTTTTTTACATTGCAGCCTATGGGAAAAAATTATTGCAAGCACATTTGAATGATGTTACAGTCTTCCGAATGGTCTGAAATTTTAAATACATAAATTTGCAAAATTTTGTCGAGCCATTTCAGATTTTATGAAAATTGGATGTATAGTTTAATTACAGGGACAGTCAAAATTTTTCCGTTACATTACGGGCAATGGGGAAAAAAAATATTGCAAGTGCATTTTAATGATGTTACAGACTTATGAAGTGCAAAGAAATATACATTCAGTACAATATGGGGTGCAAAAAGTATATAAAACTAGTTATATTACGAACGTACCTCATTTGCTACGTTTGACGAGCAATTTCCTACTTGTTTACTTTTTGATATAACAAATAAATTTTTGTTTTAAGTATGCAGACTATACATTCATTTTTGCATAATTTAACGTGTAAGAATTATTTTTTTTGTGATGCTATGCTGCATTTTCATGAAGCAACTTCTTGGCTAATATATATGAATTGCAACGGCTTTATTTCTTTAAATGAATTCATAAGATATTCACTCCAATTAAACAGAAAGTAGACACAATATTGATATTTATATTATTAAAATATCAAAGTAGAACATGTTATAAAGTACTCTCTACCAAACATAAAACAGGAAACATTCTTAAGTAAATAATTAATAAAATTTTTAATACAACTTGAATCATTATAAGTTCGATTTTATATGTTTAACTTTTGTCATTATAATCGCAAAACTATTACAAAAATTGCTAATTTGGTGCTGCTGATTTATATGACATATTTCTTAGAAACATAAAATGACTATTATCTACAAATAAAGTGCAAAAAAGGGGTTATAAAACAAACAGGAATTGTTAAAGCTCAATAAACCTAAAATTATAATTTTCATTACCAGCGTCGCGTCTACCTCCCTTTATATTCATTTTTTCCCTCTTTCATTCAATTTTACTGTCTATGCCAACACTTTACTTTATTTGATGTATGTTGTATCTATTCTGAAGCCGAATATAAAATATTTATTATTATAACGCCAATTCTTTTGCATTCTATCCAATTTGTTTTCCTGTTCTTAAGTTGTAATTCTAAATAAAAATATGATTACATATACGGCCCTGAAGGTATATCGCAGATATGAACAATAGAATAAATAAGGAAGTATTACAAAGTGATTTATTTGTCTCAATTATCTTCATATACTATTAAAAGAATTTATATAAAAAACTACATTTTGTTTTGTCACCTTTTATAAAAGTACTGTTTAAAACACTGTAATTATTTAAATACTAATGTACCTTCTTATACATAAAGGACCTAAGTGTCTAAGAGAAAAAACTTATATTCTCATTCAGAGAAATAGCTAGAATATTTTCAATAACAATTCTCAACTCATTGAGTAATTTTGGAGGAGTGAAAATGAACGATTAACGTACTTGCGAAAGTCCCAATATTCTTATGTAAAATGTGGTTCAGTTTGACTCAGGTTCAAAGCTGTTCAAACTGGAAACCTAAATAGATGTAGTTTTATTTACTTAAATTCATGTTTCTAAGTTCTTTCAAAAATTAATTTTTTATGTTTTTCCATTACTCTTATATAATTCTACCACACTACCCGACCATATTTTTTACTCATATTAATTCCTTGGTATCATTACTTTTTTTTAATTAGTTTTATAACTACAGCTAAACTATCTTAAAATTACTCCATCTATTAACGAGACTCTCAGCTCCATGCTTAGTGTAAAGTTTAAGTCAAAGCACTTAAATCTTCCTACACTGTTCAGCACTGTACAGTTATACAGTTAGGCATTTTTGGTGTTTTCCAGTTGACACCAAATTTATGCCCTGTATAGGAGTAGCTGTATTTCTAAAAGAGAGCCAAAAAAATGAAGATCTCCAACTGTAGTTTAAACTACATGAGAATGAGTATAATTAAGTCTAGAATGGGAACAATGGAACTGTGTAATGCATCTGATTGACTTCCCAATTGCGAATTAACTTTACACTCAGACAAAGTCACAAAATCAGTGTGTAGAACTTATATATTTCAATTTATAAAAAGTCATTCTGGTTTCAAACGTGTTTTTTAGCATGTATTGCAAATTGAACTACCTTATCCGGAACAATACTTGAAGGTTTATAAGTTTGGTATAGTTCTAATATTTTAATAGTTCTGTGAATTAGATAAAACTATGTATCTTTAAAATTTAGAATTGCAATCAATCACTATTACAACAAGAGTAATTTACTAAATTATTAACAATGCTCCTTATAATTGCCCTTACATAAATATATTTTTTAAATATTCTCTTAAATTTACACCTCGACCACGTTGATTTCAAATTTCATTTTTTATTCAAACAGAAAAATTTACACTTGCATCAGAATATTTAAATATTTTTAAATTGCAGTCAACAGTTATTTTTTTACAAAAATCATAAAACAAATAAATATCCCTGCTCAGAAAAATTATTGCAGTTTTTATTATACAAAAAACAAATTTTAATGCTAAACAAGAAACATAAGGTCCTTTTATTTTTTGAAAAGAAGAAAATCTCCCAATCATTGATGCAACGAAATGAACAGAGGGGGATTTCCTTTTCCGTAGATACTTGCATTAAACAAGTATATATTTTGATGATATTTTCACTTTTCATAGAAGGTGAAAGTAAACCAGACGACAAAAGAAAAAAGTAAATAAATGGAGCCTGGGAAATTTATACGTAGTCTGTATTTAAGTTTATTTTTAGCGTTCTGTACTTAAAAAGTAAAAATGGGTACGTTATAAGATTACGTTATAAGATTACTCCTGTGTCTGTCGGTACATCTGTTACAGCCATTTTACTCGTAAACTATGGAACGTGGAAAGTTCAAACTGGCTGATGTAATAAAGGCCTACATATTTATAGATTATTAACCATTCACAAGTATATTTAGGAAAAATGTAGAGGGCCTAAATAAGTTACTTGAAAAAAAATCTTTTCTTTCTATATCGTTCGGGATATCGTGTAAAAGATTTTGTAACGCCGAACTCGCAAAAATATATTTCTTTTAATTTTAGATATTATATTTTCAGAGATATCGTCGAAAATGTAGTGCAAAAATATGTTCCCACCGTCTATTTCCGAATCTACTGAAACTGAAATTATGAAAAATTTAGGCGTAGTAGACGTTAGTCTTGCAAACAACTACAGCGTTATTACTCTAGGTTACAGAGCTTTTCAGAAAATCGTATTTCTCCGTTAAACACAAATTTCGATTTGCCAGCGTTCAGCAAAGGAGTTGAAGATCGCTGGAGGTACCTATCGTTTCAGAAGCATAAAAGGATTGTTGATAATAAGGTTGTTTTTATTCGAGGAAAATTTTTGTTTTCCACTTACTATAGGGCTACCACAGCCGACTATATTTTAATTCTATTTCGCACCACTTTTTCGAAACACTTTACATACGCTTTGACAATCTTTGGAATAGAAATATACTAAAAAATTATTTTTTTTAATAGGGGAGAAAACAGAATATTAAAATAATTGCCTTTGGCAGCCCTGTTATTAGTATTTAAAATTTTGTTTTCAACTGCATGTCTGAGTAATGAATGCAAAATGACACAATCTTCACAGATCCATTGTTTATTAAGATATGATTTAAAAGCATCTGTGTTTATTTTAAATTGAGAACCAATAAAATATCTTTTATCCAATAAAAACATTTTGTTTACTTTTCAGATTTAATTTCGGAAATTAAATATAAATATGTTTATATACATACATATCGTAAAACATAGCATTTATGCTTTTTACTTCCATACATTGTAATTTTGCTTGATTTAGTAAAAAAATGAAATGCGATAAAATTTGTTTAAAATCAAGAACGAAAAATCATGCGTCCAGCACAGATTATGATCCAATGTCCAATACATTCATAATACTGTAACAAAACTTTACAATTTATTAAGGTGAAAGATGTCTAGCTAAACAACTAAAAAAAAAAAGCATAAGATATTTGAAGAACCATTTTCTACAATTATCATGAATAGAATGAAAAAAATCCGAATTTTATTGTCCAGCCCTATATATGATCTATAGACTCACATGCATATTGTTAGCACAATTAAAAGTGTAGCACAGATTAAATTTCACATTCAGCGATATCGTTCAATAAACAAAATGCACTTGGGATCATTTGTGTAGCCTTGTATATGATCTATAGAATTTATGCATACCAAGTAATATGCTAAAACGTAGTTAAATTTTAAAACGCGTATTACAAATGAAAACGCATTTCCAGAAACTATACTTTATAGGCAGCACTGTAGCGAAATACTGGGTTCCTGTAATTAACGATAAAATATATGTACACCAGATTCTACAGTAAGAGTTTTGTGGTACACATCAGTGATACGAGGCGTGTTTTTTAAGTAAGGACTTTACATACATCGTGTGCATATGTAAAGTTTTGTTGAATACACTAATAGGTGGCACGCGTGACGCAGCGAGTACTTGCGTCGTGTTCCGACATTTTTTGGGAACAACTGTGCTCAGTTGTAGCTGTGTAGATAACCTGTACGGTCTGTTCTGTATGTTTTAAATGTTCAAGATTGTAAAATCGCTTGTCCGTGCAAGATACTGTCAGTGATACGTTTTTTGCTACGCAGAGAGATTAAAAAAAAAAAAAAAAAAAAAAAAAAAAAAAAAAAAAAAAAACGCGGCATGCTCACGGAGAGAATTTTATTACTTCATGGCAATGCAAGGCCCTCACACCGCAACTCGGACCCGAGATTTGTGGGATTCTATTGGCTGGGTAGTTCTGGGCAACCCTCCCTGCAGCCTGACATGGCGCCGAGCGATTTCCATCTTTTCCGATATCTCAAACATCATCTCGGCGGCAACCACTACAACGTTGACAAAGACGTGAAAAAAGCCGTGACCTATTGGTTATCGAAACAGGCGGCAAGTTTCTATGAAGAGCCTATTCAAAATCTAGTTGTTAGGTATAATAAGTGTTTAAACAAACTTGGCAGCTATGTTAAAAAATAAAGAAATGTATGTAGAGTCTGAAAATAAATTTGGTTTTTGAAATTTTGGTCTGGTTTTTATTTTTAATCGATCCTTACTTAAAAAACACCCATCGTATATACAAATTTCAATATATTCAAAATAGTTTAGTTACATTAAAATACACTGCAAACGATTTTTTCCGATAGGCCGTAATGTAACGGAATTATTTTGAGTGTCCCTGTAAAGGAACTGTCAATACTACACACTTCATTTTAAATACCGAGTATTTCATCGTAAACACCAATAACATGCATCAATTTCATGGCAATCTGATCACTTAGAGCAGGACGGACGGACAGACAGACAGACAAACCTAATTCATAAACACTTTTCAACTACGTTAGAATGTGTTAAAATATATTGCCGGAGTAAGGATATTCCTTTAAAAATAATAGGCGATATGTGGCAATCATATATATATTCTGGTCTAGTATTTTATGGAAAAAAAAAAGAAAAAAATGGAAAAGGAAAACTTCAGGTGTAAACATTAACCGTTTATCTACTGACAATACTTATAACTACCATTAAAATAACTTGTTATAAAATTCATTTAATACATCGATGAGTAGTAATGCAGTTTAGAATGAGTTATAGATGCATTACTTTATCTTGTTCCAAAAGCATTATGGGTTACATTAAACAAAGCTATTTTTAAAAGGATGATTTCTTATGCCTTTGCATCTTTTCAGCTTTCTTGGCGTTGGGGGATTTTTCATTCGGAATTATTTCTATATAGTCCAGGCAATAGAGACCGTATAGGGGCTTTACCTAGCAAAATTCATGGTAGTTCTGGATAAAGGCTTATTATATGTTTTTTGGGTCGCTGAATCCCAATTTTTAACTTCCCGGCAAAATTTCCCCTGGCAACCCCCCCAAATTTTCGTAAAAAGCCCTCCCCCCCCGAAAGTTTTTATTAAAAAAAAATAATTTTTTTATTGTTTTATAGAAAAGGTATCTAGAAAATAGGAAAGTAGACAAAATTTGCAACAAATGAGATATATTACATTATGGCGTAGGATGAATGGGGAGGTGGGGGGGGGGATCTGCCTCGGAATATGCGCCGCGGTGCTGCGTGGAATAAGTTGCGCAATTCCACCTAACCACTCACATCATTTACATTCGCCCTCCAGTCTGCCCTCCGAACTTTCCATATAAGGTTTACTTTAATTTTTTTGGGTCGCTGAATCCGAATTTTTAACTTATCCCCAAAATCCCCCCCCCGCAAACCCCCTCCAAAATAGTTGTTTTTAAATTAAATTTTTTATTGTTTTAGGGGAAATGTATGTAGAAATTCAGAAACTACACAAAATTTACAACAAATAGGATACATGACATTATGACGTAGGATGAACGGGGAGGAGGAGTGGTGCTTCTGAACATGCACAGCGGCGAAACGTGCACTAAGTTATGTAAGTCCAGTCAATAGGGGATTGTACCTGGCAAAATTAATGCTAGTTCTGTATTTCGACTCACTTTATGTTTTTTTGCGTCGCTGAATCCGAATTTGTAACTTCCCACCCAAGTTTCACCCAGAAAATCCCCCCAAAATTTATTTTTTTTGAAAATATTTGGTTTTTGAGAACATAGCGCGGGGAATGTTCCGAGGCAGCCCACCCCCACCTTTCCCCATTTATCCTACATGATAATGTCATATATCCTATTTGTTGCAAATTTTGTCTACTTTCTGGATTTCTACATACATTTCCACTAAAACAATAAAAAATCTAATTTAAAAACAACTCTATTAAGGGGTTGCGGGGGGGGATTTGGGGGGAAGTTAAAAATTCGGATTCAGCCACGCAAAAAACTTATTGCAAACCTTATAGGAAAAGTTCGGAGGGGAGACGGGAGGGCGAATATAAATGATGAGAGTAGTTAAGTGGAATTGCGCAACTTAGTCCACACAGCACCGCGGTGCATGTTCCGAGGCAGATCCCCCCTCCCCATTCATCCCACGTCATAATATCACATATCTTATTTGTTTGCAAATTTTGTCTGCTTTCCGAATTTCTAGATACTTTTCCCTTAAAACAATAAAAAAATTGATTTTTTTAATAAAAACCTTATTTGGGGGGGGGGGGGGCATTTTACCAAAATTTGGGGGGGGGGGTTGCGGGGGAAATTTTGGTGGGAAATTACAAATTCGGATTCAGCGACCCAAAAACATAAAGTACGCCGATTTCCAGAACTACCATTAATTTTGCCAGGTAAAATCCCCTATTGCCTGGGCTAATATTTCTATTGTAAGAACATTATACAGGGTGTTTAAAAAATAATCATCCGATTTGAAAGGCGTATATGATAAAAAATAATGAACATAGATACTTAAGATTAATTTTATATTATGTAGCTAATCATACATTTTTTTACATACCAAATTAAAGGTGCTCAATATGTCCACCTATGGATACACGGCATATGTCTGTACGGTATTCAAATTCGTCCCAAACTTTTGCGAGCATGTCTGGATACACGACTTCGATGGCTGCTGTTATGCCTACCTTCAATTCAACTAATGTAGCAGGAAGGGGAGGTACATAAACGTGGTCTTTTATAAACCCCCAGAAGAATAAATCGCTAACTGAGAGGTCCGGCGATCTGGGGGGCCATAGATGCTTAACTGCATCGTCAGCTCCCGCACGGCCGATCTATCATTGATGAATTCGGTTATTCAAAAAAATTCGAACGTCCAAGCTCCAGTGTGGTGGTGCCCCATCTTGTTGGAAAATTAAATCATCAGAATCGGTTGTACAGTTTAGTGCACCACCGTAGTGGAGATTGCTTTGGGGCCTATAGCAACTATGGCTTTAAGCCTCGAATGATCCTTATTATATACAGAAACAAGCACAAGTCACAACAACTTTTATTTCTTGTTCCATTACATATTTATATAACTACAAAGCGACATCCACAAATACATCCATGTCTTACCCGAGGATTCGAACCCGGGCCACCGGTTGTGCAGCTCTGTTGTGCAGTCGCCATCTTAACAAACACTGAAGTGGTGGGCGAAGGAAGAGCACTAGCGCCACCTGTTGATAACTACATAAAACTTATGGTTCTCCTCTTTCTATCTATACATTATTCATTTGAAACGGATGAAAATTTGAACAGTTATGATTTTTTAAAATCGGATGATTATTTTTGAAACACGCTATATTTGTAGATTTCCTATTCTACAAAATACTAAGAAAAATATTTAAAATAAAAGATTTGAGTGGGGTTATACATTTTCCACGAAATCCCTGTAAGTTCAAATCTAATTAATCCTTTTTAAATTCTTCAATCCTTCTAAAATTCTTCTAAAATTTATTAAGTGATTATGTAAATCTTTTAATGTAGTTTCAAAAATTCACGAAAAATGCTTTAGAAGATAAATTTTTCATGAATTTATAATTCAGTACGTAAAGGATTAATGAATAATTTGGTAGCACAAAAAAGAAAGTAAAAAAGAAATATTGATAATTCATTATTGGATTAATATTTTTATATGTTTAGAGTATGCTTTTTTCATGCATTTTAGCAACTATATATATAATGTAGGTATTAATTGAAAAATGTATAGAAATACATAAAGTCAAACAATGTTACTGAAAGGTACTTTATGTGCTGTCACGCTATGAGCAGTGAGTCACGCATCTCTCGAGTGTTACATGTTCTTTAACTCTAGTTTCTTTGAGTAATTTCTTTGATTATTTATAAAATATTCCTTTTTTAACGATAATTGTCTTTATATAAAATTAGGTATTATAAAAAGTGCCTATCCTAATAGAATAATAAATATCAGATATTGTTTGAAAATTGTGTTTTAAAGTTTTCATCTTTTTTAAGACTTTCCAACAAAGTTGAAAAGTGTTTATGCATTCGGTTTGACTGTCCGCTTGGCCGTCTGTAAGTCTGTCCTTCTGTCCACGCTCTGAATCCTGCAAATATACTCGGATTTTCATGAAATTTTTAAAAGTTAGTTAGGATCACCAATGGAAGTTTGGTATTGTATATGAAGTATGTGGGATTAATACTTCATTTACAGGCGCACTCAAAAGTATTACATTACGTTGTAATATATGGGGGGGAAATCGTTTGCAAAGTATTTTAAGGACATGACGCTATTTCAAATGTACTGAAACGGATATAAATCACTGAATTTCACTACGATCACGTTAGACATAGCATTAGTTCATAGTTCATTGTTCATAGAATTTTTTATTCATTTACAGGGACACACAAAACAAATCGGTTACAGTATACTGTCGTTGAGTAATAATTGCTGGAGTGTATGGTTTAAAATTTGGTATGCGCTTTTTAATTTAATTATTTATTTGCATGTTACTCGTTATATTTAAATTCTATACCTCATATACAGGAATTCACAAAAGTATTCACGCATCATTCTCCTTATTAAAGGAAATTGCTGAAGGAGAATTATCAACTGAAGTAGTTTTGTTACATTGTGCTGAATGTGTTGGAAGGTGTTTCATAATCTATGCTTGACGCATGATTTTTTCTTTCTTGATTTTTTTTAAAGATACTTGTGTTTTTAAACACTTTCCAACATAGTTCAAAAGTGTTTATGAATTCCTTTTCTTCTGTCCGTCTGTCCATGCTCTAACTCGCGTAAATATAGTCCGATTGCTATGAAATTGATAGATGTTATTGGGTATCACTATGACATGTTCGGTATTGATGATGAAGCGGAAAGCATTACTGGTCCAATTACAGAGCCACTCAAAAGAATTCCGTTGCATTACGATGTATGGGGGAAAATCGTTTGCAGTGTATTTTAATGATATTACAGTATTTTAAACAAAATGAAATTGATAGACTGTACTGAGGTGTACTACAATGTTCTTACTACAGAATATATTGTGTATAGAGCTTATCGTTCATTTACAGAATCACACAAAAGAATGTGGCTATAGAAAAAAAGAGTAATAAATGAATTATTGAAGTATACGAACAATAATTGCTGTAAGTGCGTTTTCATTTGTGGTAGCTGTTTTTAAATTTAATTATATATATTTTTTAAATATTACTTGGTGTGTGTAAATTACACCGATGTCCAAAATTAAGGACCAATCACAAAATGCCAATTTTAAAGTTCGCGAATACTCAAAAGGAAATAATATCATTCGAATAATTACTATATCTACAGCACAGCTAGTCCATATAACATCTCATTCATGTCACATATGGTCACAAGTGTCACAGTCACTGCGGTGACGCAAAAATAGGAAATTCCATACATCTCATTATGAGTCACAAATGATCACTATATGTGACTCCACTGAGACGTCACTGTGACTACTGCTTTGTGACGAGTCACCATGTGACTTTACAATCTAGTTACATTGTGACTCTTATATGACTGTCATCTGCAGACCCAATTTCAAAGTCATCGTGACGGCTGCATTGTGATAAGTTACCAAATAATGTCACATTAAAGTCACATGATGACTTTCAGGCAACAGAGAGACTACTGTCAAGCCACCATTGTGCTCTTTTATGAAAAGTCACCATATGACTATAATGTGATATTATTTGGTGACTTATCATAATGCAACGTTCATGACTTTGAAATTGAGTCTAAAAATGACAGTCACATGAGAGTCACAATGTACCTACATTATAAAGTCACCTGGTGACTCGTCACAAAGCAGCAGTCACATTGACGTCTCATTGGAGTCACATATAGTGATCATTTGAGACTCATAATCAGACGTGTGGAATTTCCTATTTTTTGTTTCACCGTAGTGACTGTGACACTTGTGAGTATGTGTGACATGAATGAGATGCTATATGGACTACCTGTGCTGTAGAGATACTAATTACTTGAATTATATTATTTCCTTTTGAGTATTCGCTTACTTAAAAAATTAGGATTTTGTGACTGATCCTTAATTTTGGACACCAGTGTATATAGATCGTATAGAAGGTCGTACAGAAGTTCCCAACCGCATCCGTTAATTGGCAGAAACGGCTCAGTGAAAATTGTCTACTGTGCTATATGTTTAACTGAAATAACTTTTTGCATACTATGTAGTATGAATACATATCTGTAGATCATATACAGGGCTGAACAATTTTTTTTTAATTTAACGACTATTCATGGTAATATCAGAAACCGTGCTTTCATAAACGATTTGGCAAATTTACATGCATAAAAGTACTGAATTTTTTTAAAAACTTTTGATTTTAAAAAGTAAGAAAAAGAAGGAAGTTGCGTACATATTTTGTTTTTGAATCTGTGAATAAAATATTCTTTTACCTTTTATCTATATAAGTTTTTTTTATTTTGGTAGCAATGCTGCTTCTGTTATTAATGACCACATTTTAAATGAGCATTTATTATTTTTTTTATTACATAATTCAATGTTTTTCCTTTCTAAAAATAAGAAATAATTGAAGTCTCTTTTTTCAAATTATCGCTTAAAACAATTTATAAACTCCACATTTTTATTCATATATAATTTTTAATATTTATAGACATTATTATTATTACCAAAAATTTTTACACATTTGTTCCGTTAAAGCATTAATATCTTTAGACCGTCAAAACATCATTTGCGTTTATTTCATCCCACTTTTTAATATGGTATGACACCTAACTCCACATGACACGTTGTTTTCAAATAGCTGGAATTTAAATTTTGCCAAGGTTTCTTTTTTTTTCCTTGTGTGTCTGTTCATCAACTTGTTGGATTTAAAAAATATTCCATTTTTTGAGAAAGGTGAAAAATAAAATGGTACATACAATACGCGACTTTGTATTTTTCTATATATATTATAACGATGTGTGTATAGACTTTTATGCGGTATTTCATCACATTTTTACATTAGGAATCATGAGTAATATTTTTTTTTAAATTAAAAATGGGTCAGCGATTAATTTCAGGGAGAATAATACATTTTTGTGGTTAAAGAACACGAAGATTTCTGTTCGAAAATTTTGGTAGATTTGCACGCACTCCATTATATTTTCTTTTTCTTTTTCTATATTCTACCATTTGAAAAAAAATTCTTATTCCACAGAAACCTCTAGAAAACTTTTCAAAGTACAGTGTGTTTCTAAAAGAATATCGGGGTTTTAACGCTTGGTAGTATTTATTACATAAAACTTAAAATTATAATTAATATGAAAGAGCAACTGAAACAGTTTTACCTACAAGCTTACAAATGTTGAATGTGGCCACCTTTCGTCACACGGCTCACATACAGTAAATAGCTTAGTTCTCCCCAAACGTTGATTAGGGTTTGTGGGTAATTGTTGCAAAGGCGGACGGTATTTTCAAACTGATTACAGCATCTACGGATGTTATTATCACTTCGGGGATCACATCTGAAATTAATCAGGAAAGCACGTTGCTCAGTAACTACAGATTTGGTCTTTACAAACTGCAGAATACAAAATACTTTCTGTTCACGCCAGTTTGCTACTAGCGGTTTCTACCTCATGACGGAAGAAATATTGCGTATGCATGCGCATGCACAGGTAACGACAAACTGTTGAGTTGCTCTTTCATTTTATATATTCAGAATAATTTTAAGTTTTATGTAATACATACTTCAAAGCGTTAAAACCCATTTTCAATGTCCGTGGAGGTGTCTTCCTAATCTCGTTTTAGCAGACACATATCTGGTGATAAATGGAAATTTGTAATAACACTGGAAGAAACATGGCTATGTTCCAGTGGCTATAGCAAAAATAAAACTTGTTATGAATTAACCCCTTGTATCCCTCATAGCAAGCATGGTCACAGTGACGTCGTTGTGACGTCACTGTAAGTCACTGTGGTCACGTCACACCTGTGACCAAAATGCCACCACGCAGTGATGTCACATTGTGTCTGAGATGTGAACTTCTAAGAAAACTTTAAAAAATTACAAAAATTATTAAAAACAAGTTATTTACTGTAAAAAATATTTTTCTGCCGGATTTAAAATTTTTTTAAACCGTGGTCCAAGTTGCCTCTGGGCCTCTAACCAAACCTTTTTTTTTCATATAACATAAAATGTAATTAATTCATCAGCGACACAAAAAGATTTCCTAATTATGCGAATTTCATATTATTAAAAAAAGTTTTTAGGTAAACATACCTCGACTTATCTTTTATAAAGATTTTTGTAAATGACCATCTGTTATACTAGAAGTTTCTCAAAGAGTAGTCGAAATATTTCTGTGGTTTCAAACTAAAAACTTGCTATTACAGTTAAGTCTGCAGCTTTTAATGAGCACGCAGAAACCGTCTTCAAAGTTTAGTCATATATGCATTTCTTGCTTTATGATTTGCATTCAAGTCATATTTTTTTCTTCTTACTGTTTCACTATTTTAAGTAACTATTTTTTTTTATTTTTTTTTTATTTTTTTTTTTTTTTTAGTTCTACTTCTTTCAGACGTTTAAAATAAAATTGACATTTTCCGAAGATAAAATAAATGTTCCAAATTTATGCAAAGACATAATTAATTATTCATATTTCATTTTTTTATTTTCAAAATATATCTTTAAAAATTATTTTACAAGATGTTTTATTCTACAGAAAATTAATATTAAGAGAATGACAGATTGACAAAGAAAAACTCATCTCTTCTCGATAATCTTGTTGTATTTTGTAAGAAGATATTTTGTATATATTACCTGTGATACAAATTTTACTTTAAAAAAAAAGGAGGGGGTCTTCATTATTACCATTAAATTAATTTGTACATATTTTTAAAATTTAAGCGATGTTTTATCTGGTAAACTCTAATTATGGATAATATTATTATTATAATTTACATAAATGAAACTTTACGATCCAATAAGACTGATAAAAATAAAAGGTGAAATACAATAAAACATTTTCAAACAGGAAATTGAATTAGAGACAATTTGATAAAATTATTACGCATTTAATTTCCTTCCGAATCTGTTAGAAAAACAAATAAAACCGAAAAACATCTGCTTCGAACTTCGAAACTTAAAAATCGTCTGCACTATTTCAGTTGTTATGACTCGACCGCAGAATAACGGATAAAAGCAACAGTGAAGCTTTTTAGAATAAACGCGGGAAGTTCTGTGCACACTGGACAGCATAGACGTGTTGACACGGATTTAAAAACTGAAACAAGAACGTTCTCAGGATCCAAGTTAGTTCAGCTAACAAAATATAAACACGAGAAAATTACGGTAGCTTTGACTTGTTGAAGATGATTCAAGTCATTGCTATCGTACTTATTATCGGATTTAAATGGTTCCCCAAAATCAAAGTATCACGTACAACGTCAATGAAATTTGGTATGGAAAAATATTATTTTCCATGTATGCTTTTTTTAAATTACAACAATTTTAGTTAGCTTCTCATAAACATGCTGTAGAACATAAATATTTCATTACATTTATTTTTTATTTTGTTGAAATATCTAAAATATTATTTTCCCTGTTTGCTTTTTTTTTTTTTTTTTTTTTTTTTTTTTTTTTTTTTTTTTTTTTTAACTACAAAGATTTTAGTTATCTTCTAATAAACATGTTATAGAACACAAATATTTCATTACATTTATTTTTTATTTTGTTAAAATATCTAACTTCCTTTTCAACAGCTTTGATCAGATTATTAAAATTAGTGATTTAAACTGCATTTTAATCTGGTTTATTTTCTTATTTAAATATTTGGTTAAAACCACATGGTATCATAAGTATGGAAGTATATGGACAAGTATTATAAGCAATCATTAATATAATTAATAAACATTTAAAGATAATTAAATTATTTAAAAAAAGGCTTTTTATAGAATAAAATTATTGGCAAACATATTTTTTAAATTTTGTATTAAGTGATGGTCTTAAACAATTTGCATTGCATGTTTTTATTTAAAAAAATTGCATCTGCTCAGAAGAGGAATTTATAAAAAGTAAGACACAACGGAAACGTATACTATTAAAAGAAATCGTAGGTATGTAATGTTAAGAAAAAAATGATTATTTAATGTATTATTCAACATGAGAAATGTTTTAAAATCTATAAAGAAATAGTCATAGCGTGTGAAAGCTTTTCAGTTGTTAAACATTCTTATTGAAATGTTTTCAAAGTGAACTAGAAGTCTGTTGGCAAATGAAAATATAGAAATTACGCAATTAGTAAGAGTTTAAATATGATTTTACTTTAAAAATAACGCGAATACTTGAACGGTATGAATCTAAAATGTAATAACCATCTTTTATTATTTACATTTTTTTCTGGATAATTTTATCATTTTATTTCCTGAATCATTTTATCGAGATAAATTTCAAAGTATCGATATTATACACTCTTTATAAACAGCGCGATTAAAAAACCCTTTATAAACAGCGTATTTATAAAACTTTCACCAGACTTTATTCTAAAAATTTCGTAGTAGATTCTAATTTCTTTGTACTATTTATGATAATATCAAAGTTATAGTGGTCATGGCAACATATATCCAGCCAGATAGATCTTTGGCAAAACATAAAAACTTTCACATTAGATGCAAAATAGAGTACGTGTGCTGTGTTTTATAAACAATAAGGCATTATTGTTTTAAAAAATCATAGATAGTAAGAGTTATTTTTATAATATATAATTTCATAAATAAAAATGTAATTTTGGCAAACAATTATTAAAGTTATTTTTTAATAATCAAAAAGTTGTTTTATATATGTATTTTACTTCAAGCAAATCCTGATGTAAAATAAATTAACCCTTTGTATCACCGTTCTATGCATACCCAAAATTTTTACTTACTTTTACAGTGAGCTTAAAAATACGATTTTATTTATTTCTGCTATCTTCCAACATAACGATTATTGCCGAAATTGTTCTTAGAATTCTCAACATAATGATACTGGTGATACTCAGTTAATTTTCTATATCAAAGCTGTATTTTTCATTTGAGTAGTTTCAAATGGTTATTGCTAAAATGTACTTCGGAAATTTTGTAATGCATGTATGTGGCATAAAAGACGTAAACAATACGTATATAATGACTATATGGCACATGATGAGCGTTTCGAGTGCATATATATATGTATATAACGCATGCATAAACTTCACAAGGATCTTAGCAATGTCGTTACTGCAATTTATACGGCCCTCTATAACAAAGAAGAATACTAAAATTACATCTTTTAAGTAATGGTAGCTACAAGCATTAATAAATAGGTAGCATTTAAAAATATAATGTGTATTCACCGAGAAAATTAAAATTAAATTTCACAGATTTAATACTTCACAACTTTTAGTAAAAACTAAAAGATCTATCTCATTGATTGCACCTTCATGTTCTCTAACGGGGAAGTTATTTTCAGAGTTAAATCTCATAAACTGTAAACATAACGAACGCCATCTAATTGAGAGAGCATTAACTATAACTCCTAAATTTAATAGAAGTTAGACAGATTAAAAGATGTGTTAGCAAACATAGCATCTGATAATTGAAATTGGAAATTTTATTATACTTTCGATATTTATTATTTAAGAGATAATAATATACTACAAACCCTGCGACTTTGCTATAGTTGAAATATTCCAAGTGATATTTGAATGTCTAATTTTTATTAGAAGAAATTATACTTTTAGGAATAATTCAAAAATTACTAATTAAGTAACTCTTTGAATAAACTTCATTATAACACTGCATTAGGCAGAACTGAGAATAAAATTAATTCTAAATAAATTATAATTTAGAAAGTATTTTGAAGATTTTATGCTTATTTCATACCTCATTTCAGTATTCATTTGACGTTTTGATTTTTTTAGAAACCATCTTCGTAAAACGCATTTACATCTTAAAATTAATCATCATGTTAAATACCAAGCATCTTGTCTAACGGCCTACCACCTCTCTAGTGTTGGTGGCACCAACATAAAATGCCTATGTTGAAACAGGAACTGTCACCATTAATTTGCCAACATTAATTTTTAAATCGTTTTAATATTATCCAATATTCCATAGAAAATGTAATTCAGAAAGTTTTAAAAGACGTTTGTTGTTTCTGTGAACCCAAAATGGTGATGGCACTGGCATAAAATCTAGCCTCTGTATGATCAGAGACAATCACTATTTAGTTGCAACCATTAACCTGGAATTCGGTTCATTATTTCCTGAGATTGCATAGAAATCGTAACTTATGACATTTTTAGAACGCTTTTCTCTCCTTCCCTTCGCTTCATGCCTTTTAAATTTCGAATTTTGTTTTTGACTCTTCTTAGAGGGCATTTATATTATATAAGCAACTACCATACCATATTTCAAGTTTCTAGCGTCTTCAGTATCACAGAAATAGCAATTTAGAACAAATTTGCTCCTGCAATCCTCTTGTGGTTGTGTCACCGACAAAAAATATAGCTTATGTTTTAGCAAGTTCTATCACCAACAATTTGAAAATATTATTTTTTAAAACGATTTCGTATTTAAAAAATTGCATAGAAATAATAATTTATAACGTTTTTAGAACGCTTTTCGCGGACTTCATCCTATTAAATTAGGAATTTTCCTTCGAACGTTCTTGGAAAGCATTTGTATCTGTCAAGTGCCAAATTTCAAAATGTTACACGCCTCAATATCACAAAAAGCGCAATTTAGAATAAGCAATTTTTTTTCTACTGCAATCCCCAGGTGGTTGTGACAACAACACAAAGTATTGGTTGTGCAGGGACTGTCACCATCAATTTGCACCCTTTGCTTTTGAAATCGGTTTGTTATTTCATGATATCAAGTAGTATTGTTAGTAGTAGTTAATATTGTAGTTATTTAGTATTGTTTGGATAGTTTTTTGTAAAAATAAATACGGAATTTGTATTTCAGAAAACACTCTTATGAATTTCAATTACAAGTATTTGTCATGCAGTTTTGAAAAAAATATTTAGTGAAAATTTTAAGCGTTTTAGATGTTTTCAGGAAAGTATCTCTAATAAACTGTTTTATTACATATAATAATATTTTTCATAACGGACTTTTAATTAAGAAATCGTGTAGTTCCTTTATCTATAATTGTACAAATGTAAAAAGTTTTTGTGTTTATAAGTAAATTAAATATGCGAAAAAGAGAAATATACTGCTTAAATCGTTTCTCACATTGATATGACTCACCGTTACTTATGGTTGTGTTTTTGCTTTAAAATATAGATTCCGAGGAAATTGCGTTGATGAGCATTTTAATATTTACTCATTTTATAAAATAAAAAAAAACACTGAGTAAAGGCAATAAATTATTTTTTTTCGAATTGAAAAACTTCATACACTATAAAATATTGCAGTAAAAAATCTCTTTCATATTGGACATTTTTACGCCAGGCGTAAAGGCGAAAAAGGTCCTATCATAAACGAAAAAGAAAAAAGTTTCTGAATTTTATAGAAATACTAGGGGCTCTGCCCCCTGTAAGCTACGCTCGCCAACCCCGTTCAGACACCGCAGAATCTAAAGACACGCTAATCTGATGGGTTTTAAAAATATGAGAAGATTGAATTATACTAAAAAAAGCTGTGCCCTGTAAATGGGTTTTCATTCAGTTCCCTTTGATTGCAAAAATGGAAGGGCGAAGCAGTAGCTCTACTCTGCCCCCTGCAAGCTACGCTCGCCAACCCCGTTCAGACACCGCAGAATCTAAAAACACGCTAATCTGATGGGTTTTAAAAATATGAGAAGATTGAATTATACTAAAAAAAGGTGTGCCCTGTAAATGGGTTTTCATTCAATGGGTTTCCCTTTGATTGCAAAAATGGAAGGGCGAAGCAGTAGCTGTTAAGACATCCAATAGTTTTATTCGTTTTTTTTTTTTTTTTTTTTTTTTTTTTTTTTTAAGAGGATCAGTTAAACACTTTAAAAGTAGCTAAATAAAATGAATTAAGTATACAGAGTCTTTGTCTCCCGGTATTTTAAAACAATCTCTCTAACAATAGCCTAAGTCATGTGACTATCATCAACAGTTCCGGGTGGACCACTTCGCTTTTTATACTCCAAGTGCCATTTTGGTACTTTAATGTTAGCCATGCACATTTGATAAGTGTAATATCACTCTATCCAAATAATATTCTATCGCCATTATTTCATCTATATTCAAGTCACCAACTGTCATAAACAAATACGGTCTGATCCCTTCGCCTTTCATATGAAAGTTTTGTACAGATGTCATATACGATATTGGCACGATTTTTTTCCGACGCCAATTTGGGGAACGCACCAACAGCATACACAGCAGCATCCGGCTTACCATATCAAGCAAAATAACGATACTTTGGCGCCAGTAAAGTTCCCGTTACGTATATGACATTGGCGTCAGAAAAAAAATCGCGCCAATATGGGGCCGTATATAACATCTGTGCCGAAAGTTTTCCAGATTGATTAAAAAATAAAAAAAAATTTTCGAATAAAACTATATAAAAGTTGTCATGGTCGCAAAGAATTCTTGGTACTGTTACGCTAGCCGGATACAAATCTCGCCAATAGCTTTTTTTTTTCAAATTGCTAGTTAGCATTTTTTTTTTTCGAGTGGAAAATTGAAACATTGATTTGAAGTTGAAATTAAATGTCATGGTTTGTTGCATTATTCGAAAGAGTTCCGAATTGTATGCTGGTTGGCGCGATTGGCGAAGGAATCCAAAATGGCGCCAAAAAGCCATTTTAGCAACTTATAAATTTTTTCAGGATGGCGGAAAAACATGGTCTTTAAATATTTGTAAACATATATATATATATATATATATATATATATATATATATTTAATAAATGTTATATATGTTACATATTAAAAAAATACGATGTTTATACAGATAGTTTTATATATATTACGTATAGAGATATACCTTGCACATGCATAATATATATATACACCTATAAATAAATATTATGTACTTATATATAATTTTATGTATTTATTATATTTATTATACGTCAAATTAAAACAAAAGTTATATATTTTTCCGAAAAATATAGGCTAAATGCAAAAAATTACGCAAAAAACATATGAATAAAGTCCATTCCAGAAAAAAGCAACTCCAAAGGCTGAAGATCGTAACCACATTGATTCATTCAATGCCAAAAAAGCTCGCCAAAAAACCAGTACACAATATGGAACTCTTCCCGCTTTATTTAACATTTGGCCAAATGTCAGGTTTGGCGTGATTTTCTTTTTACGAAAATTTGGCGAAAACCTCGTTTTCGAATGCCAGTTACATATGCATTTTTGGTATTACTTAGTTATCCCGTTGACTAAAAATCTATCGCCAGACTATAAGATTAAATATGAAAAATGGTTGATCGTAAATGTAACATTCACTTGACTTTAAGTAAGATACACATGTTTATGTCATCAAATGATTTTTATTTCGACGTTTTATTTGTATATTTATTAATGTTATACTAATTTATTTGTTCTTTCGTTATTAAAAAAAAAAAATTATGTCAATTTGTATAATTTGGCGAAATTGGTCGACGGAATAACTATGTAGCACCGTATTTTTTAATTATTTTCTGTTATTTTGAAAAGGAAATAACAAAAAAATAATTAATAACTATAGAACATAATAATTTATGTAATTTAAAAAAAGAAATAAAAGTAAATAAATATTTATTATTAAATAAACAGCAATAGCCGGGTTACCATGTCAATCAAAATAATGCTATTTTGGCGCTAATCAGAATCTTTCGATTTGGCGAAAGTTTGTTCAAGTAAATTCAATTATGAATAAAAGTAGCATGATACATTTCTTAGCATACATTTAAGGGAGGCCAAACTGGTCGCCAGATTAGTTCAAAATAGTAACCTTTTCTAAAATGTGAAAAAAAAAAATATCTGTTATGATTAAAATTTGAGTTGCCATCATTAGAGAAAAGAATATAAAATTAGAAAAAAATTAATATTTCGAAAACTAATTCGAATTTTAAAATTCTAATACCAGTTTTGAGATCTGCAGATCAATGCGGATTTTTGGTGTTAATTTCATCGCAAAGTATTCCGTTTTTTACGGGAAATCGCCGTGAAACATAATCAGTTCTTTAATCAGTCGTTTCATAGAATCGTTACATAAATTCGTTTCATAATATCCGTTTCATTAGGATTTTATATATATAGGGTAGATTTATGACATAAAAAGAATTCCTTTACTGCTTTTAAGTATTAATAAAGCATTTTTCTACTAGTTTCGTAAATGTGCTGTTTTGTGTCAAATTTCTCTTGTCATGAAGGTTTTTTAAAACGTTTGAAATGTTTGAAATTATTGAGTAATTTATTAAGATACAATTTGAGATTTATTTTTCTTTGAAATGCACTTACAGCAATTAATCCATTTATTTTTTATTTCTAAAAAATATATAACATAATATATATAGTCAAAGAATATATAAATTCTTACTTTTGGATGTTTTTATCCAATATTATTTTAACAAAAAAACACAACATTATCTTATTAAAACTCGCAAGCGCTCACAGTTTATTTAACACTTTCATATACAAACAGTATGAAACATTCACTGAAAGGTTATCTGAAAAACAAAAATTTTAAGCGATTTAATACAGTTGAAAGCTTCAAAATAACGATAGCTGCTTGAAGCGTCAAACATTTTATGAATACACTCAAGATGATTGCCAAACTGTAAAAGAATATTCAAATGTATTGTCGATTTCAATTTCTAACTGTTGGATAAAAACTTTTGTTTGAAAGTGACTCTTATGTTTGAAAAATATTGTGATCATTTGAGAAGTACCTGCTGTTGAAAAAAGTATGGTGTTTCAAAAGCATTTGAATTTCAAAAGATATTCTCTATGTATTGAAATAAAAAAAATAATTCTAATATGCATGAACTTGAATTATTATTTTACTGAAATTATTCTTTAAACAATCCTTCCTTTAATACAATGTTCAGATCTTCTCAGAACTTCACACATATTTTTAATATTATATTTTAAAAATTTGTATGATTGTAAAAAATATATATCTGATTATATTATCACAAGTTTAAAAATGTCTTTGATACAATTATTTAAATTAAATTAAATTAAAAATAATTTCATTAAGTTCAAGCAATCATTACGCGCCTTCGTAATTATATATATACGAAGTTCAAGACCACTAATCCCATTTTTCATGAAAATTGAAATGCCAGTATGTTTGGATTGCTATATCTCTGGAAAGAAACAACATCCCAAAATTCTTTTGTATAAACTGTTAGTATAACACTACATGCTTAATAAAATTTACTTGGTTCCATGGGGCATTGTTAATTTTCATTATTATCTTACCACAAAATGCAATCAAAATGACGTTTTTATCCGTTTTCTGTACTTATTATCTTGGTTAAGTAATAGTACCCCAAAATTTTTCTTATAGAAATGAAAGTTTACTATTAGGATAAGCTAAGTAATATAGAACTTTACCGGGATATCGTTGATGTTAGGAGATATAATCTGTTAAATATTCAAAAGTTTTAAAATCTGCAACTTTTGAATTAGTCCTATCTTAAAACAACATCACAGTTGAATAAAACAAAATATATCAGGTAGTAGTTGAACATATGTACAAAAACATGGAAACGAAAAATAAGAAGGAGAAGGAGAAAGAGGATGTTCCATTTCCTCATAGAGGAAAAAATAGGAAAGGGAAAGAGAGACGGGATAAATCATTTTCTCATAGGGGAAAAGCCTGATATTGACACTGCCGTTTTGTAACGTTTGTCATTTTTTTTTCTGAAAATAGCATGAGACCCCACTTATTTTTCGTTTTCATGTTTTTGTACGTATGTTCAACTATTACTTGATATATTTTGTTTTATTCAACTGTGATGCTGTTTTGAGATAGGACTAATTCAAAAGTTGCAGATTTTGAAACTTTTGAACATTTAACAGATTATATCTGCTAACAGCATCGATATCCCGGTAAAGTTCTATATTACTTAGCCTGTCCTAATAGTAAACTTTCATATTAAAAAAGAAATATTTTGGGATACTATTGCTTAACTAAGATAATAAGTGCAGAAAACGGACAAAAATGTCATTTTGATTGCATTTTGTGGCAACATAACAATGAAAATTAACAATGCCCCATGGTAAAAAGTGCAGTTTGCTGCTAAAGAATGAGAAACTGAATGAGAGTTTTTTTTTTTTTTACAGTACCATCAATGTAACTGTACGTAAGATCCGCTAGTAGCACGAAAAATGTCGAGCATGTACTCGATTTCCCTCCAAGAGTTTTATAACATTTGCGGTGTAATAGTGAGGATTGTTAATTGTATACTTTTATTTTCTAAACTAGGGGGCTCGGCCTCCTACGAGCTACGCTCACCAACCCCCGTCCAGACACCGCAGACTCTAAATGCACGCTAATTTGATCGGCTTTAAAAAGATTTCGAAAGATTGAATTATAATTTAAAAAACAGTGGCGATCTCCCTATAAACGAATTTCTATTCATTTCTCTTTGATTGGGGAATTTTAACGCCAAATCCGCTGCGGTACTACTTGATTATCCTGTCGACCAATTTCGCCAAATTATATAAATCGCCAAACCACTCGCCAAATTATACAAATTGATATAATTTTTATTTTAAATAACGAAAGAACAAATAAATTCGTACAACATTAATAAAAACACAAATAAAACGTCGAAATAAAAATAACTTGATGACGTATACACGTGTAACAACATTTCAAAATATGCTAATATAAAAGGAATTAAGTAAAGAGAGTCTTTGTCTCCTGGTATTTTTAACAAAGCGAAAAGAAAGTTCTTTTAAATGAGACATTTTAAATTAATTCTCAAAATATTAAATAAATGTCTAGCGCAATTTCTAAATTTAAACTTTTTTTGCAATGTTATTTTGTGTTCATTTTATTTAATAACTATAATGTGACGTAAATATGACTTAATTTGTCCTAAGACTTCTAACGCATGTTAATGAATTTATTATTTTACAATATCCTTTCTCTTTTAAAATTCACGTGTATACTTTTTATGACGTAATTTTTAATAAGTTCTTGCTTTTTATACGTAATTATTTAATTCTAATTTGAAAGTTTTTTCCTGTTTATAATAGTCACGTGTAAATAAATTTTTAATTTGAAGCAAACATTATTGCTTGCGCTTTTTATACAGTTGGCAACAGTTTAAATTAGTACAATTTTCAGAAATCTTTAAAAAATATCTCTAGAAATGCTGAAAATTTGAATTTAAAATAGAAATAAAACCTGAAAAAATGATTCAAAGTAAAAAAATTAATGCAATCTGCACTTCGGCAAATTCTACCGCATAAAACGATCTAAAAATGATTACACTGCCATGTATAGTTTTTGCTGCTATAAAACTTTTTTAGTGGAACGATTTTGTCCAAATTTAGCATTAAATAACTCTTAAAATAATTCTTCGATTTGAAAACTGTCTACATCAGCGTGTTTATCAAACACTTCTGTATAAAACCACCGATTTTCATATTTTTGTATGCATTATTTTTGTTAATATTAACGAAGAAAGGCCTCCGGTCACAAAAAAGTCAAAACCGGTGGCGGTGACAGCGGTAGTTACTTTTTTTTACAATAGAGAGATAAACACTTATTTATTGAATAATTAATAATTTAATAAATGAAGTCTCAGGCTTCTTCATTCTTTTGCAGAAAACTGCATTCAATTTCACATGTTAGTATTTTTGCTATTAATGTTTAGAATGACAAAGACCTTTCTCTGACACGCTGTATATAATGCTTGCAGTTTTTTGCGATTCATTTCAAATTTTATAAAAATCGAATTAAAACATAAAAAGAGTTAAAAGCTTTTTTTTTTCATTCCATTATATCGTATAATACGAAATTAATTCAATGATATCTAATGATAGAGAATGATTCTAGATTGAAATGGTCATTACGTCCTATTTAAGATGGAGTCCTATTAGTTCCGTATTACTGAATTTAATGTATGGTGTATTCTCACAATCTTTTGACTTTCGGGAATAAAAATCTGGTGAATTTAAACTTGCTAAATTAAAATTTTAATCTGATAGACGAATGCCTTAATGATTCAAAATAAAGAAAAATGGTCAGCAGCAATTTTTTTTTTTATTTAAATGAGGTTTAAGTTAAACTTGCGAGTTTAATTTTCCTTACCATTTCACCACTATAACTTTTTATTTTCTTCTAAATTTTTACTTATATTGAATTTGCATAGTACCCACACGACATTCAAATAAGAAATAATAACAATGTAGTACATTTAATACAGAATTTTTGTATAACATTGTCTTAAAGGGATGCTAAAGAAGGGACGGTAAGGTAAAAAAAAGGGGATGGTTTAAATTACCACCTATTTTTAGGCAAATCATGTTAATACTAAGTGATAGCCACAATGTTCATTGATTTTTAGAAACAGTTGTTAACATTTGATTCAATTATTTTTTTTTATTTACCTCGAAGAGTGCAGGAATAAACCTTGGGGATGGTAAGACTTACCAATAAAGCCACGATCTTGAAATTGATATTAAAATGCTGATTTAAATTCTGTAGTAAATTTCCTGTCAAAGCATTTTAGACATTATTTCTCTAGCATACTTCTGCATGAGAAAAAACTTTAAAAAATTTCTGTGGCTGCTTCTGAAGTGATTTTCTGTATAAGTTTAGCAAGAGAAGTATGAAATGTAAGGATGAAAAACCCAGGGACAGAGTTAAAAAAATAATATCAACCGTACAAATGTGTGCAGGTTAATTTTTTTCTACATATTTATATAAAACAATTGTCCCCCCCAGTTTCGGAAAAAAAATTGCATAGAATTACTTTTATTGAAGCAATTTCATACAGATAGTTCCAAACTTAAAAATCAGCATCAGGGACACGGAACGGTATAGGAGTTTTCCTGGCATTTGGACCCGCAACATCGTCCAAAACTTATTTCTCTTGTTAATATTATCATGCAATCATGCAATGGGATATTCCCCAGTATATGAAAAAAAAATGTATTGAAATAAATATTATTATTCAAGGACATAAAAGTCAAAAGATTGTGAGAATGCCCCATATATAATCGTAATAAATTTTGTCCAAGATTTGAAAATTTATAAATTTAATTATAGTACGAACGCACCTCATTTGCCACGTTTAACGCACAATTGTCAACTTGTTCATTTTTTAAACTCGATAACACTTACTGTATTGCAATATTCTGTTAAATCATAAATGCCTGTAAACATATGATACAACAATACCTATTCAGAGTCTATTAACTCTTTGAGTAATGTCCGGAGCGTATACGTTCCTGAGAACTTATTTTTAATCAATTCGAACCATTGTAAAATGTAATGTCTGTCATACACTAGGATTATCACTCATCATACTAGGATTCCCTCAATAGAAAACTACCACAAAGAAATTTGTAGATTGCACTTTGTATTACTATTGAATTTGTAAATAGGCGCTTGTCCGGTATGGAATTATTTATAATGTAATACTTTTCCTTTTCAGAAATAAATCAGTTCAATCACGCTATTAAGAATTACATATTAAAATGCACACAGGGTGAAATAAAACTAAAAAATTCTGTAATTGTGACCTTACATCTGAAAGTTTCATTGCTTACATATGTAAAGATGTATGGATTTTAGGGTTGCCGTTTTGAGAGAGTCAACTGTACTAAAAAAGATTAGTTTTTTTTTTTTTTTTTTATAAAATAAAATATATCTTTACTGTACCTTGGCCATGAACACTGATAGATTTTAGTATCATCTACTTTAAACTTCTGTTTGTCCTTTCGAACTACAGCTGTGTAATGTTCCCTTGATGTAAATCTACCATGATGAAATGTTGCACCTGATAATGTGTAATTTATATTGCAAAATCTTATTTTACTTTGTGGAACTCCTGTCAGTACAAAGCCAGTATTTTTCTGCATGTTTGGTTTATCTATATTATAAAGGACAAACATATCTGTGCGTAACGCATACGTCATTCTGCGAATGGCAACTCTTTGAAATTTGAATGAAATTTCGGTTTTGCAGTTTTCTCTACTGCAAATTTTTAAACTTTTAAACATCGTACAGTTTCAATTTTTACACCGTCGTATAGGGGAAAAAATGTACTTTTAAATGCAATTTGTTTGAAAGCTCTATCTCAATTTATTTTCGAGATATTATTTTTTTTTTATAGTTTTTAGATCCAATTTTGCAATTTTGGGAACTGCAGTACTCCATTTCTATTAAAAGGAAAGGAAAATTGGCAGGGTTTATTTATTTTTATTGATTATATCCTTATCGATGCCATTTTCACTTTCAAATAAAAGTAACTTTTTTCTAATTTTTAAACATAAAATGACGCCAGCCATTTAAAAAAAACAGGCATTCTTCTTCATAAATCAAAAGATTGAAGAAGATATTTCAATATTTTTACATTACGCTGATACTGAGTTTGAGACGCTAGGCAAATATATGATCCAATGAGAAAAAATTATATGATATTTAAAACAAAACGATCATTTTCTTTGATAAAACAAAATATTTGACCAACTGTAAATGGCCGATACTATGGCAACTAAAGGCAAATTTCTCAATGGTAAATTTTCGCGGGTACTGAGATTAAAACTTAAAGTTTGTGCGAATGGTCACGTGAAAAGATGTATCTGACGAACGCGACTTTAAGTTTGGAAATACATTCATTAATAATGTATTGAGCGTTAAAATACTTTTAAATTGTGAATTTGAGTGGTGCGTATGTAAATTTTCAGAATGTGAAAATAACATACAGTTTAGATTTTATGGGGGGAAATTTTATGATGTGACAAAGTGAAATCCTTTTTACTGATTCTGCATCCCGTAAAAAAAAAAAACATAAGAGTCTCAATCGATAACATCAACAAAATTACACATTTTGATTACGTATACTAATGCAGATTAATTTTTCAATAATTTAAGCAGTTGAAGTTTGTGGAAATAATATTTTGGTAATTTTAGGTTAAAGACATCATTTGTTTTAAGAGTTAAACAACCCATGCAAATGAATTTTTTACTGTAATTATTTTTGTAGGTTTATTATAAATTTGATCTAATAGTTCCATTCAAAACATTTTAATTCGTCGAATTTCGACGGGTTCCAACTCGTATTCTTAATGGTTTGAATTCTTGCATTTTAATACACCAAAAGTCTTAAAATTTTTCAACATTGTATCAAATAGGTATGTTAAAATTGACGACATGAAAATCTTTTTTTTCCCTCTTTAAAATGCATGTAAAATAATATTTTTTCACATTAAGATCCACTTTTGGTTCCTTAAACCGCTTTAAATAAATAAAACGACTCAAAGTGTCACAAGAATTTATGAAAACAATGTGTGTGTATATTCCAAGATTTCACAACTAAAATCGAGTTAAAGAAATCTTTTAAAATGTGAACTTTTTAACACTATAGATTACTCATAAACATGATACTGATAGAAATAATTTATCTAAATGAAATTGTTTTATTCAAAATTTCAATCGTTAAATGTAAAACAAGCGATATTTGGGAGTTTAAGCGTTCCATGTTCTTAAGCTCTTTTTTTCTGAGAGTAAAAATACATTTTGACAACATGTTTGTAAAAAACGAACTTTGAAGCAGGGTATGAAAAAAAAAATTAAAAGATATTTAAAGATTTCTTTTAAGAATATTAACTTTAGAATTAAATAAAAACAAGTATCTTACATTTGCAAAAATAGCTGCGCAAATCAACAAATTTTGCTATTTTTCTACATTTGATCAACAAAATTCACTATTTTTTCACACCAGATTAACAAAATTCTCTATTTTCCATGCCCGATCAATGAAATTCGTGATTTTTCCATGCCCAATCAACAAAATTCTGTATTCTTAACACTTTGCCGTCAATAAGATTCGTAAATATTTATTCGCTTGGCTCCTGCAGCGGTAATTCGGTTTAGTTGACTTGTCGCCGGCCGTTCTTGACATTATAGGGAGATTATAAATTGTTAAGTTTTACTAATCTCATCGTTAGTTCTCATAAGTTCTCAACCCTGTTCCCCTACTTTCATGAAATTTCGAAGATATACATATGTAAATAAATACAAAATTTGTTTCTTTTATATATTTGTTTATTTGCATTTTCTTTGGTACTTTGTATTTCTCTTTCGTATGGTACGCAGCAAAACAGTCTCCAAGATGTAAGGCAACTCCACAAGGCTTGCACATTAAGTTTGTTAGTTTTCTTTTTTTGTTTTTGCAACATACATGACAGTTTCTTCGTTTCGGAAATAAGGACTAGTTGGTGTTGCTTTATGTGACCGGAAAGTCTGTCAATCAATCGGATCATGACGAGACGGACGCGATGTAGGGGCAACTTCCAAGTTTTTCTCAGAAGCAGGTACATGGTCTTTTATCCACGAATCGTGCATTTTCAATAAAAAGTCGTGAACTCGGAGACCCTTCTGTTCTGTATTGAAATATTGACATGTACGGAATGCATTAAATAATGCGCAATTAAAAAGGTACATGCAAACTTTTGTTGACCATTTTATAGATTTTCTGTATATAGGGTAATGACTCAAATATTGGTCTGCCCGGTCCACTCCTTTCATGTATATGTTATAGTCTAATACACTTTCAGGTTTTTTTTATTGTGCAGTTTTTCTACATGTTCTTTGCGTGTTAACCAAAGTAGCATTATGTATTGTAGAGATCATTCGTATCGTTTTAGTTTTCGAAGCTCTCCATACCTGTTCGAGTACTTCACCTTTCCGTTGATGACAAGCTTCAAATACATTGACATTTGCGCGCTTTAATTTTTCCGGAAATCCTCTATTTTGTCTTATTGTTCCACAAACTCGAATTTTCTTCTCAAGTAAATTCTCTGCACGTTCTACACTGTTGTAATAATTATCCATGTAGAGGTGATGCCACTTTCCATAGGAAGGTGTCAATAGTTCCATTGCTGTTTTTGCTAAAGGCTGTCCAACGCCAGAATATATCTTGAATGAAGAAATGTATCCCGTAATCGAATCACACATCATCCGAATGAGTATGCCATATTTCGTAATTTTCGACGGATTGTAAACTTTAAAATTCAACCGTCCACGTCACGGTATCATTCCTTCATCAATTGAAATGTTTTGACTTAGATTAAAATTTTCTTTAAACTTTTTGGAAAAGTAATCAATTATGAATTGCACTTTGAAAAGCCGGTCGGCATTATTCGGTTTATTGTTGTTGTCAGAAAAATGTAAAAATGATAATATTTGTCTGAATCGTTTGCGGGACATCGTTTTGCGAAATATTTGGTGTGTCTATCAACGGATTCGTTGACCAATAATCATCGATCCTTGCTTTTTTTACAATACCCATAAGGATAGCAAGCCCAAACCTTTTTCTCAGTCCGAGTGCCGTAACATCCACAAATTTGGCATTTTTTTAATCCTGTTACCTTTTAGCGCAATTTTGACTGTGGTACTTGTTGGTTTCATTGCAAATATATTCAAATAAATCGTTCCCAATATATAATCCTGTGATACCCTCGATGCTCTGCGTATCCTTGGGAAATATGTTTGGACCCGGAGATCCTTCAAATTCATTATTGGTCCTCGGTAAATGAAACTCTGACCATTAAGCATTGTCTTATTCGTCTGACTCATCCGAATCAGTTGGCAACCATAGCATTCGCCGAATTCTTCTTGGAAATATTCCACTATCTTCCGACGATTCTGCTTCACTTTCACTTTTTTTGATTTTCAATGTCTTCCCAATCGACCAACTCGTTCGGAACGTCAAACAAGACGACCGTGCATTCGTTGTAAATATTTGTATCGTCTCTTTCGTCTGCCATGATAAAAGGGCACAAGAACTTATACAAATAAAAAACTTCATGATTTGTGTAACTTATTGTTACCGAAACAAAGCACCAGCAGAAAGCAAAATATACTAAAGTGCTGTCGCCGACCACTGAGCGATACTGTGCTTACGACACCAATTCAAAAATCTATCACGATACCACTTCAAAAGTCTATCACGTTTAAAACACAGTCAAAACCACCCAACATGTCCATACTCTCCTTTTTGAACTCAAAAAAAAAAAAAAAAATCCACGTCTTCAGCCTTCCACACATCCGTTCTCTTCGCTTCACTTCATTCCCTTTGCACATCGAATTTCTTTTCTCTTCGACTCGACAGCACGGCTTATCGGTCTAGAACAGTCGAGACGCGGCAGCACGGCTAATCGGTCCAAAACAGGTGATCATCAATTGACCATTCTAGGCGTGGACAAACGATGGGCCAAAACTAGTCCGGCAACTCAGGATCAGAAAGGTCTTCGAGTTTTTCTTCGGTCTTTACAATGCTATGCACACGACACCACTGTGGTGGCGCCGGTCGCTGGCAGCTAATTTGCGCACGACACCACTGTGGTGTCACCGGTCGTTGACCGCTAGTTTGCGCACGTCACCACTGTGGTGTCGCCGGACGGGATAGCGTTTCAACAGACTGACGAAATTTTCAATTTTCCCCACGCAAATTGACGAAATTCAAGATTTTCTCCCGCGACCTATGGACAAAAATCTTATTTTTTTTCAGTTATAAATTGACAAAATTCTCGGGCCACACGTTAATCCATCTTGGGCCACAAGTTGTGCATCCCTATTCTGGAAGATCATATTCCACCCCGCCACCCCCAATTTTTGAACAAAGAAAAATATGATGTTTCTCATCGAAGCCGCATCATAAAACCATTATTGAAAACACCATATTCTTCAGTTTTAAGTGACTTGTATTGTTTGTGGTTTATTCAATATATTTTAATTTAATGTTTGTTCATTATACAATTTTAGAGGTAAAAAATGAAAAAAATAGAGTTTATCTTCTGTATAAAGGCCAGTTGATGCCGATTTGGAATGCAATCACTTTCTACGCCAAGGCTGTCAATCCAAAATTATATGTGTTTGCCAAATTACTTACACATTTATCAACAAGCTTGACAGACCGGCCCAGAAGTAGAACTATACTCAGAAATGGAATGTTCATGAAATTTTAAGCAAAATTTGTATTATTATATAAAAGTGAATAAAACAAGCCCTTTACTCAAAACAATACTACCCATCACATATTTCAAGGGGGAGGGGGGAGGTGCCAAATGAAGATATTGATTGTTTATAGTTTCATACAAAAATGTATGTATATATGGAGTAACAATATAAACGCAAGCTCATGTTAAACTTATGGGAGCGTTCTTTTCAAATTTGTGAAATTGAAAGTAACTTTTAAAAAAATCTGCAGCCAAAATCGAAAAAGTAAACACTAACGTGGTTAGAATTCAATCTCAGCTATTCTAAGCAAGAAAAATAATCATTTAAAACTATTAATGTGTAAGGGAGAAATTTTTTAAAGTACGCTCCCATAGGTTTAACATTAACAATTCCAGTTTCTTCTCATGACTAGTGCAGATTCCTAACAATCAAGTTAATGTTAATTCTATGAGAGTGTTGTTTACATATTTCTTGCTGGCATTTTAATTATTATTAAAATGATTTTTACCTTTTATTTATTTATTTATTTATTTATTTTTTACCCTTGCTACGGTACCTGTGGTTTAAAACTATAATTGCGTGCAAGGAAGGTGGGGGTGCCAAAATCCACGTTCGCCCCGGGTGCAAAAAAAGCTAGTTTTGGCCTTGGGTACAACGTTTGGCTAGTTAAAAGCCAGAGAGTAACGTAAACAAACTTGCATTACAAAGTAAGAAGATAATCTGTGGCCTAAAATCTCCTAATAAAAGTAGCTGATTTTGATTTCATGTATAATTCAACATTATACAATTTTACAAGTACATAAAAAAAAACTGCGCTCGTCTTCTGTATCTAGGCTAGTCAGTGATTATTTTCACCCAGAAGCAGAATTTTCAATATCAATCTGCAGCAAACCAAAATTTATCTGCGACACAACAATACTGAACCAAGCTACTATAATAAATACTCACAGTAACCCATAAAATAAGCAAAATTTACATTTTACAAAGAAAATTAATAAGAAACACAATAACTCCTAAAACAAAGTAAATTTTTAGTGATTTTTGTAAGCTCAGTATTTATTTTTAAGCTGGTAGATTGATCTGCAAGCTCTAAAATAATCTGCAGCGCTGCTGCCGTGCTGTACAGTTTCTGCTATAGAGATTTGGTACATGATCACTTTCTACGCCATGTCATTCATATCATTCCACAAAAATACCCATAAGACAAAAAATATTTCTTCTAAATTTAAACCTATTTTAAATTTCATAATGATATTCCAATAACTTTTTGAGAAATCATGTTTTGCGTATGGAATTTTCACCAAAAATAACTTTTCCAGAAAATGCATTTAAAGTTTAGATTTATGTTTTACTACAAGAATTTACAGTACTATACATCCAAACTTCACTGTTTCTACAAGTCATACTCATTTTTTTTAAGTACTGGCCCTTTCTTTATCTCTAGAAGGTCATATACCCCCTCCTTCCCGGTTCTTCAACAAAGCAAAGGATGACGTTTCTCATCGATGTAACCGTTATCTAAAACACAATGTTCTTCAGTTTTAAGTGACTCGGATTGTTTGTGGTTTATTCAATACTTTTTAATTACATGTATAATCCAATATTATGTAATTTTACAGGTAAATAATGAATAAAAATAGAACTCGTCTTCTGTATCTAGGCCGCCAGTCGGTGCCGATTTGGCATGCGATCACTTTCTATGACATGTTTTCACAATAGTGTAAACAGCAATTTCATAGTGATATTCCAATAACTTTTTGAGAAATCATGTTTTGCGTATGGAATTTTCACTCATTAGTTTAGTTTTTACTGAAAATTACATTTTCCAAAAAATGCATTAAAGTTTAGATTTATGCTTTACTACAAGAATTTACAGTAATATACATCTTAACAACTTAACTTCATTGTTTTTATAAGTCATACTCATGTCCCTTTCTTTATCTCTAGAATAGGGGTGTACAACCTTTTAAGAAGAAGGGCCACTTAAAAAAAATGTCTGAGTTGTTGAGGGACACATCAGTAACATGGTGAAAATTCTATTTCGGAGAGGTGATCTGTGCCTTATAATCAGATAAAAAATATGGTTTCAGAGGTGGTGGTGGTAGTTTTACCCCTATAGGTTCCCCTACCCTGTCAACATATCCAATTCAGTTGGCAAAGATATATTAATAGTTTATGTTTGTATATATAACAGATATATAGAAAGGATTATTTTGAAGGAGTGATAACATTTCTTGACTTTATTCGGAGGAGTAAATTTAGTTTTATTAAAAGTACTAAAAAGAAAGTGGCTAGTGCCGAAAACTTTATGAACGTAGGGAGGAGGAGCCGATCAATGAAATTAGAGATTTTTCCATGCCTCATCAACGAAATTTGCAATTTTTCCCAACCCGAACAGCAAAATTTGCGATTTTTTTGCGCCTGATCGACAAAATGTTAAATTTTTCCGAAGCGGTCAACAATATTCACTATTGTTCTGCACTGGATCGAAGAAATTGGCTATTTTCCCACACCCATAAAAAAAAAAAAAAAAAAAAAAAAAATGCGATTCCTAACTGACACGCCCGCGGTAAATTGATAAAATTCATGTTTACTTATTCGCAATAAACTCACAATTTTTCCACAACTGATCAATGAAATTTTCAATTTTTCCAAGCCTGATCGACGAAATCTGCGCTGTTTTCGAGCCCGACCAACGGATTTAGTGATATTTCAGAGTGTGATTATTCGCACGGTTATTCCGTGCCTGATCATTGAAATTAGTGATTTTTCCATGCCCAATCAACAAAATTCGCGATTCCCAACTGACTCTGATGAAATTTGTAATTTTTTCCGAGGTAAATTGGCGAAATTCACGATAAACAGACAAAGCATATGATTTTTCCACTCCTAATCAAAAAAATTTGCTATTTTTTCAGACCCGATCAACGGAATTCACAATTTTTCCCCATTGCAAAGTGACAAAATTCGCGAATTTTTCTCACAACTTACGAAACTCATTATTTTTCTGCAGCCGATCAACAAAACTTGCAATTTTTCCGCACGTCATCAACAAAATTGATGTTTATTTTGGGCCCAATCAATGAAATTACGATTTTTGCATGCCCGACCAACAAAACTCGAGATTTTTCAGAGCCCAATCGACTAAATTTGAGATTTTTTCGTGCCCAGTCAACAAAGATTGCAATTTTTTCTCGCCTGATTGACAAAATTCGTGATTTTACCTTGCCGAGCAACAAATTTCGCTATTTTTCCGAGCACGACCAGGGATGATAGTGATGACCGCCCCGGGAACCCAGCTTTCGCTTTAGAGTATACGTGCAATCACGGGGGGAGATCCGAGCACGATCAACAAAATTCGCTATTTTTCCTCATTTGAAAAACAAAATTCTCTATTTTTTCACACGCGATCTACAAAATTCTCTATTTTTCCATGTCCGATCAATGAAATTTGTGATTTTTCCATGCCCGATCAACAAAAATCTTTATTCTTAACTGACTGACAAAATTTTCAATTTTCCCCACGCAAATTGATGAAATGCAAGATTTTCTCCTGCGACCTAAAGACAAAAATCTCAATTTTTTTCAGTTATAAATTGACAAAATTCTTGGGCCACACGGTAACTCACCGTGGCCGACAGATTATGTATCCCTAATCTAGAAAATCATATTCCGCTCCTCTACCCCAGTTTTTGAACACAGCAAAAGATAATGTTTCGCATTGAGGCCGCATCATAAAACTGTTATTGAAAACACCATATTCTTCAGTTTTAATAGTCAAGGCAATAGGGAATTTTACCTAGCAAAATTAATGGTAGTTCTGAAAATAGGCTTATTTTATGTTTTTTGGGTCGCTGAATTCGAATTTTTAACTTCCCACCAAAATTTTCCCCTGCAATCCCCCCCCCCCAAATTTTGGTAAAAAGCCCCCCAAAAAAGGATTTTATTAAAAAAATCAATTTGTTTATTATTTTAGGGAAAAGTATCTAGAAATTCATAAAGAAGACAAAATTTGCAGGAAATTAGATATATGACATTATGATTTAGGATGAAGGGGAAGGGGCGATCTGCCTCGGAACATGCGCGCGGTGCTGCGTGGACTAAGTTACGCAATTCCACTTAACCACTCACACGTTTATATTCGCCCTCCCATCTCCCCTCCTAACTTTTCTTATAAGTTTTACTTTAAGTCTTTTGGGTCGCTGAATCCGAATTTTTAGCTTACCCTCAAAATCCCCTTCCCCCGAAAACCCTCCAAAATAGTTGTTATTAACTTAAATTTCTTATTGTTTTAGGGAAAAAACATTACAAAATTTGCAACAAATGGGATATACGAGATTATGACGTAGGATAAACGGAGAGAGAGGGGGCTGCCTCGGAACATTCCCCCCGCGCTTTTCAAAAAACCAATTTTTTTCAAAAAATCAATTTTTTAGGGAGTTGCCGTGTAAAATTTTGGTGGGAAGTTACAAATTCAGATTCAGCGACCCAAAAAACATAAAGTGAGTCGAAATCCAGACCTAGTATTAATTTTTCCAGGTAAAACCCCTATTGCCTGGATTTCATAACTTAGTGCACGCAGCGACGCAGTGCATGTTCAGAGGCAGCTCCCCCCCCCCCCCTCGTTCATCCTACGTCATGATGTCATATATCCTATTTGTTGCAAATTATGTCTAGTTTCTGAATTTCGTAATGCTTTTCCCCTAAAACAATAAGTAATTTAAGTTAAAAACAATGATTTGGGGGGGGAGAAAATTTTGGGGGGAAGTTAAAAATTTGGATTTACCGACCCAAAAAACTTAAAGTAAATCTTATAGAGAAAGTTTGGAGGGGAGATGGGAGGGCGAATGTAAACGTGTGATTGGTTAAATGGAATTGCGCAACTTAGTTCACGCAGCACCGCGCGCATGTTCCGACGCAGATCCCCCTTTCCCCTTTATCCTAAGTCATAATGTCATAGATCTAATTTGTTGCAAATTGTGTCTACTTTCTGAATTTCTAGATACTTTTTCCTAAAACAATAAAAAAAAAATAATTTTTTAAATAAAAAACTTTTTTGAGGGGTATTTTACCAAAATTTGGCGGGGGGGGGGGGTTGCCGGGGGAAATTTTGGTGGGAAGTTAAAAATTCGGATTCAGCAACCCCAAAAACATATAGTAAGCCTTTTACCAGAATTGTACCATGAATTTTGCTAGATAGAGCCCCTATACGGTCTCTATTGCCTGGACTAAAAGTGACTTGTATTGTTTGTGGTTTATTAGATATCTTTTAATTAATGTTTGTTCATTATACAATTTTAGAAGTAAATAATGAAAAAAAAATAGAGTTTGTCTTCTGTATAAAGACTAGTTGGTGCCGATTTGGTATGCAACCACTTTCTACGCCAAGGCTGTCAATTATCTTTTAAGGATATTTTTCTTTTTTGCGTAGGGTACCTGTGGTTGAAATCTTTAATTGCGTGCAAGGAATGTGGGGGGTGCCAAAATCTATGTTCGCCCCGGGTGCAAAAAAAGCTAGTTTTGGCCTTGATACACAACGTTTGGCTAGTTAAAAATCAGCGAGTAACGTAAACAAAATTTCCATTACAAAGTAGGAAGACAATCTGTGGCCTATAATCTCCTAAAAAAAGTAACTGATTTTGGAGGGAAAGGCGTTTTAGCCCTTAGATTACACTCCCCCCTCATCCCTTTCACAATCAAATCAACATACCCAATTAGGTTGGCAAGACAATATCAACATTTTAGTATGTGCAAATATCACAAATTTTCTTTTAATAGCTTTCATTTTTTTCGCATTCTATTCTAATACTACAAAAGAAAAACACGATTTCTTTTTCCCCTTCATTTTGATCTCAAATAACAATCAAGTAAGTTGAACATCCATTGCACATATCATTGGTATTGGAATTTAGTTTGTTCCAAGTTGGGAAATATTTTAATACCCCCCCCCCCCCCCCCCCCCCAATACGTATCTGTCGCTACGCACCTGCAAATCGACGACGAATTTAATCACTAAATCCATCATTATAGCGAATTTCTGCCCGTTAAAAAGTAAACAAACAAACGTGGATTAGGATTCAATTCAAGATTCAATAAACGATTCAAAATGCGAGGCATAAACAAGACATGAATTTCATAAACAAGAAATTCAAAATAATGTTTTTTGAAAATTGAAAAAAAAATTATAAATAACAATTATATTTAATTCATATAATTAAAAAAAATTTCCCCATTTTTAAAAATGAATCTAAATATTTTTTCGACAAAAAGCAGAAATGTGAAATAATAATTTCTTCATAACAAAAAAGATAGATAATATCAATCGAAATTTGATTTAATAATATAATTTAATATATATTTGATTTAATAATTAAATAATAATATTTTAAAACACATAATAATTAATATTTTAATATTTAAAATTTTAATATTTAAAAAAAAGATATACTGCCTATATTCAGATTTTTAACTGTAACCTAGAATACCTAAAATGACTTTGCAAATTTTGTTTCTGATTATATTCTACCTATTCCAACCCACAGTAATTTGCTCTAATTTGTCAGATGGATTAAGACTCCTCCCACTTACGAAGTGACGTCATACATAGTGACTAATCACAGACGAGGAAAGTATCAGAGAGATTGTTGACTTCTGAAAGGTGTTGACTGTTGCATTAACGGGAAACGAAAATGTAAAAAATAAAACGAGTTTTCCAAGATAAAAGATATGTCTTATTCACTCCATCTTAATCAGATTCATATTATATATCAATTTAAAGAAAATCCCCCCAACCGTTTTCCAGATTTCGACATTAGGTTTTTCTGCCATCGCGTTCTATAGCTTTTGCTTTAAAAATGGCTCTTTAGATCTCAAAATATACTGCACGAAGAAATGTAAAAAAATTCAGAATACGATTAGACTGCAGATATAAGACTGTTCTAAAAAAATCCGAACAATAGGAACTATATCTGCTGAGTTATTAAAAGGCGGCTTCTCTCGTTTTCTTTGATGTCGAGTTAGCCGTATATATGAGTTCCGCCATCTACGAATTCTACGATACGATTTTAGGCTTAAGGCTACGTCACTCGGAATACTACCGTCTTCCATGATTAACCACTATAAAATAAAGAATTATTTATTATTTTGTCGGACGAGTAACTGAAGTGCCGAAACTACATCCACATGTTGCATATGGTGAGGTCGTTATGTGTGCGTGCCAGCTTGGAGAAAAAGTTACAATTATGTCAAAATGGCTGCTGTCTAACCGTGTACCATGTCTCACTGGTACTACTCTCCCGTATAGTAAAGAAATATATTGAAAATAAAGAGGTATATTAGGATGAACTGTCGACAAATAATAAAGTTATCTTTTTTTTCTTTTGAATTGGTTAAGCGTACACTTTGTATAGAAAGGAAATATAAATTATATTTTCAACATGGATACAATACATAAATTATTTATTCATTCCCGCAATCTAAAAACATACTTATTATATTTTTGCCCACAATGACTTTTCCAGCATTAATTGGTATTAATATGAAATGTCTTTGTGAAAAAGTGAAGAAATCTAATAATCAACTGTGCTACTCCAGCCTTGAATATGATTTAATCCAGTTGGAAAAAATAATCGTTCCCTTCATTATGACCTAATGGCATGGTATACAGGAGTTTCCGTGTTAATTATAGTTTCATCATGTAAATGCTATAGTTATAGGTCGGATGAATGAAACTAGCGCTGCAGTTCGCAGCCAAGTCCAACTAACAAGAGTGAATTATGTCAGCCAGGTATCTGTCCGGATAGCCTAACATGTAAGGCATTGGAACGGCATGCCAAGTATCCAGGTTCGATCCCTGGTCTGGACATTTTTCGCTCTGTTGGAATAAACTTCAACTGTGCTACTCCATCCTTGAATATAATAAGAATAAGAATATAATATAAAAAATTAATATACTAGGGGGGTCGGCCCCCTACGAGCTACGCTCGCCAACCCCCGTCCAGACACCGCAGGCTCTAAATGCACGCTAATTTGATCGGCTTTAAAAAGATTTCGAAAGATTGAATTATAATTTAAAAAACAGTGGCGATCTCCCGATAAACGAATTTCAATTCATTTCTCTTTGATTGGGGAATTTTAACGCCAAATCCGCTGCGGTACTACTTGATTATCCCGACGACCCATTTCGCCAAATTATATAAATCGCCAAACCATTCGCCAAATTATACAAATTGACATAATTTTTATTTTAAATAACGAAAGAACAAATAAATTCGTACAACATTAATAAAAATACAAATAAAACGTCGAAATAAAAATAACTTGATGACGTAGACACGTGTAACAACATTTCAAAATAAGCTAATATAAAAGGAATTAAGTAAACAGAGTCTTTGTCTCCTGGTATTTTTTAACAAAGCGAAAAGAAAGTTCTTTTAAATGAGATATTTTAAATTAATCGTTTTTAATCTGACGTAATTTTTACCAAGCTATTCTTTCTCTTTTAAATAATCGCGTGAAAGTACTTTTGTTAGCAATGAAATATTATTTGCGGTTTCCTAACAAAAATAGTTGAAAATATCCTCTCAAAATATTAAATAAATGTCTAGCGCAATTTCTAAATTTAAACTTTTTTGCAATATTATTTTGTGTTCATTTTATGTAATAACTATAATGTGACGTAAATATGACATAATTTCTCCTAAGACTTCTAACGCATGTTAATGAATTTATTATTTTACAATATCCTTTCTCTTTTAAAATTCACGTGTGTACTTTTTATGACGTAATTTTTAATAAGTTCCTGCTTTTTATACATAATTACTTAATTCTAATTTGAAAGTTTTTTTCCTGTTTATAATAGTCACGTGTAAATAAATTTTTAATTTGAAGCAAACATTATTGCTTGCGCTTTTTATACAGTTGGCAACAGTTTAAATTAGTACAATTTTCTGAAATCTGTAAAAAATATCTCTAGAAATGCAGAAAATTTGAATTTAAAATAGAAATAAAACCTGAAAAAATGAGTCAATATAAAAAAATTAATGCAATCTGCACTCCGGCAAATTCTAACGCATAAAATGATCTAAAAATGATTACACTGCCATGTCTAGTTTTTGCTGCTATAAAACTTTTTTAGTGGAACGATTTTGTCCAACTTTAGCATTAAATAACTCTTAAAATAATTCTTCGATTTGAAAACTGTCTGCATCAGCGTGTTTATCAAACATTTCTGTATAAAACCACCGATTTTCATATTTTTGTATGCATTATGTTTGTTAATATTAACGAAGAAAGCCCTCCGGTCACAAAAAAATCAAAACCGGCGGCGGCGGCGGCGGCGGCGGCGGCGGCGGCGGCGGCGGCGGCGGCGGCGGCGGCGGCGGCGGCGGCGGCGGCGGCGGCGGTGACAGCGGTAGTTACTTTTTTTTAGAATAGAGAGATTTTATCACAAGAACCATTTTTTGTGTTTCACTGTCTTTCAGTCGTAAACATCCCAAAGGAATGTCTTCATCATTCCATCGTTCCAAAGAAGCTTGTATTTATTAACTTGCATATAAATATTTGATCGAGATGAACTCTTTTCAATATCACTCATATTTCATAGCTTTCTAAACGAAAACGAAAGGTATTGGTAGTCAAATTTATTGGAAGATGCAATTTATAAAGAAACATATTATATATGGTGGATGGACGCATTCTAGTTTAATTCTTCAGTACATTGTCAATAAATTATAACAGTGTCTTCAAGTTATATTCAAAGCATACTAAAACCATTCACGCTACATTTTTGGAAATATTTGTACTTTATGTTTCATATGTATATATTAAAAAACAGTATATTTTAAGTGTTATTTTTTGATTAAATCTAATACCGTTTTTGCTCCGGGCTGGTGATGGTTCATTCAACCTCTCATAACTTCGGAGTCGATAAAAGAGTATCAAGCATGTTTAGGAGCTAAATACTGAAGGTCCCGCTTTAGGATGACCATCTGACTGACAAGGAGAGGGCCAACCTTGTTAATCACAGATTTTGTTTATTTTAATATATGTTGTAGGGTAGCGACCCCTTAGTGCAAGGTTCAACGGATTTGATCCAACGATCCTTAGTTCTTGAGAAACCGGGGGGTCTAATAATAGTTCACAACTTAAATGCTTACTTTGCAACCGCAATGATAGGCCGGTCATTTTTCACTTGGTACAGCGTTCACTGGCTGATTTGCGGGCCCGAGTTCGGTACCCGAACGAGCTACATTTGTTTTATAAATATACTTGTAATTATAATTTAATAATTTTAATTACAAATTGTAATATCATACATTAATTATAATGTTAACAAACTTAAATTTATCATTTTTTATTTTTAAACTATTATTTCTCATCCTTTAAAGAGGTTTAAAAAGAAACTGGATCTATTATTGAATGATAAAAATTCCAAAATCGTGACAAAATCTGTTGTGGTGCCATCTAGTTATAATAAAATAAAAGAATATTCAAATAAAATAAAAATAAAAGCAGAAAGAAGATAAAGGTGAAAGCAAAATAATTGAAAGCGCAAGCATACGTATTACAAATTTAAAAATGTTTAAAATGCAAAAAATCGGTTGATTAATATTGATGCTAATTTTTAATATAATTATGCTTGTTACTTTAAAAATAGAATAATAGTATTATCGCATTGACTTCCTTTGTTAAAGCAATGCGTAAATAATGTTTCTTAAAAATCAAGAATTGACACAATTGCTCAATATCATTGCATCAATAAAGAATATAAGAAATGCATTTTAATATTGATTTTTAAAAAAATTAACAGTTTTATGATGTTTTTTATAACTATTTAGTTAAAAGTAAAAATTTAAATAGGTTAAAATTATTATTGATATACAGTATTATAAATTTTAATTGACAATGAGATTATTAATTATACTTACAAGTATATTTATAAAACAAAAAATGAAAAAAACAAATGTAGCGCATTCGGGTACCGATCCCGGGCCCACGGATCAGCCGGCAAACGCCAGACTAACTGAGCTACGACCAACCTATCATTGCGGTTACAAAATAAGTATTTAAGTCGTGTAGTATTATCAGACCACCGCCCCCCCCCCTCCCCCACGGTTTCGCAAGAATTAAGGAGCGTTGGATAACATGCGTTGAACCTGACACTAAGGGATCTCTACCCTACAACATATATTAAAATATTCAAAATCTGTGATTAACAAGGTTGGCCCTCTCCTTGTGAGACATATGATTTATTCCATTGTGATGTATTAAGAAAAAAAATGGTTAGGCACTGTAAGTCGTGATAATTAATGAATCTTAACGCAACAGGTTTTTTTTATAATATCGATTTTAATATTTAATTTTTAACCCCCGGTATGCTCTTTCTCCCAGCTTATATTGTGTCTTCTCCAAAAAATAACGTTATGTTGTATAAGCCAGCCGTAAACCAAAGTAGATGTATCATTGTACGATTAAATACTGTATAGCAGTTTTCTTAATTTCTAAGCATCGCACATTTTCAATTTTTATACCACCGTATTGGGGAAAAAAAGTACTTTTTAGTACAATTTGCTTGAAAACTGCATCTCCATTTATTTTTGATATATTAATTTTTTTTAGAGCCATTTGCTTAATATTGGTAACTCAAGTACTCCATTTCTGTAGAAAGTAAAGGAAAAATAGTAATTTCCCCCGAAAACGCATAGTAAAAAATTTTCCCATAAATACCGAAACATGTACTTAAAATACGTCCAGTATTGAAAAAAATATAAATGAATGATTTCTTGATAAAACATGGAGCTCTTAGAAATTAAATTTAATTTTAAGTATCTATATTAATATTACAAACAAATGAAGGCATATGAAACATTAGATAGGTGATTTTTTGTCGAGTTTCTTGAATGACGAAATCTCTTTTCTTGGATTTGTGTATTATTCAGCGGTAGTGACGTCTTATGCGTACTTTACTGTAGATGTTGTTTAATACTGGATCGCAAATGAGGAATTCTTCATCGGATGTGGATGACATCATCTTATACTAAATAAAATAGCGTGTTTTAAGTCTTAAAAGTGAACTACAGTAGAATCCCGCTTAACCGAGTTATTTTCTTCTGATGGACTGGTGGCTTCCATTAATATGAAACAGCCATTATAAATGAAGTGTTAGGTGAAATTGAAAGAGCAGTCGTAAAAAGTTAGAACTCAGATTTTCTGGTCAGAATGGGAAAAAAATAGCCTTTTTTTTTTTTTTTTTTTTTTTGTCACCTAACACTTTATTTATAATGGCTGTTTCATAATAATGGAGCCATAAGTCCATTAGAAGAAAATGATCCATTCCATCTATAAGACCACTATATGTCGGTCAATTTTTTGATATTCGGTACTTCTTATAGATATAAGATAGACAAAAAATTTCCTCGGAAATACAACGTTAGACAAAAGTATTGAGCACCGCATTTACATATTTATATTTCTAAAAATAATAATTAGATACAAATATTTAGTTGCATACAATTATGAATTTTCTCTTTAAATGAAAAAAAAAAATGAACTCATTTTTTAATAAAGCTTTTTTATTATTATTATTAAATAAATTTGTTTCCTTCGATAGAAATAAATTATTTGATATTTTTTTTTTCATCTTGGGCGAAACTGAATTCTGAAAAAGCAGAATTCCTGTTCCCTAGTTATCCTTTTAATTTCTGCGGAGCTACGTGCACTAAGTAATGAAAGTCCAGACAATAGGGGATTTTACCTGGCAAAATTAATGCTAGTTCTGGATTTCGATTCACTTTATGTTTTTTTGGTCACTGAATCCGAATTTGTAACTCCCCACCAAAATTTCCCCCTGCAACACACCCTCCCAAATTTTAAACCCCCCCCCGCCCCCCATAAATTTCATTTTTTGAAAAATTTGGTTTTTGAGAACAGCGCGCAGGTAATGTTCCGAATCAGACCCCCTCTCCCCGTTCATCCTACGTCATAATGCCATATAACCATTTTGTTGCAAATTTCATCTACATTCTGATTTTCTAGATACTTTTCCCCTAAAACATTTTAAAATAATAATTTAAAAACAACTATTTTGGGGGGGTTGCGCGGGGGGGGGGGGAATTATGGTGGGAAGTTAAAAATTCAATTCAGCGACCTAAAAAACTGAAAGTAAGCATTATAGGGAAAATTCGGAGGGGAGACGGGAGGGCGAATGTAAACGATGTGTGTGGTTAAGTGGAATTGCGCAACTTAATCGACACTTTTTATCAAGAAATCATTCATTTATATTTTTTTCAAAACTGGACATATTTTAAGTACATTTTTCAGTTTTTATGGGAAAATGGGAAAATTTTTTACTGTGGGTTTATGGGGAAAATTGCTATTTTTCTTTTACTTTCTAGAGAAATGGAGTAGAGTTGCCAATATTAAGCAAATGGCTCTAAAAACAAAACAAAAATTAATGTCTCAAAAATAAATGGAGATGCAGTTTTCAAGCACATTGCACTAAAAAGTACTTTTTTCCCCCAATACGATGGTATAAAAAGGTAAAATGTGCGATGCTTGGAAATTAAGAAAACTGCTGTACAGTATTTAATCGTACAATGATACATCTATATTGGTTTATGGCTGGCTTATACAACATAACGTTATTTTTTGGAGACGACACAATATAAGCTGGGAGAAAGAAATAGCATACCGGGGGCTAAAAATTAAATATTAAAAACGATATTATAAAAAAACCTGTTGCGTTACGATTCATTAATTATCATGACTTACAGTGCCTAACCATTTTTTATTAATACATCACAATGCAATAAATCATATGTCTCAGCCAGATGGTCATCCTAAAGCGGGACCCTCAGTGTTTAGCTCCCAAACAAGCTTGATACTCATTTTATCGACTCCGAAGTTATGATAGGTTGAATGAACCATCACCAGCCCGGAGCAAAAACGGTATTAAATTTAACTAGGACTTCCCTCAGAGGGATTAGTCTGAGCGATATTGCTGAGAACATAGATTTAATAATAACATGTGGAAGGAAAGAAAATGAGATGTTATCTTTAATTGCCCATGTACTGCGATAAATTGAAATGATGAAAATAAAAGAATCGTAGAATTACAAAGTCTTATATATAAATTCGCATACACTGTTTAAAAAAGTTCTTCCGGGCAGTGCCGGGAGGAAGAGGTAGCTTTCATATTCCTTATTTTAAAAAAGCCAACTTATATTATTCAAACACAGGAAGCTCAATTTAGTGGAAACCGAATATAGGAGAATCAATACTAATTTTTATCAATACTAAATCATTATGAATGAGAATTTCGCGAAATTAGTCAGCTTTATCCAACCTGATTTTATTTAAAGTAACTTATATTTGGCTGCCAAATTTGGCGATTTCTTAAAGTGCCTGCCATTTTAAGACAACATGGTGGATGAGGCTAACTAGTGAACTTGGTCGAGACCTTAGTAATTGCTGTGCAAATGCTCACTCACATCGGAATCGGTTGATATATACGAGTGCTGTCGCAGTCAAAAAATCCGATTTTTCAAAATTTCACCCATATTAGAAATTGAAACTGCTATATCTGAGCCATTTTTTAAGATAAAGACAAACAAAAAATGCTCCTGAATCCTTATATCAACGTCAAATACTTAAGAAAGAAACCTTTTTCAATTTCTAATTTTTTTACACTTCACTTTAAATATATATATATTTTTAATTTAATGGTTGCCATTTTGAAACAAGATGGCTGATGAAGCTAGCCAGCGAACTTGGTTGAGATATTGATGTATACTATCCACATGCCTTCTTACATCGAAATAGGCGAATACGTGTGTTATAGCGTGACAAATACAAGATCGTTTCAAAATGTTAGCCATGCTAGAAATTCAAAGTGCTATAATTCAAACATTTTTTAAGATATAAATAAAAGAACAAATTTTCAGAACCTTATGATAAAATGTCTAGAAAAATGAATCAGATAAAAAATTCACATCACATTTAAAACGGCACTTCCCTCTATTTAAATTGCATGTTTTTTGGGGGAAATGCAGCATTATGAAGTATTTAAAGTTGCTGTACCTAATAATTCCAAATTAATGGTAATTGAGATCGCTTTCCGCTCATTTCATGTTTTTAAATTTTAAATTTTTAAGAAGCCATTCAGAGAGACAATTTTATATTTTAAAACTAACCCGAAGCAAAATTTCAAAATTTTGGGCTCAGCAGTAACACAGAAATTGAAAATTTTCGAAAGTTTTTTGTTTCTGCAGTGTTTTATATAGCGACATTTTTAGGAATTGTTCTATTGTGAGAATTTACGTCATGATAAATACAGCCATGTCAAATTTTATGTTTAAATTTCTAACAATTCCATGTACTTCGTTACTTAGATCATATTTAGATCTTTTTCCGCTTTGTTTAGTCGTTCGATTTTTTTAGAATTCGTTCTACAACGAGCATTTACATATTATAAATTACTGCCATGCCAAAGTTCTAGATTCTAACTCCTACAGTATACCAGAAATATCAGTATTCCAAATAAATCATAATTTTCTATCCTTTCTAGAAATTTTTACATTTATCCGTCAAATTGAACCTTTTAGAGAACGTTCATACCGAGTATTTACAGCTTAAAAGTAACTACCACAGCGAATTTAAAGTTCCTAACCCAATCATCACAGAAATCGCAGTTTTAGAACTTTTTTGCTCCTGCAGCGATGTAGGTTGTTGCACTGACATAAAATACCGTCTTTTTTTCGGAGCAGAGATGGCCACAACATTTTTTTAAGTTGACTATGTAGTTTCAGAGATAACACCTCACAAACGTACAAGCATTAATAATATTATACACTTTATAATATTATAACGCTTTATATTATTAGCATTAGATGTACAGATACAAAAGTCATTTATCTGTTACAAACTAAAGGGCCCGGCGTTGCCCAGAATTTGAAGGATGTTTGTTCTGAAAAATCAATTTCAAAATTTAACATACAACACAAAACAAACATTAATAAAGGCAGTCGAAATGTTGTATGAATGAATCATATAAAAACGCTATATAAAAATGTATAAATGTATATAACAGACGCAAAAGAATACAGCTATAAATGAACTTATTTCAATTTATTATTGGAGCAATAATGTTAAAATACGCCAATATTTACCTAATCGGGTTTTTATCATGCTTCAATACATTTTTCACACTCATATGACGTTATACTATATCCACCACGTCCTTTATATTTCCAATATGACGTAATATTTTCCTCTTTCACGTGGAAATCTTGAAATAGAAAAGTTATGGAGTTATATTCACTTTCATTTAAATTCGTCAAACTATTTGTTTCATTTTCATTTTTCACGCGGAAATCTTGCAGTAGAAAATTAATTGTTGTAGTAATAATTTTATTGTGTATTTTAATTATTGGCAACTGCTATAACGAAAATTGTTTAAATTTGATAAGAAATTGATGTTAAATTGGTGGTTTTTTATTAATTAAAAATTATTTATAAATTATTTCGATTCCGGATTACTTTAGTTGTCTCGGCCATGTTTTAATACACGTGTGTACGTATCTTTTCACAATTTTGGCTTCCAAATTGTGGATTTTTATAGAATTACAAACAGACAGATAGACAAGTTTTCATTTTTATATATCTATCTATTCTAAAAAAAGTAACTAACGCTGTCACCGCCGCCGCCGGTTTTGAATTTTTTGTGACCAGAGGTCTTTCTTCGTTAATATTAAGAAAACTATTGCATTCAAAAATATGAAAATCGGTGGTATTATAGAGAAATATTTGATCAACACGCTGATGCATACAGTTTTCAAATCAAAGAATTATTTTAAGAGATATTTAATGTTAAAGTTGGACAAAATCGTTCAATTAAAAAAGTTTTATAGGAGCAAAAACTATACATGGGAATTTAATCGTTTTTATATCATTTTATTCAATAAAAGATCCCGGTGTGCAGATTCCATTAATTTTTTTAATTTGACTCATTTTTTGAGGTTTTATTTCTAATTTAAATTCAAATATTCAGCATTTCGAGAGATATTTTTCCCATATTTTAGAAAATGGTATTAATTTAAACTTTTGACAACTGTATAAACAGCGCAAACAATAACGTTTGCTTCAAAAAAAATATTTACACGTTACTATTATAAACAGAAAAAAACCCTTCAAATTAGAATTAAATAATTAGGTATAGAAAGCAGGCACTTATTGGAAATTACGCCATAAAAACTATACTTACATGTGAATTTTAAAAGAGAACGGATATTGTAAAATAAATTCATTAACATTCGTTAGAAATCTTAAATAGAAGAAATTACGTCACATTACACTTATTTTTCAAAATGAACAAAAAATAATTTTGCAAAACAGTTTAAATGTAAAAATTGCACGAGACAAAATATTAGAGGTGAAATATTAGACTTTTTTCAAAATTTTATTATTTTCGTTTGATGTGAGGTGTTCAGCTATAAGTATGCAAAATTTCATGTCTCCAACTTAATTAGGGGCTGAGTTAGAAAACTTGTTTAAGATACACAAGTTAGAGCCCAGAGGATTAAATATTATACCTTTTTCAAAATTTTATTATTTGTCGTTTAAAGTGAGGTGTTCAGCTATAAGTATGCAAAATTTCATGTCTCCAACTTAATGAGGGGCTGAATTAGAAAAAGTGCTTAAAATACACAAGTTAGAGCCCAGAGGGTTAAATAATAGACTTTTTCAAAATTTTATTATTTGCCGTTTGATGTGTGGTGTTCAGCTATAAGTATGCAAATTTTCAAGTCTCCGACATTTCTGAGAACGGGCTCTGTGACAGACGGACAGACAGTCAGACAGACTAAGGAGTGAGACAGGTAGGGTTTCGTTAGATGAACGAAACTCTAAAAACATGCTGCGAATGACTGTAACAACATCCTAAAATTACATTACCATCAGCGATCTACCAATCCCGAATTTAGTTTATATTCGTTTCATATATTCTTATTCTTTTGTGCGGCCCTGTAAAATAACTATCAATAATATATACAGTAAAACCTCTGAATAGCGGGCAACTCGAGAATGCAGAATTTGTCCTCTTTTTGGAGGTGTCCGCTACTGAGAGTAAAACATGTACAGTTATTTAAGTGTTTGGTAATCGAAAAAATGTCCGCTAAATTGAGGTATCCGCTAATCGGGTGTGTCCGTTACAGAAGTTTTACTAGTAAAACCTCTGAATAGCGAACACCTCGGGAGTGCAGAATTTGTCCTCTATTTGGAGGTGTTCGCTACTGAGAGTAAAAAATGTACAGTTATTTAAGGGTTGGTAATCTTAAAGATTCTCGCTAAATAGAGGTGTCCACTAATCGGGTGTGTCCGTTATGGAGGTTTTACTGAATAATAATGTCATTCTTTACAAGAAAATTGCATGCTGTATGATAGACAGACAGACATCCAGAGAAAGATAACCTCCCGGAGCAATAAACACTCATGTCTTTTGTTTTAATCATCCACAATCGTTTCTAAATTTCGTTGTACGAGTATTAAAAAAATCTGTTAATTTCTAGTCGATAGACTGACAACTATCTTTTAGCCTGAGTTTTTAGCCGGATTTAGCCTGTTGTATGTCATACAACAGGCGAGATTCTATACAACAGGCCAAAAACGGTCACCGTGGTACGGAGTACTGTATTATTATTTGTTTGCCCACCAAAACTGGTTGCCACGGGTTGTTGCAAGGTTTGTGATCACGTGGTTGAAACTGATCTATTCAATATTACTGCTTGCGATTTTTTTTTATTTATTATTTGCTCCATGTGTTCAAACCAGTTGTCTATGAAAACATCCACCGGTGAAAGTGACGCACACCAAATTGCTGTGACGTATGCAGATAAATTGTGCTTTTTTATCAGTTTTTTTTTCAATTCCTACTATTAGCTCACACTCTCCCTATATTTATTTATATATTTATATATTTATCTTGTACAAATTTTCAATCGTTAATAAAATACTCATTATTCATCCTATCAGGTTGAAATAAATTTTTTTAAACTTGTACTGGATGACAATTGATGTTAATAAAGTTTTTTCAAATATTAATTAATTAATTAAATTTTAATTAATTAATTTTAGTTTTGCATGGGAAACAAAATGGCCGCCATTGGTTATTTAATTTCAATGAAAGTATTTTCAATAAGGGTTACTGTAGGGGGGGGGGGACCTGTTCTGTCGCCAAATACCGCCAAATTTGTCGCCAACTTGGCGATATATCGCCAAATTTGGCGGCCAAAATGAGTCGCCAAAAGTGACGCCAACTTGGCGATATCTGTAATATTTCGCCAAATTCCCATAGAGTTCCATTGTAAACCTACTTGCTTATAGAAAATCAACAAATTGAGATATTTTAATGCAACAAAAACTCATATTAGCTTGATTATATTAAATATTTCTTTGATGGCCTAAGTAGGAATTGACTTTAAAAACAAAATTTTTATATTACTTGTTTAATATCATTTTTAAACGGTTTGGAACTTATTTTTCATAGTAGGTGCATTCAGTAGGTGGCCCTCATAAGTACCTTCTGGTGCAATCAGAAACGAAATCCGCCAAATATGTTTTGAGTTATGCTTGACGAAAGGTTTTTATTAGGCTTTTTTGTTAGTGGGACATGGCGTTAATATCCATCGTAGCTGTAATGTCTCCGGACAGTAATATTTCGCTGAGTATTAGCCTTCACTTTGCTCAGACAATTAAAAAATTACACTTAAAATATACTGTTTTTTAATGTATACGTATGAAACATAATTTACAAATATTTCCAAAAATGTAGCGTGAATGGTTTTAGTATGCTTTGAATATAAATTGAAGACACTGATATAATTTATTGATAATGTACTGCAGACTTAAACTAGAATGCGTCCTTCCATCATATATAATATGTTTCTTTATAAATTGCATCTTCCAATAAATTTTACTACCAATACATTTCGTTTTCGTTTAGAAAGCTATGAAATATGAGTGATATTGAAAAGAGTTCATCTCGATCAAATCTTTATATGCAAGTTAATAAATACAAGCTTCTTTGGAACGATGGAATGATGAAGACATTCCTTTGGGATGTTTACGACTGAACGACAGTTAAACAAAAAAAAAAAATGGTTCTTGTGATAAAATATATTCACATAGAAATTTCATATTAATACCAATTAATGTTGAAAAAGTCATTGTGTTCAAAAATATAATTAGTATGTTTTTAGATTGCGGGAATGAATAAATAGATTATGTATTGTATTCATGTTGAAAATATAATTTATATTTCTTTTCTATACAAAGTGCACGTTTAATCAATTCAAAAGAAAAAAAAGATAACTTTATTATTTGTCGACAGTTCGTGCTAATATATCTCTTTATTTTCAATATATTTCTTTACTATAGGGGAGAGTAGTACACAATGAGACATGGTACACGGTGAGACAGCAGCCACTTTGACATAGTTGTAACTTTTTCTCCAAGCTAATACGCACACATAACGACCTCACCATATGCAACACGTGGATGTAGTTTGGGCACTTCAGTTACTCGTCCGACAAAATAGTAAATAATTCTTTATTTTATAGTTGTTAATATTACATAAAAATGCATTCTTTTGAGTTTATTTCCCTCAATACGACATATATTTACTTAACTAAACCTAGTTATATCTAATAATAGACTATTTCGACAAAACGACATATAATTTTTAAAGCGATGAAATTGATGTAACAGATGTGGCTTCCATTTTGTTACGACGTAACGAAACTACACAGTGAGACACACAGTTGTAGTACACAGTAAGACATGTCTCATTGTGTACCTACTTTGTGGTTCTGATGTTAAAAAAAGTTTTTTAATTATAAAAGAAAGTTTCTTTTCTCTCTCTCTCTTTCTGTCTGTGTGTGTGGACGTGCGATGGCTAGGGAAATCTACTAAACGTAAAGGGCTGAAAATCTGTTATGAAGGTAGCTCAAGGTCTACAATTGCCCGCCCGAGGCTCATATTTTTAATATTTGGAAAATCTAGAAACATTAATTAGAAATCATAAACTGCAGAAAATTATTGATAGAGTGTAAAAATGTAGGATTTATAAAAATACTTACATTGTCTAACTGTGTACCACAAGTGGTACCGAGTGAGACAATTTCCGATACCCTTTTATGCTGCTTCTGTGCTTTTTTAAAGAACTTTTTAAAAACCATTTATACATTAATGTGTAGCGTACTTGTGTAGCTTAAAGATGTAGCAGGAATTTTTTCAAACGAATAAAAATTGTCGCATTTCCTTAAGTAATAATAATTTTCGTCTCACTGTGTATTGCCCTCCCCTAAAATATTTTGTATTGTAATTAAAAACAAAATGCCTGATAAACTTTACTTGGTGCATAAAAAAGGAAAATGTTTTTTTTTTAAATCGAGACTGGGGATGAATGAGCATTTTTTTTTATTTTTGTTGATTGTTTTACTGGAAAGACATTACTTTTAGAAATGCAAACTTTACTTATTATGATAAAGTATACACTTATCCAAACGTGCATGTCAATGTTGTTCATTCACTTGCAATTATTTAGAAAATATACACATTTTTTCTACACCTTTAAACATGGTCCATCCAACCACAAACCGACGGTACGCTGGATGACTGTGAGACACAATAATTCCCAATAAATAACTTTATTCTAGCTCGTGTTTTTAAATAAGAAATCGGGAATGAAGCACTTTAAAGTTATTCTCCACATAGCAATAAATAGTATTACAGAAAATATGTGCATTTAATAGTTTTCCAAGTTACATAAACTTTTAAGAGGTTCAGGTGCGAAGGACATCTCCTTCACATATTCTTTTAATAGCTTTTCCCTTTCGCCCACCCCCTTTTAAAATAAGGTTATTTTACTTAGTTCTTATATTTTAAATCTGTCTTGAATCATACATTAAGTTTATTTTCATCGCTCATTTACTTCAGGAATACATGCTCGTTTCGCGCTAAAATTCCCCAAACCACAGAAAGCAGTAACAGATTAAAAGAGACATGCAACTTTTATCTCGCATAGAAACAGTTTAAGCAGAACATTAGCAAGCTTAAAATTTTTGCTTCGCGGGATCTTTCTCATGCCTTACTTCATTTTTTAGTGAGCGTTTTTTGACAGCTGCATAATTTTTCCCCAATTTATAAATTCTTGTCACAAATTTAGTCTGCAATATCTTTTATTTGTGAATTGCACATGCCCTCATTCAGCACAGTGGCACCTATTCCCATAGTTTGCCACCTTCCATGTAAAATGCGGTCTTGTGGTTTTTGGCGGTCCATATTTTGCCGATTATCTACTTGGCGTTAAAATTCATATGTTGACCATTTGCCCTCCTCATTGACAATCCATTAACGCAAATTAACACGTGTCTCATTTCAACTTAATTCTCGCCAGATATCTACTGGTTTGATTTTTTGTAAATTTTTCCTCGCCAGTAACCCTTCTCTCACAGAATTGTAATGAATTTAATATTCGCTTGATCTTGATTCTGTAAAGACTAAATATAGATCGTCCTCTCCAGCACCGGCTATTTTTAAGCCGGAAATCTCGATTTGTACGAACCTGGAAAAAAAAAATCCTGTTTACATCTGAGATCCTGTTTACTGGATTATGTGTCTTCCAACTCAAAACTGGCCACATATCTTTTCGCATACTAAAAAGTGAATATTATGCTACTCCAAGAATAACCGACGCAAATAAAATCATCCTAACCTGTTTCATACATATCTAGTGTATCACTAGATAGTCTTTATATCCGAGGCTAAAAATTCTCAAAAGAATGCATTTTTTAATCGGATTATACAAATACTTAGTTTTTAGCGTTAAATACCACAAACCGCATGCTTTTTTCGTAATTAGATACAGAGATATAGCACCTTTTGCCTTGAGAAGCGATGCATCAGGTACCCTCTGACGAGAACTTTAACTTCATTTATCTCAGAATAATTTTTCTCATAATTTGTGAATTTTAAAAGAATATATCTAAAGTTCCTTGAAAGATATATGTATGAAAATTTCAACAGAGATTGTATGCTACATTTCCAACAAATTGTCTTCAGGATTTTAAATTTTTCGTGAAAATTTTGAAAATATGCTAATTAATGCAAAACTTGCTTTTAACCCTTTCAGGGCGGTGGTATGTTTATGAAACTATTTAATTTTAATTCACAAACTCCACATTTTCACCAGAATTCCAGTAGAATATTTTACATTTAATATGTATGTAAAATATAGCCTTTTTCTTTATTCCAAATAAATTTGTTGGTAAATCCCGGTGTCATTCATTTATTTCAACACTTTAGCATTGAAAATACTTTGCTCCTGAAAGGGTTAAAGAAACTTCTTTTTACTTAATTTTCTTTTATATAAAATAAAGGTTAAGATATTCTGGAGACAAATTAAAATGACACATTTTCTGTACACTAAAGTGTAAAAATTTTGTAACTCGAGTAAGTACTTCTAGAGTTATATCAAAAATTAAATATGATTAAAATTTAAAAATTTAAATTAAAATTAAAAATATATTTAAAATTTCTCAGATTTTACCATGCAATATTTTTATTATATTAAAACATATTTCAGGAAAAAAATTATAACAAAATCTCTATAAATAAAAAAATAGAATTTTGAGCCACGGACCCCCTTAAAATGTAATATCCTTGTACATAGTTTACGTTTAATTGAATGTTATACAGGTTTAGTTTGTATTTTAACTTAGATATTTTAGAGTATAATTTTCAAGTTCAAACTTTAACACGTGATAATAGCTTTTTGTACCAACTATGCATGAATTGGGTAGTTTTCAAAAAATGAGTATCATCCGAAATTTTTGGGATATGAAACATTTGTGTATGTTCCTTCATTTGGAAGTATTATTAGACATTGTATATTCCTCCCAGTATTTATATTACCTAGCAATATAATAAATACAAAAAAAGTCTGGTGAATCAATGTGAAAATTTATTCTTCTTGGTGCTCTTAATCAGAAATGTTGCTAATATTGATTGATCTGAATTGGAGAATTAGGAGAAATTTCATCAAGTGCAGCAATCTTGTATAGTTCGTCTCTGAATTCATCTTCATCATCTGCAGTAACATGACGTTAATCATTGATATTGAAGATTTAGTATTGCTCTTATCATCATTTGTCTTTCCATACGGCCAACTTCAAATTCTGCCTTTTCTTGACGTATAGTAATTTCCCAACTTCATTCCTTTGCTATAAAATTTAAAAGAAGTGAAGAATTTACCAAAACAGATTAATAATATTTTTTCAGTTTAGGTATAGTGATGTGATAAAATGTATGGAATGATCCAAAAGCAAATCGTTGTAGAATCAAACTGAGGTAACACATCGATTTCTAAAATTATTTCTGCCGAAAATGTTAAAATGTATAAGTTATTGGAATTACTTACTTTTCAATTTTTTATGGCATACAAAATTGTTTAATCGTTATTTATCGATAACTTGTTTTAGTTGATTTGACGAAGATTAAAAAATAAATCTAAACTGAGTTACAAAACATGATGTTTGCTCATTAGTCAAAGTTTTTAAATTTATCATTTTTTTCTCCGAAAGAACATTTTAAAATTAATAAACTTTAAAGGGGTTTTTTTTGTAATTGTGAACATTTATCTTGTTTAACTGTATCTTTTATGATAAAAAAGCTAAAATCTTTAACAATGATTTTACGCACAAATAACGTACATAACGACAAAGAATTCCCATACGATCGTTCCGTGGGTTCCTGGATCCCCTTCCTCAGTGAGAAAAAACAAATTAATTAAAATGGGTTTGAAGAACCCCTCGGTTATATTCCCGAGTACTGGCTTACGTACTGATTGAACAGTTTTATAATGTCAACTATCCATTTTGTTGCAAATTTTGTCAACTTTCTGATTTTCTAGATACTTTTCCCCTAAAACATTACAAAATAATAATTTAAAAACAACTATTTGGGGGGTGGTTGAGGGGGGTGGATTTTAGTGGGAAGTTAAAAATTCAATTCAGCGACCTAAAAAACTGAAAGTAAGCCTTATAGGGAAAGTTCGGAGGGGAGACGGGAGGGCGAATGTAAACGATGTGTGTGGTTAAGTGGAATCGCGCAACTTGGTCTACGCAGAAACCGCGGCAGATCCCCCATCCCCATTCATCCTACGTCATAATGCAATATATCTTATTTGTTACAAATTTTGTTTACTTTCTGAATTTCTGGATTCTTTTTCCTTAAAAAAATAAAAAAATAATCATTTTTTTAGTAAAAACCTTTTTTGGGCGGCATTTTACCAAACATTGGGGGGGGGGGGGTTGTCGGGGATAATTTTGGTGGAAAGTTACAAATACGGATTCAGCGACCCAAAAAACATCAAAAAAGTCGATTTTCAGAGCTATCATTAATTTTGCCAGGTAAAATCCCCTATTGCCTGGACTATAATATCATACATCTTTCTATTCCTTTAAGATTTTTGTAAACAAAGCTAGTCATGCCTGTAGAAAGTAAAACATGGATTGCAAGCGCTACCTGTTGATAAAAAATTATACTTTACTATATCTGCAAACCAGAACTATCGTTCGATTCGAGATTTTATTACATAACACTCAGAAACAAAAATTTAAATGAATGTCTAATCCGCACGATCGTGCGGGTTGGGTCTTAAAGGGCTATACTTCGCATGTAATTTGTACTTTTTTTTACCATCCGTTTTGTTAGCGTCAATGTTGTCACTCCGTGAGTTACTCAGGAAAAACACATTGGATAAACCGCTATTTTTCTAACAACATGGTACAACTCTTCAGAATAATATTGTTCTTTCCAAAAACACTCCACCCGTACCGTACTCTTTTGTTGATTCCATTCTTGATACTGTAGTTCGATGATATTTTCTGTACAAGGTATACATAACTGAGCACTTACTTAATATCTGTGTTGTTGTAGACGATTTTCTTTTTTAGTGAAAATGAATGTAATATCACCTTAGTCTTTTCCAAATTAAAAAAAAAACTATCCCCTTATTTTTAATTAATATATTACGATTTTAATGAGTATCGACGCATCTAATGTCACCAATAATTTATTGCTTCCTAAAACGAAATGAAACTTGCCAGTAGTCAATGTTATAGAAAAATGTTATTTGTTAATAAACAAGTTTCATAAGACGGGAGGACTTTTGAAACCAATCACCGTAAAGCACTGGGGTTGGCACTGCCAGTATATGAGAACAGTTGTCTGGCGAAGCTGTTAGATTGTTCCTGCTACTACAATTACAGGTTATCCCGATTTAGGTAACTTTAACGATACCGTTATAGTCGGCGCACGAGAGATGGTTCTCAGAAGCTCTGAGATTGTGATTCAGTTTGGATTTTCGCACACTACCATTTCAAGACTATCATTTTCAGTTTATCATATCTATTTCGGGAATATCACGTTCCAGGTAAAACATTAAATATCTGTCTGCGTGGGTGTCAAAAAACGACCTTGAAAGAATGAGAGAAACGACAACTGGCGAGAATCATGAAACTGGATATACGTGCAACACTTGCTTAAATATGCTACAGATTTCTAAGCTGATGCATCAGCAAGTGTAAGCAACAAACCGTCATTTATATGGGCTTTCGGAGCCACAGATTGACTCATGCAACGTTCTTAACTACACAGTAGAAAGCTTTACTCCTCACCAGGGTTCGCCAACACTTCCATAGGACTGAGGAAGAGTGCAGACACGATGTCTGGTCTGCCGAGTCTCGCTTTCAATTGTATTTGGTGAGTGGACGTGTACGCCTATGTAGACAACTGCATGTATCTTTGGACACTACATGTCAACAGGGGTATCTTCAAGCTAGTGGATTTTCTTTGGTGGTATGGGGCTACTGCAATTGGCGTGATATAGGACCCCAGGTAAATATAGATGATGATAGAGACGACTCTGTCAGGTCACGTATATGTATGCCTTCTGTCCTGTTACCTACAACCATTAACGTCCATTGTGCATTCCGACGGACTTTTCTAGAAGGATATAGAGTTTCTAGACGGCACCTACGTTAAGAGTTGCTACCAAGTGGCTCCATGAGCGCTTTTCTTCTTTCAAATACTTCCGTTGGTAACCTAAATCGCCAGACATAAACATTATTGAGCATATCTGGGATGCCTTGCAATGTTCTCTTCAGAAAAGATCTCCATCACCTCGCATTCCTATAGATTTGTGGACTGCCCTGTATTATTCATGGTATGCATTGCCTTCAGGATGACTTCAGACATTATTCGTGTCCATGCCACGTCGTTTTGAGGCACGTCTGCGTGTTCGTGGGAGCCCTACTCGACATTAGGGATGTGTGGCGTTTTTCTGCATTTGTGTATAATATTGAAAGGTTGGACCATCGAGAGTCCTATGCCATCTCTTTCTACTTCAAATATTTTTAACCAAATGACATCCCTAAGTGTATGTTAACGTGTTTTAGAATTTGCCGGTGTTTTGACGCGTTTTTGAAGATGAAAGGAGAGAGTGAGTGTGACTTTTGTAGGGTCTTTTATAACCGCTATAATTGTTCAGCCGTCGTTAAATTTATATTATTTTATACTGCGGGTGTACTAAAATAATTTATATCTTTACGCCTTCAAAACGTGAAGTATAATTTCATATGTATCTTGCCAGTAACATAGGACAGTTTTTTTTTAAATCAATTTAGTTTATCAAATTATTCAAGTTATAAAGGCGAACATAATCGTAGGATGCACAGTCTAAATATACAGTTAATATAAGAAATAAATAATTTATTAGACATTATAATATACCAACTCATTTAATCTTAAATGGCATTTTATTCCTCATTGTATACAGACAATCATAAAATTCGCAGTATAATTTCTTTTCAGGATAAAGTATTATATATTAACCTATATATAAAGACTAAATGTAGGTGCACCTCCTATAACGTTATTCACATATCATTGCTTTCTAAAACGAGATTAAAATTCCCAGTAGTCAAAGTTAGAATAAAACGCAATTTGACAGGAAACATTTATTATTTGAGACACATTTTCCCTATCTGAATATTGAGAGCTTTAAATTATTACTAGATTTCACGTAGCATTCTTATACTGACGTCGTTAAATTTATATTTTATGTGGGCTGTAATAATTCACATAATTTTAGCTATAAAACTTTGAAATATCTCTTTCTTTTGCGTATATCTAAAAAGACCAAACATTTTTATGAGTTTAATACCAGATAATCTTTTATTTAATAACTTATATATCAACATTAAATGTCTGCGGTACCCCTTTAACATTGCTCATATTTCATTGCTCCCTATAAAGAGATGAAAATTGCCAGTAGTCAGAGTTACATAAAGATGCAATTTGTTAAGAAACATGTTTTATCAGAGGGGAGGACGCTATCGTATCTGAATCGTGGGAGATTTATATTATTTCTCTATTAGAAAGGTGTCGTTAAATTTCTACTAAGAGAGTACTATAATAATTTACATGTTTACTTCGTCAAAACTTGAAACATATATTCAATGGGTATGTTGCTAATAACATAAGATTAATGTTTAAAATTACTTACTTTATTAAAGGAAGACCCAACAGGGACGCCGAAACCACTCATATTATTTTTACGCTAACACTTCGTACTTTATTATATTTTTATATTATATTGCAACACTATACAGTAGAGCGCCGATTATCCGAACAAGTCGGGACCGACCCTAATTCGGATGAGCAAAAGTTCGGATAAATAGACAGGCAATTTAAGGGATGTTCCTGACTATACTAAAACCTTCACACTTTATCCAGGTTTAAGACTGGCAGCACCAGTTAGTGCAGGCATGTTTTTTTTTCCTTTTTATTATCTAAAATATACTTTTTACCATTTTCTGAACTTCAGAGATTATAATTTAAACAAAAATGCTTTCGATTGTATTTTGCTTCAAAGAAGACGTTCTTTTGAATGCTGCCATATTTAGAATTCTTCTTAAATACGTTAGATGAATACGATTAGCATTCTTCTGCCGTTCGAGTCATTTCATAGCTTTTACCAAACATTCAAAGGCTTCGTTATGTGATGGACTCATAGCATTCGTTTTCATTTTCTTTCATTTCACGCTCTTTCCCCAAGACGTTTATTCTCTTGTTACGGCTCCCAACGATACACTAATCGGGGATTCGATTTCACATGAAGGGGGGTGTGGATGAGAGAAATAGAGTGTTTTGATAATTAAAAGTTGGTTTAACCAAAAAAAAAGTGGGGGGGGGGGTGTTTGGATAATTGGAAGTTCTGTTAAAATTCTTTTTGAGAGAAATAGGCTGTTCGATTAATTGGAAGTTCGGTTAATTGGAATTCCGATAATCGGCGCTCTACTGTATTTTTAAAATAAATTTTGTAGCACGCACATGTCGATAAAGTCCAAATAAAAGTTTCTTTTAAAAAAATGTGGTGCTAACCGAATAAAAGTCGTGTAATTGATGCTGGTCCCGAAGTCGCGTGTGAAGTAAAAAGAAACGATAAGCGTTAAAACATTACCTCTTTTATTATATGTAACTAATTTTATCCAAGTGTTTATATATACTTTAAATCATAAGTTTGATTAAATTGGGCAAGAACTTGACGGAAGTTAGACGTGTCTAAGTTTTTTTCGCTCTTCTGAAAAATCGTACTTTGAGATAAAAAATCCCAATATCTCCTAAAGTACTCGAACGATTTCGATAGTATTTTTTATTTTGAGGTAGAGTACAAATATACTATCATATGTGGCAGAAAGTTATTTTTTTTTTCAGAAAAAGAATTCTGAAAATGGAAAATTTCTGAAAATTTGCCATTGCTCCAAAATAAAAAATTCTAGTCGCAAAAAAAAAAGGTCTGCCAAAAGTCTTGAGCATAGTCTAGTGAAGAGGCATTCAAAATTACATAAAAATCGTTCTAGTAGGTCTTAAAGCTACGCGTACTTCCCCTGTGATTGCACCCAGTCGTGTCTTCCCTAAAATTAGTCATTATGCAATATGGAACATAATTCCAAATGCGCAATCTTAAAAATCCTAAAACTCTTTTGAAAGAAATCAATGTTGCATAATTCAGTCGAGCGAAAATATTTTTTTTTTTTTTTATTGGACATTATATCGCTTACCCGCACGAGTAACACAACATTAAATATACTTGCTAAACAGCACCGAAAACTGGCGAATTGAAGCAATTAAAATAACAAAACTTTGTAAAAAATCACCATAAAATAAAACAATACACAGGACGCGTTTCGAGCTAAAAACATAACAGCTCGTCATCAGCTACAGCAAACACGTGTCCGCAAGCGAACAAGGTCAAAAATGAACTGAAGGTAAAGAATGTCGCAAAGAATGAGACAGATGGCGCTAGCTGAAATAGACACATGCAGGAGAGAAAGGTGTTGCCAAAAGGATAGAAGAGAAATTGATAGGGAAAAAATGCAAATAAACAAAATTAAAATAAAAATAAAAGAAGTAAATTAAAAAATATAAATAATAATAATAATAAAGAAATAAATATAAAAGAATAAAACAAGAAAAAACCAAAAAATCCTTTTTTTTTTTTTTTTTTTCAAAATGAAAAGAAAAGAAACAAGAGAAAAGGGAAAAGAATTACAAAAGTAATTTCCATGCTGGAGATAGGAAAGAAGATGATGGGAGATCATTGACAAGATTAGCAGAATTTTTAGAAATAAAATAAGCTTCATGAAAATCCAAGTGAGGGAGAGGCAGGGGCAATTATTTCTTCTCCTGCCAAGAAGGGTTATCTGTTTCACGCGTTTGTGTGATTTCTTTGTACCCTTTGGGTTTGTGTGATTTTTTGTACCCTCGAAACAGCCTAACGGCTGGATGGATTTTAATGAATGAGATCGCTATCGATTCGGTTTAACCGTCCGATGGTTATAAGCAAGGTTTTCTTTTTATAAATTCAAAATGGCGGCCGTAAAATACAAAATGGCGGTAGAGTCGAAAAAATATTTTTACTCCCCATATTGAGTGGCATATCATTGTATAGGTCTTTCAAAATAAAGACGATGTTTTATTGACTATTTTACAGTCAGAAGTTCCGTTTATGTATTATACAACCTGGAATTCGTGTATGTAGGATCTCTAGCTTTACTGCAACTCTAACCATCATAGACATCTATAGGCCTCATCAAAACAGTGTTTATATATAGGAACTAACAATTAAACACAACTTAAAAGTTATCAGTACAAGTAAATAAAAAAAATAGGTAAGTAATATAAAAAATAGTTTCACATTGATGAGAAATAATTAGTTCGCTTTTTGCGCAATCGGGATTTTTAATTTTATAAATTCAATTTTTACTTGTTCATAATTTTACTTTCAGTTATATTGGAAGTACAGGGTAGGTAATATATTTTTGCATTACACTTTCGACCATAACTCTGAAAATATAATAACTAAAATTAAAACAAATGTATTTTTGAGTTTGGCATTACGAGAACTTTTACACGATATGCAAAAAAAAGTTTTTTCATGTAACCTAATTAGCCACCCTACATTTTTCATAAATATATTTGTGAATGATTCATAATCAATGAAAGGTGCGTCAACAGACTATATTACCTCTAAGTTTGAACTTTTCATGTTCCATAGTTTACGAGAAAAACGGCTTTGACAGACGGACAGAAAGACAGACAGACACACGAGTTATATTATATTAACAGTTCCGTTTTTAACATTTAATTACGGAAACCTAAAAGTCATTTTAATATGAAAATATAGAAAATTAATGTCTTGTAACACATAATACCAAAACAACAAATGACATTTTTTTTTTTCTTTTGTTTGCTTGATTTCTGTTCCTTGAAATCTAAAAATGCGCAACATCTTTTTAGCAGTATTGAATGTTTCTTTTGATGCATGCTTGAAGGGTATTTATGTATAGCATAAACTACCAATATATTCCATCTCGAAAGACATATATATGAACAATAGTAAAACTCTGATTAGAATTTCTTCTTCTTTCGAGATACACTCTTATTTATTAATTTTTATATCACGGTTTGATCCACAGGGAACTCCAGTCAACGTTTTCTGTGCTTCATTGGTTCCTGAAATAAGATTAAAATGGTTAGTAATTTAAGTTACAAGTAGATGAAATTTGCTCTTAAACATGATTTATTTGGAGAGCGGGGATTTTCGTCTTAAAATTTTGTGACACATATATTTAAAAACTTTATACAGTTCCATTATACGGACGTCAGGAAATTTATTACTTAATTATTATAAAAAATAATTCACAATTTTACTCTTTTTTGAAAAACTTATTAACCCTTTCAGTTCCATACATTACCTGTTTATGCTAAAATTCTAAAATTGTAAAATTGGTTGATTTTGTGCACGATATAAGGAATAATAAAAGATTTTATTTTTTATTGTTTTAAATAAAATTTAAATAATAATAAAAATAATTATTAATTATTAATTAAATAATAAATAAAATTTAATAAAATATATATATAAACTAGGCAAAATAAATTATTGAAGCATATTTTAACACAATATAAAAAAATAAAAACATTTATTAATTATAAAATCTATATAAAGGAATGTTATTCACGCCTCTTTTTGCTCCGTTATTTGAAATAATATAGAAGTATCCAGATATATAGAAAAAAATTAAGGAATGCCATAATTCCATTTGGACTCACTGGGAGTGAAAGGGTTAAAATCTTCTGTAATACAAATCGAATTCTTCTATACCAAGTACATTCTACTTTCATAAAATAAAATTTGTAATTATAAACATCTACAAAGCAACTGAAAGTTAAAGAAGCACTTCATCTTATGTTAAAATTAAATCATTGAAACGCGAATTGATACACGTTAATTATTTTTAACATCGCTATTTCTCGTATGTTGTGCTAAAAAAAATCAATTTGTTTCTCGCTATAGTCATAAAATGTTTCTAATGAGGTCCGGGGGTAAAAATTATTTTTAAAAAATGCATTTTCTTATTGGCTTAAAAAAATACTGAGTTTTTAGCGGTAAATACCGCAAACCTCATGCATTTATCTTCATTAGATCCACGGATATAGCACATATTTTCCTTGAGAAGCGACGCATCAGCTGCCCACTGACGAGAACTTTAGCTCCATTTATCTCCCAAGGAGAGGGCCAACCTTGTTAATCACAGATTTTGATTATTTTAATATATGTTGTTGGTAGAGAACCCTTAGTCTCAGGTTCAACGGATTTTATCCAACGCTCCTTAGTTCTTGATAAACCGGAGGGTATAATAGTAGTGCACAACTTAAATACTTACATATTAACAAAAAGGATAGTTTGGGCATAGCTCAGTTGGTACGGCGTTTGCTGGCTAATCTGCGGGCCCGGGTTCGGTACCCGAACGCGCTACGTTTGCTTTTCTCGTTTTTTGTTTTATAAATATATTTCTAATTATAATTTAAAAATTTTAATTAAAAATTTTAATATACATTAAGGTTAGTTGGGGTAACTGGACACACGAGGTAACTGGGCTATAGGCTATTTTATAAAAAACCGTTGCAATAGTTTAAATTGTAGCTTTTCTGAACAATGCCCTTTAACCGCTACTTCCTAAAACAACGTGTGTCAACTCAATCATAACTCTCTCTTTGCTGTGATAGGTTGTGGAAAATTAACGTTTATTTTTTTTAAAAACAACGTCCATTTTGTTGAACGTCCTCGGCTTTTTATTAAAATACTGTAAGTACTTTTATTAAACAATCTTTTTTTAAAGATTAGGCATATAACTACGTTAATATTATTAGGTATCTATACATATTTACTTCATGATTCAAATGTAAGCCCGGTGTCCCAGTTACCCCATAAATCTTTCAGAATGGGGTAACTGGGACATGCTGGATCCAGTTACCCCAATAGTTATAAATATTTTTTTTCAGTTTCTCTTACAACGGGAAGTAAATTTCTCCATTGTTTTTTGCTCACAATAAAGAAAATTGTAGAATACCTTATTAAAATTACGTAATAAAATTTAAAAAAGCATATTGAGTAATATCAAACCAAATTTCTTGACCCCTTGAGAGGAGGTGATGCTGTTATGGCATCACATAATTTTAATTTCTAATAGCCACATTGGTACCGGAATTTTATAATGAAAATTTCACCTTTACTAAATACGCGAAAATATACTTTTAATAGTTTACAAATTGATTCTCTTGTAAATACTGGTGTCATTAAATAATTTTAACATTTTACGAATGCTTAACATTTACCTTGCCAAAAAAGCGAGATAGCCAAACCTTGAAATTGTACGATACACAGGTGTAGCATTCTACAGGGAAACTGTTATTGTTCCTACCACTATTTTGAAAATAATATTTTTATCGCACCTTTCTTTAGACTATGTTAAATAAAATGATCATGAAGGTATCTGGTAAATCTTCATTAAGGGTTCTGGTAGGAACAATAACATTTTCCCTATATAATGCGACTCCTAGATACAGATAAAGTACTTAAGTACTTACGTAGCCGTTTGCTCATAGATTTACCTAGCTATTTTTTTTCCTTAAAATACCCATGTGATTTTTATACTTATTACCTATACTAAAGTACATAAGTACGTACTTAATTTTTATGTTTTTGGTATAAATAAATCTAATATTTTCTCTTTTAGTGCTTTTTTAGACACACTGATAGCAAAGGTATCCCTTACTTTTTTCCCTTACTATCTTTATCGATACATAATTAACATGATCTGCCTGGTTTAAATTTTTTTTAAGTTGTTTACACTTTTCAAACTGGACATGATATTCCATATGAAAAAAAAAAATAAACGCGTGTGGAACATAGACCCCCTGGTCTACTTATCGTATTTTTATGGAACAACTGGACCCATGAGGAAAGAAAGATGAAATATGCATATTTTTATACTTTTAAATATTAAAATGTAATTTTGAGCATTTCTGTCTGATAGAGGGAACCTATCTGAACACATTTACAGAAGTTAAGACTTTAATTCAAATGAACATTAGATTTTTGAAGCTGAATTGTCACAAGTTCCAGGGTTACATTGTAAAATCATGGCCCAGTTGCCCCGACTAACCTTAATTATAATGTTAACAAACTTAAATTTATAAGTTTTTATTTTTAAACTATTATCTGTCATCCTTTAAAGAGGTTTAAAAAGAAATTGGACCTATTATTGAACGATAACAATTCCAAAATCGTGACGAAACAGTTGTGGCGCCATCTAGTTATGATAAAATAAAAGAATATTCAAATAAAATATAAATAAAAGCAGAAAGTTGATAAAGAGGAAAGCGAAATAATTGAAAGCGCAAGCATACGTATTACAAATTTAAAAATCTTTAATATGCAAAAAATCGGTTGTAATTTAATTCTGGTGCTAATTTTAAGTATAATCATGCTTGTTACATTAAAAACTGAATAATAGTATTACCGCATTGACTTCCTTTGTTAAAGCAATGCATAAATGATGTTTCTTTAAAATCACGTATTGACACAATTGCTCAATATCATTGCATCGATAAAGAATATATGAAATACATTTTAAAAGTGATTTTAAAAAAATTAACAGTTTTATGATGTTTTATACAACTATTTAGTTAAAAGTAAAATTTAAATAGGTTAAATTTATAATCGATGCACAATATTATAAATTTTAATTGAAAATGAGATTATTAAGTTATACTTACATGTATATTTATAAAACAAAAAATGAGAAAAACAAATGTAGCTCGTTCAGATATCTAACCCGGGCCCGCGGATCAGCCGGCAAACGCCATACCAACAGAGCTACGACCAACCTAACATTTTGGTTGCAAAGTAGGTATTTAAGTTGCGTACTACTCTTCAGACCCCCCCCCCCCCGGTTTTTCAAGACTAAGGAGCGTTGGATAAAATCAGTTGAACCTGGCACTAAAGGGTCTCTACCCTACAACATATATTAAAATAATCAAAATGTGTGATTAACAAGGTTGGCCCTTTCCTTGTCAGAATGAATTTTCACACGATTTGTCTACTTTAAAAGAACATATCTAAAGTTCCTTGCACGATATATGTATGAAATATTTAACAGATATTTTATGCTATATTTCCAAAAAATTGTCTTCAAGACTTTTAATTTTGAGTGATAATTGTGTAAATGTGCTAATTAATGGAAAACTCACTCATAAAAAAAACTTTATTTTTGTAATTAAATTTTTTTTTTATCAAATTCATCATCAATATTTTAAGAAATTCTGAAGACAAATTAAAATGACACTTTTTTGTACACAAAAGTGTCAAAAGTTTGTAAATCGAGTAAGTACTTCCAGTGTTATATCAAAAATTAAATACAGTAAACTCCTGACTACCCGGCTCGCGACTATCCGGCCCTCCGTACTATCCGGCGTATTAAAAAAATGAGGAATGCTGCAAGCAGCTAAGTCAGGCATGTTCCCGTTCAGGTGTGTGCCAGAAGCATTGGAAGAATTTCCAAACATAGTAACTGCAAGGTCTTGGAATATTCTTTTGGGCCAAAAAGGTAAACATAAACCCGTGTGGGAAGCTGCAATGGGAGATGAGAACGATAAACTTCTTTCGTTGCCGAAAAATATATCGGGCTCAGACGATGTCAATGCAGAAGACATTACAGAATGGATGGCAAACAACGAAATTAATGAATTAATTGAAAACGATATTGTAGAAGTGTTGACAGAGGTAGAAATATAAGAAAAAAAGATTAAAAGGATTGCAGGAAAAATCTAATCCCATATTCGCAAGGGTTCAAGACGATTGATGTGCAGTACATTTGTCAGCAGGAGTCGACGCCGCTCGAAATCATCTACTTGAGTAAATGAAGGGACTTTGTGTTGCGGAAGAGGGTTAATATTTTTCATTAAATTCCAGAAGTGAAGCAATTTCTAATCAATACTATTTATTTCAGTGTTCCAATAATGTTTTAAAATATTATTAAAGAATATAAATTTAATAAAACGTTTAATTCATTAAAAATTTAATTTTAAAGAACGGTATTGAAGCTTTTGAATGTAAAAAAAAAAGAAAAAAAAACTAGTGCATTTAAAAATAAAAAAAATTAAAAAAATTAGCTTAATTATTTATTTTTTTTTTGGGGGGGGGAGGGGGGGTATTTTGCATAAGGCGGAATATTGTCTACGGCGGAAAATTTCGTCGGTACCGATCGATTCCGCCTTAGACAGTGTTTACTGTATATCCTTAACTTACAGTAAGCCATGTCTAGTGTATTTCACATTAACTTTATTATTTTTCGCCTTCATTAGAGATAAAGTTTGGATTACGGGCTGGAACTAATGATATTTTTGTATCCCATAGTACTACAATGTACGAAAATGTTTTTTGAGTTACATTCATCTCAAAAATCTCCTACTATATAATTGTATGGCACATAATATTTTCAAAAAGTCGTACGAATAGAATAAAGAAAATGTTCCGGGCAAAGCATATTTCTACTCCGACCTCGTAATAAAAAGGATAATGAGCAATAGTAAAATGTCCATTGAAATTTCTTCAATATTCGAAATATACTCTTTTTTTTATCTTATATTTTACAGTTTTAATGGGTCTCCTCACATTTAATGTCACAAATAATTTATGGCTTCCTCAAACGAAATGAAGCTTGCAAGTAGTCTAAGTTATAGAAAGATGAAATTTGATAAGAAAAAAGTTTCATCTGATGGTAGGACGTTATATTTGCAATACATTTCACAGGCATAGGTGCCGCTAGCGACTATTTTGGCCATGACTATTTTTAAAACAAAGTGTTTGTGACATATTTTTATACTAGTTTTAGATGCATTTAACCCTTTGACTATTCGCTGAGATACACACGTCTCCCATAGGACTTGTTTGTATTATATTTTTACCACATTTCGGAAAGTAATTCACTTCCATAAACTTGTGCCAGAATATTTTCAAGAAAAAGCTAACACAAATTTTGCTTGCAAATTGTAGTACGACTGAATGTAAAAATATTTTCATAAATGAGGTCCGTAATCAAAAGTTTAAATGGTACCCGGCTCTTTTATCTTTTGAAACTGTTTAACTTGAGTTTAACATTTGGACTTTGAAATTTCAAACTTTCATAATTTCTATACTACTTGAGAGAGTGTTTTTTCGCTTCGCACTGAAGACTCCTGATATGATGTCAAAATTAAATGTACATCAAAGAGCCAGAAAAACTGGTACATGCTTGAGTATACATCTAACGGATGTTTGAAACCAATTAGCGTAACGCAATGCGGTCGGCAGTCTCAATATTAGACAGCAGTTGCTTGGCGATGCTGTTAGATTGGTCCCTGCAGCTACAATGTCAGATTATGCAACTTTAGAAGTGGCGTTATAGTCGGCGCACGAGATTTGGACTTAGCAGCTCATAGATAGCGATTCAGTTTCGATTTTCGCGCACGACCATTTCAAGAGAGTACCATGAATATAAGGCTACCGGTAAAAACATAAAATCTCTGACTGTGTTAGGATCGGAAAAAGACCTTAAACGAACGGTATAATCGACGTCTAGCTAGAGTCATTAAACGCGATAGACGTGGGACGTTTCTTAAAATTGCTGCAGATTTTAGGCCTAAGGCACCAACAAGAGTAATTTTCGAACTTTTAACGGGCCGTCATTGATATGGGCTTTCTGAGCAACAATCCGACTCATGTACCGTTGACTTATGTACCGTACATATTGACTCCACAGCTCAAAGCTTTACTCCTCACCCGGGACCACCAACTCCTCCATTGGACTGTTGAAGACCAGAAACATGGTGACTGGTCTGACAGGTCTCTTTTCTAATTGTATTGGGTAGGTCGACATGTCATCTATTTAAACAACTTCATGAATTTATGGACCATTTGTTTCAACAGGGGACTGTTCAAGCTGTTGGAGCCTCATTGATGGTATGGGCGCATGCTGTTGGCGTGATATGGGACCCCTGATACATCTACAGACGTCTCTGAAAGGTGGCGCGTATGTAAACCTTCTGTCCGAACGCCTACACCCCTTCATGTCCATCGTGCTTTCCGACTGATTTGAGCAATTTCAGCAGGAAACTTAGACACACAACACGTTGCGAGTAGCTACCGAGTGGCTCCAGGAGCAATCTTCTGACATTAAAAACTTCCATTGTCCACCTAAACCTCCAGAAATGAACATTATTGATTTTTTAACGATTGATTATTTAACGTCCATTGTGCATTCTGACGGACTTTTCCAGAAGGATGTTGCGACACCCACGTTGAGAGTTGCTACCGAGTGGCTCCATGAGCGCTCTTCTTCTTTCAGACACTTCCGTTGGTCACCTAAATTGCCAGACATGAATATTATTGATCATATTTGGGATCCCTTGAAACGTGTTTTTCAGACGACATCTCCACCACCTCGCATTCCTATAAATTTGCGGACTGCCCTGTAGGATTCATTGTGTTGCATTGCTTCCAGGATACCTTCAGACAATATTCGAGTCCATGCCACGTAGATTTCCACTTAGGTGTGCTCTTGGAGATCCTTATACGACATCAGGCAGATGTAACAGATTTTTTTTTTTGGCGGTTGAGTTTAACAAGGTTGGACCACCAGGGCGAGCCTAAGCCATCCCTTCCTCCTTCAAATATTTCTAAACAAAAGAGGTGAGTGTTAATTTTGGCGGACCTTTTATAACGGCTATACTTACTCAAGTGTTGCTAAATTTATTCTTTTTTATACCACGGCCATACTAAAACAATTTACATGTTTACGCCCTCAAAACCTGAAGTATATTTTTCATATTTATGCTGCAAGTAAGATACGATTGTTATTTGAAATCAACTTAATTTATCAAATCATTCAAATTATAAAGATGAACATAGTCGTAGGATGGACATTCTATTTTTTTTTTTTTTTTTTTTTTTTTTTTTTTTTTTTTTTTTTTTTTTTTTTTTACAGCTATAACTTTTTGAATTTAGTTGATATAAGAAATAAATAATTTGAACAGACATTTTATTATAGCAACTCATTTAATCTTATCTGGCATTATTAATTCCTCATTCATTTTTGTATACAGACAATCAAAAAATTTGAAGTACAATTTCCTTTCAGGATAAAATATTATATATAAATCTATATATAAAGACTACATGTAGTTGCACCTCCTATAAAATTATTCACATTTCATTGCTTCCCAAAACGAGATTAAAATATCCAGCAGTCAAAGTTAGAATAAAACGCAATTCTTTAGGAAAAATGCATTATTTGAGAGAAAGACATTTTCCCTATCTGAATCTTGAGAGTTTTGAATTATTACTACATTTCAGTTAGAATTATTATACTGACATTGTTAAATTTATACTTTATGTGGGCCGTAATATTTCACATAATTTTAGCTATAAAACTTATATGGGCCGTAATATATCTTTTTTTTGCATATATCTAAAAAGACCAAACATTTTTATGAGTTTAATACCAGATGAACTTTTATTTAATATCTTATATATCAACATTAAAAGGCTTTGGTCACCGTTTAACATAGTTCATATTTCATTGCTTCCTAAAAAGAGATGAAAATTGCAAGTAGTCAGATTTATATAAAGATGCAATTTGTTAAGAAACATGTTTTATTTTAGGGGAGGACGTTTTCGTATTTGAATCGTGGAAGATTTATACTATTATATCTATATTAGAAAGGCGTCGTTCAATTTGAACTGAGGGAGTACTAAAATAATTTACATGTTTATTTCTACAAAACTTGAAAATTATATTCGATGCCCATGTGGCTAATAACATAAGATTAATGTTAAAAATTACTTTATTAAATTAGTTACTATGCAATATGGAATATAATTTCAAATGCTCAATTTAAATAAACCTTAAAATTCTTTTAAAACCACCCAATGTTAATAATAATGCAGGGAATAAAAAAAAAAAAAAAAAAAAAAAAAAAATAGATTTTCGGGCACTCTATTGTTTCCCCACTATTAAAGTTACGCAACTAAAAAATACTACATTTCACAGGAAAAGCAAAAGAAGTGTTTAGCATTTTAATTTACCGTAATATAACAGTGTGGCATTTACCTGTGATTGAAGCTGTAAAACCGTGCAGAAAAGAGTAAAATCCAAAAGATTTAAGAAGTATAAGAGATAGGGAGGATTGAATAAATTTACGATAATTACGTCCCTTCTGTGGGGACAAAGTGACATGTAGCGTAATCTAGCATTTTTTAAGGATAAGCACACTTATGATATTTTCCCTCTAGCAAGACGATTGTGTCATACCTAATACTACAGTACTATGCAAAATAAAATTTCTTGCTAGTTGTGTCACTTTTCTTATGGGTGAGCTATATTTTCTATACCAACTTACTTATTCTTAACTGCAATATTTATTTATTTTTTATGTTTAGTATAAGGACAGTCTTTAAAATTGTAGTACAATTGCTTTATCATTCGCGATAAACTTGTATCTGTTACTCTCGGGTTTAAAAAAATTAGCTTTGCAAGTTTCGAGATATATAAAATTCAAACATTCTAAATAAAGTACCCAGCAAAGAAAGAAACAGTGGGCCATCAGCTGGAAAAAAGATGGCAGTCAGCATTGCCATCAGCGGTAAAGTGCAATGGTGCCATTATTTAAACCAATACAAAAGTGTCCGTGCGAAATGTAGCTGGCCCCTCAGTGATGGACAACAGCAGATCAGCATTGGTATGCCATCACATTACTTCAATCCGGCATTTTTCCTGCAGCGCTAGCACCTATCCCACGGCTATTCCTTTGCTGGTCCAGCACTTTCCCTTACAAAAATTTCTTATAGAATCCTATAAAAAAACAAAGTATTATGGCCCTTTTTACTATAAGCTAGTTTGTAGAAACAGCTATAGAAATATCTGTAGAGTGTCTCTATAATAGAAATGACTATAGAAATATTTGAACTTGCAGCGGTTTCCACGTGGTCACCCTCCCAAGTACTAACCGCGATCGGCGCTGTTTGGTTTTCGCGATCGGACATGAACAGGTACTTTCAGCGCATTCTACGATCGGTCGTAGTTTTCAAGCTCTCATTACACTATTTCAAGTTTATTTCTTTTGTGATTTACGTTCCGAATCATTAAATTGGTATAGAAATTTTTGTATTGTATAGAAATCCTATACATTTTATACGCTTTTTTTTATCATTGATTCTCAACTGTGTAAATTATGAAAACCGAAATCATTTGTAACTTAATAAAATCAGATTTAAGGACGAAAAAATTCCGTTGAAATAATAGTCCAGGCAATAGGGAATTTTACCTAGCAAAATTAATGGTAGTACTGGAAATCGGCTTTCTAGATGTTTTTCGGGTCGCTGAATCCGAATTTGTAACTTCCCACCAAAATTTCCCCCGGCAACCTCCCCAAATTTTGGTAAAAAGCCCCCAAAAAAGGTTTTTAATAAAAAAATCAATTTTTTTTATTGCTTTAGAGAAAAAGTATCCAGAAATTAATAAAGTAGACAAAATTTCCAACAAATTAGATATATGACATTATGACTTAGGATGAAGGGGAAGGGGGGATCTGCCTCAGAACATGCGCTCGGTGCTGCGTAAACTAAGTTGCGCAATTCCTCTTAACCACTCACACGTTTACATTCGCCCTCACATTTGCCCTCCGAACTCTCTCTATAAGGTTTACTTTAAGATTTTTGGGGTCCCTGAATCCGAATTTTTAACTTTCCCCCCAAAATCCCCCCCCCGAATCCCCCCCCCCCAATAGTTGTTTTTAACTTAAATTTCTGATGGTTTTAGGGGAAAAGCATTACGAAATTCAGAAACTAGACAAAATTTGCAACAAATATTATATATGATATTATGAATTAGGATGAACGGGGAGAGTGAGGGCTGCCTCGGAACATGCATTGCGGGGCTACGTGCACTAAATGATGAAGTCCAAGCAATAGGGGATTTTATCTGGCAAAATTAATGGTAGTACTGGAAATCGGCTTTCTAGATGATTTTTGGGTCGCTGAATCCGAATTTGCAACTTCCTACCAAAATTTCTCCCGGCAACTCCCCAAAATATTGATTTTTTGAAAAAAATTTGGTTTTTGAGAAAAGCGTGGTGAATGTTCCGAGGCAGCCCCCTCTGTCCCCGTTTATCCTACGTCATAATGTCATACATCCTATTTGTTGCAAATTTTGTCTAGTTTCGGAATTTCGCAATTCTTTTCCCCTAAAACAATAAGAAATTTAAGTTAAAAACAACTATTTGGGGGGGGGGGTTCGGGGTGGGGGATTTTGCGGGTAACTTAAAAATTCGGATTCAGCGACCCAAAAAACTTAAAGTGAACCTTATAGAGAAAGTTCGGAGGGAAGATGGGAGGGCTAATGTAAACGTGTGAGTGGTTAAGTGGAATTGCGCAACTTAGTCCACGCAGCACTGCGGCGCATGTCACGAGGCAGATCCCCCTTCCCCTTGATCCTAAGTCGTAATGTCATATATCTAATTTGTTGCAAATTTTGTTTACTTTCTGAATTTCTGGATACTTTTCCCCTAAAACAGTAAAAAAATGGAATTTTTTAATAAAAACCTTTTTTGGGGGTCTTTTTACCAAAATTTGGGGGGATTGCCGGGGGAAATTTTGGTGGGAAGTTACAAATTCGGATTCAGCGACCCAAAAAACATCTAGAAATCCGATTTCCAGTACTACCATTAATTTTGCTAGGTAGAGTCCTTATACGGTCTCTATTGCCTGGACTATAAAGAATTTATTTGTTTATTCATTTACTTATTTAGTTTGTTGGTGGCACTGGTGCTATATAATTTACAGTTTAAAAAAAATAGCTTCATAGCTTAAATTGTGTTAAGATATTCATTTCAGATTTGTGTCTTCGATATTCGCAACACCACCAAGCGTAAAGGTTCCCAGCAATAATACTGCAAAAGTTCGTGCACTTCCATGTAGTGGTGTGCCAGCGCATGTGATAAAACGGAAGCCCACCAGAATTTTATCTGATGATTTCCAACAGCAAAGTTGAGTGAAGTTGTCCAGCAGTGGTCTTGCAGTGGTGGGCCATTAGCCAGCACTTCTCCATCATTGCCAGCACCTATTTTGATGCTGGCAAGCAATTTCCTCTTTGCTGGGTGCTGGGCAACATATAACTATGATATGTTCCCGCACCATGTTGGTGAAATCAAAGTAAAATTACGTAATTTGTTATTTCTGTTTGTATAAATATTTTTTATAAAATATAATTATGAGTGTAAAATTATAATGTTTATATATTTAAGTAAAATAAGAGTGTAAGTTCATACAAAAATTATTAAGTTGATTTTAAATAGTAAATATATATTTTAAAAAAATTGTTGTATTGTAAAATGAATGTATAACGTTGAATGGAGTTCAGATCTCAGACAACAACAATACGCAGACGCCATGGTGTCGTGTTATGACAAGCCAATGGAAAGTAGTGTATAATTAGAAGTCGTAAAATCATAAAAACGTTGGAATCAATTTATGGCCTCAATAAAAGTGTTGGGATAAATTTATGACTCTTCAGACCACCCAAACTTTAAGGCAGATAATAATATTAAAGTATATGTTAGGGGCCATTTGCAGACTGCTAGCTAATAGGCCTATCGAAGTATAATAAAAAATCTTCTCACATCCAATAACAGTGGACTAGACAAAATAGCTCCATCCACTGCAGGAACTGGTGTGCAAGAAGAATAAGTTTTAAAAAAATATAGTCTGAAAAAAGATGTAGAGGATGCAAGAGCTCTCCTGAAAGCCCGTGCAATGAGTCCCGCAAGCCCTAGTAAAGCCCAGGCGAGATGGACCTAGCGGAGCGAACCTAATCCAGCCTAATCAAGCCTAATTGAGGATGTCTTCCTGAGGTACCTATCGGAGTGAGCCTAAACAAGCCAAATTGAGGATGTCTTCCTGATCTACATATCGGAGTGATCCTAATCAAGCCAAATTGAGGATGCGTTCCTGATGACACATTGCCATGATCCTAAGCAACGCAACAACTCGGAATTTGACAAATAAAGGCCACCATCCCGTATATTAAAAGAAGGTACTATTTTACACATTTTCTTTTACCACATAAGTTCATATGAAAAACCTTAAAAATACTTTTCTGATATTTTACGGTAAAGAGTTATCTGAGATCCGACCAAACCAATAATTAAATAAGATTAAGGTAATTTTAAAAAATGAAAGAGAGTATTTCTTTTAGCAAAAAGAAACAATTATAATAATTAGAGTACGTGAAAATATTGTCTTTTTTTAAAAAAAAGATTAAACATACTTAAAATAATGAGAAGCAAACAAAAGTGTTGCTTTCTATTTTTTGAATTAATATTATGTTTTTCTGTAAATAGATTTGTTCAATGTAAATAAATTATTTAATCAAGTTTTAAAAAGTTTCTGTAATTATTTAATTAATAATATTTAAAGTGTGTCAATTCCTTTTTTTTACAGCTTAAATTTTAGAATAATTCATAAGTGGAAGAGTTCAAGATCCAAGAGATCTAAATAAATCACAACGCAAACTCTTAATTTTATTCGTAATTATTCAAATTTAATAATTACTTTTTGACGCGAATTATAATTTAATTTTATTAATGCTTCGCGTTGCTCTTCTACTAGAATGTAGGTAAATACGATCACTTATATTATTTAAATTTATCTAAGGTATATAAAACTATATACCAATTTGCTATGAGGTTGCTTGGATGATTTGGACCAATTAACAATTTTGAATATATTTAATAAAAAAATAAAAAGGTGTAATTATCTGTCCAGCATCCCCCCTACATAGTCAAATGGCGCCGTGACTCAGGAACGTTCATTAAGTACAAGGGTGCTATGACTCAGGAACGTTCATCTGAGGTCATTAGAAATAATAATAATAATAATAATAATAATAATAAAAAAGGAAAATAAATTTAAGTATTATTTTAATGTCACAATTTTAAAGATATTGTAAGTATGTAAGTTTAATTGATTAAAATTTTATTAAAATTAATTTTATTATTGTAACAATAATGACACACATATAATAATTTTATATAAATAAAATGAATAATATATGTTAGTAAAAAACAAAAAGGAAATAAAAAAAATAATTCTGGGATTTATAATAGGTAAATTTAGGAATTACAATTTTGTTTTTTTTTCTCTCTTTTCTCTTGTGGTTGGATCTCAGTTACCATTGAAAAATAATGGCATTCACATCACAGATGACACATTTGTAAAAATAATTTTTTTTTATATAATGTATAAATAATAATAATAATAAAAATAATGAGTAAAATTTTATAATATGTCTGGTATAAAAATGATTGAAATGTCAATAGATCACGATTTTTGAAATTGTATCACATTGATACAAAAGAAAATTTATGAGTCGTACTACAAAGTAGTAGTACAATATTTACAAAAAAAAAAAAAAATAAGATTGTTTTTTCTGTAGAAAAAGACAGATATTTTTCTGTTAAATGAAATTATGTTGTTTTCTATATATACGTGTATTATAAATATTTTAGGGGTATTTATGTGTGTAAAAGAATAATCTACAAAACAACTTCATCTCCTAAGAAATTTTTTTTTTAAATTTTAGTGTTGTTGTTTTTATGTATTTATGCAATTTAGAATATTTTCATACATATGTTGTAATATAGAGAAAATAGTATGAGATGCAAAATATTCTTTTAAGAGGTATAGGATCTATTTTGAATTGATATTTTGAAAAAGTATACATTGATTACTAATACTTGTTAAAAATGACTCAGACGCTGGATATAGATACACGTATTAAGTTAGTGTCACCATTTGACAATAAAAAGAACAAAAACATTATATTTTTCTTAGAGGAATTTGATAATATTTTCAATTCGACAGATATACAGGAAGAAACTAAATTATTAATTTTAAAGGCTAAAATTACTGGGGTCGCAAAACATATTTTAAGTAAACAGATTGAAAAATATGACGAGACCAATTATAATTTATTTAAAAATAATTTGGTGGAGTTATTTGGTACAAAACTAAGCTTCCTTAATGCTCAGAGCAATTTCCTAAATTTAAAACAGGCCGCAAGTCAAACGATAGAGAATTTCATTTTGGAGTTTAAAAAGGGTGTAAAATCTTATATCGAAAGTGCAGGCGAAAATGTGGATAATAAGGAAGAGAATTTTATCGAAATCTTAAAAATGTCGAATTTTTTAAATTCAATTAGACAGGATATTGCACTAGATGTGCGTAAAAATGCGCCCAGGTCCTTCAAGGAGGCATGCGAGTTAGCAAAACTTATGGAAAGTGCGTATAATGAATCAAAGTTTGAGGAAATTAACGCAATAAATAAAGAAAACAAAGATCTTTATGAGAACATTATAGAATCAAGTAAGCAAAACAAAGAGCTAATCGAGAAATTAAAAGGGGAGATTGAAAAACTAAAAAAATCAAAGAAAAAAAATCATGCAATTAGAGATGATAGTGTTCCGCGGAATAAGAAACTCTTTAATAAACACAATGATTATCAGGGTTCCCATTTCAATAACAATTTTCATTATAATGATTATGAACGATATTATAATGATTACTACAATTCCTTTAATTACCCGACGCATTATGGGATGTATGATTATTCACAACCTAATTGGAATTCGGGAAATAGGGATTTTGGATATATTTCTGAGAATCATGAGCAAAATGGTTATCAATTTGAAAAGCGCAAAAGAAAAAAAAATGGGCAAAGAAAACAGCGAAATCGGATCAAGATTCGGGATTTTCAGAGACGGAAATCGATAAAATAAATAAAACAATCGCAAATATAACAAATGCAGACAAAGATAGTCTGCCAATTATATCACTAAGTATACAGGGCGTAGAAATACAAGCGTTACTGTATACCGGAGCTGCTGTATCCCTTTTATCACCCTCCTTATTCAAAAAAATTAAAGATACAAACGTCAAAATCAAATATTTGGGCAATCAGATCCAAATTAAAACTTTAACAAATTCAAAGATTTTTTTTAAACAATGTGTAAAATTAACTTTTCGATTAAAAGGTATATTCACAACAGGCACATTTTATGTCACTAATGATGATTTTGATAGGCAGTACCAAATGTTATTAGGGTACGATTATCTCAAAGAAAATCATATGATTTTGGATTTATGCAATAAAACATTAAAATTTAAAAATCAACAAATTAAATTAAACGTTGCAAGTGAAGTAAATAATTATGAAGTGAATAACATTACGCCATGTAATTCAGGGGAACATTCAAATAAAAGTATGTTTGCCATTACTAAAAATAGAATTTTTCTCCAACCTGAAGAATCGAAAATTGTAAAATTAAAATGCCCAGAGGATATAAATATGTCAGATATAATTATTTTTGACCCCATTCAAGAAAATAGTAAATTTTCATGCGAGACTTCGTTACACGAAGTTCAAAAAAATAATAACATAAATATTATAATAAAGAATAAACTGTTAGAAAAGTTAATTATTCAGAAAGGAACTAAAATAGGGGAAATTATAACGAACTTTGAGTGCAAGCAAGATGACTCAACTGATAATATAGAGAAAGGGACATTTTATGAAATAAATAATTTAAATATAGAAGATGTAAGAAAATTGCGAGAAGCAGAAATTAAAGAGACGGATTTCGATTTAAGCCATTTATCAGAGGAAGTACAACAAAAATTTCGAAAAATTTTAATGGGCAATGTTCATGCGTTTTCAAAAAGTTATCAAACATTGGGGCAATCAGCGTTTGTTGCACCAAGTTTTCAATTGAATCATGAATTCCCGGTACAAGCTAAGCCATATAAATTGCCTCAGGCAGTAAGACAGTATGCGAAAAGGGAAATCGAACAACTGTTACAGGCTAAAATTATAGAGAAGACTGACTCCGAATATGCTTTTCCAGTTATTTTCGTTAGAAAGAAAAATCCGAGTAATAACCCGAATGCAGAACCCAAGTTTAGAATGGCAACGGACCTAAGACTATTAAACCAAATTTTACAACCTTATACTTATCCGATGCCGGACGTAAAAGACTTATTACAAAAAATAAGCGGTAAAAAATACTATACGGTGCTAGACTTACATAGTGCTTTTTTCCAAATAAATTTAAAACCAGAAGATTGCAAAAAATTAGCATTTGTTACGGAATTTGGAAAACATATGCCACTTCGTTTATCTTTTGGCACACGAAATTCTAGCGCAATTTTTGCAGAAGTAATCGATAAAATTCTGGGACATTTTGACAAAAGCAAAGTATCATACTACATTGATGATGTGTTGATATCTGCAAATACAATAGCAGAGATGACGAAAACCTTAGAAGAAGTTCTACAGGTATTAATAAATCACAACATGACAATCGAACCTTCAAAAATGCAAATTTGCAAAGCAGAAATAGAATTCCTAGGATTTAGGGTGAATCAAATGGGATATTCTCCATCTCAAAAGAATATTGAAAAAGTAAAAAATTTAGTCAGACCAAAATCGAAAAAGGGGGTCAGATCTTTATTGGGCTTAGCGAATTATTTTCGGACGCTAATACCCAACTATTCCGACAAAGTTAACCCTTTAATAGAGCTGACTAAAGATAAAGTTAAATTTAAGTGGAGTCCAGAAGCAGAAAAAGCTTTCCTGATAATTCAGGAAGAAATTGTACAAAAACCAACGCTCAGACCCCCCGATTTTAACAAGGAATTTTTCTTATTCACGGATGGGAGCAAAGTTGCAATTTCAGGTGTTTTAGCTCAAGAAAAGGATGGTCATTTGCTACCTGTTGAATTTTTCGGGAGAAAACTTAGAGAACCGGAAAAAAATTATCCGAGTATTAAATTTGAGTTATTAGCAGTGCATGAAGCAATTATGCATTTTAAATATATGCTTTCAGGTAGAAGATTTACTGTGTTAACTGATTCGAAAGCACTAACTCAGCATTTACATTTACAAGATAAATCGGAAATTATAAACAGATGGGTAGCAGATTTACAAGACTTTAATTTCGACTTCGAATTCGTCGAAGGGATTAACAATCCAGCAGACTATTTGAGCAGGAATTTAGATAATCTTACAACAGACAGAGAACTCCAAAATAATTTGTTTGCAAGTAACATAGCACTTACAGACGAAAATATTAAATCGGAGCAATATGCAGACGAAAAATTAAAAATTATAATAAATAAAATCGAAAAAGACAAAAATAATAGAAGCACGAAGAGATTTGCTTTAAATCACAATAAATTATTAATTTTGAAACCTGGTTCAGATAAAAAGGAGCTTTTAATTACCCCGGATTCATTAAAAATTGCAGCCATAGAAGAAGCTCATAAAGCGCATTTCGGATTTCAAAAAACTTATGATAATGTGAAAACAAGGCTTTTTTGGCACGGAATGTACAAAGACATTAAACAGTATTGTGCAAATTGTGTGCAGTGCCTCACATCTAAACAACACACAACAATAAAAGTCCCTGTTAAAAAAATGGTGAAAGATCACGAAGTCGGTACAGTCCTGCATGCTGACGTCATTGGACCTTTAAACCTCACGTTAAGGAAAAACAGATACATTTTAATTATAATTGATTCGACATCGAGATTCCTGGAAGCTGTTCCCCTACGAAACGTAGAGTCACAGACTATATTAAATGTACTAAATAAATATTTTGCAAATTATGGGATGTGTAAAGAAATTATCTTTGATAATGCAAAATATTTACGTAGCGAAATTATGAAAGAATATTTGGAATCTTTAAACATACAAAGGAAATTTGTGAGTGTATACCGTGCGCAAGGAAATGGACTTTGTGAAGTTACCAATAAAATATTAAAAACATCAATTGTAGCTATGTCGAAACGCACTACGGAATGGGACATAAGACTGGATTTTTTTAAACTAGCGTATAATTCCTCGAAACACCGCGCTACGGGATATAGTCCCTCACTGCTATTTTTCGCAAGGGAAATAAAAAATCCCTTCACAGCCCATATTCCTTCTGAGGAAATATATACCCACTCTTATGCTAAAAGCAGAATACAGCATATGAAGGAAATCAAAATTCAATCCCTTGCAAACCAGGAGAAAATAATGCAAGAATATATAGATGAAGAGGCATACGAAAAAGTAAAGGATTTAAATTTGGGTCAAACAGTATATTTAAAATGTATTGGAAAACCAGGCGCATTAGAGCCAAAATTTCAAGGACCCTACGAAGTTACTAAAAAGTTTAGAAACTTTAATTATTTATTACAATATGTTCCAGATAAATCAATAGAGCCGATCAAACGACATATGGATCAGCTGTACGCTCCGAAATACGCAACAGGACATACAGAGGCGGAAATTACGAATTTACAAGGGTCTCAGAGAAAAATTAAGGGTGATAAAAATTACAAAAATAAATGTGACATTTGTAAAAGAAAATCGCACTTAACTGAAAATTGTTGGTTCAAATTGAACAAAAATACGAGTCAAAAGGGTCACAAACTTACTAAAACGCATTATAAAAAAAATAATAAATATTCTGAGAATATAGACCCATATTTACAGTATCAAACAGATCATTATGATCAAAATATGTCGTTATATGGTTATACACCATATACAAACTTATACGGGGATGTTATACAAGATCATTACCCTTTCCCCCCTCCCCAAGAGTATCCATGGTATATGAATTGGTATTAAAAATAAATCAAAATGCATAATTAATCGAATTTCAAAATTTAAAAAAATTTTCAAAATTTAAAAATAAATTTTTTTTTTTAGATAAAAAAAAAATTGAAACAGAATTAATAACTTGCCTTTTTAAAATTCAAAATAATAATAAGAAAGGATAGGAACATGGGAACGCCAATTTGTCTCAGGGTTACAATATTGAGCAAATGTGCAGGGCGCACCCGAAAACATACTTATAAAATTATGTAATGTGCTTCACAAAACTTCAATGGAGCAGTGAAATATTTCGCTCCAGGCAAAAGTTATTTATTTTTTTTTTCTTTTCGAATATGAATTAGAAAATATAAAATCTTAACAAAGCCAAATAACATTAAAACTTAATTAATTTCATAGTAAATAATGTTGAAGTAATTTTCAAAAAAAAAAAAAAAAAAAAAAAAAAAAGAGAATTTTTCTGTCTTCTATAAGGGTAGCCTTTGCTAATAGCCTTACAATTTAGATGACAAAATTTCAGAATTACTCTTTAAAATGAGTAGGTGTAAGCTATAGGTTCAGGGTAGTTAGAACAGCTTTATAGCATACTCATATATATATTTTTTTTATATAAATATATGGTTGACAAGGAATAAATTATTAGTGCACTCTATATTAGGATAGCGGTCAGCTATAAGCCTAAATATAATAAAATATACAAAAAGTGCTAAGATTTATTCCGGTAGTTCAAGTACAACTTATATGCTAAAGTCTAGAATTTAGACAGCAGGGATAAGTTTTATGAACAAAAGTGTTATAAAAAAAAATTTAAAAAAAGGATTTTGGTGTAGCACATTGGTTTTTAAAAAAACATATATATGTATAACAATGGACAAGGCAAGTTATTTCAACAGGATTGCACACAAAAATTATAGTAAAAATACACAAATAAATAATTGAAGTAAAATTAAAATTTTCTCACCAAAGGCTTTCTGTATAGGGTACAATTTTGGCCTACGGCTGGGTATGCACCAACACCAACAAAATATTTGTAGAAAATTTATCAATTCAGAGATACATCAATATATGGTCCACCTAGGCATAAATTTCAGGATTCTTGGCTGAAAAAGGAATCGAAGAAAAAATTAAGTATGGTATAATTACTAGATGTTATGCTCAGAAACAATAAAATTAGTAATATTATATTGTAAAAAAGCAGCATTTTGAGTTTTCTTTAGGAAAATTTTTGATTTTTAGGTTTTACACATTTATGGAGTGTCTAGCTCAGTGTATACTTCCTAGATTTAATAAAAAAAAATAATAAATAAAAATATAAGTTCGTGTTGTTTTCAAAATAAATAACAAAAGGTATAGCAATTAGCATTTACAGTTAAAATTTATGGAAATTTCATCAAAATTAACATTAGACAAACATAGTTTATATTATATTTAACTTGATAAGCTAATTTACTTTTATTAACGGTATTCAATTAGAATTAAAGTAGGCTTAAATTCAAGTTAAATTAATTAATAACATTGTTGTAGTGTAAAATTTTATGTAAGACTATTATATTTTTATTGTATATATAAAAATATGCGAATTTAACAATTAATAAAATGTATTAGCAAAATTATTTAATATAAATAGTAAATGACAACTGGCTGAAATCAGCTAGAAATTAAAGAAATTTTTTTTTTTAAATAGCATATTTTATAAATTTAAGTTATTTTAGAATTTAAGCATTTTTTTTTTCTCTCTTTACTTTCCCTTAGAATTAAATGCAATTCTAAATTTAACACATATAAATATACATAGTATTGATAAATTTGAGTGTGTGAGTTCATAAAATTTTTTTTTTTTTATATAATTTGGCCAATTTAACATAAGAAAACAAAATAAATAAATAAATATATTTATATATATTGGCCTTAATTTTATTAAAATACGTAGTATGGCTTAATAAATTTATTTACTTAATTTTTTATAGTACGTACAGTAATTATTTTAAAAACTTGATCTATAAAAAAAATTGGATGTGGTTGTTTGTGAGTATACAAAGATTTTTTCTGCTGGCAGAAGTTCTTTGGTCCGGCCGGGTACTCATAGAGGGCTGCATACGATTTTACGTAGTAATTATCATTTACTTTTGTTTTTTTTTTTTAAATTATACAAGTGTATTAAGTACATTTTTTTTTATAATTAAATAATAATTATTAATGTTGATTAATAATAATAATTTATTATCTTTTATTTTTAAAACATATCATTAAATTTTAGACAGTAGAATTCACATACGGAATGTTAATGATAAATAAAATTTTGAATAAATAAATTTTTATTTCATTCAGTAAAAAAATAAATAAATATGAAAATTTAACAATCTTTTAAGATAGAATTGTTGGCTAAATAAATAATAATTTAAGACAAAAAAATTGTTCTCTTCTTCGTCAATGGCATTTTCTGACAACACTATTTAATAGTATTAAATGAAGGTGCATTTTTAAGGTCAGCGTAATGCATATTTTGCATTTTTGAGAGGCCGTAGAAGTCATTTTTCCGTGTTGTTTACATTTTAATAGTAAACAATATCATGAATCAAAATTTGTGTTTGTTAGAAAGGTCTAAAAATATACAATGTAATCAGTTAAAGAAAATTATATGCATTTTTTTTTTAATCCTGAAAGGCAATTTGGGTTAGATTTAAACCTGGATGCATAAAAAGGCCACCCTCGCTTCAGTTCAAGTATGAGGCAGGAGAAGGCAGAGGCTAGAATCGCCATTTTTCCCCTGCAAAATAATAAAAAAAAAAGGCAGAAGGTTTACATTAGATACGATACAAATACATACACTGTTTATGCATAGATTATGTTTAAAATTACATACAGGCATGCACAGTGAGTTAAGAAGAAAGTATATCAAGAAATTATAATAATTAATACGGTAATTACAAGCATGAAATGGTTTTAAATACATACCTTTGGGAAGTCGTAAAATTTTGTCACAGCACATATCATCTCGCAGAAAGGGATTAGTAGCTTGACCACCCCCCACTTTTCGGGAGGATCGGCGACGGTCAAAAAACTGGTTTTATTCTCTCCTGCTTCTTCTTTTTTTTTTCTCTCGTATTGGGTAAAGTTGGAAAGCATTGCGTAATGATATATTAAAGGAGATGAATTAGCTTGTACATTTTGACAGATCATACATGTTTGAAGTAACAAATGAATAAAATAATGTAACAAGTTTGTATACAATATTTTTTCTGATTATAATTTGAATACATCAGATTAATTATGTGAAAATATAACATGTCATATTACAAGCATTGTATTTACTTTTATTCAGTATAAAATGTGTTTTAGATAAAACACTGTGTCATAAGGTTGTATGTGATGAAATAATATGTCAAATGCGTATGCCATTATTTTTCTTATAATGAGGTTTATTTCGGCATATTAATTTCAGACAAAATTATAGCTTTGAATGTATTTCGGGCACTTAAACTGTAAAGTTACAAAATTAGTAAACATGTGTGTGGTAAAGAAAAAAGGCTTCGAGAGAGACGTCTGATTGTCAGTACAGAGGTCTTCTAAATGTGAATGTCAACAGACAACTATGCTATCATGTGTTGAACTTTCTGTTATGAAACAATAGAAGAACTTCTTATAAAATATACCAGAACCATTCATAATTGAACTTTACAGTCTTCGATCAAAAACTGTGTAGATACACAGTCATATGGACACGTACATTCCTTCAAGCTTTAAAAAAAAAAAAAAAAAAAAATAAAACCAGCAATCAGTTTTTATATTTTTTTTTTTTCTTCCGATACTGGGAGAGATGCTGGGCAACATATAACTATGATATGTTCCCGCACCATGTTGGTGAAATCAAAGTAAAATTACGTAATTTGTTATTTCTGTTTGTATAAATATTTTTTATAAAATATAATTATGAGTGTAAAATTATAATGTTTATATATTTAAGTAAAATAAGAGTGTAAGTTCATACAAAAATTATTAAGTTGATTTTAAATAGTAAATATATATTTTAAAAAAATTGTTGTATTGTAAAATGAATGTATAACGTTGAATGGAGTTCGGATCTCAGACAACAACAATACGCAGACGCCATGGTGTCGTGTTATGACAAGCCAATGGAAAGTAGTGTATAATTAGAAGTCGTAAAATCATAAAAACGTTGGAATCAATTTATGGCCTCAATAAAAGTGTTGGGATAAATTTATGACTCTTCAGACCACCCAAACTTTAAGGCAGATAATAATATTAAAGTATATGTTAGGGGCCATTTGCAGACTGCTAGCTAATAGGCCTATCGAAGTATAATAAAAAATCTTCTCACATCCAATAACAGTGGACTAGACAAAATAGCTCCACCCACTGCAGGAACTGGTGTGCAAGAAGAATAAGTTTTAAAAAAATATAGTCTGAAAAAAGATGTAGAGGATGCAAGAGCTCTCCTGAAAGCCCGTGCAATGAGTCCCGCAAGCCCTAGTAAAGCCCAGGCGAGATGGACCTAGCGGAGCGAACCTAATCCAGCCTAATCAAGCCTAATTGAGGATGTCTTCCTGAGGTACCTATCGGAGTGAGCCTAAACAAGCCAAATTGAGGATGTCTTCCTGATCTACATATCGGAGTGATCCTAATCAAGCCAAATTGAGGATGCGTTCCTGATGACACATTGCCATGATCCTAAGCAACGCAACAACTCGGAATTTGACAAATAAAGGCCACCATCCCGTATATTAAAAGAAGGTACTATTTTACACATTTTCTTTTACCACATAAGTTCATATGAAAAACCTTAAAAATACTTTTCTGATATTTTACGGTAAAGAGTTATCTGAGATCCGACCAAACCAATAATTAAATAAGATTAAGGTAATTTTAAAAAATGAAAGAGAGTATTTCTTTTAGCAAAAAGAAACAATTATAATAATTAGAGTACGTGAAAATATTGTCTTTTTTTTTTAAAAAAAGATTAAACATACTTAAAATAATGAGAAGCAAACAAAAGTGTTGCTTTCTATTTTTTGAATTAATATTATGTTTTTCTGTAAATAGATTTGTTCAATGTAAATAAATTATTTAATCAAGTTTTAAAAAGTTTCTGTAATTATTTAATTAATAATATTTAAAGTGTGTCAATTCCTTTTTTTTACAGCTTAAATTTTAGATTAATTCATAAGTGGAAGAGTTCATCTAAATAAATCACAACGCAAACTCTTAATTTTATTCGTAATTATTCAAATTTAATAATTACTTTTTGACGCGAATTATAATTTAATTTTATTAATGCTTCGCGTTGCTCTTCTACTAGAATGTAGGTAAATACGATCACTTATATTATTTAAATTTATCTAAGGTATATAAAACTATATACCAATTTGCTATGAGGTTGCTTGGATGATTTGGACCAATTAACAATTTTGAATATATTTAATAAAAAATAAAAATGTGTAATTATCTGTCCAGCACTGGGTACAAAGAAAACTATTGCGATTACCTACTCTATAACATCTGATTGGTTAAGAATGGACTTTCAGTTAACTTGTGTACAACATTTTGTTTTATAGATTTGATTTTATTGCATTTATTTAGGAATAATAATGGAACAATGTAAGGCTGTTTGGTTGACTTCGTAGTTGGGGAGCAAATTTAAATCCAGGCGAGATGTAAGTGACTTGAAGAAAAATGTGGTAATAAAAAAGGAAAAGTGTCAAAAATGAAAAGAGAAAAGATCCCCTAGTTGCCGAGTTGACGAAAAGCCTACCGAACCCCTGACCTCTTCACAAAAAATAAGTTTCTCATTGCAATAAGTTTAAACTGAAGATACATAAACTAGTTATAAAAGTAATAGATATACGAAGACTTTGTTTAGAGTAACTAAACCAGGAATAAAAAAAGAAAGATTAACTAGAAAAAGCAAAAATAATGGAAAAAGGAACAATCTGATCTCGTTGATGGATTACCTAGTTGCGTGGCAACTTGACATCCAGTTGATAGCTGATCGTGTTGCAAAGGGCATTAGGAAGCCTTAAGAAATAGATAATGTTTAAGTGGGGCTGATGGACACAATGAGAAAATAACTAAAAGAGTAAAGATAAAGTGTAAGAAATTATATAAGAACATAAAGTACTTAAAGTTTAGAAAATTAAGGAAAAGGAAAAAATAGAGAAAGAAAAAAAAGTAAAAATTTCCATGAAGTTCCTAGCGGACAGGTGAAAAAGCTACTGGGGTAATGTAACATAAAAAAAGACTCCTTTCATAGACAGTAAATTATTAGTTTAAACTTTTAAAAATGCTATAAATATAGCAGAATAGCAATATATATATGTATATATATATATATATATATATATATATATATATCTTACATATAACAAAACAGACAGGAAGTTAAATTTAAGTGAAGGGAGAGGAAATCTCAGCCTTCGACATTAAGAAAAAGCATATAATAAGGGGGTAATAAATAGCATATAATAAATATTTAATGGGGTCGGATACCACGTAGTCGGGTAATTCCGCCGCAAAAACGACTCCTGTTTAAAAATGCGTATTTAAATTTTTCTTTGATTTTTATGGTATTGAGTAAAAAAATAAACGTTTAATAGGAATGAATTAAACAGTTTTACATAAAAAAGCAGAGAAAATTGAAAAATGTAACTTAACACCATACTTTACACACGAACCATTCATTTATTAATTTAAATAGATCGATGGAGGCGGAACTGCTTTAACATTTCTCAGATTTTATTGCTCCCTAAAGCGAGATGCGAATTGTCAGTAGTCAAATATATAGAAAGATGCAATTTGTTAACATGTTTTATCCTAAAGGGCAAACCTTTTCGTGTTTCAATCTCATGAAATTAATATTATCCCTAGATTTTACTCAGAATTATTAAACTGGCGTAGCTTAATTTATACTGCAGACGGTAGGAAATAATTCACGTGTTGATATAGCCTTGATTAAAAGTATTGAGTATCATCATATTTTTAATATGTCATTAAAAATATTAGTAGGATGAAAATATTTAATTGCACACAATTAGTGAATAAAAGTTTTAAGTTTTTCAAATTTTTAAACAATTCAAAGTCCAATTAACATTTTAAATTAACCCATTATTTTTATAAAGTGAGCTTATTTTTAAAATTAATATAATTTTTTTTTTTTTCTGGAAGATTCATTTTTGGGTACTACAAGTTAATAAATAAAAATTAAAAATTAGAAAAAATTGTTACAAAAAAGCGAAAAGAGAATGAACTTAATCATCAGCAGCAAGAAAAAAAAAGAAAAGAAGCATCAAAGCAAAAATTGCATAAATATTTTTTTAATAATCAATCAATGTTTATCTTAAAATCACAAAATCAAAGAAATCAAAGTAATAAAATCAAAGTAATTTTATAACTACAATGCATGACGTTAAAAAAACTCCCTTTCAATACTTCAATTTGGCGATTGTCCGGATTATGGAAAATTAACTGCTTTTATTTACGCTTGGTATAAAGCTCGAATTAGTGAATTTATTAAAAAATACATATTTTATTCTCTTTTTCGTTTTTAAGATTTGGCAACGGGATATAAAAAAGCATTTAAATTATCTATTCGGGATTTCTAAATTGTTTTCACACCCTATAATCGTAATTTAACTAATATAAAACTATTAATGATTAAAAGCGTACTAAAAATATTACACTTTTTATTTTTAATTTACATTTTACTGATTAAAATTTTTCATTGTAACTTTTTCAGTGCTAGTTGGCATGTTTTAGCAAATGTGGTTCGGCGCATGATTTTTTCCAGAGTTATTTTAACTCCTATATATTTGTAACCATAAAGCATATTTAGCCATTTATTGCCTACATTAGATACATCGCTGTAAAATTTATTGCCAATTTCTAATTAGTTCAAAATTATTAAATCCATGTTTTGTCATCACAAATACACCTGTGTATATATTTTTTTATTATTATCTCACATCACGAAATGAGTGAGAAATCAATTTCAAAATTTAATCTTTATATTGCCGGACAGTAAGTTAGATTAAATGATTGTTGTGTGTAAAATCGTTTAAAAAAGTGCAATAAAGAAAAAAAATTAAACTATATATGTATTTCATTTAATTTACTTTATCCCCGCATGTTAACAATTAAAATAATAAATTATTATGCACACTATATTTTATCTTTTTTTGTTTAACGTTTTATGAAAATATTTTGCTTTATGTTTTTTACTGACGAAGATTAAATTATTTATATTTTTGCACATTCCGAAGAATTATTGTAATTTACATGATTATCTATTAATCTTCGTAATAGAACAACGAAATTTGCACAAAAATGTCGTAGCTCAGTATTTTTTTCTTTTATAAAAAAAAAGAGTTATTAAAAGGTGTAACATAAACTCCAGTGCGTTTTTGGCTTTCTATAATTTTTTAAGAACTGCAATAATATAAAAATATTTTTTTTCATTTATTTCATTATTTTCATCCCACTATTACTTATAAAGGTGTGCTTTATAAAGGTTTAAACTATGAGAGTGATTGATACATTTGATAAATGCTAAATGTTTAAATCATAGAAATATATCCTTGTTGTGGATATAGATAGTAATACTAGATTTTGTAATGATTTTAATTAGAAGAGAATCTGTCTATTAATGTATTTTAAGAATAAATGAGGGCATAGCTCCTTTAAACATCACTATTATTCCATTACCTCTTAAAACGAGTTAAAATTTGTCGTAGTGAAAGTTATAGAAAAATTCAATTTTTCAAGGAAATTTTTCGATCTTAGGGGTGGACATATTCGTAATTCAATCTCGTGAATATTGCATTATCGCTAGATTTTACATAGAATTATTATACTGGTGTCGTTAAATTTACAGTGTAGGCGGGATGAAATAATTCACACGTTACATGTCTAAAGCGTTGAAATATCACTTTCCTGAGATTGTAGTATTTAAAGCTAAATATTTTCATGAGTTTAATCCGAAATTAATTAGTATTTGTTAATTAACTTCTGTTCTGTACAATAAATATATTAATTAATTTGCATTACAGAAATATATGTCATTAAAAGTCCTTATCTATATTTTAAAAGCCGAAGGTGCATATGGTACGCCTCCCATGTCCAAACTGTCGTGTCTTTAAAGGTTTTATCTCAGCTAATTACCGACAATTTTTTTCAAAAAGTATTACCAACAATCCGTTCATAATTACACGACGATAGGTACATCTAGCGCTCTTCAATTCCCTTGCTGAACGCCCGCAAAGTTAAATTTGTTTCTATGCAATTTTTTAAAATGTATGTGACCTACGTTAATCACTATAGTTTTCCTACGAGGTTTAAATAAACTTCTACTACCTCTATTTATTTCATAATTTTACTTTCCGGAGATTCGGAAATACGGGGTGTGTAATATATTTTTTTTTCATTTTACTTTCGATTAAAATTAAAACAAATAGTATTTTTGAGTTCGGAGTTACGAGATCTTTCACACGATACCGAGCATGATATACAAATAATTTTTTTTCAAGTAACTTAAATACCCCCCCCCCCCCTCTGCAATCTATAAATATGTGAGTCAATAGCCTTTACTACTTCTGACAAATTTGAACTTTCCAAGTTCCAAAGTTGGCGAGAAAAACAGCTGTGACATACAGAAAGACAATCAGACACCCGAGTTATCTTATAATGGTTCCACTTTTAATATGTAAGTACAGAACTCTAAATGCTATCTTAACATGAAAATACAAAAAAATAATGCCTTATAAACACATAATACTAAAACAACAATAACTTTTTTCTTTTGTTTACTTGTTTTCTGCTCCTAGAAATCGAAAACTGCGTAAAATATTTTTAGCAGTATTGAATGTTTCTTTTGATGCATGTTCGAAGGATATTTATGTATAGCATACCCTACCAATGTATTTCATCTCGAAAGACTTGTATATGAACAATAGTAAAAGTCTGAATATAATTTCTTCATCCTTCAAGATAAACTCTTATTTATTAACTTATATATCATCCGCACGGTTTGATCCACACGGAACTCCAGTCAACGTTTCAGATGTTTCATTGCTACCTGAAATGAGATGAAAATGATCAAGAATTAAAGTACAGATAGATGAAATTTGTTTTTAAACATGATATATTTAGAGAACGGGGATTTTCGTCTTAAAATTTTGTAACACATATATTAAGAAAGTTTATGCAGATCCAATATACGGGAGTCAGAAAATTTATTACTTAAGAACGTTAATATAATTCACAATTTACTCTTTTTTAAGAAAACTTATTAAAACCTCCTGTAATATAATTTGAATTATTATATGCCAAACAAATTCTATTTTCATAAAATAAAATTTTTAAATGTAATCCATAAAACAACTGGAAATTAAACAAACACTTCATTTTATGATAAAATTAAATCATTGACACTCGAAGTGATACACGGTAATTAGGGTAGAGCGGGGCTAGTTGGCCATAGGGGCATGTTGACCCAGTCGCAATTTTTTTTTAACTTTGCGTTAGATAACATTGTCAGTCCAGCCAAGTATGCGTTTCTTCGCTTTCCTCCTCCAACATAAGCACCATTGAAGTCGGAGCGTCCGTTAAAGAATTATTGAGAATTTTCAAAATTTTGCAAAGGTGAGTAAATTTCCTCTCTTATAAATAATCGATTTTTTTTTTGTTTGTAAATTACATTTTAGATGTTGATATATAATAATTCAGAAAAATAATTGTTCGTAGTTACTGTAGGGCATGTTTTTTTATTAAAATACTTTCAGAATAATTCGTTACAGTCAGGAAAAAAAAAATGGCGATACGGGGTTAGTTGGCCCGTTTGGCACGGGGCATGTTGGCCCGCAACGGATTAAGGGAAATGTGATTTTTTTCTTATACAACCTCCCTGCCCCCCCCCCCCCCCCCAACCCACACACACTTTTTTGTTTTTAATTTCTTTTTGCTGTCAGAATTGCTCCTATCAAAAGCTTGTCAATACAAAAATTGTGGATAATATTAAGAGGATTTATGATAAACTTAAGTGAATTTGATATCTTGTGAATTGACAAAATTTTTTATTTTAATTTAGGAGGCTATATTGTGTTTTCGTTCGAAAGAAATAAAAATTAAGATTTGGTAAAATTTTGATCATTTCTTAAACTTTTGCACTATCAGACCATTAAAAAGTGACGTGGGTCAACTTACCCCGCAATCGGGGCAGGTTGGCCCAAGCGACTTGGTGTCAATTTGAGCTTCTAAACTAATACTTATAGTTAATATTTCCAAACTTTACTATTGTTACTACTTCCTGAAAGTACACTGATAGTGGTAACAGAAAAAGAAATTTAAAATGTTGAATTGTAATTTTTTTTTAATTATTAGAAGAAAAAGCGGGCCAACTAGCCCCGGTCTACCCTATTTTTAACATGGCTATTTCTAGTAAGGTGGGTTAAAAAAATAAGTTATTTTTTGTGCTATAATGATAAAATATAGATGTAGTTTTTAATTTATGACTAATTATTTTATAAAATTTATTTACACTTTAATAATATCTTCAACTTCCTGAATGATAGTGAAATTCCAAAAATTGAAAATAACTAAATGCTTTTTACGAATACCTCTGAATTTGTGCTCTAGGTGTTTTAAATTTATGGTAGCTCATGGTATCTTAAATAGTTAATAGCATTTTAAAATTATGTGAAACGAAAATATAAGAAAACTTTATCATCTACCGCTCTAATACTAAGTTAGATTAATGCGAAAATTTAGAAAAAAATTAAACTTTTTTATGAGTATACATTTTTTCCCGATATGGATTTGAATTATTTTTTTAATTCAATAGAATGGTATTTCATCATTACATTATATGAAGTTAAGATGCAATTTGCGTTAATGGTCGAAATTGGCTTTGATTATTATGTCTTAAAGGTTATTTCGACAATAACGATCGAGTTGTGGGGTGCGTCTTTCTCGTTCGCTATGTTTTTGCCTCTAACATTTAATTTCGCACTGATGATGGAGCTTTACAAGACCCAAAACAGCTGTATACACCTTTTGTATATATTCATTTGTGCGATCTAACGTTCCTCATTCATTCTTAATATAATGGCACAAACTAACCCCCCCCCCCCACCTTTTATTCTGTATACAAAATATCGTAAGAACTCAGGAGAATTTAGCATTTCAGATGAGCTCTCAGTTATTAACTTATATAGCACGGTTTGATAGATGCAGAGCTACAGTCAATGTTATATATAATTCACAGGTTCCTGAAACGAAATTAAAATTTTCAGTTATCCAAGTGACAGAAAGATGCAATTTTCTCTTTAATTTAAGCAACGGATACTGTTATATTTAGATTTCGTAGCATATACAGGATGTTGCCCCATGTTATTGGGAGCCTTTATAGTGGAGTCAGTAAATTTATATTTTACGCATGTTAAAATAATTCACAGTCTTAAACATTTTACCATACTTAATACTTTTGGAACTGCGTTGTATATGTTTAATAGTAATGAAACTTAGTGACATACTTCTGTAGTAGTCAACGTAAAAATTTTAATTTCCAAAAATGACATAATTTTTCTAACTTGTTCGAAACGCTTAACACGTACACTTGCCGTATAATAAAACAATTCAAGGTGTTGTCCGTATGGGATTTTTTTACACACATCAATGTCTTCTATTTCTAGATAAAAAAATAATTTTTAAAGATTCATTTAAATCTGACATTAAAAAAATTAATTTCTAAATTCCAATCTGTCCATTGGATTTAAAATCCATTATAATTTATTAAAAAAATAAAATTCCTTTAAAACTATAAATTTTGACATTTTTTTATTACACGTGAAATTAAGGATTTTGATTACTTTTACTTGTAATCTTTGCTAAATTCCACATTTAATTAATTTTACACTGAACAAATATTTATATAGCATTACATCTCAAAGAAGTGCATTGGCACATTTATTGTGATTAAAGATTATATCCTCTCATTCTAATTATACTTGGTGACAATCCGTCACGGATATATAATAGCTATCATGGTGATGATATTCTGTATAGTGTAACGTAGTTTCTGATGTATAATGCGAGGACAAAACAAACATGTTGTGACACATAAATTTTGTTTAATAAAATCCAACTTTTCAAATATGGTACTCATTTCATCGCAATCATGAACACGGCGAAATCAATGGCCTGGAATTGTTTGTGACACACCTAGAAAAATTTCACAACCATCATACAAATACTGACTTCTAGTTTCACTCCATACTTTTCAGTAGCTGCACATGACGTAACGTTTTATCTACTATGCTATTCAATTAATTTTAGGAGGGGGGGGGGGGTTCTGATTGTTGCACCGGGGTGTAGGAAATAGTGGCATCACATTGGAAATTGTGTTACTTTGAAACTCCATTATTATTCCTGATTGCCTGGTCACTAAAACAAAAACTATTGATATATAGATTTTAGATTTATTGCTAAAATATAAGTTTACAAATAACTCTAAATTACAAATATAATTTTTTGTAATATGTTGTATTCCTTTAATTAAACGTATTGAAAAATGCTATGTACGTGTACGTTTTGGTAAATTATTCAGAAAAGATATCTATATTCTTGGACATATAACAATCAACTTACGAATCGGGAGTGTCACATGCAGTTTCTTAATAAGTCCAGACACTGCGGATGAAATAAAATTATCTAACAAAACATTTTTACTTTCTTCTATCTTCAATAGAATAAAGTATTAAAATCGAATTTTTTTTTCAAGTTCTGGTTTTCGACAGATTTACACGTTTTAGGGGTCAGAAATCCCAGAAAACATGTTTATTCGAAATGTCTGTCTGTCAGACCGTTTGTCCGTCTTTCCGTGTGTCCGTGTATCGCCATTGTACCATCGAAAATTGTTTGAAGTTATGCATAGAATTGAACCAAATTTTTTGTGCATATATTTGGCTGTGGTAAGCAGGTTCTCCTCCAATTTAGAAATAATCTGGCGGAAGGGGGCGCTGTAATAGCAATTTTTGTGCCATTTTCATTATTGTACCATCGAAAATTGTATGAAGTTATTCATAGAATTAAACCAAGTTTTTTGTGTACGTTTTTGGCTATGTCCACCAGGTCATCCCTGCATTCGAAAAATTCTGCCGAAAGGAGACGCTGTAATAGTTGTGCCATTTTCATTATTGTACCACCAATAAGTATACGAAGTTATACATAGAGTTGAACCAATTTTTTTGGTGTATGTGTTTGGCTGCGGCCAGCAGTTTCTCCTTGAATTGGAAAATATTCTGCCGGAAGGGGTTGCTGTAATAGCGATTTTTGTGTCATTTTCTTTAATTTACCATCGAAAAGTACATGAAGTTATGAATAGAATTACCCAAATTTTTTGTGTATGTTTTTGGCTATAACCAGCATGTCCTCCTTGAATTTAGAAATATTCCTCCATAAAAGGGCACTGTGAGTTTCACATAATTTTCTCAGTTTTTCGTAGTTCTGTTGTCTATCGGTGGCTCGTGCAGCGACGGAAACTCGCTTCCTGCTAAGCTGGCTATTCGCAAACAGCTAATGTACAAAAGAATAACGAAAAACTATTTATTTTAATATATGTATCATGATGGAGATTAACTTTTTTTACTCCCAGTAATTGACTGAAGCAGAAATTTAAGATGAAAATCGAAGTAGGTGTAGTATTGAACTAATAATATTGCAGTATTTAGGATTGTAACTACTGTTAATATTAACTGAAAGTATACTGAAATATTAAGATGCATGAGATATAAGAAAGTTTTGGATTGGCACATCCAACTAGTTTAAAGAAATTGAGGGTATCCTAAGAATAAAACCATACAAAAAAAATAAAGTAAAACTTTAAGTTTGATTTGACTTCAGATATCCTACGCAAAAAAAAAAAAAATTGAAAAGCAACAGAAAAATTTACGAAGAACGACTGTATTGGCTTAACAAAATTTCGGAATTTTAATATTGATTATTGTAAGGCTCTTTACTTAGGAGGATCGAATCGACCGAGCTAGCAGTATAGAGTACAAAGTGTTCAAAAATTATTTATCGTCTGCCAAGGCTCAGTGCGAGCATTTTTGTGTAAGTTTAATTTCTAACAAATGGCAACGTTCTTGTTTTGTTGACATGTAATTTTTTATTCTAAGAAAGTGTAAAACCAAGAGGGTTTATAATTAAACGTGTGATACAGTTCACTTTGTTATTTATTAAGTGTTGTGAGATATTGACGAGTTTGTGCTTGTTTAAATTCAACCAGCGCGCTACACAATGTTCGGCATGTCAAAACATTTTTGAAAAAAAAATTGTCAAATTTAATTTTCAAACAAACTTTGAAAACATGACAAACAAAGACTTATCGAAAAAGATTAATGGATTGTATGTAATAATTAGTCTTATAGGATTAAAACATTCTTTGCTTGATGCTTTAAAACTGGGTGATGATACCTGAGATGATTAAGCAATGGAATGAAAGAGAAGTTCTTTCCGAAAGTGAATTTTACTAATCAATAATTATTTTCACCTAATAGCAAAAGATTTACTTCTTTGAAATGCACGTGCCTAATTATAGACCATGAAAGCGTACTCGGATATTTCTTAAATCTGTTTACCTTAGTAAAAATAAGTCAAGAAAATTTCTGTTTACATTTTACTCGAAGATAACTTAAAATAGTAACGCAAATAATCTTTCAGATAATCCCTGATTTAAAAAAAGATAATAAGCATTTAGTGTAATCATTTGTACATTTTTTCAAAGAATTACGTAAGTAAATATTTGTATTTTTAAAACAAACAAAGTAACTGTAAATATAAAATTGTTAACATAGCAGACCAAACTAAACAAGTTAATTTCTCCGCTTCGTAAGATGTTAAGAGATGATTAGTTGCTACTGTAAATAAATAGATTCCTTTAAGTAGCTTAATGAAGTACAGAAGCAACTTGTGATACAATTACAAAATAACGAATATTTTAATGTATAAAATAATATTTAAAGTACTATTTTTATTTTTCTTGTTACATAATAGTGTGTTAGATTTCTTAAATTAATCCCAGAATAATATTGCATCTTATAGATTTTTGTTCTGTCACTAGAACTTAATTAAATTTCTAACAAATGGAACTATATACACGAATATATAAATCTTTACAAACATACACACATAAATATATATATATGAATGTGTATATGTACATATATACCTATATATATGTCTGTGTTCGTGCGTTCGTTTTGTGTTAATTATGTATACAGGCATGTGCAAAAACAAAAAAATACGAACATTTTTATTTCCATTTCATTATCAAATTGCTGCGTGTAGACGAACCATTAAACTGGAAACTGTGTATTCTATAATTCCCAACAATGGTCGATTTGCATGCAACTATACCGATTATAAAATACGTTTACACAGACTTCATCATTTCAAGCACGTAAAATATAAAAAAAGTATTGATAAAAAGGTGTTTGCGTCATATATGCAGCAAGAAGAAAATGACATATATCTTATAAATATTGCAAATTTTCTAGTTTAAAATTGTAAGGTATAATAATTTACCTTTATGAAATATCTATTTCTGGACGCACCAGCCTTTATAATTTCCCTAAATTCATAAAGTGTATTTCAGAAATAGCCCCGTGAAACAGCTCAAGTGATAAATTCAACTTTCGTATAAAAAGTTAACTCAACATCAATATTTACCGGAGGTTCTACAAACAATTTCTGCTATCTGCAGTTTTGAAAGACAGCAGTTATCAATAATATCCTCTTTTAAATCTCACTATAGAACTACCAGCGATATTCTGGTATTTGAGGGTATAGAATACAGTGATACAAAGGGCTAAAAGAAGCTTCAAAGCCCTCTCTGTGTTGCTAGACAAGCAAACATTAAGCTTCTCGATACTAACAGCTCCTTTTGACACCGTATTTGGATACTGTAGAAATTTTTTATACCAAACGGGAAATCATTCAGTCAAGCAGTTTAGAAAATATGCAGATGCAAAATTTTAAACGACTAAAGTTAAATTCGTTGTTAATAGTTGCCATAGACTCTATAGAGATTTTAGTTTTTGTAAAATAACTCAAAGTGTACTTGATAAATTGAGTTGAAATATTGGATTGTTTAATTAAGAAACTTCGAAAAAATCCACTTCTGCTAAACTTACAACAGTTTACCATAAATATTAATTTCAAAAAACTTTTTACACTAATTTTGTTTAATAATTTGATTCTGTAACCTTTTTTTCAAAAACCGATTTCTAAAATCTTTAAATGTGTTATTCAAAATTATATTCACGAAATAGTTTTTTGAGATTTTCTTTATGAACTACCCCCCATTGCTTCAAAACGACAAAAGAAGAATTTGTCATTAAGAGTTTGAAGCAATAAATCTTCTAAATTATTAAATTATGTGTACAAATGACTTCTCATTTGCTCCCCTAAGGTAATACTTTCGGGAAAAAATATGCTTTCAAATATGAGTGTTCGTATTGAAAATTTAATAGTTTTGGGGAATTTCAGAATGCAAACGATCGTTTGAATTTAAATTGAAATAATTCTATATTTCTAGTTGAAAATATCTCCTTTTGGGTGGGGGTCGATTTGGTCATTACAATATCTGATTATATAAACATCCCTAATATATGGGATGTTCTTTATTTTTGTCCGACTAAAAATATTTATGAACTATTGAAACACATGACAGTATGTTTCTGCATATCAAACAGCGCATTATATCACTTACAATAACGTGTTACTATTGTTTTTTGCCTGCTTAATTATAAATGGACACATGGTATTGATCCTAATGTTAGAGACTCTATCACTTGGTGCTTTTTTATAGAAATGTTTGGTATAATTATTTAAATGATCGTTCTCGTCAAAAGTGATGTTCTATAATTTTTTTATGAATTTTAGATTGCGAGATAAAACACATAATTTTTGCCTTTTTAGTTAAACAATGTACTAAAATATATTTAATGCACCTAGTTGATTAACCGATCAACTTACCACTCTAACGCTATATCTCAGATTGAAGTAGTTCAATATTTTTTCGCGTGCAACATCTTATATCAGAAAAAAGAAAACAAAAATGCACTGCATTTTTTTTTTTTTTTGTGTGTGTGTGTGTGTGTGTATTTTACTTTTCTAAATGTAAATTAATGGAACATATTTAAAGAATGTGGTTTTTATCACTTGAGTTACACACAATACAAATGCACTGAAAAACGTTATGTTGTATTACATTATTTTGTATTTTATAGCTAGACAACTTAAGGCCAACTAGTAATATTTTTATTCAAATATTACTAGTTAATATTACTCATATAAGAACTATATTCGAAAAATTGCTCAAGAAGACTGAATCATAAAAGATGAAATGGGTGATAGTATTGTGATCAAATAGGGAAACAAATGATGCAAATAGAAATGAAAAGTGATCTGACCTATAATATAACAAAAGCGGATAAAACGTTAGACTTGAAAGGGACTTTTTTCTTTTCTCAACTGCTTTTTCACATAGTCCTGTAGACATTTGAAGTCATTAATAGGTGTTGTGAATTCAATATTTTATTTTTATATTTGTTTGCTTATTTAAATTATATTATAGTTTTTTACTTTAAATTTCAGGAAATTGAAAAAAGGGAAGAAAATGACAATTGGTTCTAAATAAACATATTCAGGCGAAAACAAATTTTATATTTCATTCCATAGTATATTATTTACCTTTAGCAGGAAATTTATACTCATAAAGTTTAACTCAAGTCATACGCTGCAAAATAAACTAGAAAAATTTAGTAAAAACAGAACGTGAGAAAACTGCATTTCCTTGCTACTAACATATTAAAATGTCTTGCGATGTTGAGCGAAGACAGTTTCTCATTTATTCATGCTACTAGGATGGAAATGGATCTTAACGATAATAAATTTCATACTTCGTCGTACAGAACTCTAAAAGATTTGATCTTCCTATTAAATAAAAAAAAAAGCATTTAAATAGCAAATGATTTTTTGGAGTTATTTGCTGAAATATACAGGGTGCAACATGTTATCTACCGTCGACCTTTAATTTCTCAACCGTTGGTCGTAGACATATAGTTTCAATTACAAAAACGTTTCAAATGAAGTAAATAATCATGCTGTGGCATTATTTAAACTAATCAATCAATTTTATAAAAATTACGAAATCTAACTTTTTATACGGTCCCCCAGTCCCTAAAGTTATATATATTAAAAGTTTACACATATCATAACACATATAACACAAAAAGTTTGACATCTGTACTACAAAAATTGACAGAGTTATTAAATTTCAAATTTTGAGATTTTTGCACATGATTTTGTCTTTCATTGAAGGATCAGTTAGCTGAATTAAAATAATTCGAGATCAAATTCCGGGTGCTATGTCCTTTTTACGGCGAAACCACCTTTAGCCGGTATCGCCAAATCGGGGTATCACCGAAGAGGGTTATTTCATCTAAAAATTTGAGCTGACTTTTAGGGGTCGTATACAAAGCGAAGAATGAAATATTGAAATTAAACAGACAAATAAAAATCAATTTATTATAATATCTAAAACGGTCTACTATAAAAAATATATAAGTAAAACGCCGCAAACTATTGATGATACTGCTCAAAGTGTTCTTCATTGGTGGCAATGCACAATGGATTGCGTGACAGTCTTGGACACGTTAGAACATATCAGGTGTGCAAACTGTGCAACAATAAAGAATGATGCGCTGCTTCAGATAAACCTTAGAGGTAATCTCAGTCACATAGACTTATGCCTTTGATGTAATCCCAGAGGTAGAAGTTCATGGAAGTCACGTTCGGTGAACGCGGTGGCCACGCTACAGAACCACCATCTCCAAGGATCTGTTGACCGAATTCGGTGGCCAGATACGCCCGGATGTTTGATATTTTATGCGGAGAGGCTCCACATGTTGAAACCACACCCGGTATGCTTGTCGGAGTGCAACACTTCAGTCACGTACCAGTTACGTACCGTGTTTTGTAGCAGATCCAGGTAACGATCGCACATTAAGGTCTCACCCATCGTAGAAGATGGGCTCAACATTCTAGGTTCCCCATATAACGCACCACACGTGTCGTACTGTCTGGGAGATGTGGAGGTTTACAGGTCGCATCATCCTTTTGATTGTCTCACAGTTTGCACACCTGCTATGCTCTAACGTGTCCAGGACGCAGTACTGTCACGCAATCCATTGTGCATTGCTGCCAATGGAGAACACTTTGAGCAGTATCTAGTAGTTTCCGGCGTTTTATGTATTCATTTTTTTATAGTAGACCGTTTTCGATATTATAATAAATTGATACTTATTTTTCTGTTTAATTTCAATATTTCATTCTTCGGCTTGTATACGACCCCTAAAATTCAGCTCAAATTTTTAGATGAAATAACCCTCTTCGGTGATACCCCGATTTGGCGATACCAGCTAAAGGTGGTTTCGTCGTAAAAAAAATATATAGAACCCGGATTTTGTTCTCGAAATACTTTAATTCAGATTTTAACTGATTCCCCAATGAAAGACAAAAAAATGAGCAAAAATCTTAAAATTTGAAATTTAATAACTCTGTCAATTTTTGTAGTACAGATGTCAAGCTTTTTGTGTTAGATGTTTTATGATATGTGTAAACCTTTACTAAATATAACTATAGGGACTGGGATACCGTATAAAAAGTTAGATTTCGTAATTTTTATAAAAATGATTTTTTACTTTAAATAATGCCTCAACATGAATATTTACCTCATTTGAAACGTTTTTGTAATTGGAACTATATGTCTACGACCAACGGTTGAGAAATTAAAGGTCGGCGACAGATAATATATTGCACCCTGTATAAAAGGAAACAGACACTGCTATAAAACACTACGTTCTAACACAAAATCACTCGCCTTCTAAATACAGTCATTATATTGAAAACTACGTCTAGAAATTTCAAATGGTCACCTTTAAGTTTAATAGCATGTTTGTATATTTTTTTTATTCCGAATCGACAGTTACTTTCAGATGTAAAGATGTAAAGTGGTTCACATAATTACTAGTGCAGACGCTTGGGTACTGTAATAGGCATGAAAATGATTTCATACGATAAATCAAGGTCGCAATCTACTAATTTAGTAAAAAAATATTTGATGTCACATTCCTAATTCATTCTAGGAATTCGCGTATAATTTATCGGTAATAAATATGCTTTAGCGATATTTTGTGCGGACTAAATTTACAATTTCTGAAATGTGACGATATTGGGGAAATTAGTTTAAGTTTTTAAAAATTATTTAAAAATTATAAAATTATCATTCCAACACGAACATATCAATCGAAAAATATGTTTATCTTATACTATTGCATTTTGAACTACATACCATGTGTCCTAAAAAGGACTGACTGATTGTAAAATTCAATAACTGGCAAACGGTGACAGATATTAAAACAATTCTTGCAGGAACGTTATGTATGATGTCAGGAGTTTTTTTTGTACAATGATTCTCGAATTTAGTTCTAATTACAAACATTAGATGGCGCTGCGAGCAATATGCGCTAAATCCAATCCAAATATTTGGTACTTCGGAAACCGCAAAATGCATTTTAATCTCTATTTTTGGCATGGGATAAGAGAAAGGCCAAAAAATACGGCTTGCATTTAGCGCCTATTGCCTGCAGCTCCATCTATTGTTTGTAATTCGAACTAAATTCGAGAATCACAGTAAAAAAAAAACTCCTGAAATCATGCATAAACCTCCTTCAAGAATGTTTTATATATCTGTCACCGTTTGCGAGTTATTGAATTTTAAAATCAGTCAGTCATTTTTAGGACACCCGGCATATATATTGCGGGTGTCTCACAAATTCTTGGCGTTAAAAAAATTCATGAAAATTGAAGTTATTTTTTTTATTTCGGTTTTAGATAAAATTTCAAATCTATTTGTATTGGTAAAACAAAAACAAAATGTGCTACTTTTTTCAATAGATAGTGCTACAACATTCAACATCGAAAAATTTTGTGCAAAATAATATTTATTTGCATGCATGTATTCACAAGCTCATAACAGTTAGTTTTCTATGTGACCGCAGTCATAAGGAATTATGGTAGTCATGCTGAGTAATTGAAGATCGCTACTTGAAAATTCTAATGAAGAAAAATATTGCTAGCTTATTAGAATGTAATCTCTTATGCACAGTAACTTTCATTCATGATGGGGCAACTCCTCATATCAAGTGTTCAGTGATGCAGTTATTGACAAGCTCATTTAAAGAATGGCTAATAAGTTGTTACAGTAAAAATGCCTCCCTTGCCCACCGGACTTGATACCGGTTGATTTTTTGCTACTGCATTACGTAACGTTTCGAGTATACCTCAGTCATCAGTCTTCCTTACTGGAGTTAAAGGACACCATACGCCATGAAATCGCCTGCATCCATGTGCATGTTTACGGTGTTTTTACTCAATATATTTCAAAATATAATTCCTTGTGGTAGCCGACAAGCAGAATATTTACTGCTATAAGCTCCTAAATGTTTGGGTAGAAATACACGTAACTTTCTATGAAATTTTGTGATTTGAATTCTGAAACGCCCTCTATTGACAAAAAAAATTCCCTAAAATATTTTTCATTATTAAACAAATCCCTCAGCATGAGAATATTTATGTCGGAAACCGGATTCAAACTATTTTGCCAACGTTTATTAATGTTTTAAATGTTAACAAATTTATGGGACAAGCGGTATGTATTTGCAGGAAATAGTTATTATAGATTTTAAAATTCCCTTTTTCAAATCTTCTTAATATTAATATTTTGTTAATTTTGAGATGATTTTACATATGTTTCAAACATAAATTTCGTACACACTCTGTATAAATATGTAGAGGTATTTGCATGTGCCTATTTTAAAAGGTTATAATAGAAGTTAAAATAGAAATTACACAGGGTTTAATGGAAGTTAAAATAGAAATTATACAGGGTGATACTTGTGTGTATATATGCACTCTTAAGACATTTTCTATCTAAAAATAATAAAACTTTAACCTCCTCAGACCCAATATATTCTATAGGATACACATCTTTACAATTTTCTTTCACGTATATAAATAATGTTAAAAAAAAAAGAAAATTGGTGTGTATGGAGCCTTACAGATCGCAGAACTAAATAAAATAGCAATTTCTTTCTTATAGTGCTTTTTTAGCGAGATACGTGTTATATCAAAATGGCTTGCAGCAAAAATGCACGAAATTTACGAAAACGAAAACGTAAACAGCTTTTCAGAACGTTAAAATACCATTTATAGAGTCCATTAGAAATAAAAAATTATTAAATGTATTATTATTTCACGTTTTGCATTGTTTTTTCAATGCAATGCAAAAAAAAGTAAAATAAAAAATCCTAAAAAACTGTCAAAAAATGTACGTATTGGGTCCCCATGTATCATCGAATTTTATGTACAAAAAATATATTTTAATTTTTTTCGCTTTTCAATCTTTCTTAGTTATCGGTTTGTTAATATAAATTCATAACTGAAGTTAAAAAATATATAATAATAATCCCTGGGGTCTGAAGAGGTTTTAAGCTGATACCTTTTCTGAACTGTTCCTTATCATATCTCTGTGGAATTTTGAAGACATTAAGAGTTTCAATGAATTTAATATAGTATTTATTTATTTATTTGCTTACTTTTAACTACATTAAAGTTTTTTCTTTAAATTCAGGAAACTGAATACAGTTAAGAAAATGTTAAATCGTTTCGAGCAATTATGTTTAGGAGAAAAATGGATTTTATTTGTTGTTTTAAACTATATTATATACCTTTATCAAAAACTTTATACTCACCTAGTTTAACTCAAGAAATGCATTGCAAAATAAATTAGAAAAATTGAGTACAAGACAGAAGTTTCATGTCATGAGAAAATTACATTTCCTGGCTACTAACATATTAAAATGTCTTTCGATGTTGAACCAAGACAGTTTCTCATTTATTCATGCTCCTACGTAGGAAATGTCTCTTAACGATAATAAATTTCGTATTTCTCCGTAAAGCACTCTGAAAGATTTTGCCCTCCTATTAAATTTTCAAAGAAGAATTTAAATAACGAATGGTTTCTCCTAGCTATCCTTTAAGTATGTAGAAGGAAACAGACATTGTTATAACACATTATCTTTTAACACACAATGATTTGTCTTATAAAGATTTGCATCGCATTGAATACTACTTTCTAGAAAAAAAATATATGTTTGTTGCTAATTTTATGAACAAATTGTAAAATATGATTATACATTCGGTAACACTTTCCGGCACTGACAAATTCTGTCTTAATATGCTGAAATTATTGAATGACACAGGAATTTACAAACGACATTTTTAGAAATTAAAAGCTTGTTACTTTAACCCTTTATCTACTGACGGTACTTATAAGTACCATTAAAATAACTTCATATAAAATTCATTTAATACATCGATTATATGTAATACAGTATGGAATGAGTTATAGATACATTACTTTATCTTGTTCCAAAAACGTTATTGGTTACACAAAACAAAAATATTTTTTAAAGGATGATTTCTTATGCCTTTGCATCTTTTCGGCTTTCTTGGCGTTGGGGAAGCTGAGGGGGGAGATTTTTCAATTCGGAAATATTTCTATATTTGTACTGTAATATCATTATATTTGTACATTTCCTAATTCTACAAAATACTAAGCAAAATATTTAAAATAAAAGTTTTGATTGGGGATATAAGTATTGCACAAAATCCCTATAAATTCAAATTTAATGAATCCTTCTAAATCCTTCAATCCTTCTAAAATCCTTCTAAAATTTATTAAATGATTATTTGTAAATCTTCTAATGTAAATCTTCTAATGTAGTTTAAACAATTCACAAAAAATGCTTTAGAAGGTAAAATTTTCATGAATTCATAATTCAGTACATAAAGGGTTAAACTTTCATTGTAAAAGCAAAATTTTATTAAAGTATTCTTGGAATTTTTTGTAAGTTTGGAATTAAAATTATGTGGTCTCGACCTTTGAACACGGAGCCGAAAAGGGTTAAATTCTAAAGCTACGCTTATTTTCTCCAAATTGAATATGTACAACTTTGCTATTCTATCTTTTTATCTATGAAATGGGACGATATCACAAAAAGTTTTATAAATGCACTGTTATTCACGACTACAGGGTATATCTCAGTGTTGTTTGGATGCAAATGGTAGCCCTTTAGAACTCTTCTGCTAAGGAATCACATTTCCTAAAACTAATGCAAGTTTCTTAAAGACATTGTTACAATATCTCCATTAATGATAAAGTTACGAAAGGGAATCTAATATCGGCTTTCAATGATTAGGCCATCAGTTTTAATGAGTAAGTAATATTATTGTGACCCTGATTTTCTATACAAAATTAAATGAATTTGCATATATTATACCCTCTGAAATATTTATCGAAAACATTTTAAAGATCTCCATGCAAAAGCGTCTCTCAAACTTCGCCTATTGTCGACTGAGGGGTTGTCGAGATACAGAAAATGTCGCATTAGGGATATAGGTTGGGTAATATACAACCGTAATATTTTACGCCCTGTTACTCTTATAAATGCTCGAGATACAGAAAATGTCGTATTAGGGATATCGGCTGGATAATGCACAACCGTAATATTTTACGCCCTGTCACTCTAATAAAAGCTCTAGCGCAATTCAGGACGCAAAAAAGTACTCTCAAACGATTGTTAAACGCCCGAAAAAAAGTATAGAAGACAAGATAATTATCTAGTTTTATTATAAAAGAGTCTCGTGATGCTAGACTGATCTATGCTATAAAGTGATACGTCTGTCATTAACGATGGCGTCAAATCATGCGGTGGCAACGACCTAAATAAAAAATTTTGTAATTTGTAAATTTATAAAAATTCTAAACGTCGCACCATTTCAATCATTATTCCATCTGAATAGGAAAAAAATACTTTTGAATGCATATTGTTTGAAAACTGTATTTCAGTTAACTCATTTTTTAAGGTTTATAATCCAAGTTTCATTCAAGAATTTTTCAAAATCTCCATGCAACTCAATCACCCAAAAATAATACCCTTTCATTTAAAAGAGTGTAATCTACTTCATATTGATGGTAGCAACGACCTAATCAATGAATGTCGCTTTTTCCGTACTTTAACTTTCTTTTGAGCATTGGAAAAAAAACCCCAAAATAAACACTATATTGAAGCCCAGATCAGTATTAGTCCTCCAAAAGAACCGAGGTTGCCGTATTTAAAAGGCCTTGTCGATCTCTTGATTGGCTAACGCTAACCGGTTCCAGCTTGGTTTTAGGCCCCGAACCCATAAACGGAACGTATGATTAGGTCTATATTTTAGGAGCTTTAGTAGCACCCGTTTGCAATCGTGTCGTAAGCACCCAGATTGGACCAAGAACGGCTGGTCTTCTTCACACTTCTCATATGAAAATAGGTTCAGTTTGTCATCTGATCGTAGGCAAAAACTGATCTAGCCTGAGAGTGGACGTAATTATGGTGCAGAATATTGTAGTGGAAGTAGCTTATATGGTAAATGTAGTGTGTGTGATATGTAGTGTTTCTGCTACTTTTCTCATCCTGCTACATTTCATTTTGTGTCCTTTATCGTTAGTTTTATCCATTGTAGTATTGGTCCCCTAGTGTTTAATCAATGTTTTTGTTATATTTACAGATGTAAATTATAAGCACGATTTCTAAATAGAACCTGTATCCTAATTCCTTCAACTTACCAAATATTTATATTTATAAGATTGTTCAATTTAATATCATAACCATATAAAAAAAACTAATACTTTGATTTCAAATAATGAATTAATTATGAAATAACGCATTTAATTTTCATTTCTATTAAAGCATATATGAGGCAATCTCACAATATTTCGATTTTTAAGTCCCTGGATAACAATTTTTATTTTAGTACCTATTATTGTGGGGTTTTTTATTTCTTATAAGTGGGAACATCCCATTGTATGACTGCATAATAATATTAACGAGATAAATAAGATTTGGACGATGTTGGGAGTCCAAATATACCAGGAAATTACTATACCGCCTCGTGTCCATGATGCTGATTTTTAAGTTTGGAGGTGTCTGTAAAAAATGTTTCATTAAAAGTAATTCGATATAATTTTTTCCCGAAACTGGGATTATCGTTTTATATAATTATGTAGCAAAAAATTAACTTGCACACATTTTTACCGTTGCTATTATAATTTTTTTAATTCTGCCCCTGGGTTTTAGATTCCTTACCGTCGCTCTTGCTAAAATTATACAGAAAATCACTTCAGATGCAGACACGACTTTTTTTTTTAATTTTTTCAAATGCAGAAGTATGCTTGAGAAGGGATGTCTAAAATTCTTTGACAGAATACTTACTGCAGAATTTAAATCAGCATTTAAATATCAATTTCAAGCATCTTGCTTTTATTGGAAGTCTTAACGTACCTAAGGTTTATTCTTGCACTTTTCGAGGTATTTTTTTTTTATTTAATCCAATGTAAATAACTGTTTCTAGAAATCAATGAACATTGTGGCTATCACTTAGTCTTAACATGATTTGCCTAAAAATAAGTGATAATTTTCCTTACCGTCCCTTTTTTTTTCTTACCGACCCTTTTATTCCTTACTGTCCCTACCTTAACATCCCTTTAAGACAATGTTTTACCAAAATTTTGTATTAAAAATACTACATTGTTATTATTTCTTATTTGAATGTTCTATGGTTACTATGCAAATTCATTATAAGTAAAAACTTAGAAGAATATAAAAAGTTATAATGGTAAAATTGTTAGGAAAATTAAACTCGCAAGTTTAACTTAAACCTCAATTAAATAAATCAATTTCGCTGCTGATAATTTTTTCTTTATTTTGAATCATTAGGGGGTTCGTCTATAAGTTTAAAATATATTTTTAGCAAGTTTAATTTCACCAGAGTTTTATTCCTGAAAATCAAAAAATTGTGAGAATGTCTCATATATCCTATATACGTGATGCACGAAAAGGTAGAAAGTACTGCATAATTGTTTATATTTTTCACTGATGAGATATCTTTCTATATGTTACGCAACAATGACTTATTATCATAAGTATGTAATAATCATGTAATCATGTACTTATTATCATAAGTATGTATGTATAATTATATCATAAGTATGTAATATCATAAGTATATAAGTACTTATTATAAGTATGTAATTTTCCATGTGTGCCTTAGTATGCAAGAATATTTTGCTTTTAAGCATAGAATAAACACTTATGTTATTGCTAAATTATTGTTAAATAACGTGTACATTCACATGTACTTATTATCATAAGTATGTATGTATAAGTATATAATAAGTATGTAATATCATAAGTATATAAGTACTTATTATAAGTATGTAATTTTCCATGTGTGCCTTAGTGTGCAAGAATATATTGCATTTAAGCATAAAATAAACATTTATGTTATTGCTAAATTATTTTTAAATCACGTGTACATTCACATGTACTTATTACCATAAGTATGTATTATCATAAGCATGTATGTATAAGTATATCATAAGTATGTAATATCATAAGTATATAAGTACTTAAATTATAAGTGTGTAATTTTCCATGTGTGCCTTAGTATGCAAGAATATATTGCATTTAAGCATAAAATAAACACTTATCTTATTGCTAAATTATTTTTAAATCACGTGTACATTCAAACAATTTACAGAAAATCTTTACATACTTTTTGTCATGGAGTTATTTCTTGCGTTGTTTATATCATATGTATTTTCAATCAAATTAAATTTAACAAAAATATGTAAATACAGGTAACATTTCTGTTTAAAATGTCACTATTCTTTTTTAAAATATCACGAATTGCGCATTTAAAATAAACTAGTCGAATATCTATAGTGAGTTAATTGTATCATAAAAATAAAACATGTGTATTCATATCACTTAAATAAATAAAGCGAAAATCCATTAAACAACGAAAGATCGTTGTAATTATTTTGGTAGGAATAAAAATATTTTTAATAAAATTAACGCTGAAAATTATTCCAGATTATGTTTCTTTACCAGTGTATGAAATAAAAAATAAAATAAACAATACTTGTTTTATTAATAAAGGATTCACATCGTCTTATAATTTATGGAGAACCTATTTTTATATTTATTTTAGTAGTACTGATTCTTTCCTCAACAAACGTAATTATCGTAATTTTTATGTTCATAAATCATTCAAATTAAACTTGAGCACGGACATTAGTTACCTTTATTTTTTTGTTAAGATTAAATTTCATTAAAAAATGTTATAATTCACAAATAGTTTAAATGGCATTAAAGAGCGACTGCTTACAATGCATGCATTTATTAAAAATTGAAATGGGTATGATTTTTAAATCATGTAATTAAATATTGAATATGATGTAGTCTTTAATTTTTTTCATTTAATTTAATCCTAACAAATCCTACTTTTTCTCACAATAAACATTTTGTTCACCTTCTTTCTAAACAAAATGAAATGATCTCTCTTTAATTCTGTTCTCTTAAACTGTGCTATAACTATGCTATGAAGAATTTTTTTATATCTTCAGAAATAAATTTGCAAAGAAATATAATACATTTACTTTTGTAAAATGTTATGCAATAAAGTACGTTACTTTAATGACATATGTTGTTTATCTGTCCAAGCCATGCTTACAATAAATACTATTCACTAACATATTATGTGTCCATAAATATTAGTGATGTATGTTAATTGCAATTCTTATTTAGATTAATTTATACACTTAATTTTTTTCAGACACGTTCTAAAATTACATTTTTTACAGAAATAATAGATATATATCAGTTTGACCATAATCGAAAACGCATGTTTTTGAAGTAAAATTTCCAAAATATATTTGTAATTTTTGTTTTGAATTTAAAATTTATAAATTGAAAGTATTTTCGTAATATAATTTCCAATGATTTTTCAAAATATTTTGTATTTTAAAATACATTTCTCCTAAAATAGTGAAGTTTCAAATAGTTACGTTGAAACTACAAATCAGAGATTAACAAACGGGAAATGCATGCGTGTCTTTGTTTTCGAATCTTCGAATACATTTCTGAAAGTTCATGTTAACACACCTTTTCAACTGTTAGTATGATAAGGATAATAATTAATAGGATGTTTACATTTTGTTTAATAATTACAAAATAGTGTTGTAATTGCTTAATGTTCGTAAGGAATTACACAGAGAAAAAAAAAAAACATGTGATAGACAAGAAGGGTCATTCAGAGTTTTGCCGCGTATTGCTTTTTAAAAGTATGTTTCAAATCTGATACAGTATGCTATTTAACATTATCGTGAAAAATTGTACTTCTGAAATTACTGATGAAACTTAACCAATAGAAATAACTATAGTAGAACCTCTTTTATTCCGAAACTCTTTTAACCGAAACTCTTAGTTAACCGAAATCCATTTTTAAAGCTTTTTCTTTTTTTAACTATCACATTCCTTGTGTGCAAAATCCATTTTGAAAGCTTTTTCTTTTAAACTATCATATACCTTGTATGTAAGCGGTCCTTCCAGAACTACGAATGCATATAAATGTTTTCGAATTCCTTTGAATTTAACTTGAGCTCCCGTAAGCTGCGGAGTGGAACGAAGAAAACGAGCATATTAGCAATTCTGAAGCTCTTGAATGTTTGGCAAAAGGTTTGACATTGCTGGAGCAGTAGAAAGACTGTGATACGGGTGAACTAATAATATTAAAAAACTCCGTGATAGAGCTTCAAAGCAAAGGCAATCGAAACTGCGACAAACAAGCCATTTTTTCAAACCCTTGTGATATATGTGAAAGGTATTTAATTTCAACACTGTAAAAAAAAAAATCTGTAAAGTTACTAAAGTTTTTCTAGGAAACTGGGATTCCTAGAACTTTTTATGTAACGGCAACAGGAAAAATTCCTGAAACAGAAGCTGTTACAGGAATTTTTGTTGTTGCCGTTACATAAAAAGTTCTAGGAATCCCAGTTTACTAGAAAAACTTTAGTAACTTTACAGATTTTTTTTACAGTGAAAATTTAAATTCTGGTAATGTATTCTTGTTTCTATTTTACTATTGCTTTATATTCATTAAGCACTTGTTGCCATAAAAAGAAATATTGCATATATTTCTCCTAAATCTTAAAATGGAAGCACTCTCGATTATCCGAAAATTTCGGTTTTCCGAAAGAGGGTCGGTCCCAATATCTTCGGATAATCGAGGTTCTACTGTAATTGTGATAATATACGGTATACAAAATTAGACGAAGAATATTTCACACGGGAATCGTATAAATAATATGTGCGGTTTAAAGTGGAACTTTAGAAAAAACAAATACCTTTTAAAACATATTTAAATCTAAGATTATAATATTTAACTGCTAAACATAGATTAAGCATTATTTTTCCTAGTTTGTTGGTATTCATTGCATCGGTATTACGGTATGATTTTGTATAGCCTTGGTGTTCGTCTAATTAGGATTTATAATAAAAGTAGTTGTGTTTCGCGTTAAATAATTTAGAATGCAAATATTAATTAGTTTTATTTCCCAGTAAATATATTAAATATCGGGCTGTTCATTGCGAACTTGTTTTTGCTACTACATTTAAGCATTTACACCGTAATGTTTCTATCCAAACATTTTATCTTTTGTTTTATATTGTTTTTCAAATAATTAAAGAATAATAATAATAATAATAATAAAAAAAAAAAAAAAAAAAAAAAAAAAAAAAAAAAAAACTAATGTTTGTCCAAAACAGGTTTTTGTGGCATAAACCGAATTTTAGTTAGTTTTCGACTCTTGGATGAACATAACGTAAAGCGAGGAGAGTCTGCGCACATTTCAAAAGAATAATAATAAAAAATCTAAATATTAATATTTTGCTAAACTATGCATGAATAATTTTGACTTCATTTGTTTTTTATGCATTTCTATTGTTATTTTGTTGTTATGTTGTAATTTAATAGAACAGCAGTAATAAAACCGAGAAAACTATTTTGCGCAATCTCTCCTTACAGGGCAGGAGAGAACGCGCACATGGGTGGGAGAGATTGCGCACATAGGTAGAAGAGTTTGCTATTAATAATAACTACTATTAAATTGTTAACAATAATAATTACACTTAATCGACATTGTTGAATGTTTTTGTGAGTAAATATTGTTGTATTAGGCGTGAATATTTCAACAAAATGTTTAAATAATAAATAAAAGAAAGAATTTTAACAACAGTTAAACATTTTAATTTAAGAAGATTGAAATATCAGAAAAAGGTAAAAAAAGCCCTACTAAGATTACAAAATAGCATTAATTTAGTTTATAACATGTTTAACTTGAAAATTACATCATTTCCATTTCCACAGTTTCATTGTATTTTGTTTGCTAAGCGAAGTTGTCGCCGCCCACAATCGATGCACTTATTGTTGTAAATTGTGCATATTTCGTGCAATCACCTGCAACAAACAATACATTGAATCCAGTCAGTTGTCGAAGTTGTCTCCTGGTACAGTTCCAGACATTCAGTGCACTCATCTTCATTGACCTTCTGTTTTTTTCCTTGAGTTTTTTATCACACTTTTTGTGGAAGCACCTTATCTTCAGCTGTTTTTTTTGTAGCGACATCCTTCTTAAGTCTTTTTTCATGTATCTTTTGCAGGTCAGTAACATTAGTTGCACTCTGTTTCCTTTTGATTTCGATGGCATTACACTACTTGGAATGGGTTTAAGCTTTTCCAAAACATTGTCTTAGAAAATTTAGCTTAGTTAAAAAAATTAATTTATTAGAAATTAATTGCTCATAAATTAAAAAATATATATAAATATTTAATTAAATTATTAACAAATATATTATTAATTTATTAACAAAAATAATTACATAAAATTTATTTAATAAGAACTGTATTATTAATTTATTAATAAAATTTTTATCTGGAAAAATATTCTTACTGATGTTCTATAAAAATTCTGACGAACAGTTGTGAAAATTCAAGCACTTAATTTGGAAAAACAAAACAAAATAGCACTGCTTTATCAAAGACGCTTGGAAAAATCAGTATGCACATTCATGTACACACTGCACTAATGCTGTTGTACAACTACCTGGAGTCGCTGGGCGCGCACTCTACTCCTTCATGTCGAATCTCTTTGTGCGCAATCTCTCCTACCGCGCGAACTCTCCTCGCTTTACGTTACTCATAGACCTTTAGAGAGACCAGTATGATTATGCATATGATAGTATACGGATATGATTGTATAAAGGTAAATTTTAAAAATGCTATTAAATTATTAGTTTGTATCGTTTTATAATTAATAATGAAAGGTATTAATTATTTATTAATTGTGTAATTTATTATATACTATAAATATAAAAACTAGGACCAAAGTGAGTTTTACAGTTTTAAAATATTTGATTTTTAAATAAATTGAAAAAAAATCAAGATAATATTGTATGTATGAATGCTTATTTATGATAGCAGCGTATAGGTTCTTAAAAAATAATTAGCCACATTTGAATTTTCAATTTATTAACACAGTTATTATGATCGAAAACAAAGTTAGACTATTATGGAACATTATTTACATTTTGATTTTTAAGTCAACATAAATACTTGAAATATCGTAACATTTAATAAAGTACAAACTGACTATTTCTTAACATATTTTTAATCCGTTTAAAGTGGAAGGCAAAAATACGTACAATATTTAGATTTAAAAATAAAATTACACATTTTGGGTAATACAATCAGTCGGATAACGTGGCAGTAGGATGTTAAAAATATAAAATTGCAAGATAAAACAAAATTTACAAGGATAACTAATGTTTATTAATGCGTAAACAGTACTACATCGCTTACAAATCATCAGATTATTTGAAAAAAATATTTTAATTATTACAAAAATCACAAATGTAGTTTGTTTTTTCCGCTCCGCCACAGTCCACGTGGGTCCACATCGCACAAATCAGACTTTTTATCCATTCCTTTCCTATTCAATCTTCTGGATATTTACCAATGCAAAACAGCATACTACATCCGCCTTATCTGGTGAGCAAAGGGGTAAAAAGCTCAAGTCAGATAATAAGTCGGAGTGGAATGATTGACCATCTTCACTAGATTAATCTTCATATAATTGTCTAGCTGATATTCCATATTAACCGACCCACCATCTTTAAAAAAATAACCTCTTCACTCGTTAAAACGTTAGAGTAGAAGTAAACGGACTAACACAGCAATAAATATGACTAACTATTCAACTTAATACTGGACTTTGTTAACATCACGGAAGAAGAGGTATTATAACTAATACGAATTTTATAAAACTTGCTTGCAAAAACTGCAACAATTGAGAATTTAATTTGATTTTACAGCTTCTCTTGAAAATCAGGCATCCAAACAGTACTCACCTGAGTGTATCATGATAGTACTACGAAGATATTTGGCAGATTTATGTATATTAAAAAGCAGTAAACCAACGTTTAAAATGCATAAATAATGCGTGAAAAGCAGCAAACAGCTGTTTCGAATCTACATCGAAATTCTTCTTCTGTGCAAGATAGGGAAAAAAGAACAGCGTGCTAGAAAAAAGCAAGGCTGAGCTATCTTGCACTGAAGAAGAGTCTCGCTGTAGATTCGAAACAGCTGTTTGCTGCTTTTCACGCATTATTTGTGCATTTTAAACGTTGGTTTACTGCTTTTTAATATTCCTGCACAAAGGCTTTAATTGCTATGTTTAATAGATTTATGTATAGCTGTAGAACCATGATGGACCGATATTGGACTATTTCATATTACCCGATTAATGATAAAATGATATAATATATCATATTATATATATATATATATATATATATATATATATATATATATATATATATATATATATATATATATATAGTGCGTTGCCAAATTATTAGGGACAGTCATATTTTTTGCTAGTTTTATACTTTGGTTGCACTTGACAGCGGCTCTAAGTGGTTCAAGTGTTGTGTTGCAGGAATGTATTTTATCGTTGTCAACATCTCTATAATTCAACTTTTAAGTACTTTTGGTATGTTAAAAGGTTTGTTTGCTTTCTATAAAATATTTAATAACGGGAGAGACGCTGAGTCTTTTACACACGCAATAATGGAAGGCGCTTTTCTTTAATTTAAACAATTTTTTTTTTTTGAAAAGTTAAGAATTATATGTGACTATTATCTTTCTTTTATTGATTAAATATTTGTTTTTTGGCGAAATTATTTACGATTTTAATTTATTTTTTATTTTTATTGATTTTAGTATGTGTGGAGGGGTTGATTTGTCACCTAGGGAAAAATCTGAGGTAAAAACCCTTTTTCTGCATACGAGTCATTCCCAAAGGAAGATAAAAGAACTTGCTGGAGTTTCCAAGTCAGTAGTCAACAGGATAAAAAGAAATCTGGACAAAAACCAGCCACTTTCTCCCAGACGAAAAGGTAAAAGTGGAAGAAAACGCATAACAACTCCACGTACCGATAGGAAAATCCGGGATATCTGTTTAGGAAATAAAAAGAAAAGTGTGGGACTTCTTACTCAGATCGTTCAAGAATCTGGCATACCAGTTTCTAAGAGAACTGTGCAGCGGAGATTAGCTTAGGAAGAGTTGACAGGTCATCGCCCAGCCAAGAAACACCGGTTGACAGAAGCGATGAAGAAGAAGCGCCTTGCCTGGGCTCGTGAACACCATCAGAAGACAGTTGATGACTGGAGTAAGGTCAGTTGTTAAGATAATTACTATATATTCCATTTAAAATCATTTATTTCTAAATTATTAATATCTGGGAGCACGGCAGTGTGTCCGCCAAGTTCGCACAAGCCGTAAGCTACCTTTTCCTAAGCCATTTCGGCATACTTTTCACACCCTCATAACGTCGCTTTAGGGAGAGATATAGAAATTTTTCTTTTATACACATGTTGATATGGTCAAACTGAACTAAGGTTCCACAATTTCATGTTTCTGTATTTAGTAGTTCTCGAAATATTAAATTACGAAAAAGAGCTTTTTTGTCTCTGATTCACTTCGCATCATCAAATAACTAAGGTACTTCTAAAAGCCGTAGAATCATGAAATTTCACAAGTAAGTCGGGTTTGTAGCACAATTAATCAGAAAAATCTGAAAACACAGAATTTTTGCCTCTGAATCCTTCAAACAGGGGGTGTTCATTTGTCCGTAAACAGTTTCTTAACACTTTCAATTGTGCCAATGTTGGTCGCCAAAACTCGAATACAGAGTTTTGAAGGGGTCACGTGATTTCAAGAAGAATAACATTTTATATATATGCTTTTCCAAAGATTATTGTTAAACAGAAAAAATGAATATGCCTATAAATTTTAATCAGTATAGGTTATGATATATTTACGATATTAAAACAATAAAACATTTAACAAAATATAACCGCAATTCGGTACGTTTCCGATACAGTAGCCTTGGCGAAATAAAGAAAATAGCCTTGAAAACAAAATAATAACGTATTTTCTGGCAACCTATTTTCTGTGTCATATACACAAGCAATTTTTTCCATATGTATACAATTTATTTAATGTATGGAACCCGTTTATTTATTTTTATATACCAACATAAGTAATTTGTATATAAAAAATAATATTTTATACATGTATAAATAAAATGTTTATATGCATATAAATACATATATAAATAACATAAAAGTTCATCAGGTTTGTTTTCATAGTTGTTTATATCATTTGGCAACATATCTCAGTTTCTAAAGTCCGAATTGCGCCAAGATTTTTAAAAAATGCCAAGGTCCCTATAGTGGAAAAATATCCTAATTCCATATGAAAGTTTAAAAATCTCCTTTTAATTAAATGAAAAGTGCAACTAATAAACTGTCTTTAACGATGTGCGACAGATACGGCGTCCGAAGTCCGCTGATAATGTTATTATATTGTGTTATTAGCCTACTTACTGTTAATTTATTGTTAATTTTAAATCTGTAAAAGAAAGACTATAGTTTTAGATAAGATATGTTGGTCACCAAAACACAATTACAGAAAATTTGCCTGAGTTAAAAAGGTGTTACATGATTTCAAGCTGAATGAATTTTTATATGCTTTTACAAAAATCTTAATAAGGCAAATCTTTCAGTTTATCTGTCCATCTTTCTATCTTTTACTTCCTTAAAACAAATTTTATTAAAGACCGGGAGGCGTCTGCACAGATCATCACCTCATCGAGTTGACGGCTGAAATTTTAGGATTAGTTAAATATCGATTAGCGTGCTGAAATGTAACTGGTCTGCCAAGTCATATCTTTGTGGAAAGCACCTATAGACCCGATTTGACGGGTTAATTAGGGGATTTTCCATTGTGTTTTCCTGCACCAATTCCTCCATTTTTCCAAATTTTTGGATGCAGGAAAATACAATAGTAAACATATCAGTTAACCACTAAAATTAGGCCTTCAGGTGGTTTCTACCAAGATATGACTTAACAGACCAGTTGCATTTTAATATGATAATTTAGTTTTAACTAATCCTAAAATTTCAGCTGTAAACTCGATGAGGTGATGGTGTGTGCAGACGCCTCCCGGTCTTTAATAAAATTTGTTTTAAGGAAGTAAAAGATAGAAAGATGGACAGATAAACTGAAAGATTTGCCTTATTAAGATTTTTGTGTCGGAATTCTAATCTCAATAGCACTCTGGTCAATCTGGCAATTATCCCTACTATTTACGGAACACTATTCCTTTAAGTGCGTTTTAGTAATGTTAATGAACTTATGCATATGTATCATACATATAATATATATGCATATAATACGTGAAACATTTTCATCATAAATATTATAGGTATGTGTATAATACATATTACATATGCATCATTATGACGTCAGAATAAACAAAACATTTTTCGTCGCCAAATTTGAGAATTGACATGATATATTACCAAATTTGGCGAAACTTTGCTAAATGTCGCCAAGCTTGGCGAATATTTGGCGCTAGAGGCTATTTTTCAATGAGTTAATTATTAATGCGAGCCATCTATTTTTATTTTTCCGCATATCATCGGAATAGTTAAATGATATAACGTACGAATATTTCCAAAGTGCTAATAGTTTCGTCACTGCCTAAAACCTCTGCTATTGTTATTATATTGTACTGTTATTATACTTACTGTGACTATGTTCTTAATCTTTACACCGCTAAAACTTTCGTGTTATATAAAGAGAATTTACGGAAACTATTAAAGCATTGAAACTGCCAGTTCTCCTTATGATTATTATAATTCAATAATATGTAACCTGTTAATCGATATGTATGTTCTAATGAATCTTCTATAATCCGATTCCTCGCATTTTAGTTTTCAGGTTTCGAATAAAATTAGCTAAAATTTTAAAACCATGGCACATTGACTAATTCTTCAACACGATCAGATGAGAAGAATGATAGATTTTCATGTGAATCATGGCAGTAAATCGGTAGACCTTCGTATCAGTTAAAATACAACAATCGGCAGTGAGCCCAACTAGAAAAGATTACTTAATAGGATTAAAAATTTCCGCATTAGAGAACGAATCTTAACTGCTAAGGAAACATGCATAAGTGATTTAAGATATATTTGTCACGAAAGATGAAATACATAACAACACAAAATATATGATGTGCTTCCATGATCCTAAAGAGTTTTTGATTTCTCTGTCAAAAGCTTCCGACTTGGCGAAATAATGGACAAGTAAATTAAATTATGAATAACAGTAACATGATGCAACGTTTAACATGGAATTAATAGAGTAAATACTGCTTGCTAGAGGCGGCTAGTAGTTTAATATAAAAAGAAATAAAGTATAAATTTGTAAAGGTCAATAAAATAAATTTAGGTATTTTTATGTTATCCGGGCGCAAGTGGCAAATCGCCAAATACTTTTCCCAACTCCATTGTTCATATTGCATTCATTTCATTTAAAAATATAAACTTTTCAGTCATCTCATTGAAAACAGATGCATTTTCCTCATTTTATTCAATAGAATATTTAGCATAGAAATAAATAAATAAATAAATAAGAAATAATAACATAAACCAAAATATTTTATTTGAAAATCAAAGCATTGTTTCTAATTTATACATGTGAAAAATGAAAATTGCTATTGGCGAAAAAACAAAAGGCTAATGAGGAGAATTTTTCCCGGCTAAGATAAAAGTACCGAAATTTAAGTTTTTTCATAATAATATAGTTTATAATAATAAACTTGAAAAAAACATACAAAAAGTAGTTATATCCAACAAAATGTTTTCGGTAAAAAAAAGCGCCAAGTTATCCTTAATGTTTCGGCCAGAAAAAGTAGTGATATCTGAAGTTCGCACAAGTTAAAAGCCAAACATCCCAAATCTTTCATTGCAAATGGCTTCCTGCGACTTGGCCGTTAATGCCTTCGAGAGAGTTTTTCAAATTTTAAAGTATGTACAAATGAGCTACATGCCAACTAAATTTTTGATTATTTTAGGATTTTTGTGGCATAAATACTCCAATCAAATTAGGTTTCTTTCTGGACATAATAATGAGAGTTTTGAAACTTGGTAATATTGTTTGGAAGGGTCTACTAATGAACATAATAAAAGTCCTGATGGAAGGGGGGTGAGCGCGATGGGGGGGAGGTAAAAGAAAGAACCATTTTTCGGTTTTTTGTTAATATCTCATAATCTATAAGACGTACGGAAAAATTTCTAGTGCAAAAGATAAAGAGAATTAAATTCTCTACAAAAAAGGTTGTAATCATTTTTCTCTAGAAGCCATAGTTAATGAGATAATCGCATTCAAAAATGAAGAAATTTGCCGAAAGTCACACAAGTGCCAGAGAGCGGGTCAATGGCACTTGCATTGCATCTATTTAACTTAAATTTAAATGACCGTTAATAAATGTTGTGGTCAGGTGAAGGGAAGAATTAACAATAACTTCAACAAATGAAATTTTTCTTAACTATAAATTATGTTATATAGATTGTATGTTCCATAATCGGGTTTGAAGTCATTTTAAAAAGCATGGATTAACGCCAATTTAATTTCCTTCTGTAACTTTTGTTTGGTATACATTTTTGTTTTACATAGATTATAGACAAGTTGAGCTTTCAATCCGTCAGGACCAAAGAGGAATACGACAAGTTTGTTTGATAGAGCTATTTCACGATTCGACGCAGCGACAAGTTTTGGATAGGTGTTTGGTTTGACCATTCAGCAAAAACTAATGCTATCTATGAAATGTTCTGTAGGGCTCACACATGCACGAAGAATAAGTGGGGTCTGGGCGTCACAGCTACTTTTCATATTTGTACCGACCTGGAAGAATTCTGTGGTTTAACTCTTTCTTCTGGTAAACAACATAAGGATTTTTGTGAAGCTCGGATGAATAGAGATGTTGCGGATATCTCCAAACTTTCAACTTGGTTTGAAAATCAACCGCCCTTTCCCCAGATAGATATAATTATATCAATATCTTCTGGGGTTATTGGAGATGAAACTGTGACCTGCTTCCAAACTTTGGAAATCGGGAGTAAAAAGATGATTCAGGCGTCTAGCAAAGGCGTCTAGCAAAGGCGTCTACTAAGGCTTAACATTTTTGCCTACAAATAGTTGTACACTGGATGAGATTTAGTACTGCCTCAGGGGCAACAGGATCGGTGGTTGTGATAGGCACTAACGTATGAACGAGCTTACGTTTCCAACACCAAATCTCAGGAGACAGTTCATTTCCCTGCCACAGCTGTATCTGTAAGCATATATTTTTATCTGAAGAGGTTAAGCCTATGAGAAGAACAAGTATATACACATCCTGTTCAACAACAGTAACGTTGTCACTTTCACTCAGTGCATCTACAGTAATCTGAAGAGTCAGAGTGGCGGCATTATTAGGACTTTGCTGTCCTGAGACTCATTTGTTATTTAAATTAGAGGATAGAATGGGAATCAACATTGTCTTATTGTTCTTATTTGAGAGAAACTGAATTTGGGGAACATTGAAGACAGCATGTTCTTCAAAATATATGTCAACTGAAGTTTTCACTGAGCACCTTCTATTTTGTTCAGCTACTTTGGTACTGTTTACAGTGTCAATATATCCATTGAAAACAATTCTGCATCCCTTTCCACAATAGTGTTTCCTAACGTACTTTATTTAGGTGTTGCAAATTCCTGTATTATTGATCTCTTCTTCCACACCACCTCATATAACAGAAAGCCACTAGCCACAAATATTGCTTGTTGTTGGTATATTATCTCACCTGATTGTTCAAATATTTTGCACAAAGCACTTTTCTTTGTCTTGCACATACCGCAATCATTGAAAAGAGACAGAGGATAAGGAGACAATTCATATTGTAGGTAATTTGCTAAATCATCATTACTACGTTTGCTCAAGGAAATCCGTTGGAATACAACTAGACGATCCACAGTTTTAGTAGTATCATGAAATTTTTTGGATTGTGCATACGGTTCAGTGATTGTGCTATACATTTCCGAGTTAGTTTCCCATCTGAGTAACATTTGCTAGACACCTGAATCATCTTTTTACTCCCGATTTCCTAAATTTTGAAGCAGGTGATAGTTTCATCTCCAATAACCCCAGAAGATATTTATATAATTATATCTATCTGAGGAAAGGGCGGGTGATTTTCAAACCAAGTTGAAAGTTCGGAGATATCCGCAGCATCTCTATTCATCCGAGCTTCACGAAAATCCTTATGTTGTTCACCAGAAGAAAGTGTTAAACCACAGATTTCTTCCAGGGTGATACAAATATGAAATGTAGCTGTAGCCTCACTTATTCCTCATCCATGTGTGAGCCCTATAGAGCAATTCATAGAGAGCATTAGTTTGTTGCTCAATGGTTATGTCAAACCAAACCCCTGTCCAAAACTTGTCGCTGCGTCGAATCGTGAAATAGCTCTATCGAACAAACTTGTCGTATTCCTCTTTGGTCCTGACGGATTGAAGGCTCAACATGCCTATAATCTATGTAAAAAAAAGTATACCAAATAAAAGTTACAGAAGGAAACTGAATTGGCGTTAATCCATGCCTTTTAAAATGTCTTCAAACTCGATTATGGAACATATAACATAATCTATAGTTAAGAAAAATGTCATTTGTTGAATTTATTGTTCAGGCTTCCATTCACCTGGCCACAATATTTATAAACGGTCATTTAAAATTTAAGTTAAATAAATGCAATGCAAGTGCCATTGAACCGCTCTCTGGCACTGGTGTGACTTTTGGCAAATTTCTTCATTTTTGAATGCGATTATTTCGTTAACTATGGACTCTAGAGAAAAATGTATATAGAATCTATTTTGTAGAGAATTTAATTCTCTTTAACTTTTACACTAGAAATTTTTCTGTTGGACTTATAGATATATTATAGATATTAACAAAAAAATGAAAAATGGTACCTTCTTTTACACCCCCTCCCCTCGCGCTCACCCTCCATCCATCAGGACTTTTAGTATGATCATTAGTAGACCCTCCCAAACAATATTGCCATATTTCAAAACTCTCATAATTATGTCCCAAAATGACCCAAAATCTACCTAATTTGACTGGACTAAAAGTACAGAAATAAAATACACATTTGAAAAAAGCATTTAAACAACTTCAGTCTATTTAAATGCTTAGAAGTTAAAAATAACAAAATACTTGTATTCAGGAGATAATATCCCTAATTGCTAAAACATAATTAGTATCAGCTTTTAACAGTTTATAAATCCAATACCTCTTAATGTATGCAAAAAAACTATAATAAATGTTCAAACGAAAAAAATCTCTTTCGTCAATACACAATATTTCAATATTATGCAATAAAATATAATGTAACATATTGCGAGATTTGAAGTAAGTAATTTGTTTTATTTCTTGGGTTTTACGTTAATGACTTTAGCTTTAGACCGTACAAAATGGCAATTAAACCACAAGTGGACTAAATGATCTGTAATCAAAACTAATGTTTGTTGAAACTGAATGATAGTTATCAGACATATTTTACTTATAATGTCTTCATGTGAATTTGCCTCTTTGCATTCTTATATTACTTTTAATATTTAAATAATTCATAAATGCGTAATATTTCCAATCATTAATTTTGAAATGCTGTAGAAGGCATTAACGGCCAAGTCGCAGGAAGCCATTTTCAATGAAAGATTTGGGATGTTTGGCTTTTAACTTGTGCGAACTTCAGATATCACTACTTTTTCTGGCCGAAACATTAAGGAGAACTTGGCACTCATTATTATTTTATTTATTTTTTTTTTTTTACCGAAAACTTTTTGTTGGGATATTTAATTTTTTCCGGTGTATTTCTCAGATGAATCAACCTTTGAGATTTTAGCCGATAGAAGCAGCTTTGTCAGGCGACGACCAGGCGAAAAATACCGCCCTCACTGCATCGTGGAAAGTGTTAAACACTCTGATAAAATAATGGTGTTGGCTGTCATAAGCGCTAAAGGGGTTGAACGCCTCCACATTGTCCTGGGAACCACGAGACACGACCAGTACTGGCAAATTCTAGAAACTCGGCTGCTGCCGCAAATTGAAGAATGGTTCCCAGGTGGTGAAGTGTTCATGTTTATACATGATTCAGCGCCTTGTCATAAAGCTAGAAGCATTACAAAGGTTTTGCCAGACCTCAATATCCCAGTTTTACCTTGGCCTGACAATTCTCCTGACATGTACCCCATATAAAACATATGGGAGATCACCAAAGCGGAAATCGCCAAAGATATGATTACAACCAAGGTACAACTCACCGAAAATCTAATAAATCTATGGCATCACAACCCTAAAATAAAAGAAAATGCCAGAAATTGCATAGAAAGCATGCCGAGACACATCGAAGCACTCCTTGGAGCCAAAGGAAATGTCATCAAATATTAATATTCTTTACTTAACATTGGTAAATTGACTGTATTATATTTTTGTTGGCTTTTTTTCATATAATATTGCACAAATACTTAAACTAGTATAACAATAAAGCTTTTTAAACTTAAAAACAGTGTTTATTTTCAAATTATATCCTAATATTGTACAAAAATCCTAAATTTCATGACTGTCCCTAATAATTTGGCAACCCACTGTATAATATGATATATTATACATACATGCAATGATTAGTGTTGCCAGGTGCCCACATAAATAGCGGCTTAAAATGCTCTGGACACCACTATTTAAAAGTAATAATCTTCGCCTTATCTAACGGCCGAATTATCCGCCATTAAAGATGGCGAAATAAACTGTTAGAAATTAGTGGTGCTCAGAACATTTGGAGCCCCGATTTACGCGGGACACCTGGCAACATTCATTTTTATGCATATACAAACACACATACATACATGCATACATACATAGATTTCCGAACACCATGATGTTCCTGAGATTTTCACACACACACTCAGAAAAAAAGTAAGTTATTTAATTTATTTTCTATTTAAATAGTTTTAGCTATTTTATTGTATCTTCAGTTTTCCATTTCTCTTTGAATTGGTCATGCCTGATTCAGATATAACGTCTGCACGCCCTATTGCCAGAAATTAAAAATGGTATGTTTTTGCTTTATGATCTTCTTCAGAGAGTACCATTAAAACCTGTTCTCTTTTGTAAAACATAACTTTAAAAAAAGGAATTTACTCGGCTATTCCCAATTTGAGATATTGGTCTGGCTGATGCCTAATCGTAATTACTAATTATTCTTGCGCATTGATTCTGTTCCTATAAAATTCACTTTGTATACTTTAAATTAAGCTAAATTATATCCATGATAATATTCCTATTACCGTTTACATTTTTATATTTTTAACGTTAAAAAATACTTTATTTACTCTATAAGACATTTTATTTTCCTATATGCCCATTTATTAATTTATATATTATCTGTTTTACTTTGTTTACTTTGAAAAATTAATTTTTTTTTTCAAAAGCACTTTGAATTCCATAGTACAATTTCAGGTACAATATTATTTTAATTTTGAAAATACAAGTATTTTGTATTTTGTACGTTATTTTGAATAGTATTTTTTGTTTTGTAATTTAAATGTGTGTATTTTATGATATTTCGTGTTTTTTAATTAAATTAAAAAATAATGTATTTGGCATCGAAAATATGTTTTCGATATGTACCAGATTTTCACTATACTCTCTAAAGCATGCATACATTCCTTACACATATCAATGAATACGCAGTATTCTTTTTAATTTCATGCCATTGAATTACACTAAATACACATTATAAATTTTTAAAGAATTTTTAACGAATTTAGAATTAAAAAAATAATCATTTTATTTTCTAAAGTAAAATATATTCCATTGCTCCAATAATTCCAAATAAATCTATTAATTAAAAAAAATTCATTTTATTTTCTAAAGTAAAATGTATGCCATTGCTCCAATAATCTCAAATAAATCTAATATTAAAATAATAATTTGATTTTCTAAAGTAAAATATATTTCATTGCTCTAACAATCTACAAGAATCCAGTAACTGCTCCTATTCCATATGTAATATATATATATATATATATATATATATATATATATATATATATATATATATATTGTTTTTTTTTAAATACAAATATGATAAAGATATATGTAATGAGTATGTTATAATTAAAAGGTTTTTATTAATGTATTAACTTGAGATAATTCATAACATATTGATCTTCGAATTATTTTATTCTATGTTCGTGATATACAATAAATCTGTAAAATTTTAATAAGAAATATATTGTAATTATCATTAAATATTCAGTATTTTAATTGTAATTTTTTATTCAAAACAGTTTAAGCACTATATTCTTTGCACTTTCTAAAAAATAAAATATATAATATCCCGGGAAAACCATAATCGTTTCTTTAAAATCCCGCATGGTCTTTTTCTAAAAGAAGTAGGAACATTGTTTTCCTCAAAACAAATAGCGAATTTCCAACAAATATCTTTTTAGTTTTTTTTTTTTTTTTCATTTGACTCCTTTTGCTTCGTTTGTTAAAAAGAATTGTTCTTTAAATTTTTAACTGCGCCTTTACAGTATAAGGTTTCTTTTTTTTTTTGGTTTACTCATACATATAATGGCCTAGTTTATTTTTCAAATCATAATATATATTTTTTAATCTCATTAAATCTAAAGAGAAAGTGATTATTTAAAACTATAATAAGCATTTAGTTTAAAAATGGTTTTGGCTTTTATAATGTTTACATATATTTCAATTTTGTATTACAAGGTTTAATTTTCTCTATTACAGCACATTTATTACAATTAAAATTTCGTTGATTGCTAGCGGGTTTTCGGGTGGTCAGGTATCTGTGCACACTATATCCGTTGTGTGTTATTCATGTTTTACTTTCTGCTGTTGATACACGCAAGCAAAGAATGGAGCAGAGAATAATCGTTTAATTTTATTTCAAATCTAGAAAAGTGATAAATAAATACATAAATTATTTCAGAAAGTTTACGGGGATGACGCATTATCGAGTTCTTGCATGTTTGAATGGTTTGAATGTTTTCCCGTAGGTGTGAAAAGTGTCGAAGTCAATCCCCGTACTGGGCTACCAATATCAAAAATTTTTATACCACATTTCATGAATTTTTTTAACATATCTAAACTCAACCCAGGAATACACGGTGGGTGGCGGAACGAAGCCCGTACTTTCTAAAACATAAAACAAGTATTAGTTTATCAAAATAATTAATAAAAATTTGAAAACAAGCTATGTTAAAATATGTAAACAACAGTAAAGGACCCATGATCGTGGGCTAACTGGAAAATCAAAAAATGTCAACTTTTGAAACGCTCAGCAAATACACAAAAAATGTTCACAACTTTTAAAACTAGATAGAATCTTGAAGAAGCTTGAAGAAGATAGAAGCTTTAATTGAGCTGAATATCACATTAGTTGTTCAGAAAAAGTTAGTTTTTGTAGTTAAAAAATCTTAAGAATAACTATGTTTACGTAATGTTACGTAATGTTTACGTCCTATGGTAAAACAAAAGCCGTATTCCTAAAAACGATACTTTTTAAAATGGCTCGCAAATAGTTAAAACTTATTAAGAACTTAAAATTATTGGTTAAAATATAATCTACGATCTTTAATTTACTTGAATAGAACATTATTTTAAAGTTAACAAGCGGAATTCCTTGTATACTGAGCGTCTCAAAAGTGACAAAAATGCCAAAATTTGAAAATGGCACAATACACTGTAAAAATAGGTTGACTTCATATACTCACAAAATTATAAATAAAGCAGCTAGAAATACATAAAAGGTATAAACATGTTGGAAAATGATTGTAGTATTAACATTAAACAGGAATTTTTCAAAAATATGAAGTAAAACATAAGTTTGAAGTCCTTTCCCTATTCCGAAGAAATTATCCAAAGAAGACGGGAATTTTTTCAGCTATGAAGGAACCTTTCAGCTCGGGTACTGCAACATAATCTGGTTAACTGCTTTTTATTTAGTGATCATTACTGAGAAACATTTTACAAAATCTGAGCCCTGGAACACAGCTATATAAACAGATTTCAAAATGGCGGACTGAATCATTGTGTCGCTTTAAAACTTTACACGTGAACTGGTGTACGGTTTCCACATTTTCGTTAAAATATTAAAATTAAACAATTTTGAGTGTATCATGACATTTTATTCGGTTTTTACACTAAACTTAAAGTATATTTAAACCGTTCTGAGAGTATCATGACGCTCTATTCGGTGTTTACACCAAACTTAGAGTATATTTAATCCTCATTTGGCATCTCATAAACACAAATTAAGCGTAACTATAGTCCCTTTTTACTTTCTTCTATCTTTACAAGAAGAAAGTATTGGATTCATGAAAATTTTCGAATTCCGGTTTTCGACGGATTTACACGTTTTAGGGGTCAGAGATTCCAAAAAACATGTTTTTACAAAATGTCTGTCTGTGACTCTGTGAGTCTGTCTGTCTGTCTGTCTGTGTGTATGTGACAGAAATTTTGTGGGCGCTCTATCTCAAGAACTAATGCACGGAATTTAATAAAAATTGATATTCAGTTAGTCCCTAATACAATTTGATGCTGATTAGTTTTTGGTGTAAATCGCTCCACAGGTGGCGCTGCTATGCTACATTTTTCACGATTTTTGCAATAGCTCTATCTCATGAACTAATGCACGGATTTCGATCAAACTTCAGATTTAGTTAGTCCTTGATATGAATTGATGATGATTACGTTTTGGTGTAAATCGCCCAACAGGTGGCGCTGTTATGATGAATTTTGCAGGATTTACACGATTTCCCCAATAGCTCTATCTTAAAAACTAACGTACGGATTTTCATCAAACTTCAGATTCAGTTAGTCCTTGATATGACTTGCTACTGATTATGTGTTGGTGTAAATCGCCCAACAGGTGGCGCTTCTCTGCTGCCTTTTTCACGATTGCCTCAATAGCTCTATCAATAGAACTAATGGACGAATTTTCATCTAACTTCAGATTTAGTTGTATGTTGACACAAGTTGTTGTTAATTAGGTTTTGGTGTTAATCACCCAATAGGTGGCGCTGCTATGCAGGAATTTTCACGATTTTCGTTATTGCTCTATCTCAAAAACTAATGTACGGATTTTCTCCAAACTTCAGATTCAGTCAGACGTTGACATCAATTGTTGCTGATTAGGATTTGGTACAAATCACCCAATAGGTGGCGCTGCTAGGCAGCATTTTTCTGAATTTAGACGATTTCAGCGATAGTCATATCTCAAGAACTAACGCACGGAATTTCATATCGTTAGAATCCTCATGAGATGCATAGATTGCCATTTAATTTTGGCAGTCTGATAGCGGATTTTGAAGTATTAACATGTATGAGATAGAAGAAAGTTTTGGGATTGGTACATCCGACTAGTTTTACAGTGTAATGAACAGTGGGTTGCCGGAAAGATTCATTGGATGATGGCTAAATTTCCCTGTTACAGAAAGTGGCAGCTTCTACTGAAGTAATTTCTATACTTCCTATCTCATAGAGAACGTTTCACATTTTAATTTAAAATAAAATAATACCATAAGAGGTAATTTTGCAGTCCTCTGCGAGTCAGGTATCTCAACAAAAAGATCCGCCTGTACAACCTCTCAATATCTGCGGCACCAATACTCAATCTGACTTTTGTGGTTTTCAAATTGAGCTTAATACCCTAATTAGCGTAAAACTTCAGCGATTTCATTAACCTTTGATTCCGAGAGCCACAAAATCATTTTAGAAAATCAAAGCAAAAGAAGGATAGCGGTCGCTTTTATTTATATATGAAAAGAAAGTTCCCATTTAAGAGATTACACTCTCTTTAAAAGAGTCGAATCCTCTACAAAGCATCATAAGTTATTGAAAAAATCTGAGTATTTTGTATAAAAAAAATTAAATAAATATGTTTTCGCAAAGAAAAAAACCCTTTCTTTGAAAGTTGAATATCTGAGTCTTCCCTTATCTTTGAGAAAAAGCTGAAATTACTCTCTAAAAAATTTAACATGGAAAGAATCTATATACAATGCTCAAAACAATTAAAGGATATTTTAAGTTTTATATAAATAAAGATATAAACGAAATTTTTTTTGCCGAAAATAGAAGAAGAGAATCACAAATGCAAATTTTTCTGGTTTTCAAACTGTGGAGTATGCAAATTTTGAGATCGACGCCAAAAAGCGTCGCTTCAGCGGCAGCGAATGAAATTTGACTTTCAACTGGATAAAAGAGAATGAAGACAAGGATGATCGGCATTCAGTGATTGCTTTGTTTCGATGAGTACGATGTCTCAGCGAAGTCATTTGACAGATTCAGAAGCTTTGAGAATTGTTGGTAGGTTAGAAGGGGGCCAAACTCAAGCCGAAGTAGCGCAAGCCATTGGAGTGTCACAAAGTGTCATTTCCAGGATCTGGAACCGTTTTTTGGAGAGTGGATGTGCAGGCCGAAGACCAGGGCAAGGTCGTAGACGGGCAACAACGCCCAATAAAGATCGGTATTTAGCGTTAACAGCTCGGAGACACCGAACCATGAACGCTACTCTTCTCCAACAACACATTCGCTCGGCTACAGGCACCACGATTTCAACTCAGACTGTCCGAAACCGGCTCCATGCTGTAGGTCTGTATGCTCGCCGACCGATGGTATGTGTTAGATTAACATCAAGGCATCGTCGCGACCGCAGGGAGTGGGCAACCGAGCATGTCAACTGGAGGAGAAATGAATGGAGCAATATTCTGTTTTCTGACGAGTCCCGTTTTTCTGTGCATCCGGATAATAGGCGTATTTTCATCTGGAGGGACCGTGGCAGTAGGAATAATCCTGCGTTCGTGCACGAAAGTGTCAGATTTGGCGGTGGAGGAGTGTTGGTGTATGGTGGCATCTCCATTGACGGGCGCACTGACCTCTACATCATTCGAGATGGAGCCTGACTGGTCGCCGATATAGGGATGAGATCCTCAGACCTATTGTAATCCCTTACGCTGCAGCAATCGGAGATAACTTCATTTTAATGGACGATAACTGCAGGTCACATCGTGCAAACCTGGTGGAGGATTTCCTTTTCGAGGAAGGAATCGTTCGAATGGAATGGCCAGCGTGTTCTCCAGACATGAATCCAATCGAGCACGTTTGAGACGCTCTAGGAAGACGAGTTTCTGGCCGCCATCAACCCCCACAAACTCTCCAAGAACTGGAAAGAGCTCTTCTGGAAGAGTGAGGCAGAATACCCCAACTCGACATTAATAGCCTCATTGAGTCCATGCCTCAAAGGTGTTTAACGTTGCTGGCCGCCCGTGGAAACCATACCCCCTACTGAAAATGATTTTGAAGAAAACACCTTTTCTTATTCTTTTTTTCTCATATGCACAAATTGTGTTTTTTTCCTTTAGTACACAAATGCGCAATAAAATGCATTTTTTTCTGTCAAACATGTGTAATTTATTCTCATATAACCTACTCTGTCTGTCGACCATGTATCAATCAGCTAAACAGTTAACCAGATTCAAAATCCACCTAAAACTGCAATATCCTTTAGTTGTTTTGAGCAGTGTATTTTTAGTATTGTCTTATAAAAACTCATCTAAAATAGAAAAACCCTTTTAATTGTATTTCTGCTATTCTATCTTATTAAGATATTTCAATTTCAAGACACAAAGCCATAAAAAACACACTATCAAGAAAAAAAAAATCTCCGATCAATGAAATTTAATTGAATAACATCCAGAATTAAAAAATAATACTATGGGACAAAAAATGAATAAAACCCCAGTTTTGGTACATCATAGCACCAAAAATTGTTTTTAAGGGTTTTCATTAGTTATATTCAATTTAGAATCCAAATTTTCTGTTTCTATGATATTTGTTTCACTTGACGTTTAAACACTTTATCTATTTTATATAATATCAAAATATATATTCTTTAGCGAATTTTAATATATTTTGAAAATATTTTTTACGTTTTTAATAGGTTGTTTAACCTAATGAGAACGTTTAAATTTATTTCATTTTCACCTTTTTTAATTATCATTATTACTTAACAAATGTATTCTAATGTTCAAATAATCTAAAATGTACTAAAGGAATATTTTAATTTTTACTGAGAAAATGAACTCCATATGAAAAGATATTTAATTTGTAACAATTTAATTGTTTTATTCTTTTATAAGGCAGCAGATGTATCTCTGTAACAATTTTCCATCTGAGAAATGTACTTTCGAATACATACATAGCTAAATTTGATAGAAATTGGAATTTCCCAGCAGACACAGAGCTATAGGTAAGCAATCGGCTGACAGCCGCTTGCCACTACCGGCGGTATTGGCTCGATACCGGTTGCCGCTACCGGTTGCCGCTGCCGGTTCCGTATCTTTTTTGATACGCCCGCCACGCGAATACAGCCCGATTCATGAGGCACGCAGCCGGTCCGATATCGGCAGAAAACTATGCCGACAGCATACCGATAGCTATCCATATGAATGGCGGCCGCAGCCCGACACCAGCATAAATTGAAAAAAAAAATATATTTTTATGGCAACATCTATGAGCCATTGTTGAATGTATATTTGAAAGGAACGTGCCCTCGGCGCTGGAAGAGGCGGGGTTTGATCCGAGGTACCCAAGGACAGAAAGCAGACACCTTAACCACTTAGCCACTGAGACCTGATCAGGAGAGGATTCAATGAGGTAATAAGAGGAAGGCGTATCGATAAGTAATGGTTGTCGTTGAAGGTAAGTGGTAGATGGGAAAATTGGAATTTTGAAGTGTTTTATTGTATTTTTTATTTATTTATTTGTAATTTTCTTACGCGCTTGTATTTAAAAGTTAATTTAATATTTAAATCAATGAAATAAATATCTTAGCGAATTAGTTAAAGCAAACGAATTTAAGAATAAATTTAAGAATAATTAAGAATATATAATAATTTAAGAATAATTAACAATTAAAAAAAATTAGAGGTTTCAGTTAATAAAATTTTCTTTTTTATGATCTATAATGTAATTACATGCGTTTCGTTAATATATAAAAAATATATTTTTTAACATGGACAAATTTATTTTAATAAATAAAAAGTTGGTAATTAATAACTTTTAATTAGAATAGGAATTGATTTTATGTCGTTTTGATGATTTAAAGTAGAACATATATTTAATGAGTATGTTGCAATATTAATTTGTTATTTATCAATAGTTTTAACTTAAAAATAAAATAAAAATATTAATTTACATATTTTTTTTTTTCTTTTGGAAGATAGCTTGAAATGGGGGATATTTCTGAATCTTTCTTATAAATTTAAGAATACTTATTAAAGAAAAGAAGTGAATTTCAGGGGTTTTTCTCTTAATACAATTTTCTCTTTAGGAATTATAATGTAATTAAATGTGTTAATTCAAGAAATATATATTTGTAACATGGAAAACTAAATAAAAAAATAAGTTGGTAATTAATTACATTTAATTAGAATAAGAATCTTTTTTTTTTTTTGTCACTTGATGATTTAATGTGGAATATATTTTTAGTGATTATGTAGCAATAATGATTCTTTTACTTATCAACATTTTTTAATGATCAAATAAAATAGAAATATTAATTTATCTTTTTTTTTTTTTTTTTTTTTTTTTTTTTTTTTTTTTTAAGAAGTGGGAGATTTCTGAATATTTCTTTAAAATTTTAATGCTAAAAAGTTGGGTAGATTTTTTTATATTTTTATAGCTTGTAAAATAATTTGAAACAATTTTTAAATAAAATAAGAAACATTGCTTTTAAAATGAATATAATAGCTAGAAAATAAGTAAAATTGATTTATGAAGTTTTTTTTTTCTACGATTAAATTTGCAATAAATAATAATTTTAAGGAGCGATTTAAAAAACTCTTTTGATGATCCAAATAATTGTAAGTCCTTTTTAAAATGAATTCAATAACAAATTTTTTTGAATAAATAAATAAAGGCTTTTTTTGATAATTTTTTATCAGTGATGCATGCAATATACATATCTTATCAAAACTCAAACTCAAACTCAAATCAAATTAAGAAAAAAGAAAAAAAAAATGTCGGCTAAGACTAAAAATTCCGAATTCGGACCGATGTTGGTAAATCTAATCGGGCCACTATCAGAAATCACATATCGGTCCTGCGTCACTTGCCGGTGTAAGTCGCTTGCCGATATATAACTATAAGGGGACCAATTACGGTAACCGGCTGTCGAAAAAGCAGATTCTTAAATTTCGGTTGCCGACATGCAGCCGACACTTAACCGACAGTACCGGCTGCGGTCCGATCGTGTGCCGAAAGGTAAGTGTTAGCTGTTTAAAACAAAGGTACAATCATACTCTGTTGTTGAAGGTGGTAAATTTGCTGTCTAAAATAATTAAAACACAGCAGGTGCACCTTAAATCAAGCCACTGTTAGCAAGAATATTATTCTTCATTGTGTTTTTTATTACATACAAATATGCGACTCGTAGCTTCTCTTAGAAACTGTTCTTTTAAGATAGGTAAAGATAGATTTAATACGTGATTTATCATATTGCTAACTGAGCGTTGAACCAACATAGTGAAAAATGTCGAAGCCAGAAATCGAATCAGGAACCCTTGGAATAGCGCTCCAAGTGCTCTACCATTTAAGCCACGAGAATGACATGCAGCTTCGCATCTCTCACTCACATATGCTGGTAATGCTGCAACTGCAGCATATGTGTTCACAGATGCCTGGTTAATTTGTGTCTCATGTTTCGCCGCAGGATTGTGTGCTCAAGAAGACTGTTCCTTCTTATGCTGCAGTTGCATCCTTACCAACATATATGAGTGAGAGATGCTAAGCTGGATATCATCCTCGTAGCTTAAATGGTAGGGCACTTAGAGCGCTATTCCAAGTGTTCCTGGTTCGATTTGCGGCTCCGACATTTTTCACTATGTTGGTTCTACGCTTAGTTATCAGTGTGATATATCACGTATTAAATCTTTAATAATTTTAAGCGTAATTTCACTGATGAAAATAATTGAAAAAATTAATTATACTTATATAAGTAATCATATTTTGTACGCGAATAATGTGAAACACCCAGTTATTGACATCTAACCAGTAACTGAGACTTCAGCACAAATCTAACTCAAATAAACATTTTCTTATAAAATTCTGCAAAGTACTAGTGGTAACTTAGATACTTATTTTTATTTTGGATAAATTTATTTCACAGCAAGTAATCCAAGAATATTTTCAATGAGGAGGAAGCTTTTGAGAGATCCCAAAAACTACCATTTTGATACATCCATTTATTTAAAAAATTAAGGTAGTGATTTAATTTTTTAATCAATTTGTTATGCAATCATACTTAACTTTTTTTTAACGTATACTTCTAGAAATTAGTTAGAAGATGCCTGTGACACATTATGACCATGGTTTCTAGCTTGTAGTTATTTAATATAGTTTAATGGGCGTACCAGTTATTGGTTCCAGTAATTTCATTTCATCAGTCTCCGACAAAGGTTTTAATTATAGGTAATATTAAAGAGCATTGATATCAATCATAATAAATGTTTAAAAATCATAATAATAAATTAATCGTAAATTATAGTGTTGTTGACTGCACCTTAAATCAAGTCATCGTTGGCAATAATATTATTCTTTATTGTCTTTTTTTATTACATACAAATATGTGACTCATAGCTGCTCTTCGAAACTGTTCTTTTAAGATAGGAAAACATAGATTTAATACATGATTTATCACATTGCTAACTAAGCGTAGAGCCAACATAGTGAAAAATATCGGAACCGGAAATCGAACCAGGAACCAATGGAATAGCGCTCCAAGTGCTCTACTATTTAAGCAGAGAGGATGACATGCAGCTTCGCATCGCTCACTCATATATACTGGTAAGGTTGCAACTGTAGCATATGTGTTCACCGGTGCCGGGTTCATCTGTGTCTCATATTTCGCCACAGGATTGTGTGGTCATGAAGACTGTTCCTTCTTGTGCTGCAGTTGCATCCTTACCAACATACATGAGTGACAGATACTAAGCTGGATATCATCCTCAAGGCTTAAATGGTAGAGCACTTTGAGCACTATTTCAAGTGTTCCGGGCACGATTCTCGGCTTGGTCATTTTTCACTATGTTGGTTCTACGCTTCTTTAGCAATGTGATAAATCACGTATTTAACCTTCAATAATTTTAAGCGTAATTTCACAGCTGAAAATTAATTGGAATAATTAATTAAACTTATATAGGTAATCATATTTTGTACGCGAATAAGGTGAAACACCCAGTATTGACACCTAACCAGTAACTTGAGACGTCAGCACAAATCTAACTCAAATAAGCATTTTATTGCAAATTTTTGCAAATTAAGGCCATCTAGTGGTAACGTATATAGTTATTTTTATTTTGGAGTAAATTTATTTCACTACTAGTATCCAAAAATTTATTCATGAGGTGGAAACTTTTGAGAGATTCCAAAAACTACCATTTTGATACATCCATTTTACTTCAAAAATTAAGGTAGTGATTTTTTAAAAATCAATTTGTTATGCAACCATACTGAACTTTTCTTAAAATTATACATCTGGAAATTAGTTAAAAGATGCCTATGAGACAATATGACCATGATTTTTGATTACAGTTATTTAATTTAGCTTAATGGGGGTGACAGTTATTAGTTCCACTAATTTCAGTTCATCAGTCTCCCACAGAGATTTTAATTATAGGTAACACAAAAGAATGTTAATATAAATCATTTGAAGTATTTAGAAATCATAAAATAAATTAAATTTATCTTGTAGTCAACAACATTAAAATTTAAGTTGTTCTACCAGGGGCTCACGCCTTTTGTCAGTTACTGGTTCATAAATTTTGTATAACTGCGTTATTGTATACCTGCATTAAAACATGAAAAAAAGAACATATGCATGTGTTGTGTAGTTTAATATCATATGTGATTAAAGTTTAGGTTTTTTGTTTTTATAATAGAGATCAAACTATTCTTAAAGCATGAATTCTTTGAAATATAAAATGAACTTTCTTTACATTTGCATGTAAAATGTAGACAATGGTTCACTTTATGTCAGTTATTGGTTTTAAAAAATGGGGTTTGTGTCAGTTATTGGAGTTTTTGGACCTATTTAAGAAAAAAATAATTTTTAATAATACAATGTATATTTTTTGAGAATTTTGTAAACAGTAATTTTTTAATGTATCTCTGCTATTTTTTCAAAAAAGAAAAAATATAATAAGTATAAAATTTATTTACAATTTTGTAATAGAGATTAGAATCTTTAGAGTGTCAGTTAATGGGGAGGGAGGTTCACCGTATATTTAATTAAAATGTAAGCAATTGCTAAGATATATGGCAATTTCCATGGGTATTTGTAGTTTAAGTCACATGCTACGATTTTTGCCTACCAGTATTTCAGAAGGGAAAATGTGACTTATTTTATGGGAGATATCTCATTGATTGAATAAGGCCAAGCGAACTTTTCGAAAATAACGGTGGACAACTAACATAGCAGTTATCAGCTATGTGACTTATTCTACAATAACCCATGGAACCAAACATATACAGGGTGTTTCATAAAATATGGGCAAGATTTTAAGAGGTGGTAGTACGCATACATACAAACAACTTTCATCAAATAACGCATGGTCGGAAATAAAACGCAAACGTTCTGGCGCGTTTGGAAACTTGGTCCATGTGAACGTTAAAGCTCCATTCCTGTTGCGTGTTATCGGGAGATAGAACGATACTAATAGCATGCAGTTGTGGTACAGGGACGAAGAAGAACTCATATGCAAAATTTTACCTCGATTAATGCATAAAAGCCGCTGATCCGAGTGTGCAACTGTCAATCACGTAGGAACGTATCGAAAGATGTTGGCCTTCACTAATGGGGAAAAGGCTGATATACATTTTATCTACGGAACTACAAGAAGAAATGGCTCAGGGGGTCAACGATTGTACAGAGAGTGATTTCCCACCTTACTTTTGTCACTTCATCTTTGTTTGTGTGTTTAAGCCTCGTATAGCAGCATCACTTTCGGCACCCTTTAGCACCTTTGTGTTTTAATTCCGACCCTGCATTCTTTGATTAAAGTTGTTTGTTTGGATGTGTATTATCACCTCTTAGAGTTTTGCCCAATTTTTATGAAAGGCCCTGTATATTGATTTTTAACTAATTTAAATACATAGCATAGCATTAAATCTTAACAAAATTAATTGTCCTTTGTACACTTCTAAGTAGTTTTAAACATTTCACATCGTCTAGGTGTTTCTCTAAGTAATTAGCTCTGAAAGATTCATTAATGTGTTTATCTTCAGAGAATTTGCAAAGACTGTCCCGAAATTCTGTTAGAATAATTTTTGAAACAACTGTTCGTTTAAATTTGGATCAGAAAGCTGGAGTATATAAAACTTCAATAAATAAGATGTTACTTTCTATTTCCATATTAAAAATTATTCAAAATAGAAAAACTGCTCAAATATTAGAATGAGCAGTGTAGTAAACAAATGATAAAAAATTTAAAAAAATAGAATATTTACAAATTTTGCATTTTATTATAAGGAAATTAGCCACGTTCTTAAATTGGACGCATTTGTTAGTAGCATTTCACAATTGCTTATTAATTTCATGCTCTATTTTTATACATATTTTAAATATTTTTTTTTAATTTTGAATTTGTTAAAAGAGGAAGTTCGAGAAATTACAAAGGAGGTATATCTTGAAGAAATGTGCTAATGGGGAACTCTGGTGTAAGCAGGTAATTTACATTTTACATGTTAATAAATATTAATTTGTTTAATTAAAAAAATAACTTTAATGTATTTTTAAAAAATATCGATGCAATCGTAGTTTTTAGCCCATTAATATACGAATTAAGTATCAATAGTCTGGGCCTAAAACGTAAACAAGATTGCGTAGAATTCAAGCCATTTTACGGTTCGGCAAATCGGTCCTATGTTGTACCAAAAGCGTACGACTTACGGAAAGTAAATAGATGTGTAAGATACAACTGGTTTAATTTTGTGGAATATTTGATAAGTAATTACAACCTGATGTAACAATTGTGGTAGATATTCCACAAAAGATTTATCATCAATCATTAAAATACAACATAAATCAATAACTAATCGCTTGTATTTTTTTCGTACAGAATGTATAATGTCACCACTGTTACTTTCGGTAGCAAAAATATCAACACAACTCTCACTGTTCTCATCACAAAATCTTCTTTTTGAAAATATCTTGTATACTTTACTAATATTTAAGAAAATGTATTTCAAAGTGTAAACGTGACCAATAATAGCATGTAACTGATTATGATACAAAGATATAAAAAGAATCTATCACGAGCCTAGTCTGTGCTGTTTGTGGTGGCCAAATTACAAACCGCGAACGTCGCACCACGGTCCATACGCATAATATTTACATTTGGCTCGACTGATGCACTATTGTCTGGGCCCGTGATAATCAGCTTTGGACCGAGTACAAGACCACTTGTCTCATACGTAGTTGTAGGTTAAGGGATTAAATATCCTTTTAAATGGACATTCAATACAGTATAAAAAAATTTCATACTGTTGATAAAAATAACAAACGGCAATTTGTTATACATATACATACATACAGAGTGAACCAAAAGTCTTGCCCTGCTTATAATTATCCATTACAAATTAACCGTTTGTATAATAATGTAACTTAATGTATCATTGGATAGGTTAGATTCAGTAGTTTTTTGTATGCCATAGATGGTGCGATTGCTCCTTCAAATGTGACTCAGAGAACGAGGATGTTATAAGGAAGACAGTTTCGGCCGAAATGGCATCGATTCAAGAGAAAGCTCAATGTGTGTCTTGGTTTCACGAAATGCAATCGCCCATTAATGTTCAGCGAACATTTCTATGTTGTTATGGATGCAAAATCAATAAACCGAAGGTATGACAGGTTTATAAAAACAGGTAGCGTTGCTGATCTACACAGAAGTGGCAGGCCTATGTAAGTGAAGCTATGCTACTTGTTTCTTTAAACCTGTAATATCATCGGTTTATTGATTTTGCATCAGGAGGTTTGCATCCATAACAACATAGAAATGTTCGCTGAACATTAATGGGCGATTGCGTTTCATGCAACCAAGACACACATTGAGCTTTTTCTTGAAACAACGCCATTTCGGCCGAAAATGTCTTCCTCGTTCCCTGAGTGACTCTTGAAGGAACAATCGCGCCATCTATGACACACAAAAAACTACTAAAATTAACCTATCCAATGATACATAAAGTTACATTATTATACAAACGGTTAACTTTTAATGGATAATTATAATCAGGGCAAGACTTTTGATTCACCCTGTATATATATATATATATATATATATATATATATAATCAAGTCTTTGTGTGTCCCTCACAATTTAGGTAGGACCGTCTCATTGTAATTAGTTGTTGAAAATTACTAATGCAGGGTTACCACAGAATCGCACAATGTTAACCAACTTGTCGAAAGCTAGCTAATTTGGCGAAATTCCCATTTAAAACCATTAATATTTCTTAATCGAGGTCACCACAAATTAATTTAAATTCCGCGCTTTTAAGGGTTTCTTTCTCCCAAATCTATGGGTTTGAATTTAAACTGTAATATACGAAAATGTACGTCCTTACATCTTCATCCCGATGCTACTAATAAGATAACAGCCAATAGACGCCGCTGTACTGTCTGAGCTTCTAACTGCGCTATTTTAATGTGCTTTAGGTACTTTTACGGTATAGGAGTCTTGGCGAGATAGAGAAAATGAAATTTGGCGACATATTTTCTAGCAACTATTTCACTGCTTCATATACACGAGTAATTTTTCAATATTTATACAATTTATTTAATATAAAGAAGCCATTTAACTATTTTTGTATATAAACTTAAGTTAATTGTATATTAAAAAAAACAACAATAATATAGATATAAATAAAATGTTTATAGAATATATAAATAAACTTAAAAGTTCATTAATTTTGTATTCGTAGCTTTTCATATCCTTTGGCAAAAAATCTCACTTCTCAAGCTCAAATTATGACAAACTTTTAAAAAGTACGCCAAGTCCCCTATACTGGAAAAGTACCGCGCTTTATACAGTCGGATACAAAAGTTAAATTTTCGGTATTTTTCCACTTTAGGCATCTTGGCAAAGAGGGAAAGTTGGCAACATATTTTCTGGCAACCTATTTGCTGTTTCATTTCATATACACAAGTATTTCCTTTCAATATTTATACAATTTATTTTACATAAAGAATCCATATATCTAATTTAAAAATATAGACATGACCTGTAATCCGCAAAAAGCCTCAAATTTGCACAACACTTGGAACCATGCTGTGCGGATTAGTGGTCTTCTACTGTATTAAAGTTTTCATAAATGGGCTTCGTTTTTAAAATCTGTTATTTTTATCTATCACTGCGGAACAAGCGAAAAATCTCATATTCTTGCACATGTGTTGTGTATATCTTTATATCTCATATTTTGTCATTTTTGACGGACTATCTTTTTAGTATTTATATAAATTTCGACAATATAAGCAGTACATACAGAAACAGGAAGCTCGTTTCATGGACACAAATATTCGATTTCACAACAAATAAAATACTATCCATTTTGTTAATAATTTTTTTTTTCAGGAAAGTGACCGGATTTTTCTATTAAAATGATTTTTGTTCAGACAATGTAATCAGTAAATTAGTGCATAGTTCAACTCTGTAATTTTTTGTGTGTTTGTTTATAGTGATAAGATAAAATAGTTATTTCTTCATAATGAAGGAAACGAATATTTTTTTTTCAACTGGATTAAATCATAATCGAGGATGGAGTAGCACAGTTGACGTTTATTTCAACAGAGCGAAAAATGTCCAGACCAGGAATCGAACCTGGATACTTGGCGTGCCATGCCAATGCCTTACCTGTTAGGCTATCCGGACGATACCTGGCTGACATAATTCACTCTTATTTGTTGGACTTGGCTGCAAACTGCAGCTCTAGTTTCATTCATCCGAGCTATAACTATAGCATTTACATGATGAAAGTGTGTTTTAACACGGAAACTCCTGTATACCATGTATTAGGTCATAATGAATGGTCATCATGAATTAGGTCATCCTTTCATTATGACCTAATACATGGTATACAGGAGTTTCCGTGTTAAAACACACTTTCATCATGTAAATGCTATAGTTATAGCTCGGATGAATGAAACTAGCGCTGCAGTTTGCAGCCAAGTCCAACAAATAAGAGTGAATTATGTCAGCCAGGTATCGTCTGGATATCCTAACAGGTAAGGCATTGGCACGGCACGCCAAGTATCCAGGTTCGAATCCAGGTCTGGACATTTTTCGCTCTGTTGGAATAAACGTCATCTGTGCTACTCCATCCTCGAATATAATATAGTTATTTCTTATTTTCTTGCTTCTTCGTGCCGTCTTAATAAGATATTTTCAAAATTTTGCGCATTGAATTTCGGAGTGTGTATTTATGTAAAATGCATGCAATTAAGAAATAAATAACGACCAAAAAGAAAATTTTATTTATATTTTGTATTATTCTGTAAAAAAAATCTTTTAATGAGAATATTCATTTATTTATTTATTTATTTTGAATGAAAGGTTAAAACAGAAACTGAAGTAAAAATAAAGAGTCTTTGGCAGTGGCTAAGAATCTCATGTTGTTAAATCTTTTAAAAGATTATACCATATCTTTGCTGAACAATATTTAATAGATTTCAGTTTGAAATCGAATAATGCTTCCTCTTCTGATGCTAGCAAAGAAGCTTTTAGAACATACATTCAAAGTTTGCGTTTTGAACCTTTTTTTTTTTCGAAAACCCTGTATTGCGAGAGCAAGCGACAACAATCTCATATAACTCAATAGGTAATATATTTATCAAGAATCCATAAAAGCCGTTCGTTTTCAAATCACGTCAATAAGACTGTCTGCAAATTTTATTATTTTACGCTTAAAAAAGGATCTCGTGCATTTGTAAATAAATTTTGCGTTGTTAAGCGGAGAATCAATATTTTTTATTGAGAACTATGAGTGATTAGAGAGGATGAAAAAATTAACAAAATAGAAAAAAATATCTGTGTTTCTTTACAATGATAACCTTATCAGTGTTAAATTATAAATAATTTTTTCGTTCTTATTTTTTTCTTTTGAACTGATTGAATTTTTGAAAAAAGTTAGTAATCGACTACAAATCATTATCGGAATAAAGCTGTCAGACACATGTACTTATCTAGTGAACCTTTTATATTGCCCATTAATAATTTTTATTTTTTCCTTATTAAACGTGGTTTCTAAGAAAAAAAATTAATTTTTTTGAAAAAGACATTATAAATATTAAAATTGAGGTGAAGACTAGCAATAATTTTTCTGTTCTGGGCATTCTGGTATCAGAGTAATTATTCGCTTATGGAATTTGTTTTTTAAAGTTTGTAACTCTAATGGTGATTTTTGTTTGAAATAAATTGTCAATTTCTCACACCAGAAACGTAGAAAAACTGATGTTTTATTAAAAGGGTACTAAACTGTCATTTCTCTTTACGCTATTTTCAAGTCTAATGGATGTACCTGTAATGATAACCTTGCCAGTGTTAAATTATAAATAATTTCTTCGTTCTTATTTTTTTTTTTCTTTTGAACTGATCAGATTTTTGTAAAAAAGTTAGTGATCGAGAACAAATCATTATCAGAATAAAGCTGTCGGACCCATGTACGTATCTAGGGAACCTTTCATATTGTCTATTAATAATTTCTATTTTTTTCCTTATTAAACGTGGTTTAAAAAAAATAGCATTTTTACGAAAAATATATTATAAATATTAAAATTGTGGTGAAGACTGGGAATCATTTTTCTGTTCTGAGCATCCTGGTTTCAGAGTAATTATTCGCTTATGGAATTTGTTTTTTAAAGTTTGTAACTCTAATGGTGATTTTTGTTTAAAAGAAATTGTCAATTTCTTACACCAGAAACGTAGAAAAACTGATGTTTTATTAAAAGGGTGCTAAACTGTCATTTCTCTTTACGCTATTTTCAAGTTTAATGGATGATCCTTGTAATGATAACCTTGCCAGTGTTAAGTTATAAATTATTTCTTCGTTCTTTTTTTTTTTTTTTTTTTGAACTGATCAGATTTTTGTAAAAAAGTTAGTGATCGAGTACAAATCATTATCAGAATAAAGCTGTCCGACCCATGTACGTATCTAGGGAACCTTTTATATTGTCCATTAATAATTTCTATTTTTTTCCTTATTAAACGTGGTTTAAAAAAAATTGCATTTTTACGAAAAATATATTATAAATATTAAAATTGTGGTGAAGACTGAGAATCGTTTTTCTGTTCTGAGCATCCTGCTTTCAGAGTAATTATTCACTTATGGAATTTGTTTTTTAAAGTTTGTAACTCTAATGGTGATTTTTGTTTGAAAGACATTGTCAATTTCTCACACCAGAAACGTAGAAAAACTGATGTTTTAGTAAAAGGGTGCTAAACTGTCATTTCTCTTTACGCTATTTTCAAGTCTAATGGATGTACCTGTAATGATAACCTTGCCAGTGTTAAATTATAAATAATTTCTTCATTTTTTTTTTTTGAACTGATCAGATTTTTGTAAAAAAGTTAGTGATCGAGTACAAATGAATATCAGAATAAAGCTGTCCGACCCATGTACGTTTCTAGGGAACCTTTTATATTGTCCATTAATAATTTCTATTTTTTTCTTTATTAAACGCGGTTTAAAAAAAATAGCATTTTTACGAAAAATATATTATAAATATTAAAATTGTGGTGAAGACTGGGAATCATTTTTCTGTTCTGAGCATCCTGGTTTCAGAGCAATTATTCGCTTATGGAATTTGTTTTTTAAAGTTTGTAACTCTAATGGTGATTTTTGTTTGAAATAAATTGTCAATTTCTCACACCAGAAACGTAGAAAAACTGATGTCTTATTAAAAGGGTGCTAAACTGTCATTTCTCTTTACGCTATTTTCAAGTCTAATGGATGTACCTGTAATGATAACCTTGCCAGTGTTAAATTATAAATAATTTCTTCATTTTTTTTTTTTTGAACTGATCAGATTTTTGTAAAAATGTTAGTGATCGAGTACAAATCATTATCAGAATAAAGCTGTCCGACGTACGTATCTAGGGAACCTTTCATATTGTCCATTAATAATTTCTATTTTTTTCCTTATTAAACGTGGTTTAAAAAAAATTGCATTTTTACGAAAAATATATTATAAATATTAAAATTGTGGTGAAGACTGAGAATCATTTTTCTGTTCTGAGCATCCTGCTTTCAGAGTAATTATTCGCTTATGGAATTTGTTTTTTTAAGTTTGTAACTCTAATGGTGATTTTTGTTTGAAAGACATTGTCAATTTCTCACACCAGAATCGTAGAAAAACTGATGTTTTATTAAAAGGGTCTAAACTGTCATTTCTCTTTACGCTATTTTCAAGTCTAATGGATGTACCTGTAATGATAACCTTGCCAGTGTTAAATTATAAATAATTTCTTCGTTCTTATTTTTGTTCTTTTGAACTGACCAGATTTTTGTAAAAATGTTAGTGATCGAGTACAAATCATTATCAGAATAAAGCTGTCCAACGTACGTATCTAGGGAACCTTTCATATTGTCCATTAATAATTTCTATTTTTTTTCCTTATTAAACGTGGTTTTTAAAAAAAATTGCATTTTTACGAAAAATTTATTATAAATATTAAAATTGTGGTGAAGACTGGGAATCATTTTTCTGTTCTGAGCATCCTGGTTTCAGAGTAATTATTCCCTTATAGAATTTGTTTTTTAAAGTTTGTAACTCTAATGGTGATTTTTGTTTGAAATAAATTGTCAATTTCTCACACCAGAAACGTAGAAAAACTGATGTTTTATTAAAAGGGTCTAAACTGTCATTTCTCTTTACGCTATTTTCAAGTCTAATGGATGTACCTGTAATGATAACCTTGCCAGTGTTAAATTATAAATAATTTCTTCGTTCTTATTTTTGTTCTTTTGAACTGATCAGATTTTTGTAAAAAAATTAGTGATCGAGTACAAATCAATATCAGAATAAAGCTGTCCGACCCATGTACGTTTCTAGGGAATATTTTATATTGTCCATTAATAATTTCTATTTTTTCTTTATTAAACGCGGTTTAAAAAAAATAGCATTTTTACGAAAAATATATTATAAATATTAAAATTGTGGTGAAGACTGGGAATCATTTTTCTGTTCTGAGCATCCTGGTTTCAGAGCAATTATTCGCTTATGGAATTTGTTTTTTAAAGTTTGTAACTCTAATGGCGATTTTTGTTTGAAATAAATTGTCAATTTTTCACACCAGAAACGTAGAAAAACTGATGTCTTATTAAAAGGGTGCTAAACTGTCATTTCTCTTTACGCTATTTTCAAGTCTAATGGATGTACCTGTAATGATAACCTTGCCAGTGTTAAATTATAAATAATTTCTTCATTTTTTTTTTTTTTTTTTTTTTTGAACTGATCAGATTTTTGTAAAAAAGTTAGTGATCGAGTACAAATCAATATCAGAATAAAGCTGTCCGACCCATGTACGTTTATAGGGAACCTTTTATATTGTCCATTAACAATTTCTATTTTTTTCTTTACTAAACGTGGTTTAAAAAAAATTGCATTTTTACGAAAAATATATTATAAATATTAAAATTGTGGTGAAGACTGGGAATCATTTTTCTGTTCTGAGCATCCTGGTTTCAGAGTAATTATTCGATTATGGAATTTGTTTTTTAAAGTTTGTAACTCTAATGGTGATTTTTGTTTGAAAGAATTTGTCAATTTCTCACACCAGAAACGTAGAAAAACTGATGTTTTATTAAAAGGGTGCTAAACTGTCATTTCTCTTTACGCTCTTTTCAAGTCTAATGGATGTACCTGTAATGATAACCTTGCCAGTGTTAATTTATAAATAATTTCTTCGTTCTTATTTTTTTTCTTTTGAACTGATCAAATTTTTGTAAAAAAGTTAGTGATCGAGTACAAATCATTATCAGAATAAAGCTGTCCGACCCATGTACGTATCTAGGGAACCTTTTATATTTCGAAACAGCACCGAAAACTGGCGATATGAAGCAATTATAATAATAAAACTTTGTAAAAAATCACCATAAAATTAAAATTAGAATTAAAATTAAACTACTAAAAAATATAATTAAAATTAAAATTAAACTATTTGGGTGCTGCACCGTGTTATTGCTTTGCACGTGTTCAAGGTATTTGCTTTTCTTTCTTCCCAGTTTTAGTTTTAACTTGTTCGTTTACGGACACGTGTATGCTGTAGCTGATGACGACCTGTTATGTTTTTAGCTGTTAACGCGTCCTGTGTTTTGTTTTAATTTTATGCTGATTTTTTACAAAGTTTTATTATTTTAATTAACCTTTTATATTGTCCATTAATAATTTTTATTTTTTTCTTTATTAAACGTGGTTTTAAAAAAATTGCATTTTTACGAAAAATATATTATAAATATTAAAATTGTGGTGAAGACTGGGAATCATTTTTCTGTTCTGAGCATCCTGGTTTCAGAGTAATTATTCGCTTATGGAATTTGTTATTTAAAGTTTGTAACTCTAATGGTGATTTTTGTTTGAAATAAATTGTCAATTTCTCACACCAGAAACGTAGAAAAACTGATGTTTTATTAAAAGGGTGCTAAACTGCCATTTCTCTTTACGCTCTTTTCAAGTCTAATGGATGTACCTGTAATGATAACCTTGCCAGTGTTAAATTATAAATAATTTCTTCGTTCTTATTTTTTTTCTTTTGAACTGATCAGATTTTTGTAAAAAAGTTAGTGATCGAGTACAAATCATTATCAGAATAAAGCTGTCCGACCCATGTACGTATCTAGGGAACCTTTCATATTGTCTATTAATAATTTCTAATTTTTTCCTTATTAAACGTGGTTTTAAAAAAAATTGCATTTTTACGAAAAATATATTATAAATATTAAAATTGTGTTGAAGACTGGGAATCATTTTTCTGTTCTGAGCATCCTGGTTTCAGAGTAATTATTGGCTTATGGAATTTGTTTTTTAAAGTTTGTAACTCTAATGGTGATTTTTGTTTGAAAGAAATTGCCAATTTCCCACACCAGAAACGTTGAATAACTGATGTTTTATTAAAAAGGTACTAAACTGTCATTTCTCTTTACGCTATTTTCAAGTCTAATGGATGTACCTGTAATGATAACCTTGCCAGTGTTAAATTATAAAGAATTTCTTCTTTTTTTTTTTTTTTTTTTTTTTTTGAACTGATCAGATTTTCGTAAAAAAGTTAGTGATCGAGTACAAATCATTATCAGAATAAAGCTGTCCGACCCATGTACGTTTCTAGGGAACCTTTTATATTGTCCATTAATAATTTCTATTTTTTTTCTTTATTAAACGCGGTTTAAAAAAAATAGCATTTTTACGAAAAATATATTATAAATATTAAAATTGTGGTGAAGACTGGGAATCATTTTTCTGTTCTGAGCATCCTGGTTTCAGAGTAATTATTCGCTTATGGAATTTGTTATTTAAAGTTTGTAACTCTAATGGTGATTTTTGTTTGAAATAAATTGTCAATTTCTCACACCAGAAACGTAGAAAAACTGATGTTTTATTAAAAGGGTGCTAAACTGTCATTTCTCTTTACGCTCTTTTCAAGTCTAATGGATGTACCTGTAATGATAACCTTGCCAGTGTTAAATTATAAATAATTTCTTCGTTCTTATTTTTTTTTTCTTTTGAACTGATCAGATTTTTGTAAAAAGTTAGTGATCGAGTACAAATCATTATCAGAATAAATCTGTCCGACCCATGTACGTATCTAGGGAACCTTTTATATTTCGAAACAGCACCGAAAACTGGCGATATGAAGCAATTATAATAATAAAACTTTGTAAAAAATCACCATAAAATTAAAATTAGAATTAAAATTAAACTATTAAAAATATAATTAAAATTAAAATTAAACTATTTGGGTGCTGCACCGTGTTATTCCTTTGCACGTGTTCAAGGTATTTGCTTTTCTTTCTTCCCAGTTTAAGTTTTAACTTGTTCGTTTACGGACACGTGTATGCTGTAGCTGATGACGACCTGTTATGTTTTTAGCTGTTAACGCGTCCTGTGTTTTGTTTTAATTTTATGCTGATTTTTTACAAAGTTTTATTATTTTAATTAACCTTTTATATTGTCCATTAATAATTTTTATTTTTTTTCTTTATTAAACGTGGTTTTAAAAAAATTGCATTTTTACGAAAAATATATTATAAATATTAAAATTGTGGTGAAGACTGGGAATCATTTTTCTGTTCTGAGCATCCTGGTTTCAGAGTAATTATTGGCTTATGGAATTTGTTTTTTAAAGTTTGTAACTCTAATGGTGATTTTTGTTTGAAAGAAATTGTCAATTTCTCACACCAGAAACGTTGAATAACTGATGTTTTATTAAAAGGGTACTAAACTGTCATTTCTCTTTACGCTATTTTCAAGTCTAATGGATGTACCTGTAATGATAACTTTGCCATTGTTAAATTATAAATTTTTTTTTTTTTTTTTTTTTTTTTTGAACTGATCAGATTTTTGTAAAAAAGTTAGTGATCGAGTACAAATCAATATCAGAATAAAGCTGTCCGACCCATGTACGTTTCTAGGGAACCTTTTATATTGTCCATTAATAATTTCTATTTTTTTCTTTACTAAACGTGGTTTAAAAAAAATTGCATTTTTACGAAAAATATATTATAAATATTAAAATTGTGGTGAAGACTGGGAATCATTTTTCTGTTCTGAGCATCCTGGTTTCAAAATAATTATTGGCTTATGGAATTTGTTTTTTAAAGTTTGTAACTCTAATGGTGATTTTTGTTTGAAAGAATTTGTCAATTTCTCACACCAGAAACGTAGAAAAACTGATGTTTTATTAAAAGGGTGCTAAACTGTCTTTTCGCTTTACGCTCTTTTCAAGTCTAATGGATGTACCTGTAATGATAACCTTGCCAGTGTTAAATTATAAATAATTTCTTCGTTCTTATTTTTTTTTTTCTTTTGAACTGATCAGATTTTTGTAAAAAAGTTAGTGATCGAATACAAATCATTATCAGAATAAAGCTGTCCGACCCATGTACGTATCTAGGGAACATTTTATATTGCGAAACAGCACCGAAAACTGGCTATATGAAGCAATTAAAATAATAAAACTTTGTAAAAAATCACCATAAAATTAAAATTAGAATTAAAATTAAACTATTAAAAAATATAATTAAAATTAAAATTAAACTATTTGGGTGCTGCACCGTGTTATTGCTTTGCACGTGTTCAAGGTATTTGCTTTTCTTTCTTCCCAGTTTTAGTTTTAACTTGTTCGTTTACGGACACGTGTATGCTGTAGCTGATGACGACCTGTTATGTTTTTAGCTGTTAACGCGTCCTGTGTTTTGTTTTAATTTTATGCTGATTTTTTACAAAGTTTTATTATTTTAATTAACCTTTTACATTGTCCATTAATAATTTCTATTTTTTTCTTTATTAAACGTGGTTTAAAAAAACTGCATTTTTACGAAAAATATATTATAAATATTAAAATTGTGGTGAAGACTGGGAATCATTTTTCTGTTCTGAGCATCCTGGTTTCAGAGTAATTATTCGCTTATGGAATTTGTTATTTAAAGTTTGTAACTCTAATGGTGATTTTTGTTTGAAATAAATTGTCAATTTCTCACACCAGAAACGTAGAAAAACTGATGTTTTATTAAAAGGGTGCTAAACTGTCATTTCTCTTTACGCTCTTTTCAAGTCTAATGGATGTACCTGTAATGATAACCTTGCCAGTGTTAAATTATAAATAATTTCTTCGTTCTTATTTTTTTTTTCTTTTGAACTGATCAGATTTTTGTAAAAAGTTAGTGATCGAGTACAAATCATTATCAGAATAAATCTGTCCGACCCATGTACGTATCTAGGGAAACTTTTATATTTCGAAACAGCACCGAAAACTGGCGATATGAAGCAATTATAATAATAAAACTTTGTAAAAAATCACCATAAAATTAAAATTAGAATTAAAATTAAACTATTAAAAAATATAATTAAAATTAAAATTAAACTATTTGGGTGCTGCACCGTGTTATTGCTTTGCACGTGTTCAAGGTATTTGCTTTTCTTTCTTCCCAGTTTAAGTTTTAACTTGTTCGTTTACGGACACGTGTATGCTGTAGCTGATGACGACCTGTTATGTTTTTAGCTGTTAACGCGTCCTGTGTTTTGTTTTAATTTTATGCTGATTTTTTACAAAGTTTTATTATTTTAATTAACCTTTTATATTGTCCATTAATAATTTTTATTTTTTTCTTTATTAAACGTGGTTTTAAAAAAATTGCATTTTTACGAAAAATATATTATAAATATTAAAATTGTGGTGAAGACTGGGAATCATTTTTCTGTTCTGAGCATCCTGGTTTCAGAGTAATTATTCGCTTATGGAATTTGTTATTTAAAGTTTGTAACTCTAATGGTGATTTTTGTTTGAAATAAATTGTCAATTTCTCACACCAGAAACGTAGAAAAACTGATGTTTTATTCAAAGGGTGCTAAACTGCCATTTCTCTTTACGCTCTTTTCAAGTCTAATGGATGTACCTGTAATGATAACCTTGCCAGTGTTAAATTATAAATAATTTCTTCGTTCTTATTTTTTTTCTTTTGAACTGATCAGATTTTTGTAAAAAAGTTAGTGATCGAGTACAAATCATTATCAGAATAAAGCTGTCCGACCCATGTACGTATCTAGGGAACCTTTCATATTATCTATTAATAATTTCTAATTTTTTCCTTATTAAACGTGGTTTTAAAAAAAATTGCATTTTTACGAAAAATATATTATAAATATTAAAATTGTGTTGAAGACTGGGAATCATTTTTCTGTTCTGAGCATCCTGGTTTCAGAGTAATTATTGGCTTATGGAATTTGTTTTTTAAAGTTTGTAACTCTAATGGTGATATTTGTTTGAAAGAAATTGCCAATTTCTCACACCAGAAACGTTGAATAACTGATGTTTTATTAAAAAGGTACTAAACTGTCATTTCTCTTTACGCTATTTTCAAGTCTAATGGATGTACCTGTAATGATAACCTTGCCAGTGTTAAATTATAAAGAATATCTTCATTTTTTTTTTTTTTTTTTCATTTTTTTTTGAACTGGTCAGATTTTCGTAAAAAAGTTAGTGATCGAGTACAAATCAATATCAGAATAAAGCTGTCCGACCCATGTACGTATCTAGGGAACCTTTTATATTGTCCATTAATATTTTTTATTTTTTTCTTTATTAAACGTGGTTTAAAAAAATTGCATTTTTACGAAAAATATATTATAAATATTAAAATTGTGGTGAAGACTGGGAATCATTTTTCTGTTCTGAGCATCCTGTTTTCAGAGTAATTATTAGCTTATGGAATTTGTTTTTTAAAGTTCGTAACTCTAATGTTGATTTTTGTGTGAAATAAATTGTCAATTTCTCACACCAGAAACGTAGAAAAACTGATGTTTTAGTAAAAGGATGCTAAACTGTCATTTCTCTTTACGCTATTTTCAAGTCTAATGGATGTACCTGTAATGATAACCTTGCCAGTGTTAAATTATAAATAATTTCTTCGTTCTTATTTTTTTTTTCTTTTGAACTGATCAGATTTTTGTAAAAAATTTAGTGATCGAGTACAAATCATTATCAGAATAAAGCTGCCGACCCATGTACGTATCTAGGGAACCTTTCATATTGTCTATTAATAATTTCTAATTTTTTCCTTATTAAACGTGGTTTTAAAAAAAATTGCATTTTTACGAAAAATATATTATAAATATTAAAATTGTGGTGAAGACTGGGAATCATTTTTCTGTTCTGAGCATCCTGGTTTCAGAGTAATTATTGGCTTATGGAATTTGTTTTTTAAAGTTTGTAACTCTAATGGTGATTTTTGTTTGAAAGAAATTGTCAATTTCTCACACCAGAAACGTTGAATAACTGATGTTTTATTAAAAGGGTACTAAACTGTCATTTCTCTTTACGCTATTTTCAAGTCTAATGGATGTACCTGTAATGATAACTTTGCCATTGTTAAATTATAAATATTTTTTTTTTTTTTTTTTTTTTTTTTTGAACTGATCAGATTTTTGTAAAAAAGTTAGTGATCGAGTACAAATCAATATCAGAATAAAGCTGTCCGACCCATGTACGTTTCTAGGGAACCTTTTATATTGTCCATTAATAATTTCTATTTTTTTCTTTACTAAACGTGGTTTAAAAAAAATTGCATTTTTACGAAAAATATATTATAAATATTAAAATTGTGGTGAAGACTGGGAATCATTTTTCTGTTCTGAGCATCCTGGTTTCAAAATAATTATTGGCTTATGGAATTTGTTTTTTAAAGTTTGTAACTCTAATGGTGATTTTTGTTTGAAAGAATTTGTCAATTTCTCACACCAGAAACGTAGAAAAACTGATGTTTTATTAAAAGGGTGCTAAACTGTCTTTTCGCTTTACGCTCTTTTCAAGTCTAATGGATGTACCTGTAATGATAACCTTGCCAGTGTTAAATTATAAATAATTTCTTCGTTCTTATTTTTTTTTTCTTTTGAACTGATCAGATTTTTGTAAAAAAGTTAGTGATCGAATACAAATCATTATCAGAATAAAGCTGTCCGACCCATGTACGTATCTAGGGAACATTTTATATTGCGAAACAGCACCGAAAACTGGCTATATGAAGCAATTAAAATAATAAAACTTTGTAAAAAATCACCATAAAATTAAAATTAGAATTAAAATTAAACTATTAAAAAATATAATTAAAATTAAAATTAAACTATTTGGGTGCTGCACCGTGTTATTGCTTTGCACGTGTTCAAGGTATTTGCTTTTCTTTCTTCCCAGTTTAAGTTTTAACTTGTTCGTTTACGGACACGTGTATGCTGTAGCTGATGACGACCTGTTATGTTTTTAGCTGTTAACGCGTCCTGTGTTTTGTTTTAATTTTATGCTGATTTTTTACAAAGTTTTATTATTTTAATTAACCTTTTATATTGTCCATTAATAATTTTTATTTTTTTCTTTATTAAACGTGGTTTTAAAAAAATTGCATTTTTACGAAAAATATATTATAAATATTAAAATTGTGGTGAAGACTGGGAATCATTTTTCTGTTCTGAGCATCCTAGTTTCAGAGTAATTATTCGCTTATGGAATTTGTTATTTAAAGTTTGTAACTCTAATGGTGATTTTTGTTTGAAATAAATTGTCAATTTCTCACACCAGAAACGTAGAAAAACTGATGTTTTATTAAAAGGGTGCTAAACTGCCATTTCTCTTTACGCTCTTTTCAAGTCTAATGGATGTACCTGTAATGATAACCTTGCCAGTGTTAAATTATAAATAATTTCTTCGTTCTTATTTTTTTTCTTTTGAACTGATCAGATTTTTGTAAAAAAGTTAGTGATCGAGTACAAATCATTATCAGAATAAAGCTGTCCGACCCATGTACGTATCTAGGGAACCTTTCATATTGTCTATTAATAATTTCTAATTTTTTCCTTATTAAACGTGGTTTTAAAAAAAATTGCATTTTTACGAAAAATATATTATAAATATTAAAATTGTGTTGAAGACTGGGAATCATTTTTCTGTTCTGAGCATCCTGGTTTCAGAGTAATTATTGGCTTATGGAATTTGTTTTTTAAAGTTTGTAACTCTAATGGTGATTTTTGTTTGAAAGAAATTGCCAATTTCTCACACCAGAAACGTTGAATAACTGATGTTTTATTAAAAAGGTACTAAACTGTCATTTCTCTTTACGCTATTTTCAAGTCTAATGGATGTAACTGTAATGATAACCTTGCCAGTGTTAAATTATAAAGAATATCTTCATTTTTTTTTTTTTTTTTTTTTTATTTGAACTGATCAGATTTTCGTAAAAAATTAGTGATCGAGTACAAATCAATATCAGAATAAAGCTGTCCGACCCATGTACGTATCTAGGGAACCTTTTATATTGTCCATTAATATTTTTTATTTTTTTCTTTATTAAACGTGGTTTAAAAAAATTGCATTTTAACGAAAAATATATTATAAATATTAAAATTGTGGTGAAGACTGGGAATCATTTTTCTGTTCTGAGCATCCTGTTTTCAGAGTAATTATTGGCTTATGGAATTTGTTTTTTAAAGTTTGTAACTCTAATGGTGATTTTTGTTTGAAAGAAATTGTCAATTTCTCACACCAGAAACGTTGAATAACTGATGTTTTATTAAAAGGGTACTAAACTGTCATTTCTCTTTACGCTATTTTCAAGTCTAATGGATGTACCTGTAATGATAACTTTGCCATTGTTAAATTATAAATAATTTTTTTTTTTTTTTTTTTGAACTGATCAGATTTTTGTAAAAAAGTTAGTGATCGAGTACAAATCAATATCAGAATAAAGCTGTCCGACCCATGTACGTTTCTAGGGAACCTTTTATATTGTCCATTAATAATTTCTATTTTTTTCTTTACTAAACGTGGTTTAAAAAAAATTGCATTTTTACGAAAAATATATTATAAATATTAAAATTGTGGTGAAGACTGGGAATCATTTTTCTGTTCTGAGCATCCTGGTTTCAAAATAATTATTGGCTTATGGAATTTGTTTTTTAAAGTTTGTAACTCTAATGGTGATTTTTGTTTGAAAGAATTTGTCAATTTCTCACACCAGAAACGTAGAAAAACTGATGTTTTATTAAAAGGGTGCTAAACTGTCTTTTCGCTTTACGCTCTTTTCAAGTCTAATGGATGTACCTGTAATGATAACCTTGCCAGTGTTAAATTATAAATAATTTCTTCTTTTTTTTTTTTTTTTTGAACTGATCAGATTTTTGTAAAAAAGTTAGTGATCGAGTACAAATCATTATCAGAATAAAGCTGTCCGACCCATGTACGTATCTAGGGAAACTTTCATATTGTCTATTAATAATTTCTAATTTTTTCCTTATTAAACGTGGTTTTAAAAAAAATTGCATTTTTACGAAAAATATATTATAAATATTAAAATTGTGGTGAAGACTGGGAATCATTTTTCTGTTCTGAGCATCCTGGTTTCAGAGTAATTATTGGCTTATGGAATTTGTTTTTTAAAGTTTGTAACTCTAATGGTGATTTTTGTTTGAAAGAAATTGTCAATTTCTCACACCAGAAACGTTGAATAACTGATGTTTTAATAAAAGGGTACTAAACTGTCATTTCTCTTTACGCTCTTTTCAAGTCTAATGGATGTACCTGTAATGATAACTTTGCCATTGTTAAATTATAAATATTTTTTTTTTTTTTTTTGAACTGATCAGATTTTTGTAAAAAAGTTAGTGATCGAGTACAAATCAATATCAGAATAAAGCTGTCCGACCCATGTACGTTTCTAGGGAACCTTTTATATTGTCCATTAATAATTTCTATTTTTTTCTTTACTAAACGTGGTTTAAAAAAAATTGCATTTTTACGAAAAATATATTATAAATATTAAAATTGTGGTGAAGACTGGGAATCATTTTTCTGTTCTGAGCATCCTGGTTTCAAAATAATTATTTGCTTATGGAATTTGTTTTTTAAAGTTTGTAACTCTAATGGTGATTTTTGTTTGAAAGAATTTGTCAATTTCTCACACCAGAAACGTAGAAAAACTGATGTTTTATTAAAAGGGTGCTAAACTGTCTTTTCGCTTTACGCTCTTTTCAAGTCTAATGGATGTACCTGTAATGATAACCTTGCCAGTGTTAAATTATAAATAATTTCTTCGTTCTTATTATTTTTTTCTTTTGAACTGATCAGATTTTTGTAAAAAAGTTAGTGATCGAATACAAATCATTATCAGAATAAAGCTGTCCGACCCATGTACGTATCTAGGGAACATTTTATATTGCGAAACAGCACCGAAAACTGGCTATATGAAGCAATTAAAATAATAAAACTTTGTAAAAAATCACCATAAAATTAAAATTAGAATTAAAATTAAACTATTAAAAAATAGAATTAAAATTAAAATTAAACTATTTGGGTGCTGCACCGTGTTATTGCTTTGCACGTGTTCAAGGTATTTGCTTTTCTTTCTTCCCAGTTTAAGTTTTAACTTGTTCGTTTACGGACACGTGTATGCTGTAGCTGATGACGACCTGTTATGTTTTTAGCTGTTAACGCGTCCTGTGTTTTGTTTTAATTTTATGCTGATTTTTTACAAAGTTTTATTATTTTAATTAACCTTTTATATTGTCCATTAATAATTTTTATTTTTTTCTTTATTAAACGTGGTTTTAAAAAAATTGCATTTTTACGAAAAATATATTATAAATATTAAAATTGTGGTGAAGACTGGGAATCATTTTTCTGTTCTGAGCATCCTGGTTTCAGAGTAATTATTCGCTTATGGAATTTGTTATTTAAAGTTTGTAACTCTAATGGTGATTTTTGTTTGAAATAAATTGTCAATTTCTCACACCAGAAACGTAGAAAAACTGATGTTTTATTAAAAGGGTGCTAAACTGCCATTTCTCTTTACGCTCTTTTCAAGTCTAATGGATGTACCTGTAATGATAACCTTGCCAGTGTTAAATTATAAATAATTTCTTCGTTCTTATTTTTTTTCTTTTGAACTGATCAGATTTTTGTAAAAAAGTTAGTGATCGAGTACAAATCATTATCAGAATAAAGCTGTCCGACCCATGTACGTATCTAGGGAACCTTTCATATTGTCTATTAATAATTTCTAATTTTTTCCTTATTAAACGTGGTTTTAAAAAAAATTGCATTTTTACGAAAAATATATTATAAATATTAAAATTGTGTTGAAGACTGGGAATCATTTTTCTGTTCTGAGCATCCTGGTTTCAGAGTAATTATTGGCTTATGGAATTTGTTTTTTAAAGTTTGTAACTCTAATGGTGATTTTTGTTTGAAAGAAATTGCCAATTTCTCACACCAGAAACGTTGAATAACTGATGTTTTATTAAAAAGGTACTAAACTGTCATTTCTCTTTACGCTATTTTCAAGTCTAATGGATGTAACTGTAATGATAACCTTGCCAGTGTTAAATTATAAAGAATATCTTCATTTTTTTTTTTTTTTTTTTTTTTTTTTTTGAACTGATCAGATTTTCGTAAAAAATTAGTGATCGAGTACAAATCAATATCCGAATAAAGCTGTCCGACCCATGTACGTATCTAGGGAACCTTTTATATTGTCCATTAATATTTTTTATTTTTTTCTTTATTAAACGTGGTTTAAAAAAATTGCATTTTTACGAAAAATATATTATAAATATTAAAATTGTGGTGAAGACTGGGAATCATTTTTCTGTTCTGAGCATCCTGTTTTCAGAGTAATTATTGGCTTATGGAATTTGTTTTTTAAAGTTTGTAACTCTAATGGTGATTTTTGTTTGAAAGAAATTGCCAATTTCTCACACCAGAAACGTTGAATAACTGATGTTTTATTAAAAAGGTACTAAACTGTCATTTCTCTTTACGCTATTTTCAAGTCTAATGGATGTAACTGTAATGATAACCTTGCCAGTGTTAAATTATAAATAATTTCTTCATTTTTTTTTTTTGAACTGATCAGATTTTTGTAAAAAAGTTAGTGATCGAGTACAAATGAATATCAGAATAAAGCTGTCCGACCCATGTACGTTTCTAGGGAACCTTTTATATTGTCCATTAATAATTTCTATTTTTTTCTTTATTAAACGCGGTTTAAAAAAAATAGCATTTTTACGAAAAATATATTATAAATATTAAAATTGTGGTGAAGACTGGGAATCATTTTTCTGTTCTGAGCATCCTGGTTTCAGAGCAATTATTCGCTTATGGAATTTGTTTTTTAAAGTTTGTAACTCTAATGGTGATTTTTGTTTGAAATAAATTGTCAATTTCTCACACCAGAAACGTAGAAAAACTGATGTCTTATTAAAAGGGTGCTAAACTGTCATTTCTCTTTACGCTATTTTCAAGTCTAATGGATGTACCTGTAATGATAACCTTGCCAGTGTTAAATTATAAATAATTTCTTCATTTTTTTTTTGAACTGATCAGATTTTTGTAAAAATGTTAGTGATCGAGTACAAATCATTATCAGAATAAAGCTGTCCGACGTACGTATCTAGGGAACCTTTCATATTGTCCATTAATAATTTCTATTTTTTTCCTTATTAAACGTGGTTTAAAAAAAATTGCATTTTTACGAAAAATATATTATAAATATTAAAATTGTGGTGAAGACTGAGAATCATTTTTCTGTTCTGAGCATCCTGCTTTCAGAGTAATTATTCGCTTATGGAATTTGTTTTTTTAAGTTTGTAACTCTAATGGTGATTTTTGTTTGAAAGACATTGTCAATTTCTCACACCAGAATCGTAGAAAAACTGATGTTTTATTAAAAGGGTCTAAACTGTCATTTCTCTTTACGCTATTTTCAAGTCTAATGGATGTACCTGTAATGATAACCTTGCCAGTGTTAAATTATAAATAATTTCTTCGTTCTTATTTTTGTTCTTTTGAACTGATCAGATTTTTGTAAAAATGTTAGTGATCGAGTACAAATCATTATCAGAATAAAGCTGTCCAACGTACGTATCTAGGGAACCTTTCATATTGTCCATTAATAATTTCTATTTTTTTTCCTTATTAAACGTGGTTTTTAAAAAAAATTGCATTTTTACGAAAAATTTATTATACATATTAAAATTGTGGTGAAGACTGGGAATCATTTTTCTGTTCTGAGCATCCTGGTTTCAGAGTAATTATTCCCTTATAGAATTTGTTTTTTAAAGTTTGTAACTCTAATGGTGATTTTTGTTTGAAATAAATTGTCAATTTCTCACACCAGAAACGTAGAAAAACTGATGTTTTATTAAAAGGGTCTAAACTGTCATTTCTCTTTACGCTATTTTCAAGTCTAATGGATGTACCTGTAATGATAACCTTGCCAGTGTTAAATTATAAATAATTTCTTCGTTCTTATTTTTGTTCTTTTGAACTGATCAGATTTTTGTAAAAAAATTAGTGATCGAGTACAAATCAATATCAGAATAAAGCTGTCCGACCCATGTACGTTTCTAGGGAATATTTTATATTGTCCATTAATAATTTCTATTTTTTCTTTATTAAACGCGGTTTAAAAAAAATAGCATTTTTACGAAAAATATATTATAAATATTAAAATTGTGGTGAAGACTGGGAATCATTTTTCTGTTCTGAGCATCCTGGTTTCAGAGCAATTATTCGCTTATGGAATTTGTTTTTTAAAGTTTGTAACTCTAATGGCGATTTTTGTTTGAAATAAATTGTCAATTTTTCACACCAGAAACGTAGAAAAACTGATGTCTTATTAAAAGGGTGCTAAACTGTCATTTCTCTTTACGCTATTTTCAAGTCTAATGGATGTACCTGTAATGATAACCTTGCCAGTGTTAAATTATAAATAATTTCTTCATTTTTTTTTTTTTTTTTTTTTTTTTTTGAACTGATCAGATTTTTGTAAAAAATTAGTGATCGAGTACAAATCAATATCAGAATAAAGCTGTCCGACCCATGTACGTTTATAGGGAACCTTTTATATTGTCCATTAACAATTTCTATTTTTTTCTTTACTAAACGTGGTTTAAAAAAAATTGCATTTTTACGAAAAATATATTATAAATATTAAAATTGTGGTGAAGACTGGGAATCATTTTTCTGTTCTGAGCATCCTGGTTTCAGAGTAATTATTCGATTATGGAATTTGTTTTTTAAAGTTTGTAACTCTAATGGTGATTTTTGTTTGAAAGAATTTGTCAATTTCTCACACCAGAAACGTAGAAAAACTGATGTTTTATTAAAAGGGTGCTAAACTGTCATTTCTCTTTACGCTCTTTTCAAGTCTAATGGATGTACCTGTAATGATAACCTTGCCAGTGTTAATTTATAAATAATTTCTTCGTTCTTATTTTTTTTCTTTTGAACTGATCAAATTTTTGTAAAAAAGTTAGTGATCGAGTACAAATCATTATCAGAATAAAGCTGTCCGACCCATGTACGTATCTAGGGAACCTTTTATATTTCGAAACAGCACCGAAAACTGGCGATATGAAGCAATTATAATAATAAAACTTTGTAAAAAATCACCATAAAATTAAAATTAGAATTAAAATTAAACTACTAAAAAATATAATTAAAATTAAAATTAAACTATTTGGGTGCTGCACCGTGTTATTGCTTTGCACGTGTTCAAGGTATTTGCTTTTCTTTCTTCCCAGTTTTAGTTTTAACTTGTTCGTTTACGGACACGTGTATGCTGTAGCTGATGACGACCTGTTATGTTTTTAGCTGTTAACGCGTCCTGTGTTTTGTTTTAATTTTATGCTGATTTTTTACAAAGTTTTATTATTTTAATTAACCTTTTATATTGTCCATTAATAATTTTTATTTTTTTCTTTATTAAACGTGGTTTTAAAAAAATTGCATTTTTACGAAAAATATATTATAAATATTAAAATTGTGGTGAAGACTGGGAATCATTTTTCTGTTCTGAGCATCCTGGTTTCAGAGTAATTATTCGCTTATGGAATTTGTTATTTAAAGTTTGTAACTCTAATGGTGATTTTTGTTTGAAATAAATTGTCAATTTCTCACACCAGAAACGTAGAAAAACTGATGTTTTATTAAAAGGGTGCTAAACTGCCATTTCTCTTTACGCTCTTTTCAAGTCTAATGGATGTACCTGTAATGATAACCTTGCCAGTGTTAAATTATAAATAATTTCTTCGTTCTTATTTTTTTTCTTTTGAACTGATCAGATTTTTGTAAAAAAGTTAGTGATCGAGTACAAATCATTATCAGAATAAAGCTGTCCGACCCATGTACGTATCTAGGGAACCTTTCATATTGTCTATTAATAATTTCTAATTTTTTCCTTATTAAACGTGGTTTTAAAAAAAATTGCATTTTTACGAAAAATATATTATAAATATTAAAATTGTGTTGAAGACTGGGAATCATTTTTCTGTTCTGAGCATCCTGGTTTCAGAGTAATTATTGGCTTATGGAATTTGTTTTTTAAAGTTTGTAACTCTAATGGTGATTTTTGTTTGAAAGAAATTGCCAATTTCCCACACCAGAAACGTTGAATAACTGATGTTTTATTAAAAAGGTACTAAACTGCCATTTCTCTTTACGCTATTTTCAAGTCTAATGGATGTACCTGTAATGATAACCTTGCCAGTGTTAAATTATAAAGAATTTCTTCTTTTTTTTTTTTTTTTTTTTTTTTTTTTGAACTGATCAGATTTTCGTAAAAAAGTTAGTGATCGAGTACAAATCATTATCAGAATAAAGCTGTCCGACCCATGTACGTTTCTAGGGAACCTTTTATATTGTCCATTAATAATTTCTATTTTTTTTCTTTATTAAACGCGGTTTAAAAAAAATAGCATTTTTACGAAAAATATATTATAAATATTAAAATTGTGGTGAAGACTGGGAATCATTTTTCTGTTCTGAGCATCCTGGTTTCAGAGCAATTATTCGCTTATGGAATTTGTTTTTTAAAGTTTGTAACTCTAATGGTGATTTTTGTTTGAAATAAATTGTCAATTTCTCACACCAGAAACGTAGAAAAACTGATGTCTTATTAAAAGGGTGCTAAACTGTCATTTCTCTTTACGCTATTTTCAAATCTAATGGATGTACCTGTAATGATAACCTTGCCAGTGTTAAATTATAAATAATTTCTTCGTTCTTATTTTTATTTCTTTTGAACTGATCAGATTTTTGTAAAAAGTTAGTGATCGAGTACTAATCATTATCAGAATAAAGCTGTCCGACCCATGTACGTATGTAGGGAACCTTTTATATTGCGAAACAGCACCGAAAACTGGCGATATGAAGCAATTAAAATAATAAAACTTTGTAAAAAATCACCATAAAATTAAAATTAGAATTAAAATTAAACTATTGAAAAATATAATTAAAATTAAAATTAAACTATTTGGGTGCTGCACCGTGTTATTGCTTTGCACGTGTTCAAGGTATTTGCTTTTCTTTCTTCCCAGTTTTAGTTTTAACTTGTTCGTTTACGGACACGTGTATGCTGTAGCTGATGACGACCTGTTATGTTTTTAGCTGTTAACGCGTCCTGTGTTTTGTTTTAATTTTATGCTGATTTTTTACAAAGTTTTATTATTTTAATTAACCTTTTACATTGTCCATTAATAATTTCTATTTTTTTCTTTATTAAACGTGGTTTAAAAAAATTGCATTTTTACGAAAAATATATTATAAATATTAAAATTGTGGTGAAGACTGGGAATCATTTTTCTGTTCTGAGCATCCTGGTTTCAGAGTAATTATTCGCTTATGGAATTTGTTATTTAAAGTTTGTAACTCTAATGGTGATTTTTGTTTGAAATAAATTGTCAATTTCTCACACCAGAAACGTAGAAAAACTGATGTTTTATTAAAAGGGTGCTAAACTGTCATTTCTCTTTACGCTCTTTTCAAGTCTAATGGATGTACCTGTAATGATAACCTTGCCAGTGTTAAATTATAAATAATTTCTTCGTTCTTATTTTTTTTTTCTTTTGAACTGATCAGATTTTTGTAAAAAGTTAGTGATCGAGTACAAATCATTATCAGAATAAATCTATCCGACCCATGTACGTATCTAGGGAACCTTTTATATTTCGAAACAGCACCGAAAACTGGCGATATGAAGCAATTATAATAATAAAACTTTGTAAAAAATCACCATAAAATTAAAATTAGAATTAAAATTAAACTATTAAAAAATATAATTAAAATTAAAATTAAACTATTTGGGTGCTGCACCGTGTTATTGCTTTGCACGTGTTCAAGGTATTTGCTTTTCTTTCTTCCCAGTTTAAGTTTTAACTTGTTCGTTTACGGACACGTGTATGCTGTAGCTGATGACGACCTGTTATGTTTTTAGCTGTTAACGCGTCCTGTGTTTTGTTTTAATTTTATGCTGATTTTTTACAAAGTTTTATTATTTTAATTAACCTTTTATATTGTCCATTAATAATTTTTATTTTTTTCTTTATTAAACGTGGTTTTAAAAAAATTGCATTTTTACGAAAAATATATTATAAATATTAAAATTGTGGTGAAGACTGGGAATCATTTTTCTGTTCTGAGCATCCTGGTTTCAGAGTAATTATTCGCTTATGGAATTTGTTATTTAAAGTTTGTAACTCTAATGGTGATTTTTGTTTGAAATAAATTGTCAATTTCTCACACCAGAAACGTAGAAAAACTGATGTTTTATTAAAAGGGTGCTAAACTGCCATTTCTCTTTACGCTCTTTTCAAGTCTAATGGATGTACCTGTAATGATAACCTTGCCAGTGTTAAATTATAAATAATTTCTTCGTTCTTATTTTTTTTCTTTTGAACTGATCAGATTTTTGTAAAAAAGTTAGTGATCGAGTACAAATCATTATCAGAATAAAGCTGTCCGACCCATGTACGTATCTAGGGAACCTTTCATATTATCTATTAATAATTTCTAATTTTTTCCTTATTAAACGTGGTTTTAAAAAAAATTGCATTTTTACGAAAAATATATTATAAATATTAAAATTGTGTTGAAGACTGGGAATCATTTTTCTGTTCTGAGCATCCTGGTTTCAGAGTAATTATTGGCTTATGGAATTTGTTTTTTAAAGTTTGTAACTCTAATGGTGATATTTGTTTGAAAGAAATTGCCAATTTCTCACACCAGAAACGTTGAATAACTGATGTTTTATTAAAAAGGTACTAAACTGTCATTTCTCTTTACGCTATTTTCAAGTCTAATGGATGTACCTGTAATGATAACCTTGCCAGTGTTAAATTATAAAGAATATCTTCTTTTTTTTTTTTTTTTTTTTTTTTTTTTTTTGAACTGGTCAGATTTTCGTAAAAAAGTTAGTGATCGAGTACAAATCAATATCAGAATAAAGCTGTCCGACCCATGTACGTATCTAGGGAACCTTTTATATTGTCCATTAATATTTTTTATTTTTTTCTTTATTAAACGTGGTTTAAAAAAATTGCATTTTTACGAAAAATATATTATAAATATTAAAATTGTGGTGAAGACTGGGAATCATTTTTCTGTTCTGAGCATCCTGTTTTCAGAGTAATCATTAGCTTATGGAATTTGTTTTTTAAAGTTTGTAACTCTAATGTTGATTTTTGTGTGAAATAAATTGTCAATTTCTCACACCAGAAACGTAGAAAAACTGATGTTTTAGTAAAAGGATGCTAAACTGTCATTTCTCTTTACGCTATTTTCAAGTCTAATGGATGTACCTGTAATGATAACCTTGCCAGTGTTAAATTATAAATAATTTCTTCGTTCTTATTTTTTTTTCTTTTGAACTGATCAGATTTTTGTAAAAAATTTAGTGATCGAGTACAAATCATTATCAGAATAAAGCTGTCCGACCCATGTACGTATCTAGGGAACCTTTCATATTGTCTATTAATAATTTCTAATTTTTTCCTTATTAAACGTGGTTTTAAAAAAAATTGCATTTTTACGAAAAATATATTATAAATATTAAAATTGTGGTGAAGACTGGGAATCATTTTTCTGTTCTGAGCATCCTGGTTTCAGAGTAATTATTGGCTTATGGAATTTGTTTTTTAAAGTTTGTAACTCTAATGGTGATTTTTGTTTGAAAGAAATTGTCAATTTCTCACACCAGAAACGTTGAATAACTGATGTTTTATTAAAAGGGTACTAAACTGTCATTTCTCTTTACGCTATTTTCAAGTCTAATGGATGTACCTGTAATGATAACTTTGCCATTGTTAAATTATAAATTTTTTTTTTTTTTTTTTTTTTTTTTTTGAACTGATCAGATTTTTGTAAAAAAGTTAGTGATCGAGTACAAATCAATATCAGAATAAAGCTGTCCGACCCATGTACGTTTCTAGGGAACCTTTTATATTGTCCATTAATAATTTCTATTTTTTTCTTTACTAAACGTGGTTTAAAAAAAATTGCATTTTTACGAAAAATATATTATAAATATTAAAATTGTGGTGAAGACTGGGAATCATTTTTCTGTTCTGAGCATCCTGGTTTCAGAGTAATTATTCGCTTATGGAATTTGTTATTTAAAGTTTGTAACTCTAATGGTGATTTTTGTTTGAAATAAATTGTCAATTTCTCACACCAGAAACGTAGAAAAACTGATGTTTTATTAAAAGGGTGCTAAACTGTCATTTCTCTTTACGCTCTTTTCAAGTCTAATGGATGTACCTGTAATGATAACCTTGCCAGTGTTAATTTATAAATAATTTCTTCGTTCTTATTTTTTTTCTTTTGAACTGATCAAATTTTTGTAAAAAAGTTAGTGATCGAGTACAAATCATTATCAGAATAAAGCTGTCCGACCCATGTACGTATCTAGGGAACCTTTTATATTTCGAAACAGCACCGAAAACTGGCGATATGAAGCAATTATAATAATAAAACTTTGTAAAAAATCACCATAAAATTAAAATTAGAATTAAAATTAAACTACTAAAAAATATAATTAAAATTAAAATTAAACTATTTGGGTGCTGCACCGTGTTATTGCTTTGCACGTGTTCAAGGTATTTGCTTTTCTTTCTTCCCAGTTTTAGTTTTAACTTGTTCGTTTACGGACACGTGTATGCTGTAGCTGATGACGACCTGTTATGTTTTTAGCTGTTAACGCGTCCTGTGTTTTGTTTTAATTTTATGCTGATTTTTTACAAAGTTTTATTATTTTAATTAACCTTTTATATTGTCCATTAATAATTTTTATTTTTTTCTTTATTAAACGTGGTTTTAAAAAAATTGCATTTTTACGAAAAATATATTATAAATATTAAAATTGTGGTGAAGACTGGGAATCATTTTTCTGTTCTGAGCATCCTGGTTTCAGAGTAATTATTCGCTTATGGAATTTGTTATTTAAAGTTTGTAACTCTAATGGTGATTTTTGTTTGAAATAAATTGTCAATTTCTCACACCAGAAACGTAGAAAAACTGATGTTTTATTAAAAGGGTGCTAAACTGCCATTTCTCTTTACGCTCTTTTCAAGTCTAATGGATGTACCTGTAATGATAACCTTGCCAGTGTTAAATTATAAATAATTTCTTCGTTCTTATTTTTTTTCTTTTGAACTGATCAGATTTTTGTAAAAAAGTTAGTGATCGAGTACAAATCATTATCAGAATAAAGCTGTCCGACCCATGTACGTATCTAGGGAACCTTTCATATTGTCTATTAATAATTTCTAATTTTTTCCTTATTAAACGTGGTTTTAAAAAAAATTGCATTTTTACGAAAAATATATTATAAATATTAAAATTGTGTTGAAGACTGGGAATCATTTTTCTGTTCTGAGCATCCTGGTTTCAGAGTAATTATTGGCTTATGGAATTTGTTTTTTAAAGTTTGTAACTCTAATGGTGATTTTTGTTTGAAAGAAATTGCCAATTTCCCACACCAGAAACGTTGAATAACTGATGTTTTATTAAAAAGGTACTAAACTGCCATTTCTCTTTACGCTATTTTCAAGTCTAATGGATGTACCTGTAATGATAACCTTGCCAGTGTTAAATTATAAAGAATTTCTTCTTTTTTTTTTTTTTTTTTTTTTTTTTTTGAACTGATCAGATTTTCGTAAAAAAGTTAGTGATCGAGTACAAATCATTATCAGAATAAAGCTGTCCGACCCATGTACGTTTCTAGGGAACCTTTTATATTGTCCATTAATAATTTCTATTTTTTTCTTTACTAAACGTGGTTTAAAAAAAATTGCATTTTTACGAAAAATATATTATAAATATTAAAATTGTGGTGAAGACTGGGAATCATTTTTCTGTTCTGAGCATCCTGGTTTCAGAGTAATTATTCGCTTATGGAATTTGTTATTTAAAGTTTGTAACTCTAATGGTGATTTTTGTTTGAAATAAATTGTCAATTTCTCACACCAGAAACGTAGAAAAACTGATGTTTTATTAAAAGGGTGCTAAACTGTCATTTCTCTTTACGCTCTTTTCAAGTCTAATGGATGTACCTGTAATGATAACCTTGCCAGTGTTAATTTATAAATAATTTCTTCGTTCTTATTTTTTTTCTTTTGAACTGATCAAATTTTTGTAAAAAAGTTAGTGATCGAGTACAAATCATTATCAGAATAAAGCTGTCCGACCCATGTACGTATCTAGGGAACCTTTTATATTTCGAAACAGCACCGAAAACTGGCGATATGAAGCAATTATAATAATAAAACTTTGTAAAAAATCACCATAAAATTAAAATTAGAATTAAAATTAAACTACTAAAAAATATAATTAAAATTAAAATTAAACTATTTGGGTGCTGCACCGTGTTATTGCTTTGCACGTGTTCAAGGTATTTGCTTTTCTTTCTTCCCAGTTTTAGTTTTAACTTGTTCGTTTACGGACACGTGTATGCTGTAGCTGATGACGACCTGTTATGTTTTTAGCTGTTAACGCGTCCTGTGTTTTGTTTTAATTTTATGCTGATTTTTTACAAAGTTTTATTATTTTAATTAACCTTTTATATTGTCCATTAATAATTTTTATTTTTTTCTTTATTAAACGTGGTTTTAAAAAAATTGCATTTTTACGAAAAATATATTATAAATATTAAAATTGTGGTGAAGACTGGGAATCATTTTTCTGTTCTGAGCATCCTGGTTTCAGAGTAATTATTCGCTTATGGAATTTGTTATTTAAAGTTTGTAACTCTAATGGTGATTTTTGTTTGAAATAAATTGTCAATTTCTCACACCAGAAACGTAGAAAAACTGATGTTTTATTAAAAGGGTGCTAAACTGCCATTTCTCTTTACGCTCTTTTCAAGTCTAATGGATGTACCTGTAATGATAACCTTGCCAGTGTTAAATTATAAATAATTTCTTCGTTCTTATTTTTTTTCTTTTGAACTGATCAGATTTTTGTAAAAAAGTTAGTGATCGAGTACAAATCATTATCAGAATAAAGCTGTCCGACCCATGTACGTATCTAGGGAACCTTTCATATTGTCTATTAATAATTTCTAATTTTTTCCTTATTAAACGTGGTTTTAAAAAAAATTGCATTTTTACGAAAAATATATTATAAATATTAAAATTGTGTTGAAGACTGGGAATCATTTTTCTGTTCTGAGCATCCTGGTTTCAGAGTAATTATTGGCTTATGGAATTTGTTTTTTAAAGTTTGTAACTCTAATGGTGATTTTTGTTTGAAAGAAATTGCCAATTTCCCACACCAGAAACGTTGAATAACTGATGTTTTATTAAAAAGGTACTAAACTGCCATTTCTCTTTACGCTATTTTCAAGTCTAATGGATGTACCTGTAATGATAACCTTGCCAGTGTTAAATTATAAAGAATTTCTTCTTTTTTTTTTTTTTTTTTTTTTTTTTTTTGAACTGATCAGATTTTCGTAAAAAAGTTAGTGATCGAGTACAAATCATTATCAGAATAAAGCTGTCCGACCCATGTACGTTTCTAGGGAACCTTTTATATTGTCCATTAATAATTTCTATTTTTTTTCTTTATTAAACGCGGTTTAAAAAAAATAGCATTTTTACGAAAAATATATTATAAATATTAAAATTGTGGTGAAGACTGGGAATCATTTTTCTGTTCTGAGCATCCTGGTTTCAGAGCAATTATTCGCTTATGGAATTTGTTTTTTAAAGTTTGTAACTCTAATGGTGATTTTTGTTTGAAATAAATTGTCAATTTCTCACACCAGAAACGTAGAAAAACTGATGTCTTATTAAAAGGGTGCTAAACTGTCATTTCTCTTTACGCTATTTTCAAATCTAATGGATGTACCTGTAATGATAACCTTGCCAGTGTTAAATTATAAATAATTTCTTCGTTCTTATTTTTATTTCTTTTGAACTGATCAGATTTTTGTAAAAAGTTAGTGATCGAGTACTAATCATTATCAGAATAAAGCTGTCCGACCCATGTACGTATGTAGGGAACCTTTTATATTGCGAAACAGCACCGAAAACTGGCGATATGAAGCAATTAAAATAATAAAACTTTGTAAAAAATCACCATAAAATTAAAATTAGAATTAAAATTAAACTATTGAAAAATATAATTAAAATTAAAATTAAACTATTTGGGTGCTGCACCGTGTTATTGCTTTGCACGTGTTCAAGGTATTTGCTTTTCTTTCTTCCCAGTTTTAGTTTTAACTTTTTCGTTTACGGACACGTGTATGCTGTAGCTGATGACGACCTGTTATGTTTTTAGCTGTTAACGCGTCCTGTGTTTTGTTTTAATTTTATGCTGATTTTTTACAAAGTTTTATTATTTTAATTAACCTTTTACATTGTCCATTAATAATTTCTATTTTTTTCTTTATTAAACGTGGTTTAAAAAAATTGCATTTTTACGAAAAATATATTATAAATATTAAAATTGTGGTGAAGACTGGGAATCATTTTTCTGTTCTGAGCATCCTGGTTTCAGAGTAATTATTCGCTTATGGAATTTGTTATTTAAAGTTTGTAACTCTAATGGTGATTTTTGTTTGAAATAAATTGTCAATTTCTCACACCAGAAACGTAGAAAAACTGATGTTTTATTAAAAGGGTGCTAAACTGTCATTTCTCTTTACGCTCTTTTCAAGTCTAATGGATGTACCTGTAATGATAACCTTGCCAGTGTTAAATTATAAATAATTTCTTCGTTCTTATTTTTTTTTTCTTTTGAACTGATCAGATTTTTGTAAAAAGTTAGTGATCGAGTACAAATCATTATCAGAATAAATCTGTCCGACCCATGTACGTATCTAGGGAACCTTTTATATTTCGAAACAGCACCGAAAACTGGCGATATGAAGCAATTATAATAATAAAACTTTGTAAAAAATCACCATAAAATTAAAATTAGAATTAAAATTAAACTATTAAAAAATATAATTAAAATTAAAATTAAACTATTTGGGTGCTGCACCGTGTTATTGCTTTGCACGTGTTCAAGGTATTTGCTTTTCTTTCTTCCCAGTTTAAGTTTTAACTTGTTCGTTTACGGACACGTGTATGCTGTAGCTGATGACGACCTGTTATGTTTTTAGCTGTTAACGCGTCCTGTGTTTTGTTTTAATTTTATGCTGATTTTTTACAAAGTTTTATTATTTTAATTAACCTTTTATATTGTCCATTAATAATTTTTATTTTTTTCTTTATTAAACGTGGTTTTAAAAAAATTGCATTTTTACGAAAAATATATTATAAATATTAAAATTGTGGTGAAGACTGGGAATCATTTTTCTGTTCTGAGCATCCTGGTTTCAGAGTAATTATTCGCTTATGGAATTTGTTATTTAAAGTTTGTAACTCTAATGGTGATTTTTGTTTGAAATAAATTGTCAATTTCTCACACCAGAAACGTAGAAAAACTGATGTTTTATTAAAAGGGTGCTAAACTGCCATTTCTCTTTACGCTCTTTTCAAGTCTAATGGATGTACCTGTAATGATAACCTTGCCAGTGTTAAATTATAAATAATTTCTTCGTTCTTATTTTTTTTCTTTTGAACTGATCAGATTTTTGTAAAAAAGTTAGTGATCGAGTACAAATCATTATCAGAATAAAGCTGTCCGACCCATGTACGTATCTAGGGAACCTTTCATATTATCTATTAATAATTTCTAATTTTTTCCTTATTAAACGTGGTTTTAAAAAAAATTGCATTTTTACGAAAAATATATTATAAATATTAAAATTGTGTTGAAGACTGGGAATCATTTTTCTGTTCTGAGCATCCTGGTTTCAGAGTAATTATTGGCTTATGGAATTTGTTTTTTAAAGTTTGTAACTCTAATGGTGATATTTGTTTGAAAGAAATTGCCAATTTCTCACACCAGAAACGTTGAATAACTGATGTTTTATTAAAAAGGTACTAAACTGTCATTTCTCTTTACGCTATTTTCAAGTCTAATGGATGTACCTGTAATGATAACCTTGCCAGTGTTAAATTATAAAGAATATCTTCTTTTTTTTTTTTTTTTTTTTTTTTTTTTTTGAACTGGTCAGATTTTCGTAAAAAAGTTAGTGATCGAGTACAAATCAATATCAGAATAAAGCTGTCCGACCCATGTACGTATCTAGGGAACCTTTTATATTGTCCATTAATATTTTTTATTTTTTTCTTTATTAAACGTGGTTTAAAAAAATTGCATTTTTACGAAAAATATATTATAAATATTAAAATTGTGGTGAAGACTGGGAATCATTTTTCTGTTCTGAGCATCCTGTTTTCAGAGTAATCATTAGCTTATGGAATTTGTTTTTTAAAGTTTGTAACTCTAATGTTGATTTTTGTGTGAAATAAATTGTCAATTTCTCACACCAGAAACGTAGAAAAACTGATGTTTTAGTAAAAGGATGCTAAACTGTCATTTCTCTTTACGCTATTTTCAAGTCTAATGGATGTACCTGTAATGATAACCTTGCCAGTGTTAAATTATAAATAATTTCTTCGTTCTTATTTTTTTTTCTTTTGAACTGATCAGATTTTTGTAAAAAATTTAGTGATCGAGTACAAATCATTATCAGAATAAAGCTGTCCGACCCATGTACGTATCTAGGGAACCTTTCATATTGTCTATTAATAATTTCTAATTTTTTCCTTATTAAACGTGGTTTTAAAAAAAATTGCATTTTTACGAAAAATATATTATAAATATTAAAATTGTGGTGAAGACTGGGAATCATTTTTCTGTTCTGAGCATCCTGGTTTCAGAGTAATTATTGGCTTATGGAATTTGTTTTTTAAAGTTTGTAACTCTAATGGTGATTTTTGTTTGAAAGAAATTGTCAATTTCTCACACCAGAAACGTTGAATAACTGATGTTTTATTAAAAGGGTACTAAACTGTCATTTCTCTTTACGCTATTTTCAAGTCTAATGGATGTACCTGTAATGATAACTTTGCCATTGTTAAATTATAAATTTTTTTTTTTTTTTTTTTTTTTTTTGAACTGATCAGATTTTTGTAAAAAAGTTAGTGATCGAGTACAAATCAATATCAGAATAAAGCTGTCCGACCCATGTACGTTTCTAGGGAACCTTTTATATTGTCCATTAATAATTTCTATTTTTTTCTTTACTAAACGTGGTTTAAAAAAAATTGCATTTTTACGAAAAATATATTATAAATATTAAAATTGTGGTGAAGACTGGGAATCATTTTTCTGTTCTGAGCATCCTGGTTTCAGAGTAATTATTCGCTTATGGAATTTGTTATTTAAAGTTTGTAACTCTAATGGTGATTTTTGTTTGAAATAAATTGTCAATTTCTCACACCAGAAACGTAGAAAAACTGATGTTTTATTAAAAGGGTGCTAAACTGTCATTTCTCTTTACGCTCTTTTCAAGTCTAATGGATGTACCTGTAATGATAACCTTGCCAGTGTTAAATTATAAATAATTTCTTCGTTCTTATTTTTTTTTTCTTTTGAACTGATCAGATTTTTGTAAAAAGTTAGTGATCGAGTACAAATCATTATCAGAATAAATCTGTCCGACCCATGTACGTATCTAGGGAACCTTTTATATTTCGAAACAGCACCGAAAACTGGCGATATGAAGCAATTATAATAATAAAACTTTGTAAAAAATCACCATAAAATTAAAATTAGAATTAAAATTAAACTATTAAAAAATATAATTAAAATTAAAATTAAACTATTTGGGTGCTGCACCGTGTTATTGCTTTGCACGTGTTCAAGGTATTTGCTTTTCTTTCTTCCCAGTTTAAGTTTTAACTTGTTCGTTTACGGACACGTGTATGCTGTAGCTGATGACGACCTGTTATGTTTTTAGCTGTTAACGCGTCCTGTGTTTTGTTTTAATTTTATGCTGATTTTTTACAAAGTTTTATTATTTTAATTAACCTTTTATATTGTCCATTAATAATTTTTATTTTTTTCTTTATTAAACGTGGTTTTAAAAAAATTGCATTTTTACGAAAAATATATTATAAATATTAAAATTGTGGTGAAGACTGGGAATCATTTTTCTGTTCTGAGCATCCTGGTTTCAGAGTAATTATTCGCTTATGGAATTTGTTATTTAAAGTTTGTAACTCTAATGGTGATTTTTGTTTGAAATAAATTGTCAATTTCTCACACCAGAAACGTAGAAAAACTGATGTTTTATTAAAAGGGTGCTAAACTGCCATTTCTCTTTACGCTCTTTTCAAGTCTAATGGATGTACCTGTAATGATAACCTTGCCAGTGTTAAATTATAAATAATTTCTTCGTTCTTATTTTTTTTCTTTTGAACTGATCAGATTTTTGTAAAAAAGTTAGTGATCGAGTACAAATCATTATCAGAATAAAGCTGTCCGACCCATGTACGTATCTAGGGAACCTTTCATATTATCTATTAATAATTTCTAATTTTTTCCTTATTAAACGTGGTTTTAAAAAAAATTGCATTTTTACGAAAAATATATTATAAATATTAAAATTGTGTTGAAGACTGGGAATCATTTTTCTGTTCTGAGCATCCTGGTTTCAGAGTAATTATTGGCTTATGGAATTTGTTTTTTAAAGTTTGTAACTCTAATGGTGATATTTGTTTGAAAGAAATTGCCAATTTCTCACACCAGAAACGTTGAATAACTGATGTTTTATTAAAAAGGTACTAAACTGTCATTTCTCTTTACGCTATTTTCAAGTCTAATGGATGTACCTGTAATGATAACCTTGCCAGTGTTAAATTATAAAGAATATCTTCATTTTTTTTTTTTTTTCATTTTTTTTTGAACTGGTCAGATTTTCGTAAAAAAGTTAGTGATCGAGTACAAATCAATATCAGAATAAAGCTGTCCGACCCATGTACGTATCTAGGGAACCTTTTATATTGTCCATTAATATTTTTTATTTTTTTCTTTATTAAACGTGGTTTAAAAAAATTGCATTTTTACGAAAAATATATTATAAATATTAAAATTGTGGTGAAGACTGGGAATCATTTTTCTGTTCTGAGCATCCTGTTTTCAGAGTAATTATTAGCTTATGGAATTTGTTTTTTAAAGTTCGTAACTCTAATGTTGATTTTTGTGTGAAATAAATTGTCAATTTCTCACACCAGAAACGTAGAAAAACTGATGTTTTAGTAAAAGGATGCTAAACTGTCATTTCTCTTTACGCTATTTTCAAGTCTAATGGATGTACCTGTAATGATAACCTTGCCAGTGTTAAATTATAAATAATTTCTTCGTTCTTATTTTTTTTTTCTTTTGAACTGATCAGATTTTTGTAAAAAATTTAGTGATCGAGTACAAATCATTATCAGAATAAAGCTGCCGACCCATGTACGTATCTAGGGAACCTTTCATATTGTCTATTAATAATTTCTAATTTTTTCCTTATTAAACGTGGTTTTAAAAAAAATTGCATTTTTACGAAAAATATATTATAAATATTAAAATTGTGGTGAAGACTGGGAATCATTTTTCTGTTCTGAGCATCCTGGTTTCAGAGTAATTATTGGCTTATGGAATTTGTTTTTTAAAGTTTGTAACTCTAATGGTGATTTTTGTTTGAAAGAAATTGTCAATTTCTCACACCAGAAACGTTGAATAACTGATGTTTTATTAAAAGGGTACTAAACTGTCATTTCTCTTTACGCTATTTTCAAGTCTAATGGATGTACCTGTAATGATAACTTTGCCATTGTTAAATTATAAATTTTTTTTTTTTTTTTTTTTTTTTTTTTGAACTGATCAGATTTTTGTAAAAAAGTTAGTGATCGAGTACAAATCAATATCAGAATAAAGCTGTCCGACCCATGTACGTTTCTAGGGAACCTTTTATATTGTCCATTAATAATTTCTATTTTTTTCTTTACTAAACGTGGTTTAAAAAAAATTGCATTTTTACGAAAAATATATTATAAATATTAAAATTGTGGTGAAGACTGGGAATCATTTTTCTGTTCTGAGCATCCTGGTTTCAAAATAATTATTGGCTTATGGAATTTGTTTTTTAAAGTTTGTAACTCTAATGGTGATTTTTGTTTGAAAGAATTTGTCAATTTCTCACACCAGAAACGTAGAAAAACTGATGTTTTATTAAAAGGGTGCTAAACTGTCTTTTCGCTTTACGCTCTTTTCAAGTCTAATGGATGTACCTGTAATGATAACCTTGCCAGTGTTAAATTATAAATAATTTCTTCGTTCTTATTTTTTTTTTCTTTTGAACTGATCAGATTTTTGTAAAAAAGTTAGTGATCGAATACAAATCATTATCAGAATAAAGCTGTCCGACCCATGTACGTATCTAGGGAACATTTTATATTGCGAAACAGCACCGAAAACTGGCTATATGAAGCAATTAAAATAATAAAACTTTGTAAAAAATCACCATAAAATTAAAATTAGAATTAAAATTAAACTATTAAAAAATATAATTAAAATTAAAATTAAACTATTTGGGTGCTGCACCGTGTTATTGCTTTGCACGTGTTCAAGGTATTTGCTTTTCTTTCTTCCCAGTTTAAGTTTTAACTTGTTCGTTTACGGACACGTGTATGCTGTAGCTGATGACGACCTGTTATGTTTTTAGCTGTTAACGCGTCCTGTGTTTTGTTTTAATTTTATGCTGATTTTTTACAAAGTTTTATTATTTTAATTAACCTTTTATATTGTCCATTAATAATTTTTATTTTTTTCTTTATTAAACGTGGTTTTAAAAAAATTGCATTTTTACGAAAAATATATTATAAATATTAAAATTGTGGTGAAGACTGGGAATCATTTTTCTGTTCTGAGCATCCTGGTTTCAGAGTAATTATTCGCTTATGGAATTTGTTATTTAAAGTTTGTAACTCTAATGGTGATTTTTGTTTGAAATAAATTGTCAATTTCTCACACCAGAAACGTAGAAAAACTGATGTTTTATTAAAAGGGTGCTAAACTGCCATTTCTCTTTACGCTCTTTTCAAGTCTAATGGATGTACCTGTAATGATAACCTTGCCAGTGTTAAATTATAAATAATTTCTTCGTTCTTATTTTTTTTCTTTTGAACTGATCAGATTTTTGTAAAAAAGTTAGTGATCGAGTACAAATCATTATCAGAATAAAGCTGTCCGACCCATGTACGTATCTAGGGAACCTTTCATATTGTCTATTAATAATTTCTAATTTTTTCCTTATTAAACGTGGTTTTAAAAAGAATTGCATTTTTACGAAAAATATATTATAAATATTAAAATTGTGTTGAAGACTGGGAATCATTTTTCTGTTCTGAGCATCCTGGTTTCAGAGTAATTATTGGCTTATGGAATTTGTTTTTTAAAGTTTGTAACTCTAATGGTGATTTTTGTTTGAAAGAAATTGCCAATTTCTCACACCAGAATCGTTGAATAACTGATGTTTTATTAAAAAGGTACTAAACTGTCATTTCTCTTTACGCTATTTTCAAGTCTAATGGATGTAACTGTAATGATAACCTTGCCAGTGTTAAATTATAAAGAATATCTTCATTTTTTTTTTTTTTTTTTTTTTTTTTTTTTTTTTTTTTATTTGAACTGATCAGATTTTCGTAAAAAATTAGTGATCGAGTACAAATCAATATCAGAATAAAGCTGTCCGACCCATGTACGTATCTAGGGAACCTTTTATATTGTCCATTAATATTTTTTATTTTTTTCTTTATTAAACGTGGTTTAAAAAAATTGCATTTTTACGAAAAATATATTATAAATATTAAAATTGTGGTGAAGACTGGGAATCATTTTTCTGTTCTGAGCATCCTGTTTTCAGAGTAATTATTGGCTTATGGAATTTGTTTTTTAAAGTTTGTAACTCTAATGGTGATTTTTGTTTGAAAGAAATTGTCAATTTCTCACACCAGAAACGTTGAATAACTGATGTTTTATTAAAAGGGTACTAAACTGTCATTTCTCTTTACGCTATTTTCAAGTCTAATGGATGTACCTGTAATGATAACTTTGCCATTGTTAAATTATAAATAATTTTTTTTTTTTTTTTTTTGAACTGATCAGATTTTTGTAAAAAAGTTAGTGATCGAGTACAAATCAATATCAGAATAAAGCTGTCCGACCCATGTACGTTTCTAGGGAACCTTTTATATTGTCCATTAATAATTTCTATTTTTTTCTTTACTAAACGTGGTTTAAAAAAAATTGCATTTTTACGAAAAATATATTATAAATATTAAAATTGTGGTGAAGACTGGGAATCATTTTTCTGTTCTGAGCATCCTGGTTTCAAAATAATTATTGGCTTATGGAATTTGTTTTTTAAAGTTTGTAACTCTAATGGTGATTTTTGTTTGAAAGAATTTGTCAATTTCTCACACCAGAAACGTTGAATAACTCATGTTTTAATAAAAGGGTACTAAACTGTCATTTCTCTTTACGCTCTTTTCAAGTCTAATGGATGTACCTGTAATGATAACTTTGCCATTGTTAAATTATAAATATTTTTTTTTTTTTTTTTTTTGAACTGATCAGATTTTTGTAAAAAAGTTAGTGATCGAGTACAAATCAATATCAGAATAAAGCTGTCCGACCCATGTACGTTTCTAGGGAACCTTTTATATTGTCCATTAATAATTTCTATTTTTTTCTTTACTAAACGTGGTTTAAAAAAAATTGCATTTTTACGAAAAATATATTATAAATATTAAAATTGTGGTGAAGACTGGGAATCATTTTTCTGTTCTGAGCATCCTGGTTTCAAAATAATTATTGGCTTATGGAATTTGTTTTTTAAAGTTTGTAACTCTAATGGTGATTTTTGTTTGAAAGAATTTGTCAATTTCTCACACCAGAAACGTAGAAAAACTGATGTTTTATTAAAAGGGTGCTAAACTGTCTTTTCGCTTTACGCTCTTTTCAAGTCTAATGGATGTACCTGTAATGATAACCTTGCCAGTGTTAAATTATAAATAATTTCTTCGTTCTTATTATTTTTTTCTTTTGAACTGATCAGATTTTTGTAAAAAAGTTAGTGATCGAATACAAATCATTATCAGAATAAAGCTGTCCGACCCATGTACGTATCTAGGGAACATTTTATATTGCGAAACAGCACCGAAAACTGGCTATATGAAGCAATTAAAATAATAAAACTTTGTAAAAAATCACCATAAAATTAAAATTAGAATTAAAATTAAACTATTAAAAAATAGAATTAAAATTAAAATTAAACTATTTGGGTGCTGCACCGTGTTATTGCTTTGCACGTGTTCAAGGTATTTGCTTTTCTTTCTTCCCAGTTTAAGTTTTAACTTGTTCGTTTACGGACACGTGTATGCTGTAGCTGATGACGACCTGTTATGTTTTTAGCTGTTAACGCGTCCTGTGTTTTGTTTTAATTTTATGCTGATTTTTTACAAAGTTTTATTATTTTAATTAACCTTTTATATTGTCCATTAATAATTTTTATTTTTTTCTTTATTAAACGTGGTTTTAAAAAAATTGCATTTTTACGAAAAATATATTATAAATATTAAAATTGTGGTGAAGACTGGGAATCATTTTTCTGTTCTGAGCATCCTGGTTTCAGAGTAATTATTCGCTTATGGAATTTGTTATTTAAAGTTTGTAACTCTAATGGTGATTTTTGTTTGAAATAAATTGTCAATTTCTCACACCAGAAACGTAGAAAAACTGATGTTTTATTAAAAGGGTGCTAAACTGCCATTTCTCTTTACGCTCTTTTCAAGTCTAATGGATGTACCTGTAATGATAACCTTGCCAGTGTTAAATTATAAATAATTTCTTCGTTCTTATTTTTTTTCTTTTGAACTGATCAGATTTTTGTAAAAAAGTTAGTGATCGAGTACAAATCATTATCAGAATAAAGCTGTCCGACCCATGTACGTATCTAGGGAACCTTTCATATTGTCTATTAATAATTTCTAATTTTTTCCTTATTAAACGTGGTTTTAAAAAAAATTGCATTTTTACGAAAAATATATTATAAATATTAAAATTGTGGTGAAGACTGGGAATCATTTTTCTGTTCTGAGCATCCTGGTTTCAGAGTAATTATTGGCTTATGGAATTTGTTTTTTAAAGTTTGTAACTCTAATGGTGATTTTTGTTTGAAAGAAATTGTCAATTTCTCACACCAGAAACGTTGAATAACTGATGTTTTATTAAAAGGGTACTAAACTGTCATTTCTCTTTACGCTATTTTCAAGTCTAATGGATGTACCTGTAATGATAACTTTGCCATTGTTAAATTATAATTTTTTTTTTTTTTTTTTTTTTTTTTTTGAACTGATCAGATTTTTGTAAAAAAGTTAGTGATCGAGTACAAATCAATATCAGAATAAAGCTGTCCGACCCATGTACGTTTCTAGGGAACCTTTTATATTGTCCATTAATAATTTCTATTTTTTTCTTTACTAAACGTGGTTTAAAAAAAATTGCATTTTTACGAAAAATATATTATAAATATTAAAATTGTGGTGAAGACTGGGAATCATTTTTCTGTTCTGAGCATCCTGGTTTCAAAATAATTATTGGCTTATGGAATTTGTTTTTTAAAGTTTGTAACTCTAATGGTGATTTTTGTTAGAAAGAATTTGTCAATTTCTCACACCAGAAACGTAGAAAAACTGATGTTTTATTAAAAGGGTGCTAAACTGTCTTTTCGCTTTACGCTCTTTTCAAGTCTAATGGATGTACCTGTAATGATAACCTTGCCAGTGTTAAATTATAAATAATTTCTTCGTTCTTATTTTTTTTTTTCTTTTGAACTGATCAGATTTTTGTAAAAAAGTTAGTGATCGAATACAAATCATTATCAGAATAAAGCTGTCCGACCCATGTACGTATCTAGGGAACATTTTATATTGCGAAACAGCACCGAAAACTGGCTATATGAAGCAATTAAAATAATAAAACTTTGTAAAAAATCACCATAAAATTAAAATTAGAATTAAAATTAAACTATTAAAAAATATAATTAAAATTAAAATTAAACTATTTGGGTGCTGCACCGTGTTATTGCTTTGCACTTGTTCAAGGTATTTGCTTTTCTTTCTTCCCAGTTTTAGTTTTAACTTGTTCGTTTACGGACACGTGTATGCTGTAGCTGATGACGACCTGTTATGTTTTTAGCTGTTAACGCGTCCTGTGTTTTGTTTTAATTTTATGCTGATTTTTTACAAAGTTTTATTATTTTAATTAACCTTTTACATTGTCCATTAATAATTTCTATTTTTTTCTTTATTAAACGTGGTTTAAAAAAATTGCATTTTTACGAAAAATATATTATAAATATTAAAATTGTGGTGAAGACTGGGAATCATTTTTCTGTTCTGAGCATCCTGGTTTCAGAGTAATTATTCGCTTATGGAATTTGTTATTTAAAGTTTGTAACTCTAATGGTGATTTTTGTTTGAAATAAATTGTCAATTTCTCACACCAGAAACGTAGAAAAACTGATGTTTTATTAAAAGGGTGCTAAACTGTCATTTCTCTTTACGCTCTTTTCAAGTCTAATGGATGTACCTGTAATGATAACCTTGCCAGTGTTAAATTATAAATAATTTCTTCGTTCTTATTTTTTTTTTCTTTTGAACTGATCAGATTTTTGTAAAAAGTTAGTGATCGAGTACAAATCATTATCAGAATAAATCTGTCCGACCCATGTACGTATCTAGGGAACCTTTTATATTTCGAAACAGCACCGAAAACTGGCGATATGAAGCAATTATAATAATAAAACTTTGTAAAAAATCACCATAAAATTAAAATTAGAATTAAAATTAAACTATTAAAAAATATAATTAAAATTAAAATTAAACTATTTGGGTGCTGCACCGTGTTATTGCTTTGCACGTGTTCAAGGTATTTGCTTTTCTTTCTTCCCAGTTTAAGTTTTAACTTGTTCGTTTACGGACACGTGTATGCTGTAGCTGATGACGACCTGTTATGTTTTTAGCTGTTAACGCGTCCTGTGTTTTGTTTTAATTTTATGCTGATTTTTTACAAAGTTTTATTATTTTAATTAACCTTTTATATTGTCCATTAATAATTTTTATTTTTTTCTTTATTAAACGTGGTTTTAAAAAAATTGCATTTTTACGAAAAATATATTATAAATATTAAAATTGTGGTGAAGACTGGGAATCATTTTTCTGTTCTGAGCATCCTGGTTTCAGAGTAATTATTCGCTTATGGAATTTGTTATTTAAAGTTTGTAACTCTAATGGTGATTTTTGTTTGAAATAAATTGTCAATTTCTCACACCAGAAACGTAGAAAAACTGATGTTTTATTAAAAGGGTGCTAAACTGCCATTTCTCTTTACGCTCTTTTCAAGTCTAATGGATGTACCTGTAATGATAACCTTGCCAGTGTTAAATTATAAATAATTTCTTCGTTCTTATTTTTTTTCTTTTGAACTGATCAGATTTTTGTAAAAAAGTTAGTGATCGAGTACAAATCATTATCAGAATAAAGCTGTCCGACCCATGTACGTATCTAGGGAACCTTTCATATTATCTATTAATAATTTCTAATTTTTTCCTTATTAAACGTGGTTTTAAAAAAAATTGCATTTTTACGAAAAATATATTATAAATATTAAAATTGTGTTGAAGACTGGGAATCATTTTTCTGTTCTGAGCATCCTGGTTTCAGAGTAATTATTGGCTTATGGAATTTGTTTTTTAAAGTTTGTAACTCTAATGGTGATATTTGTTTGAAAGAAATTGCCAATTTCTCACACCAGAAACGTTGAATAACTGATGTTTTATTAAAAAGGTACTAAACTGTCATTTCTCTTTACGCTATTTTCAAGTCTAATGGATGTACCTGTAATGATAACCTTGCCAGTGTTAAATTATAAAGAATATCTTCATTTTTTTTTTTTTTCATTTTTTTTTGAACTGGTCAGATTTTCGTAAAAAAGTTAGTGATCGAGTACAAATCAATATCAGAATAAAGCTGTCCGACCCATGTACGTATCTAGGGAACCTTTTATATTGTCCATTAATATTTTTTATTTTTTTCTTTATTAAACGTGGTTTAAAAAAATTGCATTTTTACGAAAAATATATTATAAATATTAAAATTGTGGTGAAGACTGGGAATCATTTTTCTGTTCTGAGCATCCTGTTTTCAGAGTAATTATTAGCTTATGGAATTTGTTTTTTAAAGTTCGTAACTCTAATGTTGATTTTTGTGTGAAATAAATTGTCAATTTCTCACACCAGAAACGTAGAAAAACTGATGTTTTAGTAAAAGGATGCTAAACTGTCATTTCTCTTTACGCTATTTTCAAGTCTAATGGATGTACCTGTAATGATAACCTTGCCAGTGTTAAATTATAAATAATTTCTTCGTTCTTATTTTTTTTTTTCTTTTGAACTGATCAGATTTTTGTAAAAAATTTAGTGATCGAGTACAAATCATTATCAGAATAAAGCTGCCGACCCATGTACGTATCTAGGGAACCTTTCATATTGTCTATTAATAATTTCTAATTTTTTCCTTATTAAACGTGGTTTTAAAAAAAATTGCATTTTTACGAAAAATATATTATAAATATTAAAATTGTGGTGAAGACTGGGAATCATTTTTCTGTTCTGAGCATCCTGGTTTCAGAGTAATTATTGGCTTATGGAATTTGTTTTTTAAAGTTTGTAACTCTAATGGTGATTTTTGTTTGAAAGAAATTGTCAATTTCTCACACCAGAAACGTTGAATAACTGATGTTTTATTAAAAGGGTACTAAACTGTCATTTCTCTTTACGCTATTTTCAAGTCTAATGGATGTACCTGTAATGATAACTTTGCCATTGTTAAATTATAAATATTTTTTTTTTTTTTTTTTTTTTTGAACTGATCAGATTTTTGTAAAAAAGTTAGTGATCGAGTACAAATCAATATCAGAATAAAGCTGTCCGACCCATGTACGTTTCTAGGGAACCTTTTATATTGTCCATTAATAATTTCTATTTTTTTCTTTACTAAACGTGGTTTAAAAAAAATTGCATTTTTACGAAAAATATATTATAAATATTAAAATTGTGGTGAAGACTGGGAATCATTTTTCTGTTCTGAGCATCCTGGTTTCAAAATAATTATTGGCTTATGGAATTTGTTTTTTAAAGTTTGTAACTCTAATGGTGATTTTTGTTTGAAAGAATTTGTCAATTTCTCACACCAGAAACGTAGAAAAACTGATGTTTTATTAAAAGGGTGCTAAACTGTCTTTTCGCTTTACGCTCTTTTCAAGTCTAATGGATGTACCTGTAATGATAACCTTGCCAGTGTTAAATTATAAATAATTTCTTCGTTCTTATTTTTTTTTTCTTTTGAACTGATCAGATTTTTGTAAAAAAGTTAGTGATCGAATACAAATCATTATCAGAATAAAGCTGTCCGACCCATGTACGTATCTAGGGAACATTTTATATTGCGAAACAGCACCGAAAACTGGCTATATGAAGCAATTAAAATAATAAAACTTTGTAAAAAATCACCATAAAATTAAAATTAGAATTAAAATTAAACTATTAAAAAATATAATTAAAATTAAAATTAAACTATTTGGGTGCTGCACCGTGTTATTGCTTTGCACGTGTTCAAGGTATTTGCTTTTCTTTCTTCCCAGTTTAAGTTTTAACTTGTTCGTTTACGGACACGTGTATGCTGTAGCTGATGACGACCTGTTATGTTTTTAGCTGTTAACGCGTCCTGTGTTTTGTTTTAATTTTATGCTGATTTTTTACAAAGTTTTATTATTTTAATTAACCTTTTATATTGTCCATTAATAATTTTTATTTTTTTCTTTATTAAACGTGGTTTTAAAAAAATTGCATTTTTACGAAAAATATATTATAAATATTAAAATTGTGGTGAAGACTGGGAATCATTTTTCTGTTCTGAGCATCCTGGTTTCAGAGTAATTATTCGCTTATGGAATTTGTTATTTAAAGTTTGTAACTCTAATGGTGATTTTTGTTTGAAATAAATTGTCAATTTCTCACACCAGAAACGTAGAAAAACTGATGTTTTATTAAAAGGGTGCTAAACTGCCATTTCTCTTTACGCTCTTTTCAAGTCTAATGGATGTACCTGTAATGATAACCTTGCCAGTGTTAAATTATAAATAATTTCTTCGTTCTTATTTTTTTTCTTTTGAACTGATCAGATTTTTGTAAAAAAGTTAGTGATCGAGTACAAATCATTATCAGAATAAAGCTGTCCGACCCATGTACGTATCTAGGGAACCTTTCATATTGTCTATTAATAATTTCTAATTTTTTCCTTATTAAACGTGGTTTTAAAAAAAATTGCATTTTTACGAAAAATATATTATAAATATTAAAATTGTGTTGAAGACTGGGAATCATTTTTCTGTTCTGAGCATCCTGGTTTCAGAGTAATTATTGGCTTATGGAATTTGTTTTTTAAAGTTTGTAACTCTAATGGTGATTTTTGTTTGAAAGAAATTGCCAATTTCTCACACCAGAAACGTTGAATAACTGATGTTTTATTAAAAAGGTACTAAACTGTCATTTCTCTTTACGCTATTTTCAAGTCTAATGGATGTAACTGTAATGATAACCTTGCCAGTGTTAAATTATAAAGAATATCTTCATTTTTTTTTTTTTTTTTTTTTTTTTTTTTTTTTTATTTGAACTGATCAGATTTTCGTAAAAAATTAGTGATCGAGTACAAATCAATATCAGAATAAAGCTGTCCGACCCATGTACGTATCTAGGGAACCTTTTATATTGTCCATTAATATTTTTTATTTTTTTCTTTATTAAACGTGGTTTAAAAAAATTGCATTTTTACGAAAAATATATTATAAATATTAAAATTGTGGTGAAGACTGGGAATCATTTTTCTGTTCTGAGCATCCTGTTTTCAGAGTAATTATTGGCTTATGGAATTTGTTTTTTAAAGTTTGTAACTCTAATGGTGATTTTTGTTTGAAAGAAATTGTCAATTTCTCACACCAGAAACGTTGAATAACTGATGTTTTATTAAAAGGGTACTAAACTGTCATTTCTCTTTACGCTATTTTCAAGTCTAATGGATGTACCTGTAATGATAACTTTGCCATTGTTAAATTATAAATAATTTTTTTTTTTTTTTTTTTGAACTGATCAGATTTTTGTAAAAAAGTTAGTGATCGAGTACAAATCAATATCAGAATAAAGCTGTCCGACCCATGTACGTTTCTAGGGAACCTTTTATATTGTCCATTAATAATTTCTATTTTTTTCTTTACTAAACGTGGTTTAAAAAAAATTGCATTTTTACGAAAAATATATTATAAATATTAAAATTGTGGTGAAGACTGGGAATCATTTTTCTGTTCTGAGCATCCTGGTTTCAAAATAATTATTGGCTTATGGAATTTGTTTTTTAAAGTTTGTAACTCTAATGGTGATTTTTGTTTGAAAGAATTTGTCAATTTCTCACACCAGAAACGTAGAAAAACTGATGTTTTATTAAAAGGGTGCTAAACTGTCTTTTCGCTTTACGCTCTTTTCAAGTCTAATGGATGTACCTGTAATGATAACCTTGCCAGTGTTAAATTATAAATAATTTCTTCTTTTTTTTTTTTTTTTTTGAACTGATCAGATTTTTGTAAAAAAGTTAGTGATCGAGTACAAATCATTATCAGAATAAAGCTGTCCGACCCATGTACGTATCTAGGGAAACTTTCATATTGTCTATTAATAATTTCTAATTTTTTCCTTATTAAACGTGGTTTTAAAAAAAATTGCATTTTTACGAAAAATATATTATAAATATTAAAATTGTGGTGAAGACTGGGAATCATTTTTCTGTTCTGAGCATCCTGGTTTCAGAGTAATTATTGGCTTATGGAATTTGTTTTTTAAAGTTTGTAACTCTAATGGTGATTTTTGTTTGAAAGAAATTGTCAATTTCTCACACCAGAAACGTTGAATAACTCATGTTTTAATAAAAGGGTACTAAACTGTCATTTCTCTTTACGCTCTTTTCAAGTCTAATGGATGTACCTGTAATGATAACTTTGCCATTGTTAAATTATAAATATTTTTTTTTTTTTTTTTTGAACTGATCAGATTTTTGTAAAAAAGTTAGTGATCGAGTACAAATCAATATCAGAATAAAGCTGTCCGACCCATGTACGTTTCTAGGGAACCTTTTATATTGTCCATTAATAATTTCTATTTTTTTCTTTACTAAACGTGGTTTAAAAAAAATTGCATTTTTACGAAAAATATATTATAAATATTAAAATTGTGGTGAAGACTGGGAATCATTTTTCTGTTCTGAGCATCCTGGTTTCAAAATAATTATTGGCTTATGGAATTTGTTTTTTAAAGTTTGTAACTCTAATGGTGATTTTTGTTTGAAAGAATTTGTCAATTTCTCACACCAGAAACGTAGAAAAACTGATGTTTTATTAAAAGGGTGCTAAACTGTCTTTTCGCTTTACGCTCTTTTCAAGTCTAATGGATGTACCTGTAATGATAACCTTGCCAGTGTTAAATTATAAATAATTTCTTCGTTCTTATTATTTTTTTCTTTTGAACTGATCAGATTTTTGTAAAAAAGTTAGTGATCGAATACAAATCATTATCAGAATAAAGCTGTCCGACCCATGTACGTATCTAGGGAACATTTTATATTGCGAAACAGCACCGAAAACTGGCTATATGAAGCAATTAAAATAATAAAACTTTGTAAAAAATCACCATAAAATTAAAATTAGAATTAAAATTAAACTATTAAAAAATAGAATTAAAATTAAAATTAAACTATTTGGGTGCTGCACCGTGTTATTGCTTTGCACGTGTTCAAGGTATTTGCTTTTCTTTCTTCCCAGTTTAAGTTTTAACTTGTTCGTTTACGGACACGTGTATGCTGTAGCTGATGACGACCTGTTATGTTTTTAGCTGTTAACGCGTCCTGTGTTTTGTTTTAATTTTATGCTGATTTTTTACAAAGTTTTATTATTTTAATTAACCTTTTATATTGTCCATTAATAATTTTTATTTTTTTCTTTATTAAACGTGGTTTTAAAAAAATTGCATTTTTACGAAAAATATATTATAAATATTAAAATTGTGGTGAAGACTGGGAATCATTTTTCTGTTCTGAGCATCCTGGTTTCAGAGTAATTATTCGCTTATGGAATTTGTTATTTAAAGTTTGTAACTCTAATGGTGATTTTTGTTTGAAATAAATTGTCAATTTCTCACACCAGAAACGTAGAAAAACTGATGTTTTATTAAAAGGGTGCTAAACTGCCATTTCTCTTTACGCTCTTTTCAAGTCTAATGGATGTACCTGTAATGATAACCTTGCCAGTGTTAAATTATAAATAATTTCTTCGTTCTTATTTTTTTTCTTTTGAACTGATCAGATTTTTGTAAAAAAGTTAGTGATCGAGTACAAATCATTATCAGAATAAAGCTGTCCGACCCATGTACGTATCTAGGGAACCTTTCATATTGTCTATTAATAATTTCTAATTTTTTCCTTATTAAACGTGGTTTTAAAAAAAATTGCATTTTTACGAAAAATATATTATAAATATTAAAATTGTGTTGAAGACTGGGAATCATTTTTCTGTTCTGAGCATCCTGGTTTCAGAGTAATTATTGGCTTATGGAATTTGTTTTTTAAAGTTTGTAACTCTAATGGTGATTTTTGTTTGAAAGAAATTGCCAATTTCTCACACCAGAAACGTTGAATAACTGATGTTTTATTAAAAAGGTACTAAACTGTCATTTCTCTTTACGCTATTTTCAAGTCTAATGGATGTAACTGTAATGATAACCTTGCCAGTGTTAAATTATAAAGAATATCTTCATTTTTTTTTTTTTTTTTTTTTTTTTTTTTTTTTGAACTGATCAGATTTTCGTAAAAAATTAGTGATCGAGTACAAATCAATATCCGAATAAAGCTGTCCGACCCATGTACGTATCTAGGGAACCTTTTATATTGTCCATTAATATTTTTTATTTTTTTCTTTTTAAACGTGGTTTAAAAAAATTGCATTTTTACGAAAAATATATTATAAATATTAAAATTGTGGTGAAGACTGGGAATCATTTTTCTGTTCTGAGCATCCTGTTTTCAGAGTAATTATTGGCTTATGGAATTTGTTTTTTAAAGTTTGTAACTCTAATGGTGATTTTTGTTTGAAAGAAATTGTCAATTTCTCACACCAGAAACGTTGAATAACTGATGTTTTATTAAAAGGGTACTAAACTGTCATTTCTCTTTACGCTATTTTCAAGTCTAATGGATGTACCTGTAATGATAACTTTGCCATTGTTAAATTATAAATATTTTTTTTTTTTTTTTTGAACTGATCAGATTTTTGTAAAAAAGTTAGTGATCGAGTACAAATCAATATCAGAATAAAGCTGTCCGACCCATGTACGTTTCTAGGGAACCTTTTATATTGTCCATTAATAATTTCTATTTTTTTCTTTACTAAACGTGGTTTAAAAAAAATTGCATTTTTACGAAAAATATATTATAAATATTAAAATTGTGGTGAAGACTGGGAATCATTTTTCTGTTCTGAGCATCCTGGTTTCAAAATAATTATTGGCTTATGGAATTTGTTTTTTAAAGTTTGTAACTCTAATGGTGATTTTTGTTTGAAAGAATTTGTCAATTTCTCACACCAGAAACGTAGAAAAACTGATGTTTTATTAAAAGGGTGCTAAACTGTCTTTTCGCTTTACGCTCTTTTCAAGTCTAATGGATGTACCTGTAATGATAACCTTGCCAGTGTTAAATTATAAATAATTTCTTCTTTTTTTTTTTTTTTTTTGAACTGATCAGATTTTTGTAAAAAAGTTAGTGATCGAGTACAAATCATTATCAGAATAAAGCTGTCCGACCCATGTACGTATCTAGGGAAACTTTCATATTGTCTATTAATAATTTCTATTTTTTTCTTTACTAAACGTGGTTTAAAAAAAATTGCATTTTTACGAAAAATATATTATAAATATTAAAATTGTGGTGAAGACTGGGAATCATTTTTCTGTTCTGAGCATCCTGGTTTCAGAGTAATTATTGGCTTATGGAATTTGTTTTTTAAAGTTTGTAACTCTAATGGTGATTTTTGTTTGAAAGAAATTGTCAATTTCTCACACCAGAAACGTTGAATAACTGATGTTTTAATAAAAGGGTACTAAACTGTCATTTCTCTTTACGCTCTTTTCAAGTCTAATGGATGTACCTGTAATGATAACCTTGCCAGTGTTAAATTATAAATAATTTCTTCGTTCTTATTTTTTTTTCTTTTGAACTGATCAGATTTTTGTAAAAAAGTTAGTGATCGAATACAAATCATTATCAGAATAAAGCTGTCCGACCCATGTACGTATCTAGGGAACCTTTCATATTGTCTATTAATAATTTCTAATTTTTTCCTTATTAAACGTGGTTTTTAAAAAAATGCATTTTTACGAAAAATATATTATAAATATTAAAATTGTGGTGACGACTGGAAATCATTTTTCTGTTCTGAGCATCCTGGTTTCAGAGTAATTATTGGCTTATGGAATTTGTTTTTTAAAGTTTGTAACTCTAATGGTGATTTTTGTTTGAAAGAAATTGTCAATTTCTCACACCAGAAACGTAGAATAACTGATGTTTTATTAAAAGGGTACTAAACTGTCATTTCTCTTTACGCTATTTTCAAGTCTAATGGATGTACCTGTAATGATAACCTTGTCAGTGTTAAATTATAAATAATTTCTTCGTTCTTATTTTTTTTCTTTTGAACTGATCAGATTTTTGTAAAAAGTTAGTGATCGAGTACAAATCATTATCAGAATAAAGCTGTCCGACCCATGTACGTATCTGGGGAACCTTTTATATTGCGAAACAGCACCGAAAACTGGCGATATGAAGCAATTAAAATAATAAAACTTTGTAAAAAATCACCATAAAATTAAAATTAGAATTAAAATTAAACTATTAAAAAATATAATTAAAATTAAAATTAAAGTATTTGGGTGCTGCACCGTGTTATTGCTTTGCACGTGTTCAAGGTATTTGCTTTTCTTTCTTCCCAGTTTTAGTTTTAACTTGTTCGTTTACGGACACGTGTATGCTGTAGCTGATGACGACCTGTTATGTTTTTAGCTCGTAACGCGTCCTGTGTTTTGTTTTAATTTTATGCTGATTTTTTACAAAGTTTTATTATTTTAATTAACCTTTTATATTGTCCATTAATATTTTTTATTTTTTTCTTTATTAAACGTGGTTTAAAAAAATTGCATTTTTACGAAAAATATATTATAAATATTAAAATTGTGGTGAAGACTGGGAATCATTTTTCTGTTCTGAGCATCCTGGTTTCAGAGTAATTATTCGCTTATGGAATTTGTTTTTTAAAGTTTGTAAATCTAATGTTGATTTTTGTTTGAAATAAATTGTCAATATCTCACACCAGAAACGTAGAAAAACTGATGTTTTATTAAAAGGATGCTAAACTGTCATTTCTCTTTACGCTATTTTCAAGTCTAATGGATGTACCTGTAATGATAACCTTGCCAGTGTTAAATTATAAATAATTTCTTCGTTCTTATTTTTTTCTTTTTTTGAACTGATCAGATTTTTGTAAAAAGTTAGTGATCGAGTACAAATCATTATCAGAATAAAGCTGTCCGACCCATGTACGTATCTGGGGAACCTTTTATATTGCGAAACAGCACCGAAAACTGGCGATATGAAGCAATTAAAATAATAAAACTTTGTAAAAAATCACCATAAAATTAAAATTAGAATTAAAATTAAACTATTAAAAAATATAATTAAAATTAAAATTAAACTATTTGGGTGCTGCACCGTGTTATTGCTTTGCACGTGTTCAAGGTATTTGCTTTTCTTTCTTCCCAGTTTTAGTTTTAACTTGTTCGTTTACGGACACGTGTATGCTGTAGCTGATGACGACCTGTTATGTTTTTAGCTCGTAACGCGTCCTGTGTTTTGTTTTAATTTTATGCTGATTTTTTACAAAGTTTTATTATTTTAATTAACCTTTTATATTGTCCATTAATATTTTTTTATTATTTTCTTTATTAAACGAGGTTTAAAAAAATTGCATTTTTACGAAAAATATATTATAAATATTAAAATTGTGGTGAAGACTGGGAATCATTTTTCTGTTCTGAGCATCCTGGTTTCAGAGTAATTATTCGCTTATGGAATTTGTTTTTTAAAGTTTGTAACTCTAATGGTGATTTTTGTTTGAAATAAATTGTCAATTTCTCACACCAGAAACGTAGAAAAACTGATGTTTTATTAAAAGGGTGCTAAACTGTCATTTCTCTTTACGCTCTTTTCAAGTCTAATGGATGTACCTGTAATGATAACCTTGCCAGTGTTAAATTATAAATAATTTCTTCGTTCTTATTTTTTTTTCTTTTGAACTGATCAGATTTTTGTAAAAAAGTTAGTGATCGAGTACAAATCATTATCAGAATAAAGCTGTCCGACCCATGTACGTATCTAGGGAACCTTTTATATTGCGAAACAGCACGGAAAACTGGCTATAAGAAGCAATTAAAATAATAAAACTTTGTAAAAAATCACCATAAAATTAAAATTAGAATTAAAATTAAACTATTAAAAAATATAATTAAAATTAAAATTAAACTATTTCGGAGCTGCACCGTGTTATTGCTTTGCACGTGTTCAAGGTATTTGCTTTTCTTTCTTCCCAGTTTTAGTTTTAACTTGTTCGTTTACGGACACGTGTATGCTGTAGCTGATGACGACCTGTTATGTTTTTAGCTCGTAACGCGTCCTGTGTTTTGTTTTAATTTTATGGTGATTTTTTACAAAGTTTTATTGTTTTAATTAACCTTTTATATTGTCCATTAATAATTTCTATTTTTTTCTTTATTAAACGTGGTTTTAAAAAAATTGCATTTTTACGAAATATATATTATAAATATTAAAATTGTGGTGAAGACTGGGAATCATTTTTCTGTTCTGAGCATCCTGGTTTCAGAGTAATTATTCGCTTATGGAATTTGTTATTTAAAGTTTGTAACTCTAATGGTGATTTTTGTTTGAAATAAATTGTCAATTTCTCACACCAGAAACGTAGAAAAACTGATGTTTTATTAAAAAGGTGCTAAACTGTCATTTCTCTTTACGCTCTTTTCAAGTCTAATGGATGTACCTGTAATGATAACCTTGCCAGTGTTAAATTATAAATAATTTCTTCGTTCCTATTTTTTTTCTTTTGAACTGATCAGATTTTTGTAAAAAAGTTAGTGATCGAGTACAAATCATTATCAGAATAAAGCTGTCCGACCCATGTACGTATCTAGGGAACCTTTCATATTGTCCATTAATAATTTCTATTTTTTTCTTTACTAAACGTGGTTTAAAAAAAATTGCATTTTTACGAAAAGTATATTATAAATATTAAAATTGTGGTGAAGACTGGGAATCATTTTTCTGTTCTGAGCATCCTGGTTTCAAAATAATTATTGGCTTATGGAATTTGTTTTTTAAAGTTTGTAACTCTAATGGTGATTTTTGTTTGAAAGAATTTCTCAATTTCTCACACCAGAAACGTAGAAAAACTGATGTTTTATTAAAAGGGTGCTAAACTGTCATTTCGCTTTACGCTCTTTTCAAGTCTAATGGATGTACCTGTAATGATAACCTTGCCAGTGTTAAATTATAAATAATTTCTTCGTTCTTATTTTTTTTCTTTTGAACTGATCAGATTTTTGTAAAAAAGTTAGTGATCGAGTACAAATCATTATCAGAATAAAGCTGTCCGACCCATGTACGTATCTAGTGAACCTTTCATATTGTCTATTAATAATTTCTAATTTTTTCTTATTAAACGTGGTTTTAAAAATAATTGCATTTTTACGAAAAATATATTATAAATATTAAAATTGTGGTGACGACTGGGAATCATTTTTCTGTTCTGAGCATCCTGGTTTCAGAGTAATTATTGGCTTATGGAATTTGTTTTTTAAAGTTTGTAACTCTAATGGTGATTTTTGTTTGAAAGAAATTGTCAATTTCTCACACCAGAAACGTAGAATAACTGATGTTTTATTAAAAGGGTGCTAAACTGTCATTTCTCTTTACGCTATTTTCAAGTCTAATGGATGTACCTGTAATGATAACCTTGCCAGTGTTAAATTATAAATAATTTCTTCTTTTTTATTTTTTTTGAACTGATCAGATTTTTGTAAAAAAGTTAGTGATCGAGTACAAATCATTATCAGAATAAAGCTGTCCGACCCATGTACGTATCTAGTGAACCTTTCATATTGTCTATTAATAATTTCTAATTTTTTCTTATTAAACGTGGTTTTAAAAATAATTGCATTTTTACGAAAAATATATTATAAATATTAAAATTGTGGTGACGACTGGGAATCATTTTTCTGTTCTGAGCATCCTGGTTTCAGAGTAATTATTGGCTTATGGAATTTGTTTTTTAAAGTTTGTAACTCTAATGGTGATTTTTTTTTGAAAGAAATTGTCAATTTCTCACACCAGAAACGTAGAAAAACTGATGTTTTATTAAAAGGATGCTAAACTGTCATTTCTCTTTACGCTATTTTCAAGTCTAATGGATGTACCTGTAATGATAACCTTGCCAGTGTTAAATTATAAATAATTTCTTCGTTCTTATTTTTTTTCTTTTGAACTGATCAGATTTTTGTAAAAAAGTTAGTGATCGAGTACAAATCATTATCAGAATAAAGCTGTCCGACCCATGTACGTATCTAGTGAATCTTTCATATTGTCTATTAATAATTTCTATTTTTTTCTTATTAAACGTGGTTTTAAAAAAAATTGCATTTTTACGAAAAATATATTATAAATATTAAAATTGTGGTGACGACTGGGAATCATTTTTCTGTTCTGAGCATCCTGGTTTCAGAGTAATTATTCGCTTATGGAATTTGTTTTTTAAAGTTTGTAAATCTAATGTTGATTTTTGTTTGAAATAAATTGTCAATTTCTCACACCAGAAACGTAGAAAAACTGATGTTTTATTAAAAGGATGCTAAACTGTCATTTCTCTTTACGCTATTTTCAAGTCTAATGGATGTACCTGTAATGATAACCTTGCCAGTGTTAAATTATAAATAATTTCTTCTTTTTTTTTTTTTTTGAACTGATCAGATTTTTGTAAAAAAGTTAGTGATCGAGTACAAATCAATATCAGAATAAAGCGGTCCCACCCATGTACGTATCTAGGGAACCTTTTATATTGTCCATTAATATTTTTTTATTTTTTTCTTTATTAAACGTGGTTTAAAAAAATTGCATTTTTACGAAAAATATATTATAAATATTAAAATTGTGGTGAAGACTGGGAATCATTTTTCTGTTCTGAGCATCCTGGTTTCAGAGTAATTATTCGCTTATGGAATTTGTTTTTTAAAGTTTGTAAATCTAATGTTGATTTTTGTTTGAAATAAATTGTCAATTTCTCACACCAGAAACGTAGAAAAACTGATGTTTTATTAAAAGGATGCTAAACTGTCATTTCTCTTTACGCTATTTTCAAGTCTAATGGATGTACCTGTAATGATAACCTTGCCAGTGTTAAATTATAAATAATTTCTTCGTTCTTATTTTTTTTTTCTTTTGAACTGATCAGATTTTTGTAAAAAGTTAGTGATCGAGTACAAATCATTATCAGAATAAAGCTGTCCGACCCATGTACGTATCTGGGGAACCTTTTATATTGCGAAACAGCACCGAAAACTGGCGATATGAAGCAATTAAAATAATAAAACTTTGTAAAAAATCACCATAAAATTAAAATTAGAATTAAAATTAAACTATTAAAAAATATAATTAAAATTAAAATTAAACTATTTGGGTGCTGCACCGTGTTATTGCTTTGCACGTGTTCAAGGTATTTGCTTTTCTTTCTTCCCAGTTTTAGTTTTAACTTGTTCGTTTACGGACACGTGTATGCTGTAGCTGATGACGACCTGTTATGTTTTTAGCTCGTAACGGGTCCTGTGTTTTGTTTTAATTTTATGCTGATTTTTTACAAAGTTTTATTATTTTAATTAACCTTTTATATTGTCCATTAATAATTTCTATTTTTTTCTTTATTAAACGTGGTTTAAAAAAAATTGCATTTTTACGAAAAACATATTATAAATATTAAAATTGTGGTGAAGACTGGGAATCATTTTTCTGTTCTGAGCATCGTGGTTTCAGAGTAATTATTCGCTTATGGAATTTGTTATTTAAAGTTTGTAACTCTAATGGTGATTTTTGTTTGAAATAAATTGTCAATTTCTCACACCAGAAACGTAGAAAAACTGATGTTTTATTAAAAGGGTGCTAAACTGTCATTTCTCTTTACGCTCTTTTCAAGTCTAATGGATGTACCTGTAATGATAACCTTGCCAGTGTTAAATTATAAATAATTTCTTCGTTCTTATTTTTTTTTCTTTTGAACTGATCAGATTTTTGTAAAAAAGTTAGTGATCGAGTACAAATCATTATCAGAATAAAGCTGTCCGACCCATGTACGTATCTAGGGAACCTTTTATATTGCGAAACAGCACGGAAAACTGGCTATAAGAAGCAATTAAAATAATAAAACTTTGTAAAAAATCACCATAAAATTAAAATTAGAATTAAAATTAAACTATTAAAAAATATAATTAAAATTAAAATTAAACTATTTGGGAGCTGCACCGTGTTATTGCTTTGCACGTGTTCAAGGTATTTGCTTTTCTTTCTTCCCAGTTTTAGTTTTAACTTGTTCGTTTACGGACACGTGTATGCTGTAGCTGATGACGACCTGTTATGTTTTTAGCTCGTAACGCGTCCTGTGTTTTGTTTTAATTTTATGGTGATTTTTTACAAAGTTTTATTATTTTAATTAACCTTTTATATTGTCCATTAATAATTTCTATTTTTTTCTTTATTAAACGTGATTTAAAAAAATTGCATTTTTACGAAAAATATATTATAAATATTAAAATTGTGGTGAAGACTGGGAATCATTTTTCTGTTCTGAGCATCCTGGTTTCAGAGTAATTATTCGCTTATGGAATTTGTTTTTTAAAGTTTGTAAATCTAATGTTGATTTTTGTTTGAAATAAATTGTCAATTTCTCACACCAGAAACGTAGAAAAACTGATGTTTTATTAAAAGGATGCTAAACTGTCATTTCTCTTTACGCTATTTTCAAGTCTAATGGATGTACCTGTAATGATAACCTTGCCAGTGTTAAATTATAAATAATTTCTTCGTTCTTATTTTTTTTTTCTTTTGAACTGATCAGATTTTTGTAAAAAGTTAGTGATCGAGTACAAATCATTATCAGAATAAAGCTGTCCGACCCATGTACGTATCTGGGGAACCTTTTATATTGCGAAACAGCACCGAAAACTGGCGATATGAAGCAATTAAAATAATAAAACTTTGTAAAAAATCACCATAAAATTAAAATTAGAATTAAAATTAAACTATTAAAAAATATAATTAAAATTAAAATTAAACTATTTGGGAGCTGCACCGTGTTATTGCTTTGCACGTGTTCAAGGTATTTGCTTTTCTATCTTCCCAGTTTTAGTTTTAACTTGTTCGTTTACGGACACGTGTATGCTGTAGCTGATGACGACCTGTTATGTTTTTAGCTCGTAACGCGTCCTGTGTTTTGTTTTAATTTTATGGTGATTTTTTACAAAGTTTTATTATTTTAATTAACCTTTTATATTGTCCATTAATAATTTCTATTTTTTTCTTTATTAAACGTGGTTTTAAAAAAATTGCATTTTGACGAAATATATACTATAAATATTAAAATTGTGGTGAAGACTGGGAATCATTTTTCTGTTCTGAGCATCCTGGTTTCAGAGTAATTATTCGCTTATGGAATTTGTTATTTAAAGTTTGTAACTCTAATGGTGATTTTTGTTTGAAATAAATTGTCAATTTCTCACACCAGAAACGTAGAAAAACTGATGTTTTATTAAAAGGGTGCTAAACTGTCATTTCTCTTTACGCTCTTTTCAAGTCTAATGGATGTACTTGTAATGATAACCTTGCCAGTGTTAAATTATATATAATTTCTTCGTTCTTATTTTTTTTTCTTTTGAACTGATCAGATTTTTGTAAAAAAGTTAGTGATCGAGTACAAATCATTATCAGAATAAAGCTGTCCGACCCATGTACGTATCTAGGGAACCTTTCATATTGTCTATTAATAATTTCTAATTTTTTCCTTATTAAACGTGGTTTTAAAAAAAATGCATTTTTACGAAAAATATATTATAAATATTAAAATTGTGGTGACGACTGGAAATCATTTTTCTGTTCTGAGCATCTTGGTTTCAGAGTAATTATTGGCTTATGGAATTTGTTTTTTAAAGTTTGTAACTCTAATGGTGATTTTTGTTTGAAAGAAATTGTCAATTTCTCACACCAGAAACGTTGAATAACTGATGTTTTAATAAAAGGGTACTAAACTGTCATTTCTCTTTACGCTCTTTTCAAGTCTAATGGATGTACCTGTAATGATAACCTTGCCAGTGTTAAATTATAAATAATTTCTTCGTTCTTATTTTTTTTCTTTTGAACTGATCAGATTTTTGTAAAAAAGTTAGTGATCGAGTACAAATCATTATCAGAATAAAGCTGTCCGACCCATGTACGTATCTAGGGAACCTTTCATATTGTCTATTAATAATTTCTAATTTTTTCCTTATTAAACGTGGTTTTAAAAAAAATGCATTTTTACGAAAAATATATTATAAATATTAAAATTGTGGTGACGACTGGAAATCATTTTTCTATTCTGAGCATCCTGGTTTCAGAGTAATTATTGGCTTATGGAATTTGTTTTTTAAAGTTTGTAACTCTAATGGTGATTTTTGTTTGAAAGAAATTGTCAATTTCTCACACCAGAAACGTAGAATAACTGATGTTTTATTAAAAGGGTACTAAACTGTCATTTCTCTTTACGCTATTTTCAAGTCTAATGGATGTACCTGTAATGATAACCTTGCCAGTGTTAAATTATAAATAATTTCTTCTTTTTTTTTTTTTTTGAACTGATCAGATTTTTGTAAAAAAGTTAGTGATCGTTTACAAATCAATATCAGAATAAAGCGGTCCCACCCATGTACGTATCTAGGGAACCTATTATATTGTCCATTAATATTTTTTATTTTTTTTCTTTATTAAACGTGGTTTAAAAAAATTGCATTTTTACGAAAAATATATTATAAATATTAAAATTGTGGTGAAGACTGGGAATCATTTTTCTGTTCTGAGTATCCTGGTTTCAGAGTAATTATTGGCTTATGGAATTTGTTTTTTAAAGTTTGTAACTCTAATGGTGATTTTTGTTTGAAAGAAATTGTCAATTTCTCACAACAGAAACGTTGAATAACTGATGTTTTAATAAAAGGGTACTAAACTGTCATTTCTCTTTACGGTCTTTTCAAGTCTAATGGATGTACCTGTAATGATAACCTTGCCAGTGTTAAATTATAAATAATTTCTTCGTTCTTATTTTTTTTCTTTTGAGCTGATCAGATTTTTGTAAAAAAGTTAGTGATCGAGTACAAATCATTAGAAGAATAAAGCTGTCCGACCCATGTACGTATCTAGGGAACCTGTCATATTGTCTATTAATAATTTCTAATTTCTTCCTTATTAAACGTGGTTTTAAAAAAAAATGCATTTTTACGAAAAATATATTATAAATATTAAAATTGTGGTGACGACTGGAAATCATTTTTCTGTTCTGAGCATCCTGGTTTCAGAGTAATTATTGGCTTATGGAATTTGTTTTTTAAAGTTTGTAACTCTAATGGTGATTTTTGTTTGAAAGAAATTGTCAATTTCTCACACCAGAAACGTAGAATAACTGATGTTTTATTAAAAGGGTGCTAAACTGTCATTTCTCTTTACGCTATTTTCAAGTCTAATGGATGTACCTGTAATGATAACCTTGCCAGTGTTAAATTATAAATAATTTCTTCTTTTTTTTTTTTTGAACTGATCAGATTTTTGTAAAAAAGTTAGTGATCGAGTACAAATCAATATCAGAATAAAGCGGTCCCACCCATGTACGTATCTAAGGAACCTTTTATATTGTCCATTAATATTTTTTATTTTTTTCTTTATTAAACGTGGTTTAAAAAAATTGCATTTTTACGAAAAATATATTATAAATATTAAAATTGTGGTGAAGACTGGGAATCATTTTTCTGTTCTGAGCATCGTGGTTTCAGAGTAATTATTCGCTTATGGAATTTGTTTTTTAAAGTTTGTAAATCTAATGTTGATTTTTGTTTGAAATAAATTGTCAATTTCTCACACCAGAAACGTAGAAAAACTGATGTTTTATTAAAAGGGTGCTAAACTGTCATTTCTCTTTACGCTCTTTTCAAGTCTAATGGATGTACCTGTAATGATAACCTTGCCAGTGTTAAATTATAAATAATTTCTTCGTTCTTATTTTTTTTTCTTTTGAACTGATCAGATTTTTGTAAAAAAGTTAGTGATCGAGTACAAATCATTATCAGAATAAAGCTGTCCGACCCATGTACGTATCTAGGGAACCTTTTATATTGCGAAACAGCACGGAAAACTGGCTATAAGAAGCAATTAAAATAATAAAACTTTGTAAAAAATCACCATAAAATTAAAATTAGAATTAAAATTAAACTATTAAAAAATATAATTAAAATTAAAATTAAACTATTTGGGAGCTGCACCGTGTTATTGCTTTGCACGTGTTCAAGGTATTTGCTTTTCTTTCTTCCCAGTTTTAGTTTTAACTTGTTCGTTTACGGACACGTGTATGCTGTAGCTGATGACGACCTGTTATGTTTTTAGCTCGTAACGCGTCCTGTGTTTTGTTTTAATTTTATGGTGATTTTTTACAAAGTTTTATTATTTTAATTAACCTTTTATATTGTCCATTAATAATTTCTATTTTTTTCTTTATTAAACGTGATTTAAAAAAATTGCATTTTTACGAAAAATATATTATAAATATTAAAATTGTGGTGAAGACTGGGAATCATTTTTCTATTCTGAGCATCCTGGTTTCAGAGTAATTATTCGCTTATGGAATTTGTTTTTTAAAGTTTGTAAATCTAATGTTGATTTTTGTTTGAAATAAATTGTCAATTTCTCACACCAGAAACGTAGAAAAACTGATGTTTTATTAAAAGGATGCTAAACTGTCATTTCTCTTTACGCTATTTTCAAGTCTAATGGATGTACCTGTAATGATAACCTTGCCAGTGTTAAATTATAAATAATTTCTTCGTTCTTATTTTTTTTTTCTTTTGAACTGATCAGATTTTTGTAAAAAGTTAGTGATCGAGTACAAATCATTATCAGAATAAAGCTGTCCGACCCATGTACGTATCTGGGGAACCTTTTATATTGCGAAACAGCACCGAAAACTGGCGATATGAAGCAATTAAAATAATAAAACTTTGTAAAAAATCACCATAAAATTAAAATTAGAATTAAAATTAAACTATTAAAAAATATAATTAAAATTAAAATTAAACTATTTGGGAGCTGCACCGTGTTATTGCTTTGCACGTGTTCAAGGTATTTGCTTTTCTATCTTCCCAGTTTTAGTTTTAACTTGTTCGTTTACGGACACGTGTATGCTGTAGCTGATGACGACCTGTTATGTTTTTAGCTCGTAACGCGTCCTGTGTTTTGTTTTAATTTTATGGTGATTTTTTACAAAGTTTTATTATTTTAATTAACCTTTTATATTGTCCATTAATAATTTCTATTTTTTTCTTTATTAAACGTGGTTTTAAAAAAATTGCATTTTGACGAAATATATACTATAAATATTAAAATTGTGGTGAAGACTGGGAATCATTTTTCTGTTCTGAGCATCCTGGTTTCAGAGTAATTATTCGCTTATGGAATTTGTTATTTAAAGTTTGTAACTCTAATGGTGATTTTTGTTTGAAATAAATTGTCAATTTCTCACACCAGAAACGTAGAAAAACTGATGTTTTATTAAAAGGGTGCTAAACTGTCATTTCTCTTTACGCTCTTTTCAAGTCTAATGGATGTACTTGTAATGATAACCTTGCCAGTGTTAAATTATATATAATTTCTTCGTTCTTATTTTTTTTTCTTTTGAACTGATCAGATTTTTGTAAAAAAGTTAGTGATCGAGTACAAATCATTATCAGAATAAAGCTGTCCGACCCATGTACGTATCTAGGGAACCTTTCATATTGTCTATTAATAATTTCTAATTTTTTCCTTATTAAACGTGGTTTTAAAACAATGCATTTTTACGAAAAATATATTATAAATATTAAAATTGTGGTGACGACTGGAAATCATTTTTCTGTTCTGAGCATCTTGGTTTCAGAGTAATTATTGGCTTATGGAATTTGTTTTTTAAAGTTTGTAACTCTAATGGTGATTTTTGTTTGAAAGAAATTGTCAATTTCTCACACCAGAAACGTAGAAAAACTGATGTTTTATTAAAAGGGTACTAAACTGTCATTTCTCTTTACGCTATTTTCAAGTCTAATGGATGTATCTGTAATGATAACCTTGCCAGTGTTAAATTATAAATAATTTCTTCTTTTTTTTTTTTTTTTTTAACTGATCAGATTTTTGTAAAAAAGTTAGTGATCGAGTACAAATCAATATCAGAATAAAGCGGTCCCACCCATGTACGTATCTAGGGAACCTTTTATATTGTCCATTAATATTTTTTATTTTTTTCTTTATTAAACGTGGTTTAAAAAAATTGCATTTTTACGAAAAATATATTATAAATATTAAAATTGTGGTGAAGACTGGGAATCATTTTTCTGTTCTGAGCATCCTGGTTTCAGAGTAATTATTCGCTTATGGAATTTGTTTTTTAAAGTTTGTAAATCTAATGTTGATTTTTGTTTGAAATAAATTGTCAATTTCTCACACCAGAAACGTAGAAAAACTGATGTTTTATTAAAAGGATGCTAAACTGTCATTTCTCTTTACGCTATTTTCAAGTCTAATGGATGTACCTGTAATGATAACCTTGCCAGTGTTAAATTATAAATAATTTCTTCGTTCTTATTTTTTTTTCTTTTGAACTGATCAGATTTTTGTAAAAAGTTAGTGATCGAGTACAAATCATTATCAGAATAAAGCTGTCCGACCCATGTACGTATCTGGGGAACCTTTTATATTGCGAAACAGCACCGAAAACTGGCGATATGAAGCAATTAAAATAATAAAACTTTGTAAAAAATCACCATAAAATTAAAATTAGAATTAAAATTAAACTATTAAAAAATATAATTAAAATTAAAATTAAACTATTTGGGTGCTGCACCGTGTTATTGCTTTGCACGTGTTCAAGGTATTTGCTTTTCTTTCTTCCCAGTTTTAGTTTTAACTTGTTCGTTTACGGACACGTGTATGCTGTAGCTGATGACGACCTGTTATGTTTTTAGCTCGTAACGGGTCCTGTGTTTTGTTTTAATTTTATGCTGATTTTTTTACAAAGTTTTATTATTTTAATTAACCTTTTATATTGTCCATTAATAATTTCTATTTTTTTCTTTATTAAACGTGGTTTAAAAAAAATTGCATTTTTACGAAAAATATATTATAAATATTAAAATTGTGGTGAAGACTGGGAATCATTTTTCTGTTCTGAGCATCGTGGTTTCAGAGTAATTATTCGCTTATGGAATTTGTTATTTAAAGTTTGTAACTCTAACGGTGATTTTTGTTTGAAATAAATTGTCAATTTCTCACACCAGAAACGTAGAAAAACTGATGTTTTATTAAAAGGGTGCTAAACTGTCATTTCTCTTTACGCTCTTTTCAAGTCTAGTGGATGTACCTGTAATGATAACCTTGCCAGTGTTAAATTATAAATAATTTCTTCGTTCTTATTTTTTTTTCTTTTGAACTGATCAGATTTTTGTAAAAAAGTTAGTGATCGAGTACAAATCATTATCAGAATAAAGCTGTCCGACCCATGTACGTATCTAGGGAACCTTTTATATTGCGAAACAGCACGGAAAACTGGCTATAAGAAGCAATTAAAATAATAAAACTTTGTAAAAAATCACCATAAAATTAAAATTAGAATTAAAATTAAACTAATTAAAAATATAATTAAAATTAAAATTAAACTATTTGGGAGCTGCACCGTGTTATTGCTTTGCACGTGTTCAAGGTATTTGCTTTTCTTTCTTCCCAGTTTTAGTTTTAACTTGTTCGTTTACGGACACGTGTATGCTGTAGCCGATGACGACCTGTTATGTTTTTAGCTCGTAACGGGTCCTGTGTTTTGTTTTAATTTTATGCTGATTTTTTACAAAGTTTTATTATTTTAATTAACCTTTTATATTGTCCATTAATAATTTCTATTTTTTTTTTATTAAACGTGGTTTAAAAAAAATTGCATTTTTACGAAAAATATATTATAAATATTAAAATTGTGGTGAAGACTGGGAATCATTTTTCTGTTATGAGCATCGTGGTTTCAGAGTAATTATTCGCTTATGGAATTTGTTATTTAAAGTTTGTAACTCTAATGGTGATTTTTGTTTGAAATAAATTGTCAATTTCTCACACCAGAAAAGTAGAAAAACTGATGTTTTATTAAAAGGGTGCTAAACTGTCATTTCTCTTTACGCTCTTTTCAAGTCTAGTGGATGTACCTGTAATGATAACCTTGCCAGTGTTAAATTATAAATAATTTCTTCGTTCTTATTTTTTTTTCTTTTGAACTAATCAGATTTTTGTAAAAAAGTTAGTGATCGAGTACAAATCATTATCAGAATAAAGCTGTCCGACCCATGTACGTATCTAGGGAACCTTTTATATTGCGAAACAGCACGGAAAACTGGCTATAAGAAGCAATTAAAATAATAAAACTTTGTAAAAAATCACCATAAAATTAAAATTAGAATTAAAATTAAACTATTAAAAAATATAATTAAAATTAAAATTAAACTATTTGGGAGCTGCACCGTGTTATTGCTTTGCACGTGTTCAAGGTATTTGCTTTTCTTTCTTCCCAGTTTTAGTTTTAACTTGTTCGTTTACGGACACGTGTATGCTGTAGCTGATGACGACCTGTTATGTTTTTAGCTCGTAACGCGTCCTGTGTTTTGTTTTAATTTTATGGTGATTTTTTACAAAGTTTTATTATTTTAATTAACCTTTTATATTGTCCATTAATAATTTCTATTTTTTTCTTTATTAAACGTGGTTTTAAAAAAATTGCATTTTGACGAAATATATATTATAAATATTAAAATTGTGGTGAAGACTGGGAATCATTTTTCTGTTCTGAGCATCCTGGTTTCAGAGTAATTATTCGCTTATGGAATTTGTTATTTAAAGTTTGTAACTCTAATGGTGATTTTTGTTTGAAATAAATTGTCAATTTCTCACACCAGAAACGTAGAAAAACTGATGTTTTATTAAAAGGGTGCTAAACTGTCATTTCTCTTTACGCTCTTTTCAAGTCTAATGGATGTACTTGTAATGATAACCTTGCCAGTGTTAAATTATATATAATTTCTTCGTTCTTATATTTTTTTCTTTTGAACTGATCAGATTTTTGTAAAAAAGTTAGTGATCGAGTACAAATCATTATCAGAATAAAGCTGTCCGACCCATGTACGTATCTAGGGAACCTTTCATATTGTCTATTAATAATTTCTAATTTTTTCCTTATTAAACGTGGTTTTAAAAAAAATTGCATTTTTACGAAAAATATATTATAAATATTAAAATTGTGGTGAAGACTGGGAATCATTTTTCTGTTCTGAGCATCCTGGTTTCAGAGTAATTATTGGCTTATGGAATTTGTTTTTTAAAGTTTGTAACTCTAATGGTGATTTTTGTTTGAAAGAAATTGTCAATTTCTCACACCAGAAACGTTGAATAACTGATGTTTTAATAAAAGGGTACTAAACTGTCATTTCTCTTTACGCTCTTTTCAAGTCTAATGGATGTACCTGTAATGATAACCTTGCCAGTGTTAAATTATAAATAATTTCTTCGTTCTTATTTTTTTTCTTTTGAACTGATCAGATTTTTGTAAAAAAGTTAGTGATCGAGTACAAATCATTATCAGAATAAAGCTGTCCGACCCATGTACGTATCTAGGGAACCTTTCATATTGTCTATTAATAATTTCTAATTTTTTCCTTATTAAACGTGGTTTTAAAAAAAATGCATTTTTACGAAAAATATATTATAAATATTAAAATTGTGGTGACGACTGGAAATCATTTTTCTATTCTGAGCATCCTGGTTTCAGAGTAATTATTGGCTTATGGAATTTGTTTTTTAAAGTTTGTAACTCTAATGGTGATTTTTGTTTGAAAGAAATTGTCAATTTCTCACACCAGAAACGTAGAATAACTGATGTTTTATTAAAAGGGTACTAAACTGTCATTTCTCTTTACGCTATTTTCAAGTCTAATGGATGTACCTGTAATGATAACCTTGCCAGTGTTAAATTATAAATAATTTCTTCTTTTTTTTTTTTTTTTGAACTGATCAGATTTTTGTAAAAAAGTTAGTGATCGAGTACAAATCAATATCAGAATAAAGCGGTCCCACCCATGTACGTATCTAGGGAACCTATTATATTGTCCATTAATATTTTTTATTTTTTTTCTTTATTAAACGTGGTTTAAAAAAATTGCATTTTTACGAAAAATATATTATAAATATTAAAATTGTGGTGAAGACTGGGAATCATTTTTCTGTTCTGAGCATCCTGGTTTCAGAGTAATTATTGGCTTATGGAATTTGTTTTTTAAAGTTTGTAACTCTAATGGTGATTTTTGTTTGAAAGAAATTGTCAATTTCTCACACCAGAAACGTTGAATAACTGATGTTTTAATAAAAGGGTACTAAACTGTCATTTCTCTTTACGGTCTTTTCAAGTCTAATGGATGTACCTGTAATGATAACCTTGCCAGTGTTAAATTATAAATAATTTCTTCGTTCTTATTTTTTTTCTATTGAGCTGATCAGATTTTTGTAAAAAAGTTAGTGATCGAGTACAAATCATTAGAAGAATAAAGCTGTCCGACCCATGTACGTATCTAGGGAACCTGTCATATTGTCTATTAATAATTTCTAATTTCTTCCTTATTAAACGTGGTTTTAAAAAAAAATGCATTTTTACGAAAAATATATTATAAATATTAAAATTGTGGTGACGACTGGAAATCATTTTTCTGTTCTGAGCATCCTGGTTTCAGAGTAATTATTGGCTTATGGAATTTGTTTTTTAAAGTTTGTAACTCTAATGGTGATTTTTGTTTGAAAGAAATTGTCAATTTCTCACACCAGAAACGTAGAATAACTGATGTTTTATTAAAAGGGTGCTAAACTGTCATTTCTCTTTACGCTATTTTCAAGTCTAATGGATGTACCTGTAATGATAACCTTGCCAGTGTTAAATTATAAATAATTTCTTCTTTTTTCTTTTGAACTGATCCGATTTTTGTAAAAAGTTAGTGATCGAGTACAAATCATTATCAGAATAAAGCTGTCCGACCCATGTACGTATCTGGGGAACCTTTTATATTGCGAAACAGCACCGAAAACTGGCGATATGAAGATATTAAAATAAAAAAACTTTGTAAAAAATCACCATAAAATTAAAATTAGAATTAAAATTAAACTATTAAAAAATATAATTAAAATTAAAATTAAACTATTTGGGTGCTGCACCGTGTTATTGCTTTGCACGTGTTCAAGGTATTTGCTTTTCTTTCTTCCCAGTTTTAGTTTTAACTTGTTCGTTTACGGACACGTGTATGCTGTAGCTGATGACGACCTGTTATGTTTTTAGCTCGTAACGGGTCCTGTGTTTTGTTTTAATTTTATGCTGATTTTTTACAAAGTTTTATTATTTTAATTAACCTTTTATATTGTCCATTAATAATTTCTATTTTTTTCTTTATTAAACGTGGTTTAAAAAAAAATATCATTTTTACGAAAAATATATTATAAATATTAAAATTGTGGTGAAGACTGGGAATCATTTTTCTGTTCTGAGCATCGTGGTTTCAGAGTAATTATTCGCTTATGGAATTTGTTATTTAAAGTTTGTAACTCTAATGGTGATTTTTGTTTGAAATAAATTGTCAATTTCTCACACCAGAAACGTAGAAAAACTGATGTTTTATTAAAAGGGTGCTAAACTGTCATTTCTCTTTACGCTCTTTTCAAGTCTAATGGATGTACCTGTAATGATAACCTTGCCAGTGTTAAATTATAAATAATTTCTTCGTTCTTATTTTTTTTTCTTTTGAACTGATCAGATTTTTGTAAAAAAGTTAGTGATCGAGTACAAATCATTATCAGAATAAAGCTGTCCGACCCATGTACGTATCTAGGGAACCTTTTATATTGCGAAACAGCACGGAAAACTGGCTATAAGAAGCAATTAAAATAATAAAACTTTGTAAAAAATCACCATAAAATTAAAATTAGAATTAAAATTAAACTATTAAAAAATAAAATTAAAATTAAACTATTTGGGAGCTGCACCGTGTTATTGCTTTGCACGTGTTCAAGGTATTTGCTTTTCTTTCTTCCCAGTTTTAGTTTTAACTTGTTCGTTTACGGACACGTGTATGCTGTAGCTGATGACGACCTGTTATGTTTTTAGCTCGTAACGCGTCCTGTGTTTTGTTTTAATTTTATGGTGATTTTTTACAAAGTTTTATTATTTTAATTAACCTTTTATATTGTCCATTAATAATTTCTATTTTTTTCTTTATTAAACGTGGTTTTAAAAAAATTGCATTTTGACGAAATATATATTATAAATATTAAAATTGTGGTGAAGACTGGGAATCATTTTTCTGTTCTGAGCATCCTGGTTTCAGAGTAATTATTCTCTTATGGAATTTGTTATTTAAAGTTTGTAACTCTAATGGTGATTTTTGTTTGAAATAAATTGTCAATTTCTCGCACCAGAAACGTAGAAAAACTGATGTTTTATTAAAAGGGTGCTAAACTGTCATTTCTCTTTACGCTCTTTTCAAGTCTAATGGATGTACTTGTAATGATAACCTTGCCAGTGTTAAATTATATATAATTTCTTCGTTCTTATTTTTTTTTCTTTTGAACTGATCAGATTTTTGTAAAAAAGTTAGTGATCGAGTACAAATCATTATCAGAATAAAGCTGTCCGACCCATGTACGTATCTAGGGAACCTTTCATATTGTCTATTAATAATTTCTAATTTTTTCCTTATTAAACGTGGTTTTAAAAAAAATTGCATTTTTACGAAAAATATATTATAAATATTAAAATTGTGGTGAAGACTGGGAATCATTTTTCTGTTCTGAGCATCCTTGTTTCAGAGTAATTATTGGCTTATGGAATTTGTTTTTTAAAGTTTGTAACTCTAATGGAGATTTTTGTTTGAAAGAAATTGTCAATTTCTCACACCAGAAACGTTGAATAACTGATGTTTTAATAAAAGGGTACTAAACTGTCATTTCTCTTTACGCTCTTTTCAAGTCTAATGGATGTACCTGTAATGATAACCTTGCCAGTGTTAAATTATAAATAATTTCTTCGTTCTTATTTTTTTTCTTTTGAACTGATCAGATTTTTGTAAAAAAGTTAGTAATCGAGTACAAATCATTATCAGAATAAAGCTGTCCGACCCATGTACGTATCTAGGGAACCTTTCATATTGTCTATTAATAATTTCTAATTTTTTCCTTATTAAACGTGGTTTTAAAAAAAAATGCATTTTTACGAAAAATATATTATAAATATTAAAATTGTGGTGACGACTGGAAATCATTTTTCTGTTCTGAGCATCCTGGTTTCAGAGTAATTATTGGCTTATGGAATTTGTTTTTTAAAGTTTGTAACTCTAATGGTGATTTTTGTTTGAAAGAAATTGTCAATTTCTCACACCAGAAACGTAGAATAACTGATGTTTTATTAAAAGGGTACTAAACTGTCATTTCTCTTTACGCTATTTTCAAGTCTAATGGATGTACCTGTAATGATAACCTTGCCAGTGTTAAATTAAAAATAATTTCTTCGTTCTTATTTTTTTTTCTTTTGAACTGATCAGATTTTTGTAAAAAAGTTAGTGATCGAGTACAAATCATTATCAGAATAAAGCTGTCCGACCCATGTACGTATCTAGGGAACCTTTCATATTGTCTATTAATAATTTCTAATTTTTTCCTTATTAAACGTGGTTTTAAAAAAAATGCATTTTTACGAAAAATATATTATAAATATTAAAATTGTGGTGACGACTGGAAATCATTTTTCTGTTCTGAGCATCCTGGTTTCAGAGTAATTATTGGCTTATGGAATTTGTTTTTTAAAGTTTGTAACTCTAATGGTGATTTTTGTTTGAAAGAAATTGTTAATTTCTCACACCAGAAACGTAGAATAACTGATGTTTTATTAAAAGGGTACTAAACTGTCATTTCTCTTTACGCTATTTTCAAGTCTAATGGATGTACCTGTAATGATAACCTTGCCAGTGTTAAATTATAAATAATTTCTTCTTTTTTTTTTTTTTTTTTGAACTGATCAGATTTTTGTAAAAAAGTTAGTGATCGAGTACAAATCAATATCAGAATAAAGCGGTCCCACCCATGTACGTATCTAGGGAACCTTTTATATTGTCCATTAATATTTTTTATTTTTTTCTTTATTAAACGTGGTTTAAAAAAATTGCATTTTTACGAAAAATATATTATAAATATTAAAATTGTGGTGAAGACTGGGAATCATTTTTATGTTCTGAGCATCCTGGTTTCAGAGTAATTATTCGCTTATGGAATTTGTTTTTTAAAGTTTGTAACTCTAATGGTGATTTTTGTTTGAAAGAAATTGTCAATTTCCCACACCAGAAACGTTGAATAACTGATGTTTTAATAAAAGGGTACTAAACTGTCATTTCTCTTTACGCTCTTTTCAAGTCTAATGGATGTACCTGTAATGATAACCTTGCCAGTGTTAAATTGTAAATAATTTCTTCGTTCTTATTTTTTTTTCTTTTGAACTGATCAGATTTTTGTAAAAAAGTTAGTGATCGAGTACAAATCATTATCAGAATAAAGCTGTCCGACCCATGTACGTATCTAGGGAACCTTTTATATTGTTTATTAATATTTTTTTATTTTTTTCTTTATTAAACGTGGTTTAAAAAATTTGCATTTTTACAAAAAATATATTATAAATATTAAAATTGTGGTGAAGACTGGGAATCATTTTTCTGTTCTGAGCATCCTGGTTTCAGAGTAATTATTCGCTTATGGAATTTGTTTTTTAAAGTTTGTAACTCTAATGTTGATTTTTGTTTGAAATAAATTGTCAATTTCTCACACCAGAAACGTAGAAAAACTGATGTTTTATTAAAAGGGTGCTAAACTGTCATTTCTCTTTACGCTATTTTCATGTCTAATGGATGTACCTGCAATGATAACCTTGCCAGTGTTAAATTATAAATAATTTCTTCGTTCTTATTTTTTTTTTCTTTTGAACTGATCAGATTTTTGTAAAAAGTTAGTGATCTAGTACAAATCATTATCAGAATAAAGCTGTCCGACCCATGTACGTATCTAGGGAACCTTTTATATTGCGAAACAGCACCGAAAACTGGCGATATGAAGCAATTAAAATAATAAAACTTTGTAAAAAATCACCATAAAATTAAAATTAGAATTAAAATTAAACTATTAAAAAATATAATTAAAATTAAAATTAAACTATTTGGGTGCTGCACCGTGTTATTGCTTTGCACGTGTTCAAGGTATTTGCTTTTCTTTCTTCCCAGTTTTAGTTTTAACTTGTTCGTTTACGGACACGTGTATGCTGTAGCTGATGACGACCTGTTATGTTTTGAGCTCGTAACGCGTCCTGTGTTTTGTTTTAATTTTATGGTGATTTTTTACAAAGTTTTATTATTTTAATTAACCATTTATATTGTCCATTAATAATTTCTATTTTTTTCTTTATTAAACGTGGTTTAAAAAAAATTGCATTTTTACGAAAAATATATTATAAATATTAAAATTGTGGTGAAGACTGGGAATCATTTTTCTGTTCTGAGCAACCTGTTTTCAGAGTAATTATTCGCTTATGGAATTTGTTATTTAAAGTTTGTAACTCTAATGGTGATTTTTGTTTGAAATAAATTGTCAATTTCTCACACCAAAAACGTAGAAAAACTGATGTTTTATTAAAAGGGTGCTAAACTGTCATTTCTCTTTACGCTATTTTCAAGTCTAATGGATGTACCTGTAATGATAACATTGCCAGTGTTAAATTATAAATAATTTCTTCGTTCTTCTTTTTTTTTTTTTGAACTGATCAGATTTTTTTAAAATTTAGTGATCGAGTACAAATCATTATCAGAATAAAGCTGTCCGACCCATGTACGTATCTAGGGAACCTTTTATATTGTCCATTAATAATTTCTATTTTTTTCCTTGATAAACGTTGTTTTAAAAAAATGCATTTTTACAAAAAATATATTATAAATATTAAAATTGTGGTGAAGACTGGGAATTATTTTTCTGTTCTGAGCATCCTGGTTTCAGAGTAATTATTCGCTTATGGAATTTGTTTTTTAAAGTTTGTAACTCTAATTGTGATTTTTGTTTGAAGTAAATTATCAATTTCTCACACCAGAAACGTAGAAAAACTGATGTTTAATTAAAAGGGTGCTAAACTGCCATCTCTATTAAAGCTGTTTTCAAGTCCAATGGATGTACTTTACGACACAAATCTGATTTTTTATTATTTATTTATTTATTTATTTTTTTTGGAAACGCGTGAAATCGGCAAGTGTTATTATTCAGAAACTATGCGATTGACTGGCGTTTTCCTTTTTTTTTCTTTTTCTTTCTTTCTTTTTTTTTTTTTTTTTTTTTTTTTTTTTATGAAGGCAGAAAATGTTTCAGAAAATACTATCAAAGTTTGAGTTTTGAATCGAATTTCCGGGGGAGACAGATGGGGATACGAGATAAATGTTCGTTTCTTAACATCAATCGATTATAACTTAATAATATATTTAGCAAAAACTGGAAAACTACATTCCATAAAAAATCTTTTTATATTCAGCCCTGCCAATTTTATGCATTTACCCTTAAAAATGAATCCGAAAATGTGCCAGAAAGATTGAGTTTATGAGCTGGGAATTTCAAAGCTGCCTTGAAAGAAAGGCTTAAACAAATAACAATCTAATCGTAAAAATAATAGGAAAACGAATTGCGATTTTTTTTTTTTTTTAAGCAACAGAAGAAAAGCACGGATTCCATTTTTAGGATAAAATAAATTATTTCAATATTTAGACCCGTATAATATCTTTCAACTTTAATTTATTTATTATTTATTTATAAATATTTTATTATGTCTATTGCTAGCATTTATTCATCATAAACAATAAAATAGATTGTATTATTTTTGTCTCTTTCTCCGATATCGAAATCATGAGATAATTCAGAGTTGTGAAATACGAGCATGGTTCAATAATTATTGTCCCGAGTGTTTATAAAATATTTGTACTGCGATGGTTCATGTGGGATATTAAAGCTTAATGCCTTATAAGCCTATATGCTCAATTTTAGAACAGTAGCTGTCATATCAACACTAGTGTAAATGCCCGTCCTAGGATGGTGGTTAAAAATTGTGTTTTTCACTTAAAGTTTGAAAAACTGATAAAAAATAATTGACAATATGGAAGCATTTAGATGAGCAAGCTCGACTAATTTATGTTCTAATAAACACACAATTAGCATTTACAATATTTCTGGGTAAACCAGGATTTTCGGCTAATACACTGTTACAAAATTAAGATTTCTTAATAAAACAAAAATTTAATAAATATGCAATAAAACTGCGTAATTAAAACAGTCTGCTGCAACTATTGAAATACTACTACTTTTTTTAATAACACTTTGAAATTGTATTTTTATCGTTTACCACTCCCCCCCCCCCCCTCCAAAAATTTTTACATTGATTAATAAATAGGCATCTCGGGTTGAACTCCATTCGAAAGAACGGAGGGGAAATATTGTTAAAGTGTTTTTCATGCCTATTGGTGTTTTTCTTCTGTTTACCCGCGGCTGACGTCACGCAGCAGAGGTGGGACAGCTTCAAGTGATGTCATTTATGTCGCCTTCTTTAATCTTCATAGCTCCATAGTTTAATTTTTTTTCAATGAATCACAAAAGGAATGACTCTCTACCACAGCTTTTTATTTACGTTTTAAGCACGGAGTGTGCTACGTTTGTTTTCTGAAATGGCTGCGTAAATCATTGAAATTTTGTTAGTTTTGTATCTTTTATAGAAAATTACTTTGAACAGAAGAGATTTCAGATAGAAAAGATTTATATTTAGGCAGATAAGTTTTCTCATACACATCTCAAATCAAAATTAAGCCTAACGTGGCTACATCTTATCGGAGACTTGTAAGATTGATGGGTTCGCCCAGGATGCGTTACACTGCCTTTTATTATATAGAGATATTTCTTTACGTATTAGTTCTGAGAGATAGGAACTATCTTGAAAGGGGTGTTGTTGGGGGGAAAGGCTGGTTTGGAACTTATGGGGCCCAATCTGTTATATACTTGTGGCAGTGGATGAGACATGTTTGCATTACTATGATCCCGAGTCCAAGCGACTGTAGCCACATCTCATCCCTTGTCACAAATCTATCACAGGTCTGGCCCCATACGCTCCAATCCAGCCTTTTCTCCCAACCCCCCCCCCTCCTTCAAGCTAGGTGCACACCTCTCACACCTAAAACGGTTTTAAAAAATCATATAGCAGCTACTGTTCTGAAATTGAGCATATATGCATCTAAGTCGTTAGGCTTCAATATTCCACATCAACCATCGCAGTACAAATATTTTATACACGTTCGGGACAACAATTATTGAATCACCCCCGTATTACTATGGTCACGACATCCTGCGAAATTCCTGGAAATGGAAATATAAGGATTGAGTTCTACGGTCTTACTTCTACCCACACAAGACACCTGCTGTTATAAATATGGTGCAAAACTTGCAAAACTAAAAATTTTAAAAATCATTATGACAAATATGTAGCCAGTGCAATTTGATGTTCGATTATATGACTACTTAAAATTTATTTTGGAAGCCAAATTAAATAATTCTGTAAACTGGTACTAAAATTAATTCTTTGAAAGTTTAGAAAATTAGTCAAAGAGTATTTATTGAACGCTATTTAAAATCCATACTATCCCAATAAGGATATATTCTTATACTTAACTCAAATGAAATAAAATTTTATTTTATACATATTAATGACTAATTAAGAGGAAAAAGGTGATATTATATATATATATATATATATATATATATATATTTATATGAGATATCATATGTTGCAAAAACGCAACGTCAGTACAAACAAACTACATTTTTGCTGCATGAAAGTCTTTGAAACGTTTATTATGTAGCGGTACATTACATTTACTACACATAGTTATAGTTTGACGGTTACAATATCTATATCTTGGATTATGGAATTTTATGTCATCCTTTATAGTGCAATTATGAACATTATTATCCGAAATTTATCAATAAAAATTTTCAAAACTCTTCGTATCATTTAATTCATGTTTTTAATTTTTGTAAACTGGAATGAATTAACTTTTTTTTTACTTAAAAATAAAAGTCTTGTATGCAATATGTAATAGTAGATTTGTTGAAAAAATATTCTCATAAAAAAAAAAAAAAAATCGCAGACATAATGTCGCGAAAACGCAATGTGTGTCTTTAATGGGTTAAAATGATGAGATAAAATTAATCTCTTACTGTAATTGAAATTCTTGAAAAGCTAAGTAGAATGCAGAAAAGAAATGCAGCATTTCTTCGGTGAATGATAAAAAATAATAAAAGACAGATAATTAAAAGCTTTAAACAAATAATTTTCAATTCATCGTCATAAACTTCAAAATATACTAGAAGCTACAATCCAGAAAATACAACTGAAAAAAAAGTTATGAGAAATGTACAATAAAATGAAAATTCAATCTTTGTTTTAAAATTTTCAATTTAAAATTTCGACGAAATGTTAGAGAAAAAAGCTGTTAACTTTTTGTACGGCATACTTTTGAAGTTGTATATTTATTTTTCTTCTATTATAATAAATTAAAATAAATAGATAATTTAATACATTAAATCTTTAATTTCAAATAACTAAGCACATTTCGTCAGAATCAGAATTTAAATTTAAAAAAAATTGTAACATTTAATAACAATAATAAAAATGAAAACTTTAATGTTAGAAATAAAAATAAAATAAAGAAATAACTGTAGGCGTTTCAAGCTGTAAACAAGCTCCTCATCGGCACAACTGTCAATCGAAAGCAAAGCCATTATTTATACATTGTTTATTATTTCAAATGGATATTTTGAATGTGAACATGTGTAAACAATCCAGACATTTGCAATCCAAACAATATATTTGTTTTCGGTTGTCAATTGCACTGATGCGGAGCTTGTGTACAGCTTGAAACTTCTAAAGTAAATTTGTTTTTGATTTTATTTTGTACTACTAATGTATCTTTTTATCATTGGTGTTATTGCTTATTAAAAATGTGTTATTAAATGTATATTTTTTTCATTCTAAAATGTTTAATTCTTTGCAACAATCAACAAAAAATATCTCGTTAATATTTTAATGTATTTCAAAGAAAATTAATAATATCTTCATAAAACTTTAGCGATAGAAAATATATTTTTACTAAAATGAAGTGTTCTTGAACACTGAGATGATGGAATAGATAAAGAAGCAGAATTTTCACCGAACTATAAATAAAAAATGAATAAAAATTTTGAAAGCTTTAAGCTAAATATTTTTCAATAGCCTTTAGCCCAATGTTTTGTTTTTCATATACTCGAAAATATGCGATCTAAATAAATGTTTCAGAACGTTGCAGCTCTATAACGTAAAGCGAGGAGAGCCTGCGCACATTTCAAAAGAATAATTAAAAAAATCTAAATATTAATATTTTGCTAAACTATGCTTGAATAATTTTGACTTCATTTGTTTTTTATGCATTTCCATTGTTATTTTGTTGTTATACTGTAATTTAATAGAACAGCAGTAATAAAACCAAGAAAACTATTTTGCGAAATCTCTCCTTACAGGGTAGGAGAGAATGCGCATATGGGTAGGAGTGATTGTGCACATAGGTTGAAGAGATTACTATTAATAATAACTACAATTAACACTAGAAAGGCGGCGGTTTTTGTATACCTAGAAAGACGGAGAGCAGTCATTTTGACAGCTCTATTTGAATGACCAAAAATAAAGCATTTTTTAATATTTTTTTGTTCAAACAAGTTTTTAAAGTACATTTATTAATAGAATAATGGAATAATATTTTATTTATTTACCGTTTTATATATAATATTAATTTTAGTTAAAAGAAATACAATATATATAATCAATTATCAACAAAAATTACAAATATAAAAAAATACACAATTTAAAGAATTTTTTGGATTTGCTCAAAGTATCTTAAAATTATATGACATAATTGCTTTTTTAAGTTTATATATTTAAAAATATAAATATTACAAAAATAACTTACATTATTCCTTTTTACATTCTCTGCAAACACTCAGCTTTATAACTTTGTAAGTGCAGGAGCCACAAACTGAATTTTTGCAATCACTACAAATGTTCATAGTTATATTCCGGCATCGATTGATTTGGCATTCTTTGTGTTTCGTACCCGAGATTGTGGGTGCATCTGTATTTGGAGTTAAGTCTGACAGCGGAGATGTCTTAGAGGCAACATATTGTGTACGCAGTTCGTCAGCTTAATTCAAAATAAAATCAGGACGCTTTATATTTACATCGGTAGGCTCTTTATAAATCACACAAGCATTTATAGCAGCTACGTCCAGAATATTAAAAAAAACTTGCACAGGCCATCGTCGAGAAGTTGATTTTGTGGAATATTTTCTTGCCATCTGGTCAAGTACATCCACACCGTATTTCGTTGAGTTGTGAACTGAACAATATCGGGCATCTTTTTTCCATTGCCATTGACTTCAAGTGTAGGATGTAAAGTGCTTAACAAGAAAACATTTTTGTTTTTCTTTCCTTGACACATAGATCAGTGATATATTATCATGCTTGAGAATTTTGCTTGAATACAGTTCTCCCTTTGTGAGCTTGACGGATTCTGACACTTCTTTCTTTCCACATTTCACAGTTCCAACGATGCTAAGTCCTTTATTTCTTAGAGTTTTGGCTAATTTCAAAAATCATCCTTTTGTTCATCTTGGTTGTGAAAAAATCATCCTTTGCTATGTTCCTTCCTCTATTATGAAATGGCTCTGCCAAGCGGCAAACAGCATGATCTCCAACAATTTCATCTATATGTCTATTTTCATTTTTACCTAAATATGCAAAGCCCTTCAACAACTATTTTGATCGAACGTCAGCTGCTAGCCAAAATTTAATCACGAATTTATCTGCTTTTGCGGCATATACTGTGTGAATGGGCAACATGCCTTGCTTGGGAAGAGTTGATCCTCTACTGTTATATCTTCTCCCGATTTATAGCAAAGTAAACAATTTTCAATAAACGAGTTCCAGATCTCTGACACTACTGCAAATCGATCACATCGAAGTCTTTCAGATCTTGTTGCCTTCAGATCAAACCGCAAATATCTCATTATTTCTTTGAACCTGTCCCTGTCATTGTTTGGTGAAAAAAATTTATTCCCTATGTCGTGGATCATAAGTTGTTTATTGAAATACCTTTAGAAATAAAAGCTCCACGAGCATACAGTAGGGGAATAAAAGCATCTAATTCGTCTAAAGATATATTCCAATGTGGATCCTGTAAACATCGATTAGATTCCACTTCTGCGCACATTTTTATGAAACGAAGAATGTTTTCATTTATGAATAGTCTGCATGCACTTGTGAAATTCTCTAACATTACATTTCTAGTGGCCAATGAACTTGGTCCAGGAAATTCTCTCAACATATTGTGCTGCTGTCGTTTTCCTGAAGAAATATTACCAGAAGGAACTGCCCATATTGTTCCATCTTTTGCTACGTCTACATTTTGCTTATTTCCTTCATTTTGGGAACATAGTCTTTGCTCTTCACTTTTACGTAGTAGTTTACTTTTCTTTTGACGTTTTCTGTTTTATTTTCGTTTTCTACCACGTGTGGTACTCGCATGACTTGAATCGATATTTATAAAAATATTTTCTTCATTTTCAGATTCAGACGAAAAATCTGTTTGTGCAGTTTCAGTAAAAAAAACGGTATTCGTCCGCGGAAGAGGAATCACTTACATTTCCAGGGTTTTTTCATCATCAGATAAATTTGAATTTTAATCTGTACCAGAAATGGTTTCAGATACAGTCCGCAATATTTTTAGAAACTCTTCTTCTGACAGATTGCTTTTACCAACAGTTCTTCGCGACATAGCGGGAAAAAAATGTACATCCGATCAGGTCAAGAACTTCAAAAGAAATAAATATCTGTTACTGAAAAAGCAGATGCTTTCGAACATAAAAGGAATTTCACGTGATCAGCAGGTGTTTTTCAATCCCGCTTACTGTACAAATGACAGCAGTCTATTACAGCCCCTACGAAAAGAATCACGCGACAAGCAGATGTTTTTAACATCCCTCCTTACCTCACGTATCCTTCTTTCCATGAAATGTTATTAAAATTATCTCGAAAAGAAAGAATAATCGTTCGTTGACAGAAAAATTGGAAAGTAAATGTAATGTTAGATTTTATTTCTTCAGCGATCAAAATGACCGCAATCCGTCTTTCTAGGTATACATATTTATAGCGCTCATAATATTGTGTAAAAAAATTAAAATTTTTGCGCTACATAATCCTTATGAATAATTAGGAAAATTCAATAAACAATGTAGAAATCGAAGAATATTTAAGAAAAATACAACCGTTTGAAATTCATTTTCGGTCAAAATGACCGCTCCCGTCTTTCTAGTGTTAAACTGATAACAATAATAATTACACTTAATCGACATTGTTGAAAGGTTTTTGTGAGTAAATATTATTGTATTAGGAGTGAATATTTCAAACAAATGTTTAAATAATAAGTAAAAGAAAGAATTTTAACAACAGTTGAAAAAATTAATTTAAGAAGATTAAAATATCAGAAAAAGCAAGTCCTACTAAGATTACAAAATAACATTAATCTAGTTAATAACATGTTTAACTTGAAAATTACTTCATTTCCTTTTCCACAGTTTCATTGTATTTTGTTTGCTAACCGAAGTTGTCGTCGTGCACAGTCGAAGCACTTATTGTTGTAAATCGTGCATCTTTCGTGCAATCAATTGCAACAAGCAATACATTGAATCCAGTCAGTTGTTGAAGCTGTCTCCTGGTACAATTCCAGACATTCAGTGCACTCATCCTCATTGAACTTTGGGTTTTTTTCCTTGAGTTTTTTTTATCCCACTTTTTGTGGAAGCACCTTGTCTTCAGCTGTATTTTTTTTTTTTTTTTTTTTTTTTTTTTTTTTTTTTTGTAGCGGCATCCTTCTTCAGTCTTTTTTTCATGTATATTTTGTGGATCAGTTACATTAGTTGCACTCTGTTTCCTTTTGATTTGGATGACAGTACTCTACTTGGAATCGGTGAAAGCTTTTCCAAAACATTGCATTAGAAAATTTATTTTAATTACCAAAATTAATTCATTAGAAAATTAATTGTTCATAAATAAAACACATATACAATTTAATTAAATTATTAACAAATATATTATTAATTTATTAACAAAAATAATTACATAAAATTAATTTAATAACAACTGTATTATTAATTTATTAATAAAATTTTTATCTGCAAAAGCATTTTTTTTGCAAATTAATTTGTTGCCAAATTTAGTTTTGATAATTATGTGTTTTTCCGAAATTTTTTCAAAATTGAATCATTCATATGTTTCACACGTAATTTGCAATTCATACAAATTTATCAATAAGCTGCGTAATCTCTCCTAGCACTTAAACGTATGGGGAAATTCGCCATCTCTCATAATTACCAGATGCGCAAACTCTCATATTTTGCTAGGAGAGATTGCGCGGCCTTTTATTTAAATATGGCCACTTCTGAAATGAATTGTTGGTGTTCACATACTTAGTCCAAGTTAGTAGTTTATAAAAAATCATTTAAGTTCAAAATATTTTGTATTACTGACGTTCTATAAAAATTCTGAAGAACAGTTATGAAAATTCAAGGACTTTTGACTTGTCTTCAGCTGTTTTTTTTTTTTTTTTCTTGTAGCTACATCGTTTTTAAGTCTTTTTTTTCATGTATATTTTGTGGATCAGTTACATTAGTTTCACTCTATTTCCTTTTGATTTGGATGACATTACACTACTTGGAATCGGTGAAAGCTTTTCCAAAACATTGCATTAGAAAATTTATTTTAGTTACCAAAATTAATTTATTAGCAAATTAATTGTTCATAAATAAAACATATATACAATTTAATTAAATTATTAACAAATACATTATTAATTTATTAACAAAAATAATTACACAAAATTAATTTAATAACAACTGTATTATTAATTTATTAATAAAATTTTTATCTGCAAAAGCATTTTTTGCAAATTAATTTGTTGCCAAATTTAGTTTTGATAATTATGTGTTTTTCCGAAATTATTTCAAAATTGAATCATTCATATGTTTCACTCGTAATTTGCAATTCATACAAATTTATCAATAAGCTGCGTAATCTCCCCTAGCACTTAAACTTATGGGGAAATGCGCCATCTCTCCTAATTACCAGATGCGCAAACTCTCATATTTTGCTAGGAGAGATTGCGCGGCCTTTTATTTAAATATGGCCACTTCTGAAATGAATTGTTGGTGTTCACATACTTAGTCCAAGTTAGTAGTTTATAAAAAATCGTTTAAGTTCAAGATATTTTGTATTACTGACGTTCTATAAAAATTCTGAAGAACAGATATGAAAATTCAAGGACTTTGGAAAAACAAAACAAAATAGCGCTATTTTATTCAAGACGCTTGGAACAATCAATATGCAAATTCATGTAGACACTGCACTAATACTGCTGTATAACTACCTGGAGTCTATGCGCGCGCACTCTACTCCTTCCCGTAGAATCTCTTTGTGCGCAATCTCTCCTACCGCGCGAACTCTCCTCGCTTTACGTTACTACTAGAATATTTTGTTACGACTTGGGATATAAAGTTGCAGGGAATAATAATAAAAAAAAAAATTAAGTCAGAGAATAAACCGGGTTAATTTGGAATACATCTAGATTTTTATAACTATATGGGAAATAACCTTAAAATTTCAAATTCATAAAAAAATTCAGTACATGTTAATTGCAATTCAGAAAATACAATTGAAAAAAATAAAGTATGAGAAATGCACTTTAAAATGAAAATTCACTCTTTGCTATAAAAATTTCTTTTTAAAATTGCAATGAAATGTTAGAGACTAAGGCCATTAATTGTTTATAAGGCACGCTTTTGAAGTTGTATATTAATTTTTATGGTATAATAAATTAATATATATATATATAATTTTAAATTTTAAATGTTTAGTTTCAAGTAACTGAATATATATCTTCTGCTTCAGAATTTAAAATTAACAAAAGAGTCATTTAATAATAGTAATAATAATAATAATAATAATAATAATAATAATAATAAAGGAAAACTTTAATGTTATAAACTACAAAAAAAGAAAATGAAAAAAATCAGTGTAGACGTTTCACTCTCTATACAAGCGACCGACGTATCGATACAATTGTCAATCGAAAATAAAGCAATTATTTACGCATTTTTTACTATTCCAAAAGGATATTTTTGAATGTGAACATATGTAAACAATAGCGTTGTTTCTGATTAAATATTGCACTGACGAGAAGATTATTTACAACCTTAAACGTCTACAGTGATTTTCTCATTGCATTTTATTTTTACTTTCTTCTATCTTCAATAGAAGAAAGTTTTTTATAGAATTTTTTTCGACTTCCGGTTTTCGACGGATTTGCATGTTTTACGGGTCAGAGATTCCAAAAAACATGTTTATAGAAAATGTCTGTCTGTCTGTGCGTCCGTCTGTCCGTCTGTCTGTCGCCATTGTACCATCAAAAAGTGTATGAAGTTATGTATAGAATTAAACCAAAATTTTATTATAAGTTTTTGGCTATGGCAAGCAGGTCCTCCCGGAATTAGGAAAAAATTCGCCGGTAGGGGGCGCTTATATAACAATTTTTGTGCGATTTTGAATATTGTACCATCCAAAAATGTATGGAGTTATGCATAGAATTGAACCAAATTTTTAGTTTAAGTTTTTGGATATGACAAGCAGGTCCTCCCTGAATTTGGAAAAAATTCGACGGTAGGGAGCGCTGTAAATACGTTTTTTGTGCGATTTTGAATATTGTACCATCGAAAAGTGTATGAAGTTATGCATAGAATTGAACCAAAAATAATTTTTAAGTTCTTGGCTATGGCAAGGAGGTCCTCCCTTAATTTGTAAAAAAATCGCTCGTAGAGGGCGCTGTAATAGCGATTTTTGTACAATTTTTGTGCCATTTTGAATATTGTACCGCCGAAAAGTGTATGAAGTTATGCATAGAATTGAACCAAATTTTATGTGTTTATTTTTGGTCATGTCACGAAGGTCCTCCCTGAATTTGGAAAAATTCTGCCGGAAGGTGGCACTATAATTGCGATGTCTGTACCATTTTCATTATTGTACCATCGAAAAGTGTATGAAGTTATCCATATAATTGAACCAAATTTTTTGTGCATGTTTCTGGCTATGGCAAACAAGTACTCCCTGAACTTGAAAAAATTCCGAAAGAAGGGGGCGCTACAATTCCGATCTCTGTGCCATTTTCATTATTGTACCATCGAACAGCGTATAAAATTATGCATACAATTGAACCAAAATGTTTGTGCTTGTTTTTGGCTTTGGCCAACAGGTTCTCCTTGAATTTGGAAATATTGCGCGGTAAATGGGCTCAGTGCTAGCGATTTTTGTATACTTTTCTTGATATTTCGTAGTTCTATTGTGCATCGGCGGCTCATGCAGCGGCGGGAACTCGCTTCCTGCTATGCCGGCTATTCGCAAACAGCTGATAACGACAGAATAAGGAAAAATTAATAATTTTAACAAATATCATGATATAGATTAACTCGTTTTTAGTCCGTTTAATTGACTTGAGCAGAAATTTAAGATGAAAATCAAAGTTTGTATAGTATTGAACTAATAATATTGAAGTATTAACATGTGTAACTAGGTTTTGAAATATTAAGATGTATAAGATAGAAGAAAGTTTTGGGATTGGCACATCCAACTAGTTTAATATTAGTGTGGGGTTTTTGTTTATAAGTGTGATATTAAATGTTTAATCCTCTAATTTCCACTATTATGGGAAAAATTATTGTTTTGGTTTATTTGTGTTGTTTTGGTTCAAGTTAGGCAAAAATATGAAAAAAAATGAGATTTCATTATATTTGAAAGTATTTCTGTATGGTAGCATATATGCTACTATGGACAAAAATGAAATATGGATGATTTTACACTATTTTAAAAGCATTTTATTTTGAGAAATTAATTATAATTTTACATATTGTTTGACCTAAAACAATTTCAGTCTTTGTTTATCTCTCTCTCTCTCTCCCTCTTTATATATATATATATATATATATATATGTGTGTGTGTGTGTGTGTGTGTGTGTGTGTGTGTGTTACATTATTAGTTCTAATTCCGCGATTTCCTTATCTTACTGTAAATTACTACTTTATTTTCACTAAATCCTTATCCTTAAATAATCTCTATCGTTAACTCTGTTTAATTCCCTTTAATTTAATGTCTCACTTGTCTTAATCGCTTAAATATTACGCTTTTAGTATTCTTAAATTAAATGTTCCATTTCCACGCTTTTTTCTTTCGAGAATATTCTTTTAGCTTCCATTGTTACTTGCCCGCGCATTTCTGAGGTTATCCTTTTTCCCTTCAAATTCACCCGCGTGCTCTGTCCGCACACTTTATATGACGTGACATTCTTAATTATTCATTGGTTGAGAGCGCGATCTACGTCATATTTGTATTCTTACACGTGAGGAACAAAAAGTTGATACTCGCTATGTTTCAGTAGATTTTAAAAGATTTGAGTCGATTTTCCAGTTTACATTCATCCCCTGGTTACCGTCCTTTTATTCGATTATCTGGAACTTTGTTTAGACCTAATTACTACTACGGATAGATGGCTAATAAATAATCTTGATGGAAACTGCGCCGTTTTAAAGATGTTCTAATAAAGTGCTGAGCTGATCTTATGTGCCGTTTCAATTCATTCTGGGGAAACTTCACGGAAAGATGTATTCCATAGTCTTCACTCGACTACTGCAATTAACAAATTGTTATACTAATAAAAAAGGTTCGAATTACCTGTTCTGACCACTTTTATTATTGCTGTATGTGATCCACAACTACTATCGAGACATCTAGCACTGCATTTTCAACATTTCACTACTGGTAACATAACAACCAGTTCTTTCGTTCACTAGTAAAGCCTTCCAATGTTAGAATAATCAAACAATTCTATTCTAAATTCATAACATATATATATATATAAATAAATTAATTATATAATTTTATTTTTACACCATTTATTCAATTTTACACATTAATAGTAATAATAATAAAACCTCATTTTACTTTTTGGTTTTGTGTGCAATCATATATGTAGCGCTAATGTAATATGTAGCGAAAAAAAACGGTTATTTTTTTATAGATGGTGATTTGTTTCTCTAATCCATATAAAAATAAAATTCTGTAACTATGTCTATCTTTCTAAAATATATAAACAATTACGAAGGTAGAATCGAGAAATTTTATATACAGGCGTATTAAAATATAGCGGAGGCAAAAAAAAAAGCAACCCGGATTCTAAATAAATTTTAAAGTTCGTGCTTTATTTAACAAAGACAAGAAAGTAACAGCCATTTCCTATAAGACTTCCTATTTGTTTGCCAAAAATGCACAATAAACACAGCAATCAATTAAACATAACATATAGTAAACTACAGTGCATTTTATCTGTATGGGATGAGGCTAGTGTAACATATACTACATAGAAAAAAAACCATTTAAAATATAATATGCTTGAATGATGTGGCTGAAAAAAAGTTTTATACATGGAATTCATGTTTATATTTATACGTAGAAATATAAAATTCAAAATATTAATTCGGATTTACTTCATTATTTTCTGTACTTATATACAGGATGCCTACAAATTTGTTGGGCAAAAAGAATGAATTATTGGATGGAATTGACCGGAAAAAATTCAATACATATTGTTGTAAGATAAAAAAGTAGTTACCATTTGCCATTATCACCATTATTTCGCCTCACTTGCACAGAAGAATGCGTTTCATGAAACCAAAGACAGCATTGCGCTTTTTCAGCACCGTTGTACGTCTCCATTATCATAATGCCGAACAAGAATGATTACCGCTCGCTAAGCAATAGCGTCAGTCATGAGACCTAACGCCATTTATGAATAATCTTCGGCACCACTAGTCTGACTTTCAACTAGTTAACTTCATTTAATATTTCGGAAGTTTTTTAGAGGACCGTGGACCTTTATTAAGCAAAAATCGAACCCAAAATCGACATTACTTTTTCTGTGTATTATTGTCATCAAATTTGTACAGCTTCATTCGTGGAAAACCACATGTAGATGCGATTATTGTACGTAAAGTTACAAGTGCTTTAATGTTTTTTACAAAAATTTTTTTGGTCTTTTTAGTATATTTCAAATCTGTTTTTGTCAATACTGATGTGTAAGATTTTTGAAATGATCCTTGCTACTTAATTTTTGATAAAGATACATGAATTTGATAAGGAACAATCCTGATATTGCTTAAAAGGAAACTGTGTATGCATTTTAAAATTCGACTTCATTAAGACAATAAAATTTGATTTTAAATTTATTATAAAGCAGAATTTGGATGAAACTCGATATGGAATTAAGAAAATAGCTCTAAAAATTAACTATTTAAGCGATTAAAAAATCGATACATAGATTTTTTTATAATGCAGTTTTGCGTGATTAAAATCCAAAATCGAGGAAATATCTAAAAAATTAATGTGCAAGGAACGTTTTAAAATTTCATTTTAAACTTTAATTTTTTTTTAAAAGATCTTACAATTATAATAAGACTAGAAATTTCTGTTAAGGTGTTCTATACAGAACACCTATTAAAAATTTCTTTTAATTTTCATAATAGAGATTTCAAATTTTGTGCAAAAATGCATTTCTCTATAAGTATATGGGGCATCCTCACAATCTTTTGACTTTTATGTCCCTGAAGAATAATTTTTTATTTAATACATTTTTTTTTATTTCATATACTGGGGAATATCCAATTGCATGATTGCATAACAATATTTACTAGATAAATAAGTTTCGGACGATGTTGGGGGTCCAAATACCAGAAAAACTCATCTACCGTCCCGTGTCCCTGATGCTGATTTTTATGTTTGAAGCTGTCTGGATAAAATAGTTTCAATAAAAATAATTAAATGTAATTATTTTCTGAAACTGGAAATATTGTTTTATATAAATATGTAGCAAAAAATTAACCTGCACACATTTTTAGGGTTGTTATTATTTTTTAAACTCTGTCCCTGGATTTTAGATTCCTTACCATCCCTCTTCTAAAATTATACAGAAAATTATTTCAGATGCAGCCACAGAATTTTTTTCCAAGTTTTTTCTCATGCAGAAGTATGCTAGAGAAATAATGTCTAAAATTCTTTGGCAGGAGATTTATTGTAGAATTTAAATCAGCATTTAAATATCAATTTCAATCACGTGGCTTTATTGGTAGTCTCGCTGTCCCCAAGGTTTATTCCTGCACTTTTCGAGGTAAATTAAAAAAAAAAAAAACTTTAATATAATCCAATGTTAACAACTGTTCCTAAAAATCAATGAACATTGTAGCTATCATTTACTCTTAACATGAGTTTCCAAAAATAGGTGGCAATTTTCCTTACCGTTCCATCAACCATTTCGTCCCTTTTTTCCAATACCATCCCCTTTTTTTACCTTACCGTCCTTTCTTTAACACCCCTTTAAGACTATATTATACAAAAATTCTGTATTAAAAGTACTACATTGTTATTATTTCTTATTTGAATGTCCTGTGGGTACTATGCAAATTCATTATAATTAAAAATTTAGAAGAAAATAAAAAGTTATAGGGGTAAAATGGTAAGGAAAATCTGCATTCAAAACACATAACTAATATTAGTAAAGGTACAATTATTGCTGTACTGACTTAAAATATACATTATTTATGAAATTTCGTGGTAAAAATGAAAGCTGAACTTATGGTAGCAGAAATGCTACCATGAGCATTGGGGTTATTTCTTTGCAACAATAAACAAAAAAATCTCGTAATATTTTGCTGTATTTCTACTGGAGAAAATTAATAATATATTAATGAAGATTTTTCAATAGAAAACTTTTTCTTGCTAAAAGGAATATTTCTTGAAAATAAATTTGAATGAAGTGAGAAAAAAAGCAGAATTCTTTCACTGAAATATAAATAAAAAATCAATGATATTTTCAAAAGCTTTAACCTATATATTTTTCCAATAGCCTTCAGTGTGGCGTTTTGTTTGTCATAAACTCGAAAATATGCTCCTTGTCAAAATACAACAAATGCCCTTAAAAGAATCCTGCTCATAAAAATGTACGATCTAAATAAATATTTCACAATGTTGCAGTTTTATACTACTAGAAAATTTGTTATAGCTTGGAAAATAAAGTTGCAGGGACTAAAAACAATAATCTCAAGCCAGAGAATAAAGCGGTTTCATTGGGAATATACATAGATATTTATAACTATATGGGAAATAATCCTAAAATTTTAAATGCTTAAAAAAATCGGTAGAAATAAATTATTTTTAAAGCATGCAAGTTTAAATTAAAATTTACGATGATAACATTTTGAATTAGTTTTTAAACTTTACTTTCATTCATATTTTTACCAGATTACCACTAAAGGCCAGACACTAAAGTATTTATCAGATTAAAATGTTATTTTAGCAAGTTTAATTTTGTCAGATTTTTTCCCCAAAAGTCAAAAGATTGTGAGAATGCCCCATATATATTATATATACTTACGTTGAAATGTATATTTGCACAAAATTTCAAATATATATTATGGAAATTAAAAGAATTTTTCTTAAACGTCCACCTTCTCCTAACTTACGAAACAGCCCAACAAATTTGTAGACACCATGTATTAAAAATGAATTTCAATATTTTGTTTAAAAATGTAAACCCAAAAAGAATTTCATTTTATTGTATATGCAGACTATAAATTTCAACTAATTTATTTCGAATTGATATAGTAACATGAACATGTGAATTAAGAGTAAAACAAGTATCTTAAATACAAATCCTACACTAAGAAATGCAAATTTCCTTTAAAAATAATATACGAGGGTGAGTCGGAAAATAAGTTTCCCTTGGCAACTGTGGACAGAGGTGTGTATGGAAAACAAAAAATGTAATAAAACATTAAAGATAAGACGTAACTTTATTTTTCTACATAAGTGCCAAGTGAGTTGAGACATTTGTCATACCCCTTTATAAGCTTCAAAAAGCGCTCTTTGAAAAAATCAGGGCTTTGCATCATTGTGTTCCCAGTAGATATAGAGAGAAAGTGCGTTGAGAATTCGTGGTCAAAGGAGGAAGTGAGAGCGGTTGTCCGCTGTGAATGGACACGTGGAGTATCGGGAGAAAAAATCCATAACCACCACGTGGGAGTCTATGGGCCAGATCTGATGTCAAAACAAATGGTGATGCCAATTCAGTGAGGGGCGGTAGAAAGTGTTGGACAGACAGAGACCTAGACGGACGTGCACGGCCACTACAGACGAAAGCAATGCTTGACTACTCCTTTGTAAGCAATACTGAAGTTACACAAGCCGTTCAACGCTTCTTTTTTATGTAGAGCCCTGTTTTTTTCCCTAGAGGGCTTTATGAAGCTTATAAAGGGTATGACATATGTTTCAACTCACTTGGCACTTAAGTAGAAAAATAGAGTTACGTCTTATCTTTAATGTTTCATTACATTTTTTGTCTTTCATACACACCTCAGTCCACAGTTGCCAGGGGAAACTTATTTTCCGACTCACCCTCGTAATAGCAAAAATGCTACCATGAACTCACTAATACCCGTCCTAGAAGTTCTGCTACCTTCATTTTAACTACTCATTTTACCATAAAAACCAAATTTGCATTGAACTTTTTTGTGCAAAGAATAAAAGTAAATCCTTTTAAACCAGTATATCATATGTATTTAATTTTATTCTAATGAAACATTTGAAAGTACGAGAAAAAATTTACCACTGTAAATGCGATTTGGAAATTTTGACATGTTGTTTTGAACTACTTTTTTTCTTATTAAGTGCTCCAGCTGCATTCAAAATACATAACTAATATTAGTAAAGGTACAATTATTGCTGTACTGACTTAAAATATACATTATTTATGAAATTTCGTGGTAAAAATTAAAGCTGAACTTATGGTAGCAGAAATGCTACCATTTCTGCTACCTTATTTCTTTATAAGTTATTTTATTATAAGTTATTTCTTTGCAACAATAAAAAAAAAAAATCTCGTAATATTTTGCTGTATTTCTACTGGAGAAAATTAATAATATATTAATGAAAATTTATCAAAAGAAAAATTTTTCTTGCTAAAAGGAATATTTCTTGAAAATAAATTTGAATGAAGCGAGAAAAAAAGCAGAATTCTTTCACTGAAATATAAATAAAAAATCAATGATATTTTCAAAAGCTTTAACCTAAATATTTTTCCAATAGCCTTCAGTGTGGCGTTTTGTTTGTCATAAACTCGAAAATATGCTCCTTGTCAAAATACAACAAATACCCTTGAAAGAATCCTGCTCATAAAAATGTACGATCTAAATAAATATTTCACAATGTTGCAGTTTTATACTACTAGAAAATTTGTTATAGCTTGGAAAATAAAGTTGCAGGGACCAAAAAGAATAATCTTAAGCCAGAGAATAAACCGGTTTCATGGGGGATATACTTAGATATTTATAACTATATGGGAAATAATCCTAATATTTTAAATGCTTAAAAAAATCGGTAGAAATAAATTATTTTTAAAGCATGCAAGTTTAAATTAAAATTTACGATGATAACATTTTGAATTAGTTTTTAAATTTTACTTTCATTCATATTTTTACCAGATTACCACTAAAGGCCAAATATAAAGTTAACACTTCATATCCCTTAAAGTTTTTATTTTATTAGACAAAAAGTTCAAATAATATTCTTTCACATGTGTAAATTTAACTTAATATGCAATCTTACGGACTAAATGTAAGGTTAATTATAAGTTCAAATTATGCGGTATTAAAATGCATTAGATACATATAATTTCATTTAAAAAATATATATATTTAAATGTCTTAAGAGAAGTTTTACAAATTAATATAAATTTAACTAAAATTTGTTTCTTTCAGTGGTTTTACTGAAAAAAAAAGAAGAGGGAAAATAACAATGCCATTATTGCACTCTAGTGACCAGGTAGTAAATGATTACCTACATCCCATTTAGTACAAAGGCCTATTAAATTAAAATATTAAAGAAAATCTCTATCTCTCGTTATAAAAGATAAGAAAAGAACAACGTTAAGGCTTCCCATTATCTATTATACTACAGAAAATTATTAAAAAAAATAGAAAAAAAAATAATTGGTGATAAGCCTTCAACACGAATAAAGAGAAATGTTCGAAATCTGTAACTGTAGAGAAAAAAAAAGCAGTATACGTCAATTACTTTTTTTTTTGGTTTTCGACAAATAAAAGTAAAAAGTTTTTTTAGAAATGCATAACTAAATATTAAAAATGTATAAGTGGATGTACATATGTAACGTTATCAACATTTTGTTAATTTTGGACCTCTCCATCACGTTTACGATATCATATTTCATCATCCCACGACCGCAGCCCACACCCCTCCCAAATGTTATCATTATCAATGTCCAGAAAATATTTTCAACTTTGTAACTTTTACTTTCTTTTATCTTTACAAGAAGAAAGAAATGGATTCGTGAAAATTTTCGACTTTCGGTTTTCGATGGATTTACACGTTTTAGGGGTCAGAGATTCCGAAAAACATGTCTTTACAAAATGTCTGTCTGTGAGTTTGTGTATCTGTGAGTCTGTCTGTCTGTATGTGACACAAATTTTGTGGGCGCTCTATCTCAAGAACTAACGCACGGAATTTAATAAAAATTTATATTCAGTTAGTCCCAGATATAAGTTGGTGCTGATTAGTTTTTGGTGTAAATCGCTCAACAGGTGGCGATGCTATGCAGCCTTTTTCACGATTTCCGCAATAGCTCAATCTCCAGAACTAATGCACGGATATTCATCAAACTTCAGAATCAGTTAGTCCTTGAAGTGAATTGAAGTTTTTTACATTTTTGTGTAAATCGCTCAACAGGTGGCGCTACTATACTGCATTTTTTACGATTTCCTCAATAGCTCTATCTCAACAACTAATGCTTGGATTTTCAACAAACTTCAGATTCAAGTATACTTTGATATGAATTAGTGCTGTTTGTGTTTGGTACAAATCGCTCAACAGGTGGCGCTGCTATGCTGCACTTTTCAGAATTTCCATTATAGTTCTATCTCAAAAACTTATGCAAGAATTTTCACCAAACTTCAGAATCAGTTAACCCTTCATAGGCGTAACCAGCCTTTTGAACGGGGGGGAGGGGGGTGCCCAGACTTTTTAACCTGAACATGACGGACAAAAACAATATCTTATATAGTAAAACCTACTAAAACGGAAATTTTCCGTTTTAGTCAGGTTTTCCTCTTAGAAGGTATTATTTTGTGGTATTTCATTTAAAAAAGGCTCAAACATGATTTTTGTTTCCGTGAGGAGGGATTAAAAGCGGTTCAAAACATCAAAACTAAATCTAATCGTAAAAAAAAGATATGTAAATGTTCTGCAGCAGTGACATAAGACATTGACTAAGTGTGTTCACAAGTGTAAAATCTTTTTGCACCCTAACTTCTTATAAAGATTAAAAAACACATTTAATCATGTAGTAACTTCTATAGGCACAGGGAAACACTGCATGAGATCTAAAACTATCCCAGTCAAAGATTTGTAGATGAAATTTTGCCGGATGATAAATCTCAGATAATACATACGGTACACCAGTACATACGCACGAAAGTTTTCCAGAATGTGACTCCATGACTTCTTAGGGATCACCGGAGGGACCCAAGAAATTTTGGAAGAAAGTCTATATAAATAATTATCATAATATTATAAATATTTATAATATTCATTAATATCGTAATTTCCGACCTATAATCCGCGGATCAAACAATTACGTTTCGACGTAGAAATTTTATTTCATTATTGAAGTTAAATATTTATCGCGATTTAACAAGTTGCGTTTTAGGAAACAAGATTTCTGGGTCCGAACATACTTGTTTGATTTGCGGATTATAGGCCTGAAATTACGATAATTCATGTTCTTACCTCAGAATGTGTCGAATATATTAGGTAAAGCAGGTCATGATAATATACAGTAAATTTTATCAAGATGATAAAAACTATACTATCATGATGCAACTGTAATGATAAAGATAGGTGCTTGTCTGTCTATGTGTGTGTATACCCGCCCGCGCTGAGCACTGAAAAAACAATGCAGCCCACACAACCATAAGATTTGGCAAGACCTGTATTCCTGAATTCATGCATATCGAAGACAATTTCTGGAATTTTTCAATTAATTTTTTATGCGGATTTTTTCGAATTTTGCAGCAATTTTTTCAAATTAGTAAAAAAGAATCCGATTTCAATATTTTATCCAGTAAACTTTCTCTTCATTTCAATAAAGTGTTTTCGAGATTCTTACAGCGATTTTTCAGTTTTTAACAATTTTTTACTGTTATTTTTAGAGGGTGTTTTTTGCATTTCGCTGTAATTTTTTTTTTTTTGACATTCCTAAAAGGAATCCGGTTTAAATCTTTTATCCAGTTAGTTAAATTCGTTCCCTGTGGTTTAATATTTTCCGAATTTTTATTGTAATTTTTAGTGGGGGTTTTCGTGCTTTAAGTGATTTTTTTTTTTACTTTTTTTGAAACAGAAAAAAACTCTCCGGTAATTTTTGCAATTGCCGTGATTAAATTCAAATTGGGATAACAATAATCAGTTCTTTTAAAAAAGCTGAAAATTTAATTTTGCTCGAAATAAAAAACGCAATAACTCAAGATTATTGCGCTTGTTTCGAGACAGAAGAGGTCGTAGCTTGCACGGGAGTACGTTGACGAAGGCAGCTCCCCCCCCAAAACCTAGGTTTGTTTAATTCTATGTTCGTTTAAAAAAAAAAAAAAAAAAAAAAAAAAAAAAAAAAAAAACAAGGAATGAAACTCCGCTAGTAATGAAGTTTTCTTTGAGGGACAGGGTTTGAAATAACGTCTGGTATCACGAGATTTGTGCATAGAAAAGGAAAACCACGCATAATAAAAAAAAATGCTGTACAATATTTCCAAATTCTTTCACAGACCTGTGATTCTCCAGTAAGTATTTTAAAATTTTTAAGTCCGCGATTTTTATTTCTTTATTTCTCAAAATCAATTCGTGAATCGGTCCCGGAAAAATGTGAGAATTTCTTCAAACGATCGTGGAAAAAATCGGGAATTTCAAAAAGAGTGCAGAAAGTAATCACCAATTTCGTCAAAAAATTGCGCAAAAAAAATACGAATTTTGATAAACGATTGACGGAAACATTTTGAAAATTTCGTCAGAATGTCGCAGAAAAGCGTAGAGAATTTGGTAGTTGGTACGGAAAGATATCGAGAATTTTTCCGGTCTGTCGAGCAAAACTATCGCGAATTTCGACAAATGATCTCCCGTAAAAAAATCAGTTTCGTCAATCGGTCGCAACAGAACATTAATTTTGTCAAAGGATCGCGATAAAAACGAGAATTTCGTCAAAGGATCGCAGAAAGAAAGCACGAATTTTGTCAAAAGATTGCGGAAAGAAAAAGCGAATTTCGTCAAAAGATCGTGAAAAGAAAACGCGAATTTCATCAAAGGATCGTGCTACAGAAATGGCAATTTCGGCAGAATATCGCGGTAAAAAATGCAAATTCCTCCAAAAGATCACGGTAAAAAACACGAATTTTGTCAAAGGTTAGTGGTAAAAAGTGCGGATTTCGACAAAAAAAAAAAAAAAAAAAACGTGTAGAAGAAGTGAATTTTGTCAGACGATTTTGGGAGAAAATTGTAAATATCATGAAATGATCGCAGAATAAAATCGCCGCGAATTTAGTCAAAATGTACTTTACTGTGCTAAAAGATTGAAACGGGTTCCTTTTCCTACTTTCAAAAGAGCGCCGCGAAACGAGAAGAAACTCTAAAAAACTATAAAAATTTTCAGAGGATAAAAAATTACTATATTGACTTGAGAAATACTGCAACCATATTCCTTTTACGAATGCCAAAAAATGACCAGAAAATTCAACCAACCAACCGACTTCCAGATTAATTTGAATTTTCTGTTTTATTATTTTTCATTTTTAAATGAGGCAGGGTCTGACCCCCCTTTCCCCCCGGATAATCGCATTTTGGAATTATCGTTTCACATCTGCATTCCCTTTCAAATTTTTTTGCTATTTTCTAGACTTTAAACTACGAAAGCAAAGAGACAACTAGTTTCTAGCCTCGTCAAGAACTTGGTTAATTTCTCATGAAATTGCAGAAACAGGCAATACAAAGAAAAAACAGACAATACAATGCCATTGCTGTTTGCGACGCCCTTGGTGTCAGGCCAGAGCTCATTGGAGGACGGAGTGGAGATCTGTTGTGTTTTCTGATAAAAAAGAAACACAACAGATCTCCACTCCGCCCACGAATGAGCTCTGGCTTGACACGAATGGCGTCGCAACCGGCAATGGTTTCGAGTCAGTAGAATGCACGCTACAGGGCGCCTGGCTCGGATCTGTCCTTGAAGTAATCGATTTCTAACAGTTCGTTGTGTCACTGTGGTACAAACTGCAGCTCGAATTTCTGCCGCAGACGCAGTACGATGCGCCACAGTCGTACGCCGAATACCGCGATCTTCCCTCTCAGGAGTGCCACGTGGCCGCCTGGAACCTGGTCTTCTTGAGGTAGTACCATCCCTTGACCGCTGCTTCCAACAATCATGCACAGTGGTTAAATTCCAGCCAAGGCTTTCTGCAATATCGCGGAAAGAAAATCCAGCTTCTCGTAGCCCGATTATGTGACCTCGTTCCAACTCGGTGAGGAGCTATTAACAGTGACTTCTTCGTCTCGTTAAAGACATTCTTGGCTAACATCAACTCAATACGCCACATTTCGAAGCTAAATAACGCCTTCGAACTTTACAGCACGCATTTACAGTAAACCTGATCTGCAAGTTCTGAGTGACGCTACTAGCGCCACACTTATGCGCGAAGCGCGAAATTTCAATCGATGTCATCTTTCATATGTATAAACACGCCTACCAAATTTCGTTTATCTAACACAAGTCTTTCTTGGTGTTGGGATTTTTTTTTCCGCCAGTGTATATAGAGGTTGAAATATTTTATTGAATGAAACGTTTACTTGTTTGGTATGTAAAGGTAAATGTACTGAAGTATCCAAATATAACATCAAAAGTAGATCTTCGTAACGAAAATTTCTTAGATTATCATAATTTTAACATGGATACAGTACCCTAAACTAACAAGAATATGATACATGATGTCAGAAAACGGACTTCATTATCATAGTTAGCATGCAGGGAGCAGAAAATTCAATTATTACTGTTTCTGTTCAGAAAAACATATTTCAGTTTGTGGAATAATGTAATTAGTTGTATTTTGATTTACAATCCAGATATTGGTCTTGTAGTCCAGGCAAATTAAAATAAATTCGCCATCAACCCGAACAAAATTGTAATAGAGTCTCGGTTAACTGATTTTTAATCTGTAACCATTACTGAGAAATATTACCAAAATCAGACAAAATCCGAACACGGGAACACCCTTAAAAACGGGTTTTAAAATGAACTGAATTACATGTCGTTTTACGTTGTATTATTGTATAGCTTTTAGTAGCGGCGGCAGACGACAGAGAGCAGCACTAAACAATTTGGACTCCTCATTCTTTATGAAATAATTGACTGTTCTATAATAAATAAAATTTAATTAGTTATTGGTATTATTTTTATTCATTTTTATTTTCTAAAATCCTTTTTATGCTTTTCCCTGTATATATGTATACTAATGATAATTTTTTTTTTCGTATTAGATAATTTTATTTACTCCTGTACTCATATGTTTCTCCGGAGTAGTGATGCAGGGTAGGTGAGTACACAGTGAGACAGCAGCCACTTTGATACATAGTTGTTGTTTTTTCTTCAAGCTGGCATACACACATAACGACCTCATCTTATGAAACGCATGGTTGTAGTTTCGGCACTTCAGTTACTCGTCCGACAAAATAGTAAATAATTCCTTAATTCATAGTGGTTAAATTTACATAAACGCCTATTTTAGAGTTTATTTCCTTCAATATATCATACAGATATACTTAACCAAACCTAGCTATATCTAATAATAGACTATTTCACAAAACGACATAATCTTTTTAAAGCGATGAAATTGATGTGACAGATGTGGTATCCATTTTGTTACAACGTAACGAAAGTACACAGTGAGACACACTGTTGTGGTGCACAGTGAGTCCTGTCTTATTGTATACCTATTATATGGTTCTGATGTTAAAAAAGTTATTTATTAATAAAATAAGTTTTTTTTCTCTCTCTCTTTCTCTCTGTGTGTATGGGCGTTCGATGAATAGGGAAATTTACTAAACGTAAGAGGCTGAAAATTTGAATGAAGGTAGTCCAAGGTCTGCCATTGTACACTCGAGGTTAATATTTTTAAAATCTAGAAATATTAATTAGAAATCATAAACTGCAGAAAATTATTTATAGAGTGTAAAAATGTATGATTTATGAAAATATATACATTGTCTCACTGTGAACTACTTGTGGTACACAGTGAGACAATTTTCGTTACTCCGTTATGCTGCTTATGTGCTTTTATAAATAACTTTTATAAAACAATTTATACATTAATGTGTGGCGCATTTATGTAGCTTAAAGATGTAGCAAAATAAAATCCAAAAGAATAAAAATCGTCGTCATTTGTTATGTAACAATAATTTTCGTCTCACTGTGCACTACCCTCCCCTATGTATTGATTTTGTGAACGAAGTGTCAATTCTAAATCTCGATTCTATTAAAGTCCGAAAAGACAAGTTTTAACAGTATTTTTTTCTCAGTTACAAATCTTTATTATTTAAGTAATTTAAATCTACATTCAAATCGCAAGTCTGCAAATAGTTATTTAAGTAGATTCAACTTTTTAGTTCAGCTATTCGCATCGGAATCTTCTTGGAACAAGAGATGGAAGTCTACAAATGTAGGCTCGTATTTCTAAGATAAAGATACTATAATTTTCGAATTATTCTGATGTTATATTGTAAATCCATATTCTCTATTCTCAAAAACTCTATAAATGTTATTAACCCTTTACGTCCCAAATTATGAATTCATCAAAACTTCCTTTTCGAAAGCATTTTTCGTGTATTTTTTGAACTACCTTAGAAGATTTACACAATCATTTAATAAATTTTAGAAGGATTTTGCCAATTAAGCCCTTACGTGCCGATAAAAACTTACGAGATTTACACCCCAGTGCCACAGTTAGAACTTAGTGGCCTTACAAAATGGTGCGTGGCTTAAGAGCGTGCGAACTCTGTAAATAATCATTGAGAGATAGAAGATGTTCCATTCAATTTTTAATTTTTGTGGATTCACTAATAACTGAAAGCTGCGCCCTTAAGCTATCGATAGGAAACTATTGTATATATCTCGAACAAAAGAGTGAGGAGTGCGTTTTACGTGAACTAAACCATATTTCCGAAAAAGGAAACTTTTTATGTAAAAATTCATCTAGGTAAATAATTCATATTTTTCGAATATGATTTATCGATTCTCTTCCGATAAATAAGTACGCTTTAGAACCAACAATTTGTTGGTAACAATATTGGTTCTATTCGTTTCATTATACGAAAAAAGTTTTTCTTCCGCTCATTTTAGTCGGATTCTTTATGTCACGTCTTTATGCATTATTTGATTTTTTTTTCAAAAAAATGATATGTGATTTAATGGAAGGTTTATTGCACAGCAAAAATAATGATAAAATCAGAGATGTGTTTTTCGTATAACGTCAACTTTTTTCTTGTACTGCACATCTGCAACACGAGCAAAAATTACTGTCATAAGTAAAATATTAAATAATTAGTAGTTATTGTAATCTCTTACCTGCCGAGAAAAACTTACGAGATTCATTCCCCGTGCCACAGTTTTCCAAACAGGTGCACGTAGTTATGCTGTGTATTGGGGGAAATGAGAGACAAGCTTTTAATATAAACATTGTGTACTTCCACGAAAATATAAAAAAGAAACGAAAATACAAAAATTATGTATAAAAATTATACCAAAAATGTAAAATTATAGTGTAACAATATGATAAAAAAAGATGTTAGAACTTAGTGGCCATGTGATATATCCTGAAACATGGTTGGACACATAAACCAACGTCACATTCAGTGCATTGATAACGGGATTCACGGCGAATTGTTTTCATTGAACAAACCGTACATCTTCTCGATGCATTTTTCTTTGAAGACGTTGATGTTACTAAATCCGGAAAATGTCTAGCAGGAAGTCGTAAAGGACAGCCACTTTCTAATTTCTGTCGTTTGGCAGGTTGTGGGGGAGTAATATGAAATTCCTCAAATATACGTTCCACGAAATTCACGCGGAAGTTGTAATTATCAACGTTACGGATTTGTTTCTTTTGTAATGTGAAGGCATTTTAAATAGCCATATCTAATAGATGGCGAAATATTGTTAAATAATAACTCTTCTGTCTTTTTCGTGTTTTTGAATAACAAACTAATGCCTAATCCGCTCTATCAACCCCACCCATCTTCAAGTTATAATCTATAACAATAGTTTTAATGATCATGACATTTTTTTCAGTTTCAGAGCAATTCGCTGTATGGATAGAACTAAGAAGCGAAACATCTTTTTTGTCACGCCATCTCAACACGGCAATTTTGCCTCTTTGGAAAGCGACTATTTCGCTTTTCTTCAAAGTAAGTTTGTTGAAATTTTCCGGCAAATCACGTCGATTAGGACGAAGAGTTCCATATACATCAGTTGAATTTTGGATAAGAAGGTCTGCTAATTCTGGTGAGAGATAAAAATTGTCCGCAATTACACAATAACCTTTTCCCAAAAAAGGTTCACTGCTTTTGTTGCGAAGTTGTTGCTTTTCTTTGTCTCTTCTTCAGCAAGTACAAAGAGTTTTACTCCAAAGCGAGCTCTTTTCATTGGTATGTATTGTACCCATGATAGCCTGCCTTTGAAAAGCATCAAGCTCTCATCAATGCTCAGGTCCCTTTCAGGTGTATAGACACTTCAAAATTTCTTCATCATGTCAGAAAAAAACAGGCCATATTTTACTTAGTTTTGTATTTGGATGTGAATTTTTATCAAAAGTACTGTTATCAGAAAAGTGCAGAAATTTCATGATAAGTTGAAAGCGATTTCTGCTCATAAATTTACCAAAAATTGGAGTTTCGATCAATTTGTTTTTAGACCAGTAAAGCGCAACGTGAGGTTTTACAAGTATTCCTTGCAGAATAAGAATACCTAAGAAAACATATATTTCTTCTAAAGTTGTTGGACGCCACAACTTCGTCCTTGATTTCTCTTTTACAGGATGCTGGTTGTTATACTGGTCTACAAAACGGTTAGTTTCTGTAACAATCTAAGCACCAGCTTCTTATCAAAAAATAATTCAAAAAATAAAAGTGGGTTCGTAACATCTGTTGCATTTTTATTTATTCCTGGTTGTCTCTAAAATGGAAACCGTGAAGGTGGCATAGGTAATTTTTTTATATCCTATCGTACCCAGTTTCTGGCATCTGTCATAGAATAGTCGTTATCTGAATCCTCTTCATCTGACATATCATATTCTGACGTCTCTTATCCCGAAGATGACGGAAAGTCGTCAACCAACTCACTATCATCAGTATCGGACATACTCCTACGAAATTCTAGAAAATTCGAGAAACTGCACGGCTAAAGTTATGAGACTGAGGTAGTGACATCAAAATAGCAATGCGATAGAAAGGTGAAAAGTGAACGGCAAACCAAACAATATTTTCTCTAAAATAATAGTGGTGTACAAAAATGGCGGAGCCTTGTCAAATATGGAAAAAAATTTGCTTGCATTTTCACGTCACTAGCTCAGTGCGATAGCCTTTATGAAGATAGTTCCTTCTATCCCTTCTCCTCTGAAATAGGTCAGTCTTTCAAAAACACCTTCAAAGTCTTTTTTCTTTTTCTTTTTTTTTAATTCCAAAGCCGTGGGCGTGGTTTTACTGGTACAGTGCAGTATAAAGGACAATATTTTGGACTGACGTAAGTGGCACTTAACGCATCGACAATGCGCGACGGATATATACGTCTGTGGCACTTAAGGTGTTAACGTTAATTAATTAAATTTGAATTTATACGAATTTTGTGTAATATTTATAGCTCGACTCAAATATTTTATTTAAAATATTTTTTTTATTATTTTGTAGAATTAGGAAATGTACAAACATAATGTTTTTACGATAGAAATATAGAAATATTGCCGAACTGAACCACCACCCCCCTAATCTTTCAACGTCAAGAAAGCTGAAAAGATGCAAAGGCAAATAAATCACCCTTTTAAAAATATTTTTTCATGTGTAACCCATAATGCTTTTGTAACAAGATAAAGTAAAGTATCTATAACTCATTCTAAAATGTATTACTACTAATCGATGTATTAAATAAATCTTATAACAAGTTATTTTAATAGTACTTTAAACTACTGTCGGTGCGTAAAAGGTTAATTTTCGATATTTGCATTTGTGGTATTATAACAAATAATTTCAGTTTTAATTTATTTCAAACTGAATTTCCTTTAAAAATGAACGGTACAGAATTTTGTGTGATTTGTGAGAAAGAAATAAACAATGGACAAAATTTAGTTAAAATTTCGTAAAAGGGAGCAAATGTATAAATCAAGCCAGCCGAAGCCGTAAAAGCGATGTAGTTGTAACTGCTGGAATATGTGTCCATGTTTTGTATCGGAAGGCATTTACATGATAAAATGAGCATTGGAATTACACAGCGGAAAGCTAGCTGTGGAGAAATACCAAGGAAAAGTATTCGTTTAATTGAGGGTCCAGTTATTAGTACTACTCACTTTTTATTTTGTTAAAAATTTGTAGACTTTTCTTCTAAACATATACCTAAATCAGAATATGCGAAAGTAAGAACTATACAATATTCTGAGGCTATAAAAAATTCTGTGAACGGCGATGTGATGAATGGTCATTTGAAGTAAGAGGCCGGTTGGATTATTACTTAGATGATCTTTTTGCTGCAGATTGTGTCTATCATAAATCATGTAGTACAAATTTTCGTAATGGAAGAAATAATCCTCGCGAATATTGCTCTTCTAACAGAATTGGTCAGGCGCTATGCAATTCATTCATTCCAAATCAAACATTTCACACCCAGGGGAATCATCTATCTCATTTCTTCTTATCAGTGATATGGCAGTCGGCGACATGACTTGTATTTTTTCGACACTTTTATATCTTAACAAAGTAGCATAAGATCATAACGTCCCATGTGTAGTTACTTTTGATCAGCCTTTATTTTGGAAACCTTCCCAAATCATAAACAGGCCAACAGATCTTCAAGATATTATTTTAATGTTGGGAACATTTCATACTCTGATGAATGTCTTAGGTGCGATTGGAACTCTCATGAATGGTTCAGGATTATTAGAAGTACTTGAGGAAATCTATGGATCAAATACTGTGGTACATATGATGACAGGGAAAGCTGTTTCTATGGTAGCACGAGGACATATGCTCGTAGATGCAGCTCTTAGTTGCCTACTAGTTTCAGTGATCTTCCCATGACCTAGTAAAGGAAGGTTGTTATCTGTTCGAGAATATTATGACCGGCCAAAAAAAATGAAAGACGTTGAACTGTGTGACGCGGTATCTCAGATTGACATCGCTGTGTAGACGAAGAAAAATCGCTTGCAATCTTCTTCGAGAACAAGTAAGCTCTGGATTGAATATCAGCGAATAATCAGTGTTGTAAGAACCTTAATAGCAGCTGACAGAATTGGCTCCTGGGAATTGCACTTGCGTGCTATGCTGGAGATTCTCCCAATAATAGAAGCAGCAGGACATGTTAATTATCTCAAGTCACTATACCTATACTTACAAAAAATGTTTAATCTGCAATCTGAAAACGCAAAGGAGCACAAAATGTTTGTAGAAGGTAGTGGGCTTACGAAAAATCAAAGGGCTACATGGTTGTTTTCTATGCCTGTTTGTTCGATTTACAACTTAGCTGTGCAGGAATATGGAGGGGTTTTTATGCAAAGTTGTGAACAAAACAAAGAAATAAGGGACTGTAGACAGAAGAGGAACAGCAATGACATTTAAAAAGGGGCCAATGTACTAGAACCCATATCGCCATTTCATTCTGATTCTACTCTGCGCAATATTGTTACAGGCATAATAGTTGAAAAACAAGTTAATGTTGATGAATTGCACATATTTGGTAAGAACATCATCTCCAAAATGATAGGGAAAGATATATTTAGGTATTCGGGGAAAGGTCAGATAAGATGGGGAGTCCATCTTCCGGTCCCAGGCCCTTTTCAGGCCCATCTGTCTACGCAAGGAACCACCCGTGAAGCAAGCCCCGCGGCGCGTCCAGAAGGTCGCCGCCAGACAAGCTCCAACAGAGCAGAACCCCACGCAAACTCCGGTCAGGCCGACGCACTGCCCAGCGCACGTGAAGCCGGCTATTCCCAAGTTGGTGAACAATCGCTACGATAGTCCTCACCACCCAGCTAGAAAAACCAAGTGGTCCCTAAACTTGGTTACTCGAGCCGGTAGACCCCGCAAGCCATCGCAGGAACCAGACGCCTATAAAGACGCTGGGCCCACGGACTGAACCGAGGCTTCCCGACCCGAATTTAATTTACGGAAGGACCCCAAGATCAGATACCATTTTCCGGCAGAGACATTTTTGTGGGCCAGCCGATAGGAAAGTTATTGAAGAGCCCCTAACTTGAAGACCAGGGAGGACGGGGAAAGTCCCTCCGGCCGTAAAGCGACCCAGCTCCTGGCTTTTCGCCCAAACCACCCGGCTCAACCGACGGAACCCCTCACGGATCACGCCGGGAACCAGTTGGCCCAGACTAGGTGCCGTTAGCGACACCAGGCGGGCACGGAAAGCTCCACCTAGACGGAATAGACTCCGCCTCGCTAGGGGGTTGGACGGAACGGAGTCCCGCTCGCCCCCACCGACTCGACCCCATCCCAAGACAGAGAAGCCAGTGGAGGCCGACAGAAGCCTGCCCGCCACTACCTTACCTCACGGCCGTCGAGGGTACCCAGGCCCGAAGGCCCCTGACCCCGTGCTGTGACCGACCGCTACCTTTGTTAGTGCGTTCGAAAGTTAGGTGGAGACACCTCTAGGTCCTCATCACCAGGCGAGGAAAACTCCGGTACCGCATAGACACGGAGGACCTGGATCGGACCAAGAGTTCACCTGAGGCACGATGAGCCGCCGCGTTACCGGCGAGCCTCCGGCCCGTTTCCCTGCGGGAATAGTGTTCGATGGTGGACCTGCCGGCCGTCCCCCTCCCATGGGTCACGGCACGACATGGAGCAACCAGAACCATACTGGCCTCCCTACGCGACCGCTCCTTGGTCAACGGGGGCACCGCCAAACCCTACCACCCTTAGGGTCGGCTCCCAACTGCTCCAGCTGAGGTCCTAGGAGGGATGAGCCACCCAAGTCATAAAGTAACCTGGGCGCTGTCCGAAACCCTCGCCCTTCGGTTGCTCCGGGAGTCCCTGCATGGCGTTTCCGCGAGCCCCGTCGTCACTAGCGAGCACCGAGGACTTTCCACTACAAAGCCCTCACTCATACTTCAGGCTCCCTCTTAGTCAATTGGTGAATGAGGTCCTATCGCCTTAGCTATCCTTTGCCCAGAGTCACCACCCGGCCACCGCCGGCTCTGGGATCAGACTATGGAGCGTCGCTATCCGGCTTGGCCAGAGAACCTGGCTGCCGGGGGTGCGCCCTCCGCGGACGACCGAAGGGATTTGCACCCATGCACAACGTCCGTTAACCGTGGCCACCGACTCTTGGCCTGTCGACCGCAAGTCTCTCGAGGAGGTGGCGAATCGTCCCCATCCGCCCCCCTCGCATTCGTACACAACGAACTCTGCCGAACTTCCGGTCACCTCCCCCACTCAAGGGGTCGGGACGAAACCACCCGGAGGGGCGGCCACGAAAGGTCAGATAAAGTGAAAACTCTAGGATCTGCTGCCGCCATCTGTAGTAACAAAGATGACTCAGGTATACAACTAGATCCAGCGGCTTCTCTTCCAAAGAATGATGACTGTTGCCATTTGTGGTGAAATAAACCTCGGAGATATCATGCGTTATGAACTGTGTGCGAACCCTGCAGCTTTATTTGAATCACCAAGTATCATGAGAACATCAGACAAACCACAATTTGTTCAGGCGCTAGTTAAACACAAAAAAAATTAAACAATAATGAATCCGACAACGTGGAAAGTACAGAATGGTACATTTTGGATGGAGGATCTCTCTTCCATCGCATTTTTTGGTGTAACAATGACAACTATGAAAATATTGCTATATCGTATGCTGATTTTATTATTAAACAATATGGAAAAGCTATCATTGTTTTTTATAGTTACATTGGGTTCCCAACGATCAAGGATGTAGCTCACAGACGACGTTACAAAAAAACAGTAGATATATTAATTTCAACCCATGCATGAAGTTTATTGGCAAAAAAGAAGAGTTCCTGGCAAAAAAAAAAAAAAAAAAAAAAAAAAAAAAAAAAAAAAAAAGGAAGCAATGATTTCTCTCATAGGCGAATTGCTTAAGAAACAGGGTTGTACTGTTCACAACGCAGACGGGGATGACGATATAGACATTGTTCGTACTGCAGTCTCATCTTCAGAGCATGCACATACCACTGTAATAGGTGAAGATACCGACTTACTAATTCTCCTCCTTTACCACGCAAAGCATAATGGCTTCAAGTTATACTATCGCAGTGACATAAGACGAGAATCTGGTTCTAAACCAGTCTATGATATCTTCAGCATGCAGTCTCTGTTAGGTCGTGAAAATTACAACTTACTTCTGTTTCTGCATGCTTTCATGGGCTGCGATACAACACCCAGAATTTTTTCGATTGGGAAATTCTTAATAATTCTCAAACTGATGAAGGAGACAGAGCTCCGTTCTATTCCAAAAAATATTTTCCTCAAATTAATGTCTACATTCAGATATCGCTGAGGCTGGGAGAAAAGCAATGCTTCTGTTTTATGACTGCAAGACATTGGAATCCACAGCCAAACTACGTCACCAAATGTTGGAAGGGAAGGTAACTACCGCAAAATCATTTGTTACACCTGAAATTTTGCCTCCGACCGATTCTTCTACAAAATATCACAGCTATTGCACTTACTTACAAATAAATATCTGGAAAGCTACTGAAGAAAGAAACAAGCCAAAAGAATGGGGCTGGTATGTAAAAATTAACTCATACTACCCAATATTACCCAACCATACCATACTACCCAAGTGCATTTTAATGATGTATCAGACTATGCGCTTTATGAAGTGCAAAAAATTATACATTCAGTACAATATGGGGTGCAAAAAATAATTATAAAACTAGTTATAGTACGAACGCACCTCATTTGCCACGTTTGACGAGCAATTTCCAACTTGTTTTTTTTCGGAGCATTTTTGTAAAAATGAAATTAAGCAGTAATGTGTAAGGAATTATAGATTTTAGTGTGCTGTTTAACGTTTTTGACTATACTCCAATGTTAAGCTGTGAAAATAAAGCGATGTATTTTCTTAAGCGATATGTTATTTGCGTTAGTTCCAGAAAATTCCTCCGCCATTTTGAAACCTGTATATAGGGGTGTTCCCGTGTTCAGATTTTGTTTGATTTTCAGTATGCTATTCAGAAATAGTTCCTGATTAAAAAACTGCGTAAAAAGCTTCTATTACAGTTTTGTCTATGTTCATTCACAAAATGCCTGGACTATTTTCTTCGGCAAGACAAACGATACATTCCTAGAAGAATGTTCTGGTTAATTATAACAAACGCATTTTTCGTAAAGGAAAATGTTTACTCAAGGAAATAGATTTTTAGAAATTTTTAGGTTAGTATAAATGAAACACAGGTACGTCTAATACATTATTTCATATATTTCCATTTATAAAGAATTTATATTTTACTATCAAATTAGTCATTTCCAAGTTAATCTCATTAAGATTTTAACTCGGAGCGATGCTCCTTATAATACAAATTAAATTTTAGGTTCGGTTGAATAAAGATGAAGCAATGACCTAAACAAAGAAACTGAACTATTTTGCTAATTAACTTCCTCAATGAATATTCAGTTCGCTATTTTAAAACCATGTTTTATTTCAAGATTTAATTCTTTTATTTTTTCTCCTTCCATAATAGGATATTTTTCAGCAAATATAAATGCAAATACATAATTTGCATTTGAATTACTCTTTGTATCGGAATAATGACGGGCTTCATCTGCATTCAGAAAACGTGTAATTCTCTTTCATTCCATTATGTAAATAAATATAATCAATGGTTTTCAGTACAATAACTATTAATATATAGATTTAAATTTATAAAACTCTTGCAAATAAGCATTTGAAAAAAAAAAATAAAAACATCTATCTCGTACATTTTATTGCTTCCATAGTCACTTTGATACTGTTTTCCATTATTATGCCCCCTCGATGTTCTCGAATTGTAGTTTGTTTTACTTTCATTATTCGCTTACAAACTTTTTACCAAATTGCCATACATTTATTTTATAGCTGTTTTTTTAATATTCCAAACACTATTAACTCAATTAACTATAAACTCAAATTATTTAGAAGCCTTATCCACAGAAGGTCGCATTTATTTGAGATTTGTTTTAATCATATTATAAAATAAGATTATCAACAAGATGCTAATATATTTTAGCTAATTCCAATTTTTGAGGTACTGTTAATTAAAATATTCATTACAAGTATCATGGACAAAAAACTATAATTAAAAACAAGTAATATAAAAATTTTGTTTTTAAAGTCAATTCCTACTTAGGTCATCAAAAAAAAATTTAATATAATCCCTTAAGCTAATATTAGTTTTTGTTGCATTAAAATATCTCAATTTGTTGATTGTCTATAAGCAAGTAGGTTTACAATGGAAGCCTATGGGAATTTGGCGAAATATTCGAGATATCGCCAAGTTGGCGTCACTTTTGGCGGCTCATTTTGGCGATATATCTCCAGGTTGGCGATAAACTTGGCGGTATTTGGCGACAGAACAGGGTCCTCTCTATGGTAACCCCCTTATAGATATGAAGATGCATTAAATGCTTCAATAACCAATGGCCGCCATTTTGTCTCCGATGTAAAACTAAAATTATTTAATTAAAATTTAATTAATGAATTAATATTTGAAAAAACTCTATTAACATCAATTGTCATCCAGTACAAGTTTAAAAAATTATTTTAACTTGATAGGATAAATAATAAGTATTTTATTAACGATTGAAAATTTGAACAAGATACAGTGTGTCCACGTATAACCTGACCGACCTTTATTTTCGCAACCGTTGGTCCTAGATGCATACATCCAATTACAAAAATGGTCAAAATTAGGTGCAGGATTAAAATAAAAAAAGTTTGAAGCGAAAAAAGAGTTTAGTGAAGAATTACAGAATCTAAATTTTTATACGGTCCCCCGGTCCTATAAGTTATATTTAGTAAAATTTCCCTGTTACACTGACAAGTAAGGCAAAAAATGTCCCGTTATTCTACGATTAAAATGGACCGAGTAATTGCTGTTTAAATTTGGAGTATATTTTTTGCTGCATATTAGGGGTCATTCACAAATTTAGTAGAAGTATAATTTCGTCAGATATATTAAAGAAATGGTTGAGAGTAAAATTAGCGTTGCAATATAAATTTGAAATCTTTAATCATTCTGACATATTACTGCAAAATGTACAATTTATACTGAATATTATAAGAGGATAAAAATAACGAATTTTTTGTTAAATAAAATGATGAAAAACAACAGCCTCAATTCTTTACAAAACGATACATAATTTTAAATGCTGTTACACTGTCTTTCAAAGTTTGGGTTGTGGCATGTTTTTTAGCTTTTGAAAATTGATTCTTATGTATTTTTTAGCACTGAATCCGAAAATGACATTCATTTTAATCCATCACGTCAGAAATTTTCTCAAATCGCAAATTTCAAAGTTAAAATTGATCCCCCATCCCCTCCCAACCTAAATGGACCCCGGAGCTGTTTAGCTGTAAGAAACCCAGTATAAGACAAAATATCTAATAAATTGTTGAATTAAATAAAATTAAACTGAAAAAAAAAAGTCTTACATCTATTTTATAGTATCAGATTTTTCGCTATTTTTTAACCTTGAAATTTACGATTTGCGAAAAATCTTGACATGATGGTTAAAAGTGAAGGTAATTTTTTTGATTCAGCGTTAAAAAATACATAAAATTTAATTATAAAAGTTAAAAAATACAACCATCGCAGGTTTATGTTATCTATTCTAAAACTCTTTCTTAAACTTCTTGACGATAATCTAACCGATTTTTTCTGTGTTATCCTCTAATATAAGTATATATAAGATGGTAAGAGTCGAAAATCATAATAATACTACATTGTCATCGGATTTAAGTCAGTATGCAAAATTTTACTTCGATCGGACATTTGAAGGCAAGTTCGAGTATAAATTTTAAACTGGAAAGAAAATCATTTCAAGTTAAATAAAACCTTATGAAAATAACATAATTTTAGTTAAAAGAAATCATAGCCTCAAATCTTTACAAAATAGAACATATGTTAAAATACAATTATTTTAACTAATCTGAAACTTAACTAATAAAAGTTAATCGTAATATTTGTACGATTTCTTTCAAAGCGCATGTACCTTGAAATAAGTTTAAGATACACGACCCCTGAAAGCATGATCGAAATCATCTGTTTTGATATGCAAAAAAGTGGTATAAGTCATGCATTTCAAAGTTTCATAACTAGGTCAATTTTAATGTTAGATGTATGGGGCTTTTTCTGTCTTACTTGTTAGTGTCACAGTAAAATTTAGTAAATATCACTTATAGGACCGGGGGACCGTGTTAAAATTTAAATTTCGTAATTTTTTAATAAATGTTTTTTTTCTTTTTTTTACTCAAATCGCATTAAAAATTATTCTCTATCTTATTTAAACCATTTTTGTAATTGGAAGTATGCATCTAGGACCAACGGTTGCGAAAATAAAGGTCGGTCAGGTTATAAATGGACACACTGTATATAAATAAGTAAAAAATAAATAAATATAGGGAAAGTGTGAACTAATAGTAGGAATTGAATAAGGGTTTAACGGCAAGACTTAATTACAATGTACTAAAATTTAAAAAAAAAAAAAATGTTGAAGAACAAATAACTAAAATAAATACATTTCTTGAATCAAATAAATGAAATTGAGAGTGATTTTTTTTAAGTTTGTTTTAAAAAAAGATAAAATATATATGGACATTTAAATTCAGCGTTCTTGCAAGCAAAAATCTGTTCAAGTGAAGTTCGAATCTATATCCATTCCTGCCCTCCACATTGAAAGATGTCACATTTACCAATCATATTGCAGTTCAATCAAAGAGCGTCGGCTTATTTATGATGCAATTAATCACACTTACGTGATCACATACGTGGTGACATTTTCCTACTTATTGGGGTGGTGCAAGCAAATGTTAAATATTTACGAATTTACAAACCTTATCACTGTTCAATCGAAGAACATCAGTTTATTTGTGACACAATTAATGACATTTACGTCATCACATATGGGATGATATTTACGTAATCTTATTGGGTGGCGTAAGCAAATTTGAATTTTTCTAATATAATATTGTATTCTCACACAAAACACGTCACATTATCAAAAATTAGGTCAATTGTATCGCCGTAAGTGTGTTAATATTTGATTCCAAGATTTAAGTCGAATGGAACACAAGGCAAGTAAAAAAAAAAAAAAAAAAAAAAAAAAAAAAAAAAAAAAAAAAAAGATTGTAATAAATTAAAAATCTTAAGAACAACAAGACAAGAACAACAAAGGTCGATAGATCCTTTATCTAAGATTTTATTAGTTGCTAAACTGCCTCTTTTTGAATACCACTATTTTTATACAGAAACATTCACTTGGTACAATCGCCAAAATTTTTAATTAGGTCAAGTGGAGTATCGTCTATAATACATTTTTTAAATTCTGAATCGAATGATACTATCCGCAAGTCGGTACGAGCGTTCGTTATAAAGTTAGGCAGGTTTTATTAATACAAGGCCATGAATGATTTTATGAATACAAAATTATGAATACACGGCTTTTAGAAACCTTAATGACCATGAAGAAAATTCAGATGACCAAGATTTTGATTATTACTATTTTGAAGACATTTAATGAGTTTGAGAATTTTTGATCTGATAATGACAAACCTGTGCTCAATAAAAAAGTGTAATTTTTGACTTTCTATTCATAATACCTACCAAAAATTTGTAATGAATTATCGCATCAACTTGCGGAGGGTTGTCATTTGAATCAGAATTTAAAAAATACATGACAAACGATATTCCACTTGACCAAATTAAGGAAGTTTAACTTTCCCACATGCGTTAACATCCACCCTTTCCTCCCCCCCCAAAAAAAATATATAACCGCTTTATTTTATTTTTATTTATTTATTTATTTTTTTTTTTTGGGGGGGGGGGTTAGTCGGATCTCTATTTCTAGTTCCAAAGCAATATTATTTCCAAATTTTGGTGAATAGCCATCATTTGTTTAAAAAAAACCTATTTTGCTTGTATTAAACGACAAGTATTCTCGTAGATGGCTGTGAAGGTCTTAACGAGTTCCACATCAATCTTTAAAATCCTACTTGTAGCGCGATTAATTCGCTCACAAGAATCGAGAGATAATGGCATAACATTTCAGATCGTATGATAGTATGAGTGAGTGAAATTGGATTTAACTTTACTTTTTTATCAGCCTTTTTATGATACTCTAGAACAGATTTGAGATGCTGAGAGCGGTAACACAAATACTATAACTTGTGGAAACAGTTGTATATTTAAGCAACTTATGGACCTTTCGTGACATTAAAAACAAAATTTTGAGTTACGAAAATTGCTCGTTAATTATTTATAAAAGTTATCTATAATTTTTTTTTTTTTTTCATTCGTAAATGAAAGATAAATTTTCATAATATATTAGTCCTTCAAAGAAAAATCAGGTTATCTGTTTCGAAGACGCTTTTTCTCTTTGAAATCAATCAACCGTAAAATATCTGACGTATAAAATAATGAGGACACTTTGCTATGCAAGAATGACATTTAAAATCGCAGACAGGCTTTATACGTGAAATATATTCCTTATTTTAAAATGTGAGAATCTTGCCATATAAGCTTTCTTTCACCTTTTCTGATTTTATTTTCCCATGTAACTTTTATTATTTTAAATGGATAAGAATTCATCAACATTAAAACCACTTTTAATTTGCAAAAATTATTCATCATTATTCTTTTTTGACGCATATATGAACAAAAAAAAAAAAAAAAAACTTGTTGTCTTTAAAATAGTTTGTGATTTTGTTTACACTTAGCTGTTTAAAATAAGGCTTAACTACACACTCTATACATACATGTATAATATATTGCAATTCGGTGATGACATTATTATGTATGAAAAAGTTTTCACGCAGAAAAGATTCTAATCATATTTTAAATCATTAGTCAGGGATTTTTATATTTTATCCCTTTCAGGGGCAAGTAATTGTGTCTCTGTAATGTTGAAATAACACGGAATATAAGGAATAACAAGTTGGAAATTGCTCGACAAACTTGGCAAATGAGGTGCGTTCGTACTATAACTAGTTTTATAATTATTTTTTGCACCCCATATTGTACTGAATGTGTATTTATTTGCAATTCATAAGTCCATAGTCTGTAACATCATTAAAATGCACTTGCAATAACTTTTTCCCATTCCCCTTAATGTAACGGAAAACTTTTGACTGTCCCTGTAATTAAGCTATACATCCGATTTCCATGAAATTTGAAATGGCTCGACAAAATTTTGCAGCACTTATATATTTAAAATTTCAGCCCATTCGGAAAGCTGTAACATTCTTAAAATGCACTTGCAATAATTTTTCCCATTGGCTTTAATGTAAAGAAAAATTTTTGACTGTCCCTGTAATTAAACTATACATCCGATTTTCATAAAATTTGAAATGGCTCGACAAAATGTCGCAATAATTATATGTTTAAAATTTGAGACCATTCGGAAAGCTTTAACATCATTAAAATGCACGTGCAATAATTTTTCCCATTGGCCGCAATGTAAAGAAAAAAATTTGACTGTCCCTGTAATTTAACTATACATCCGATTTTCATAAAATTTGAAATGACTCGACAAAATTTTACAGCAATCGTATATTTAAAATTTCAGACCATTCGGTTGGGTAGTTTTTGCTCTATTATATGCGGACGGACGGACAGACAGACGGATGGGCAGACGGACAGACAGACGGACTGAACGACGGCTATAGGTGCTACGTATTTATATAATTACGAACGCACCTAATAAGGAAAACTAATTTTTGACTCCTCCCCCCTCCCCCCCCACGCAAAGTTAAAAAAGTAAAATTTAGTTAAATATTTGTGGTGTAAACCTTGAATAAAATTATGTGAGATGTAATGTATCCCACCGCCCCTCAATGGGTTAAAATGCTTCATACATATTCTAAGGGATTGATAGTGAATTTGTATATTATATAGTGTTAAACATTTCAGAAATTTTGTTTAAAATTATGGAAATTTGCAAGAAGTTATTATCAGCAAAATTTGATTTCGGGATTAATTTACATTATTATATGGCTACATTTTGCCCCGCATTAAAGAAGTCAACAGTAGAAAAACGCACATTGAATCGCCCCTGGTTACCTTCCAAAGTAGCATAAACTAAGAAGAGTGAAATTCCTCTATCGGTGTACGTAAAAGTTGACCGAAGAGCTATATTTTTAAGGAGTGGCGTTAAGAGAATGGTAAAATAAAATAATCTGATGTTGCAATCGCGTGCAGCACATTTAAGCTTTATTGGAAACACAAATATTGGTCACTGAATTGTGAGTAATGCATAGTTGACACAGGCAACAATTTTGTTAATTTAATTTCAATAATTTCACTCCACGTTTTCGAAATGCAATCATATATATCTCTGCGAGAGGCATATACCACAAATGTAAAAAATAAATGTCTGAGTTAATCCTGGTATTGCACAAAAATAGATGTTATAACTTTTACATGTATTAAAACATGCTAGATTGCGTAGTGGATTAGCTAATATTTTTTTGTCAACATAAATACGCCTAACGACTTCTGTGGACGGCACGATGATGGACTGTGTTCGTTCATCTATTACAGGCTGTGTTAAAAATAATTACTTGATATGTGTTGTGTACATTTTGATATTCTCATGCCAGTATCACATGATATGTACTCTACTTTAATTTATATCCATATTCCTAATAATCCTTATATTATGTGCGCCGTACATTACTTCAAACTTTTACTTTCCTATTTTCCTCAAAAATGAATCATCCTAGATGTTTGGTACTTTGATAATTTTTATGTACTGGGAGAGTAGATAACTTATTATTATACTATAACTATAATGTTAAAAAAAAAAACTAGGAAATGCAGTCAAATAGAGGTAGAAGTAACAAGGAAGTGAAATACTTTGAAAATTCAAATTGGTGATTGCGTTGTATAATCTTAAATGGCACAATTAATATCACGGAAAATAATTCTTTATCTGGATGTTACATACTTAATAAGTATTTAATAAAATATATTCGTAGTAAAAGATTTATTTGTTGTTTCTCCAAGTTTGTTTTAACCAAAAATTACAATATTGTTAACAAACATTTTAACCATTTGAGGATAAATTTCTTAAGTATCAACAAATGCTTCTTAAAAGACACAAATCTGCCTTAACCCATTTATACCTGAATTTTTGTTTTCTCAAATTTCTTGGTAAAATCACTTTTAAATGTTTCAAAATGAACTGGAAAAGTACTAAAAAAATTACGCTAAAATATATTTGTATTTATTTGATAAAATGCAAACGTACTAAATATGAGAATATACATATGTGGAAAGATGCATAATTAAGTGTTTTGTCTAAATTTATATAAGTTAAGCTTTTAAATTGTATATTGTGTACAGTAGAATCCCGCTAATCCGAAGTAATTGGGACCGGTGCCTGTTCGGATAACAAAATTTCGGATTACCCAAAATGTTAACAAAAAGAGAATAGAAAAAGGAATTTGCTAAAGTAAAATGTAAGTTATAAGTACTCAGTAGTACGGCAAACATCCTTTGTACCGGCATTCTAAGGTGGGATAATCCATGCTGGATAATCCAGCACGCCTCTCAGAAAAAAAAATATTGCTTGCTTAATCACTCTTTATGCTCATAATAATCTAATGGAATTTCAGAATAAGAAATTACGAAACACCGCATTACAAACGGTACAAAATCGCGAATCTATAAATAACACAACCACTACGTTAAAGAAGAGGGGAGAGAAAAAATATTTCTGTAGATAATTTGCGAAATCAAGTTGTTGAAAAGTACATAAATTTTTATCATCTGAAATAAATGCTTTTTGCGTTAAAAAAAAATAATTTTATAGTGACTGGCAAACAAACTGATATTCGAGATTTTCTTTAAGATGGCTTCTAAGACTAGGCCTACAGTACATATTTTCATTTTATATTCGTGTAAATATGTTGTACTTTTACTTTTTTTTTCTATTCAAGCTGTTTAGGGAATAAAAAACATGCTTTACTGACATTTTTAGTTTAATTCTAACTTCTACACGTTTTTCCTAACATTTATCCTGTAATCCGAAAAATTCCGTAGTAAAATGTGTAAAAAGTACTCTTTTCTTATTAGTCCAAATTTTCAGTTAAACTCTTAAGTATAATTTTCGAAAATAAAATGGGTTCAGATTAAACGGAATTTGGGATTAGCGGGATCTACTATACTATAATTAGTGTTTTTATAAGCTATTAAAATATATTTATTTCTTTACAGACACTAATAAGATTATATAGATTATTAATAAAAAAAATAAGAATAATCATATTTCAGGCTAGAAAACAATCTTTTCCAAATCATCTTGAAAAGGACTTTACATAAATAACTGTTCCCTAACTGGCTAATAGAAATATGTACTAATTTGCATCTAGCACCCTGTATTTTTTATGTTACACACATGCATAAAAAATAGGCTTTGAAAAACCTACACTGTAAATTGAAATGTCTGAAATTCAGACATTTAAGTGTCTGAAACGCAGTATTCAATTTTCAGACGTTTTAAAATGTCTTAAATTTTTCAGACACTTCTTGCGTCTGAATTTCAGACACTTAAGTGTCTGAAACAAGAGTGTTCAAATTTCAGACATTTTAAAACGTCTTAAATTTTTCAGACACTTCTTACGTCTGAATTTCAGACATTTCAAATGTCTTAATTGCGGCCATCTTTGAGCCTTTTTTTTTTGGGGGGGGGGGGGGTTGCATAAATATGAAGCCATCTTTGAACATTTTTCTTTCTAAGCCATATACGCAGCCATGTTTGACCACATTGAATCATTTTTTTTATAAATGGAATAATTTGTTACCATAAAGCAGAGCTGGTTGCAACGTGGGTAAACTGGGATGCTTCTCTGCCCTCTGATTTTAGGGTACTCCAGTATATAGTAATTAACTACAATATAAATACTATACTATACTTACTACAATATAAATGCTATTACTATATGAATAGTAATTAACTACATTCACTTCTTTTGACTTTAATTACTAATACACATTTCCAACCCAATTGTAAAAATGAAAAATACTGCCAAAACTCAGACAACACCACCTGGAAAGTCCTACAGGATTCTAAACTCAATGGTAGGAGGAAAACATACAATAATTAAATAAGAGGTTCTGGTATAATCATATTAGATCGAAAATTAAAGAATATTGTTTTAACAAATTTTTAAAAAAACATATGGAAGGGGGGGGGTGTTTAAAATTTCGAAAAATACATGGTAATTAATACAGGAATAAATTAATAAGAGAGAAAACATGCCTAACAATAGAATAAAAATATATACTCAGATCGAACATAATTATAAAAATATGCTACATTATCATATACAAAATAATCCTAAAAATCCGATTTTTGTTTCCCCCAAATCAGATTTTTTTTTTCCTTCATGGATCACTCTTCTCTCTCCCCATTAAATACATAAAAAGTAACTTGAGAAAGAAGTCAAAAACATATTTTCTTTTCTGTTAACATAACGATAAAAATAACTTATAAAAACAAATGATAGTGTTGTGGGATTTTCTCCTTAAACACTGAGTTACCAATACCCTGAATCCTGTATATGACTATACGCTAAATAGTAATTAACTACATTAATTTCTTTTGACTTTAATTGCTAATACACATTTCCAACCCAATTGTAAAAATGAAAAATACTGATAAGACTCAGACAACACCACCTAGAAAGTCCTACAGGATTCTAAACTCAATGGTAGGAGGAAAACACACAACAATTAAACAAGAGGTTCTGGCATAATCATATTAGATCGAAAATTAAAGAATATTATTTTAACAAATTTTTAAAAACATAGGGAAGAGGGGGGGGGGGTTGTTTAAAATTTCGAAAAATACATGGTAATAAATGCAGAAATAAATTAAGAAGAGAGAAAACATGCCTAACAATAGTATAAAAATATATACTCAGATCGAACATAATTATAAAAATATGCTACATTTTCATATACAAAATAATCCTAAAAATCCGATTTTTGTTTTCCCCAAATCAGATTTTTTTTCTTTCATGGATCACTCTTCTCTCTCCCCATTAAATACATCAAAAGTGACTTGAGAAAGAAGTCAAAAACATATTTTCTTTTCTGTTAACATAACGATAAAAATAACTTATAAAAACAAATGATAGTGTTGTGGGATTTTCTTCTTAAACACTGAGTTACCAATACCCTGAATCCTGTATACGACTATATGCTAAATAGTAATTAACTACATTCATTTCTTTTGACTTTAATTACTAATACACATTTCTAACCCAACTGTAAAAATGAAAAATACTGATAAGACTCAGACAACACCACCTAGAAAGTCCTACAGGATTCTAAACTCAATGGTAGGAGGAAAACACACAACAATTAAACAAGAGGTTCTGGTATAATCATATTTGATCGATAATTAAAGAATATTATTTTAACAAATTTTTATAAAACATAGGGAAGAGGGGGGGGGGTGTTGTTTAAAATTTTGAAAAATACATGGTAATTAATACAGAAATAAATTAAGAAGAGAGAAAACATGCCTAAGAATAGTATAAAAATATATACTCAGATCGAACATAATTATAAAAATATGCCACATTATCATATACAAAATAATCCTAAAAATCCGATTTTTGTTTCCCCCAAATCAGATTTTTTTTTTCCCTTCATGGATCACTCTTCTCTCTCCCCATTAAATACATAAAAAGTGACTTGAGAAAGAAGTCAAAAACATATTTTCTTTTCTGTTAACATAACGATAAAAATAACTTATAAAAACAAATGATAGTGTTGTGGGATTTTCTCCTTAAACACTGAGTTACCAATACCCTGAATCCTGTATATGACTATACGCTAAATAGTAATTAACTACATTAATTTCTTTTGACTTTAATTACTAATACACATTTCCAACCCAATTGTAAAAATGAAAAATACTGATAACACTCAGACAACACCACCTAGAAAGTCCTACAGGATTCTAAACTCAGTGGTAGGAGGAAAACACACAACAATTAAACAAGAGGTTCTGGCATAATCATATTAGATCGAAAATTAAAGAATATTATTTTAACAAATTTTTAAAAACATAGGGAAGAGGGGGGGGGGGGTTGTTTAAAATTTCGAAAAATACATGGAAATTAATGCAGAAATAAATTAAGAAGAGAGAAAATATGCCTAACAATAGTATAAAAATATATACTCAGATCGAACATAATTATAAAAATATGCTACATTATCATATACAAAATAATCCTAAAAATCCGATTTTTGTTTTCCCCAAATCAGATTTTTTTTTCTTTCATGGATCACTCTTCTCTCTCCCCATTAAATACATCAAAAGTGACTTGAGAAAGAAGTCAAAAACATATTTTCTTTTCTGTTAACATAACGATAAAAATAACTTATAAAAACAAATGATAGTGTTGTGGGATTTTCTTCTTAAACACTGAGTTACCAATACCCTGAATCCTGTATATGACTATATGCTAAATAGTAATTAACTACATTCATTTCTTTTGACTTTAATTACTAATACACATTTCTAACCCAACTGTAAAAATGAAAAATACTGATAAGACTCAGACAACACCACCTAGAAAGTCCTACAGGATTCTAAACTCAACCTTAGGAGGAAAACACACAACAATTAAACAAGAGGTTCTGGTATAATCATATTAGATCGATAATTAAAGAATATTATTTTAACAAATTTTTATAAAACATAGGGAAGAGGGGGGGGGTGTTGTTTAAAATTTCGAAAAATACATGGTAATTAATACAGAAATAAATTAAGAAGAGAGAAAACATGCCTAAGAATAGTATAAAAATATATACTCAGATCGAACATAATTATAAAAATATGCTACATTATCATATACAAAATAATCCTAAAAATCCGATTTTTGTTTCCCCCAAATCAGATTTCTTTTTTTTTCTTTCATGGATCACTCTTCTCTCTCCCCATTAAATACATCAAAAGTGACTTGAGAAAGAAGTCAAAAACATATTTTCTTTTCTGTTAACATGACGATAAAAATAACTTATAAGAACAAATGATAGTGTTGTGGGATTTTCTCCTTAAACACTGAGTTACCAATACCCTGAATCCTGTATGTGACTACACGCTAAATAGTAATTAACTACATTCATTTCTTTTGACTTTAATTACTAATACACATTTCCAACCCAATTGTAAAAATGAAAAATACTGATAAGACTCAGACAACACCACCTAGAAAGTCCTACAGGATTCTAAACTCAGTGGTAGGAGGAAAATACACAACAATTAAATAAGAGGTTCTGGTATAATCATATTAGATCGAAAATTAAAGAATATTGTTTTAACAAATTTTTTAAAAACATATGGAAGGGGGTGGGGGTTGTTTAAAATTTCGAAAAATACATGGTAATTAATACAGAAATAAATTAAGACGAGAGAAAACATGCCTAACAATAGTATAAAAATATATATACTCAGATCGAACATAATTATAAAAATATACTACATTATCATATACAAAATAATCCTAAAAATCCGATTTTTGTTTCCCCCAAATCAGATTTCTTTTTTTTTCTTTCATGGATCACTCTTCTCTCTCCCCATTAAATACATCAAAATTGACTTGAGAAAGAAGTCAAAAACATATTTTCTTTTCTGTTAACATGACGATAAAAATAACTTATAAGAACAAATGATAGTGTTGTGGGATTTTCTTCTTAAACACTGAGTTACCAATACCCTGAATCCTGTATATGACTACACGCTAAATAGTAATTAACTACATTCATTTCTTTTGACTTTAATTACTAATACACATTTCCAACCCAATTGTAAAAATGAAAAATACTGATAAGACTCAGACAACACCACCTAGAAAGCCCTACAGGATTCTAAACTCAGTGGTAGGAGGAAAACACACAACAATTAAATAAGAGGTTCTGGTATAATCATATTAGATCGAAAATTAAAGAATATTGTTTTAACAAATTTTTTAAAAACATATGGAAGGGGGGGGGGGGTTGTTTAAAATTTCGAAAAATACATGGTAATTAATACAGAAATAAATTAAGACGAGAGAAAACATGCCTAACAATAGTATAAAAATATATACTCAGATCGAACATAATTATAAAAATATACTACATTATCATATACAAAATAATCCCAAAAATCCGATTTTTGTTTCCCCCAAATCAGATTATTATTATTTTTTCCCCCCTTCATGGATCATTCTTCTCTCTCCCCATTAAATACATAAAAAGTGACTTGAGAAAGAAGTCAAAAACATATTTTCTTTTCTGTTAACATAACGATAAAAATAACTTATAAAAACAAATAATAGTGTTGTGGGATTTTCTCCTTAAACACTGAGTTACCAATACCCTGAATCCTGTATATGACTATACGCTAAATAGTAATTAATTACTAATAAACATTTCCAACCCAATTGTAAAAATGAAAAATACTGATAAGACTCAGACAACACTACCTAGAAAGTCCTACAGGATTCTAAACTCAATGGTAGGAGGAAAACACACAACAATTAAACAAGAGGTTCTAGTATCATATTAGAACAAAAATTAAAGAATATTGTTTTAACAAATTTTTAAAAAACTTAGGACAGGTTGGGGGGTTGTTTAAAATTTCGAAAAATATATGGTAATTAGTACAGAAATAAATTAAGAAGAGAGAAAACATGCCTAACAGTAGTATAAAAATATATACTCAGATCGAACATAATTATAAAAATATTTATAACTTCAACCATCATCACCTTCTCAAAATATTAAATATCAGCACTTTTTTAATAGGATTTTATGCAGCTTGATTTCTTTAAGTAATTCTGAGCACAGTTTAGATTAATTACAACGATTTTTATTCCTTGTTAAAGTATATTTTCATGATGTCTCAGTGTCTTGAAAATTAAATATGTTATTGATATGGAACATAGAAAATCAAAGCAGATTTTGGATTTTTGAAACAAGTTTTCAGAAGGATTATTTAAAAAGAAATAAATACTATATAAGTAGGATTTATTTACCATCGGAAAAACTGAATATTTTATTGTGAAATATGGTTCTCCAACTCATAATCCCCGAGTATCCAAAACAAGAGAAAAGAAAAAAAAAATCCTAATGGAGAACATCTGGGTAAAGCTACGATGACGTCGTAGGGTCATCGACCTAAACCCCAGATATCCAGGACTCTGAGAGAAAAAGAAAAAAAACAAGAACTGCGTAATAGACTTTTTCTCTCGCTAGATCATCTCGTGTTTTTATCTGTGTATTACGTGTTTTTAACTCGCTCCTAAAGCGACACTCTTATTTTGTAACCTGTGAATCCTATATATCTGATTTAATTAAACAGGATTCAAATAGAGAAACCGTCCCTTCTTACTGATTTCGTGTGCTTGACACCCAATTAAATTATCTACCTTTTATTCCCAAACAGCAGCAGAAAGAACGAAAACTACGGTGGATCGACTGTGAAAAATTACTGGTTTGTAACTTAACGAAATTGACCTGCAAATTAAAAGAGAAGAGGTAAGCCTTTTGCCTTATCATTGTATAATTGAAACTAAATACATACAATTGTATAGAAGAGCATAAACAATTAAGTAGATAGAAAATGCTCAGTAAATTATTTAAATAGAAATGTTTGTAGTCATTACCTAAATGATAAAGATTCGACAATGTCTATTTAATATTACTAACAAAATAAGATTTCGAGACTGATTTTGTGCTCGATAACAATAACAAATACAAAAAGTAAAATATTGTAGGTCAAAAAAAAAAAAAAAAAAAAAAAATTATTATGACATCGTATAAAGATAATCAATTTATTGAAAAACTGAATGCATCGAACTACGCCAACTGGCGCTTCAAGATTCAGATGCTGCTAACCAAAGATGATCTCATAGAAGCAGTTACAGAAACTGCTCCTGCCATGACCGATGCTAAATGGGCAGATTGGAACAAAAGGGATAAGAAAGCGCGTGCTCTTATAAATTTGAGCATTGAAGACGCGCAAATAATACACATAAAACACTTAGAAACTGCTCGCGAAACTTGGGATAAACTAAAAGAAATTCACGAAAGAGAATCACTTTCTAGTAAATTATTTCTTCTAAGAAAATTGTACAATACTAAACTAAGTGAAAACGGTGACATGCAACAACATATTACTAACATACTCGAACTGATTGACAAATTAGCCGCAATTGGTGAACGCATAAGCGATTCACATATATCAGCGATAATGCTATGTTCATTGCCCAGGTCATACGACGTTTTGATCACCGCTCTTGAATCACGTCCAGAAACTGACCTGACGCCTAATTTTCTGAGAACAAAATTAATAGATGAATACCAGCGAAGAATAGAAAATACTGACATGTCACAAAATGCATCCAAAGCATACAAAATTACGAAAAATTCGGCATACGCCAGTAATAGAAAAGAAAACAAATACTGCACTCATTGCAAAATGCGGAACCATAATACCGCCCAATGCTGGTTCATCAAGAAACAAAAACAAAATCCATACACTCAGCAGCACGGCAACCATCCTCATCCAAACAGATATAATTTTCAAAAACAAAACTCAACACAACTTTGCTTTGAGAAAACTAACACAAATGATAGGAATGAAGCATACAATTTCAAAAATGAAAAACGTAACGACGTGGCATTCTTAGTGGAAAAAAGTGATACAAACACTTGGGTAATTGATAGTGGTAGTTCAAACCACATAACAAATGATAAAACATTGTTTTCAAGATTTAACGAAAATGCCGAAACTGAAATAACTGTTGCTAACGGTAATAAATTAAAGGCATACGGTTCTGGCGACATAAAAATTCAAACGGAAGATAACAGTGAACAAATCACGCTCAAAAATGTGCTATACATACCTAAAATAGAAACTAATCTACTTTCAGTCAGTAAAGCGACTCAAAACGGTTGTGAAGTAACTTTCGAAAAGGAAAAATGTACCATAATAAACGATGGCAAAACAATATCAGAAGGAAAATTGAGAAATAACCTGTATGAAATAAATTTCGCTAGTGATACGAAAAATCAAAATTACGTAAACATGGCATACACATGTCAAAATCCCAACTGCATTGACCTATGGCACCGCAGAATGGGACACCGCAGTTATCAAGCAATTAAAGAAATGCAAAATAATCAACTGGTCACCGGTGTGACAATAAATAACTGCAAACATGAAAATACATGTGAAATATGTATTAGAGCAAAAACAACAGAAGCTCCGTACCCCAAACAAGCAAAATACAGGGCTACACGAAAAACCGAGTTAATTCACTCTGATGTATGTGGGCCGATACAGACCCCTACAATAGGCGGCAAAACATACTTCGTAACATTCATAGATGATAAAACCAGATTCTGCATAATATACTTAATATCTAGGAAATGTCAAGTATTCGAAAAGTTTAAAGATTACGTATCTCTAGTATACAACAAATTCGGCAGATACCCAAACATAATCAGATCGGACAATGGTGGCGAATACACCAGTGCCGAAATGGAACAGTATCTTAAGGATAAGGGTATAGAACATCAACTGACAGTTCCACATTCTCCCAGCCAAAACGGAGTTGCGGAACGCAAGAATAGATATTTACTTGAGATGACCCGCAGTATGTTAATTGAAGCTAATTTACCGCACAAACTATGGGGAGAAGCGATAACTACAGCCAACCACATTCAAAATCGCTTACCTACAAAATCTAATGCCATCACGCCTTACGAGGGATGGACAAACAGAAAACCTAATCTCCACTACCTAAGAGTATTTGGCTGCCCGGCCTATACTCACATTAACAAATCAAAACGCGGAAAACTAGACGAAACTGCACAGCTAGGAAAATTCGTCGGATACGACAATAGAAGCAAAGGTTACCGGGTGTATACTAATGATGGTAAAGTAATATTAGCCAGATCGATAAAATTCCTCGAAAGTAAACTCCCATACATACAAAACGACAATAATCCAGAAGTAACCAAACCAAAAAATTCAGAAAACGAACAACTAATGGAAGACAACCCACACGAAATACTAGTAAAAATCACACCTGCAGAATGCGAACCATCAGTGCCCAAACAATCAACTAACGAACCGCGAAGATCGGAACGATCCAATAGAGGAGTACCGCCCGATCGCTTCGCGTACACCGTTAAGACAAACACAATTTATGAACCCAAAGATTGGGATGACATGATAAGCATTCAAAATCCAATTGAGAGGCAGAATTGGCTAAAAGCCGCTCAAGAAGAAATAAATTCGCTAAAAGAAAACAACACTTGGAAACTAGTGGAACCCCCACAAGGAAAGAAAGTCATCTGCAGCAAATGGACTTTCAAAGTCAAATACGATGACCAGGGAAACGTTAAAAGGTACAAAGCACGCCTCGTCGCGAAAGGCTTCCTGCAAAAATATGGTGAGAATTACGATGAGACATTTGCCCCAGTGGTGTCTCACACGACAATCCGAACCTTTCTAGCCGTAGCCGCATACCACGGATTTGACGTACACCATCTTGACATTAAGACCGCTTTTCTACACGGCGAACTTGAGGAAGACATCTACATGACACAACCCGAAGGTCATGAAATATCAAATCAAAACAACAAAGTATGCAAATTGTCAAAGGCTATATATGGCCTAAAACAGGCAGCAAGAGCCCGGAACATCAAAATTAGCGACACTCTAAAACAAATGAATTTTATTCAAAGTACAGTAGACACTTGTTTGTTTACGCGAAAGAATGAAAACAAAGAAGATACCATTTACATAATAGTTTACGTTGACGAGCTTTTGATTGCAGGAAATAAAGAAAACATTGAAAAATTCATAGAAAAATTGAAAAGTCAATTCAAACTTAGCGATTTAGGTGAAGTGAGCAACTATCTAGGAATAAACATAAAGAAGATAAAAAACGGATATGCTCTAAATCAGACAACAAAAATTAACGAAATAACAAGCAAATTTAACTTAACCAAAAGCAAGCCATATAGTACTCCCATGGATGCCGGATACCTGAGAATAAACGATAACAGCAATTTACTTCCAAACAATCATAAATACCGGCAAGGAATCGGTGCACTATTGTATATAGCGACCGTAACAAGACCCGACATCCTGACCGCAGTCAATATACTCAGTCGAAAAAACGAAAATCCGACAGAGACCGACTGGAAAGCTTTAAAGCGCGTCATTCGATACTTAAACGCAACAAAAAATCTACACTTAATAATAGACACAGAACTGGCCCCAGTCCTTGAGGCATATTCAGACGCGAACTGGGCACAAGATCCAGAGACAAGGAAATCAACATCGGGAAACATATTTTTAATTGGAAAGAACCCCATTCACTGGCTGTCTAAACGCCAATCATGTATTGCCCAATCGTCCGCTGAGGCGGAATATGTTGCAGCTGCAACTGCTGCAAATGAAATTTTCTGGCTAACAAGACTTTTAGAAAATCTAGATCTTCCACAAAAACATCCAATAACTCTCTTCGAGGACAATCTTTCAACAATAAAAATGACAGAGTCAGAAAAGCACTCCAACAGGACCAAACACATCGACGTAAAGTTCCACTCCATAAAGAACTTAGTGGAAACAGGCATCATAGAACTTCAATACTGTCCCAGCAAAGCCATGGTTGCGGACGTGCTAACTAAGCCCGCACCCAAACCTGACTTCCTAAAAAACCGCGAAAGACTCAAACTATTAGACTTTCCTCCACTCAGGGATTAAGGGGGGTATATTGTGAAATATGGTTCTCCAACTCATAATCCCCGAGTATCCAAAACAAGAGAAAAGAAAAAAAATCCTAATGGAGAAGATCTGGGTAAAGCTACGATGACGTCGTAGGGTCATCGACCTAAACCCCCGATATCCAGGACTCTGAGAGAAAAAGAAAAAAAAACAAGAACTGCGTAATAGACTTTTTCTCTCGCTAGATCATCTCGTGTTTTTATCTGTGTATTACGTGTTTTTAACTCGCTCCTAAAGCGACACTCTTATTTTGTAACCTGTGAATCCTATATATCTGATTTAATTAAACAGGATTCAAATAGAGAAACCGTCCCTTCTTACTGATTTCGTGTGCTTGACACCCAATTAAATTATCTACCTTTTATTCCCAAACAGCAGCAGAAAGAACGAAAACTACGGTGGATCGACTGTGAAAAATTACTGGTTTGTAACTTAACGAAATTGACCTGCAAATTAAAAGAGAAGAGGTAAGCCTTTTGCCTTATCATTGTATAATTGAAACTAAATACATACAATTGTATAGAAGAGCATAAACAATTAAGTAGATAGAAAATGCTCAGTAAATTATTTAAATAGAAATGTTTGTAGTCATTACCTAAATGATAAAGATTCGACAATGTCTATTTAATATTACTAACATATTTTAAAATAAAATATCCAGATATTCACAATAACTTCACTCTGGTCCTTCCACGATTTTTTTTTCATGTTCTATATCCGTCATATAAAGCTTGTGCATTTTCAAAAGATTTACCATACATAAATTTAAATTTGATAATATTAAAACATTTATTTCGAAAATATACTCTGTAAGAAAATTAAATGAAATGATACTCTTATCATGATATTGCAAAAAATAAAAATTAATACGTAAAATTATATCATAAATATAAAGTAACTGGAAATTGTAAAGAAAAAAACTTAATAATTAAATATCATTAGAAAGACTCATTTTATTTATATACGAGCTTTGTTTATATAGGTTAAATGAAAATTGCAATTCGATCGAGCTATTTATCAATCATTAAATATATATAAATATATATAACAAGCAGGAAAAATTACTTCGAGACTATAAAATATTTATTTCTAAAACGGAAGTCTAAAAAATATTAAACAAATTCATTACATTGAAAGTCATGATTTATTGAAAATACACAAAATGAACACACGAGCCTTTTAAAACGAAAAATATTTATTGGATATAAAAAAAAACTTATATATGCAAATTATTCTAAAAAAATAACGTAAATGATATTGAGTTCACATAATCAAACAAATGCATTCTTTCTTACCTTTCAGTGTAATCCATTATTATGAAAAAAGTATTTCGGAAAGTACCGGTACAGCGCTATTTTTGAAAAATGTTGTATGTATTTTTTAAATATTCTTGGCACTGCATTCTTCTACCTAATGCGTTAATGAATATCAGATATAATGAAAAAATATTACTAAAGCGAGTTTCTAAAACCCGCAGCAATTTCTCGAATAGTAATCAATTATTCTTTTTTTCATATACCGTATTTTAAAAACACGCCAAACAATAACTAGACTTGCTGAAATAAGAACGTATATAAGTATGAGTTTCCAAATCCATACAATCCATTGTAATAAAAATATGTATTTTAAATTTAAAAAATCTGGAGACCATTCCACAAATACTCTTTGAAAATATCTTCATTTAAAATATTAACGAGGTAACAGGCTTAATGTGTCTTCACAAAAGATAATTCACAGGAAAGATCAGCCCTGTCAGCACTTTTTTCCGCTTTCCGTTAGTGACGTAATCATTGACTTTGAGCTCGGACTCGACAGGATTGAAATACAAAGGGAAGGGAGTTCCAATCATTAGATTTTTATCACAGGAAGTGAAATGGCGCACGAATACAAACAAATTTTTAAAAAATTACTCCTCCTTTAATATTTTGTTTAATCCGTTGCAATTATCCATTATAAGATATAATTATTACAATTATGATGCTTTTAGGCGAAGGCAATAGGGTGATACTTCAGTCAAGTGAAAAGACTCGTTCGCTAATGCTAATCCTACGGAAGAAATTTATAAAGATATCTTGGTTGCATTTCAATTTCTTTCTTTTTTCTTTTTTTTTTTTTTTTTTGCATTGGATATCTGAGATCGATCTGTATAACGGCCGTTGTTTTACTTTTTCGATTTTGATTGCATATAATTTTAATGAGGACACTTTCATTTTCGGAACCGGTTTCGAAACTAAAAGCATCTTCATAAAAAAAATGAAAAATCAAAATCGTAAATGTAAAAATCCGCCTTTGAACAGATCGAACTCAGCTATCCACTGCAAAAAAGGGTCATTTAAAAATAGCGAAATGCAACCGAGGTATCTTTATAAATTTCTTCCATTAGCAAACGAATCTTTTCACTTGATTGAAGTGCCTCTTAAATAAAAATTTTGTCATCACACTTTTAAGCAATTTTTATATTTCAAATTTTTGTTTTACATTTTAAAAAATCCAGGGATTACTTCTGTACAGCGATTCCCTTCGTCAAGATATTAAAAACACTATAATAGCCCACTACGGTAGGGTCGCACTATTTTAAATTGCTTCTGCTCGACGAAACCCATCCTAAGACATTATTAGGTAATTGTGTGTTTGTGGAGGTGGGTGGTAGCTGGTAGATTATTTTAATATAATTATTTGGAAAACTTTGTATTTTGTGAAAAACAATTCGTTAATTAACTATTGCACTAAAAATACCTTATTTCCAAAACTTAATAAACGGACTTTTATAATTTTGACAGACGTCCTATGGTCTAATCGTGTTGGTTGTTTTATACAATAACACCAAATGTTGTGCATGGAAAAGTATTTTAAACATCTGTCATCCATTCGAAAACGTTTCTTGATTATCCTGGCATATATATTGCAATGCAATTGTATATACAGCCATCATACATATGATACAATTGTATTGCATTCAGACACTTAAGTGTCTGAATTTCTAAGTGTCTTAATGTCAGACGGTTCATCATTATTCAGACATTTCTTTCAGTTCATCCATACCATAATCCCAGTAAGACACCTATGTGTCTTAAAGTCAGACATCTGTGATGTCTGAAATTTTATATTCAGACACTTAAGTGTCTGAAGTACTTTTTCAGTCACACATGTATCTGAATTTAAGACGCTTCTATTTGCAGTGTATAAGCTTAGCGAAAACATGCTTGCATTTAAGAAAATATATATCAATCGTATGCTGTTATCTCTCGGTAATAGATAAAGACATTTATAGACAATAACTTCAAACAATTTTCATGTTGTAAAAAACAAGAAAATTATAAAAAATTGTTAAAATTCGAAACGTCCCAAAAATGGGACGCTAGGCATAAATGGGTTAAAATCTTGAAACATCTCCTTTTTTCTCACAGTTAATGTAAGTGAGTTCTCTAGATTAACAATAACTATTGGGACAATATGTGCTTGGTATATTTTAAGATAAATATAGTCTTTTACAAAAGGATGTCTTCTGTCCGAATTTTTAACCAATCATCCAGGAAAAAAACATCGGGTACTTTACATACCCTGTGCTTTTCGTAAAAATGTGGTACAACTAGTGCAAAAAATACTTGTATAAATACGGTAGTACCTGTTACATTACATTTATTATAGAAAAATGACTGTTAGAGCACGTCAGTGAACATGTGACTTGAAATTAATCTGTTTACATTGTTTCGTAATTCACTTTCGAGTGGAAGATAGCCGAAGAAATTTAGTCCTATAGGATTCCACGTATTTTTATTTTATGCATATTCATGAGAAACAAGAATACTGACATTGGTAAAAGGTATCAAATTTTCACCTTCACACACATAAATGCGCAAAACACAGCTGTTTTAAAACGAAAGAAATTTCTGGTAATAACACGAAATAAATTTAAATACCGTCATCACAAGATGTCTCAAAATATGTCTAAGATAGCTGCAAAGAAATAGGACGAAAGTTTAATATAAAGGAGATTTCGAAAATTTTTAGTTAAGCGTTCATCATACACGTTGAAATCAGCTGAACTAAATTCAAGAACTACTCCTACTTTACATAAACTTCAATTTATACTAACTATCAAGACAAAAAACAAAAAAAACAAAAAACAAAAAACAAAAAAAAACGCAACATCTCCTTTTTTACAGGATCTATCACACCTAGAAAAGTCTATTCGATTTTTGTCGAAATTTAATTTTTCCCTGCCTTCAAATGCGACCAATTAGCATTTTGTTTAGTTGCCATACGAACATTGTTGCAATAGACCGCAATGCAAAAATATACATAGCCCTTAGGGTTTAACAATTCTGAAAAACATGTTGACTTTTCTGAAATGAGTAAGACATTAGAAGAATGTAAGTGATAAGTAAAAGAAAACAAAAGGATAAAAAGGGATATTTAAGTAATAGCATAGAACAAAAACAGAAATTCTGGTTTCTTGCCAATGAGACAGTATACATACCAAGCATATAAAAATGCAGTAATGTTTGATTTCGTGGTTGCAAAAGATAACTAATAATTACAAGGGCGTCAAGGACGCCCTTGTAATTATTAAGTTATGTAGTTATTAACCAACCGAAAAAAAATTGTGAAGTAAGAACTAAATTATGGACTTAAAAAGCGAACAAGAAGTCTCGGTAAAATTGGAAACGTGAAGAATGGCAAATTGTTAGGGCTGTATTAAATGAAATGAAAAGTACAAAAGAACGAAGACAGAATTACAGCTTAACGTTTCACGGGATAACATTCTTCCAACAATTAAACGTAATTCAAATCTTGTTTTTGGAAAAATGAAACCTACTCTGTGTGTGAAACCTAGACACCAAGAAGCACGATTGTAATTTTATCGCAATAACATGGTCACAAACTGGAAAGACGTAAGTTCCATCGTATTGTTTCATGAATTAAAGATAAAAAATACAAACATCGCAAATGAATCTTTTATTTACCAGATTATTTTAAGTAACGAAAAGAAATTCCATCTCGACGGATATGATGATTTCACATATTACCGGCGAGATTTAAGAAAGTAACAGTGGTATTTTTCTAAAGAAAACTTTACAGGAGGTAGCTTAATGGTATGGGGAATATTTACTGTTACTGGCAAGCTTCAGCTACCCTTCACAATATCAAAAATGGATAGTATTGAGTACCAACAGATTTTGCAAGACTTCTTTATCTCGTATCTTTGCCGATCAAGGAAAGTGACGTTCACTTTTCAGCACGATAATAAATCAGTACATAGCTGTCGCAGTACATCTGATTGGTAGAAGCAACAAAAATTTAATGTTTTCAATTGGCCACCTTGTTCCCCAGATTACAATCCTATAGAGAACTTTTGGCGAATTTTAGTTCGCAAAATCTATGCCCACAAAAAACAACATGAAAGCAAAGACGAGATCCGTGAATAATATTAAAAGATTAGGATGAAATTGACAAACCTACGTTCATAAATAAGTCTTATTGAAAGCATGCCATCCCGGATTCTTCATATCATCCGACGACATGGACGTCCTTATTTACGTCCTTAATTAAAAATTTCCTTCTGTAATAAAAAAAAAAACACAAACATTAACGTCTTTTTATTTTGGGTATGAATACTTTTGCATTGGCAAGAAACCACATTTTCTGTATTTTTTTTTCTATGCTATTAATTAATTATGCATTTTTCCCATTTTGTATTATTTCAGTTATCACTTACATTCATCTGATATCTTTCTCTTTACACAAAAGTCTACATATTTTTCATGTCAAATTCTAAGGCGTACGCATATTTTTGCATTTAAGTGCATGATATTCAAATTATAGATTAAGATTACTAAAATATATTATTTATCCTGATATAAAAATAATTAATTTTAGATTTTACTTTAAATTTTCTTTAATAGATTTTCAGAATTAATTACACCCTGATTGTGATTGTCAGAATTTATTTATTTATTTATTATTTTGTCAAAGATGTACTTCTTTTTCAATAATAAAGTTATTCTTATAAATATTGAACTATTTTTATTTTAAATAATGTATTTTTCTTCAGAAAACTTATCTTAATAACGCATTCCCTTAATTGATTAAATATTCAGACAGGAATAGTTGGTATTTAAAAGAAAAATAAGACCCGTGCCATTTAGCAACATTTTCAAAAGTCAGTTTAAAATAACGATAAATTTAAAATACTCTTTAATCGTTCATATGCAACACATATTTTTAAACGATAAAAATATAACTTTTAGGAGCAAATGAAATGGTATTAACTGATATAACGTTTTACCTTTCTAAATTTAAAATTTAAATTAGATTATTCAAATATAAAACATTTTTTCTAAGAAAATGCTTTATTGCATAAAATAATATATTTCAGCATAATAATTTTAAAATGTTTCCAAAATTTATAAAAAACTAGAAGATTCATCCTCTATCATCCATAATTGGAAATTAAAAGCTACCATTATTGATATGAAAATTATCATCTTAGAAAAATTATAACTAATGAATATTAAACATCCAATTTCGCATATTTTCTTCCAATAAAAGTAATTTAGTACGGTACAATGCTTTAACGATAGGCAATATCAGATAAAAAGATACAATTGGGGTAATAATCTATTTTTAATTCTTTCAAAAGATTTTGGATAATAAGGCCCAGCTTGGACTGCATATTAAAATTTTCTTTTATCCAATTATTACAAGATAAATATGCTGTGAAATAGATGTTTTCTCATTTCTAATTATTTGGTACCGATAATTAGCGTTGGCAGAGATAATTAGCTCATACAAAATTTCTACTGCTTAATGAAATTCTTGTTCATGTACTTTTTTAAACACTTTCCAACAAAATTGAAAAGTGTTTATGCATTCGGTTTGTCTGTCTTTCTGGTTGTCTGTCCCTCTGTCCACGCTGTAACTCCTGTAACTATACTCGGATTTTCAAGAAATTTATAAAGGTCATTTAAGGTCATCAAAGCATGTTTGCTATTGTATATGAAGTATGTAGGATTAATCATTCATTTACTGGGGCACTCAAAAGTATTCCATTACATTATGGTATATGGGGAAAAAATTTTTGCAGAGAATTTTAATGATATTATGCTATTTCAAATGTATTAAAACTGATAAAAATAACTGAATTTCACTATGATCACGTTAGAACAGGACATGCATAGCATTTTTTATTCATTTACAGCGACACACAAAAGAAATCGGTTACAGTAGAGTACATTCTTTGATTAATAATTGCTGGAGTGTACGGTTTCAAATTCGGTATGCGATTTTAAATTTAAATAATTTTTGCATCTTACTCGTTATATATAAATTCTATACCTCAAATACAGGGCTGTAGAAAAGTATTCACGTACCGTTCTCCTTATTAGAGGAAATTGCTGAAGGTAAATTTTCAACTAAAGTACACGTATCTCTTAAGTGAACTAAATTTTGGTATGCATGTAGTTAATAGATTCAAATATATATATATCATATACAGGGCTGCTGAAAAAAATCGCATAATTTTCCGATTGTGTATGGGAACAGCTTAAATTGGGATTTGAAATGTACAGGGCGATTATAATTAAAGTTTAACTTTCAAAATGCTGTAAAAAAAAGAACCACTGGTCAGAATTTACTTCAAAATTGAAATGAATATACTGGAAGAAGGGGGAAACGGTGTGGCATAATAAAAAAAAGTTCCAAAGTGTCTCAATAGATGGCGCTGTAAGCGGCATAACGAAAGTTGATTCGGCGTCAAGTGACATTTTTAATCGAAATACGACGGTTTTGTCATGAGTTGCACACTAGACCAACCGTCGAATCACATTGGATGGGAAAAATCGGTTTAAATTGTCCTTGGGCCAAAAACTGCATAAAAAGCACATAATGATTCGGTTTTTAATTGTCCTTGTGCGAAAAAACGCATAAAAATCACTTAATGATTCGGTTTTTAACTGTCCTTGGTCCAAAACCCGCATAAAAAGCGAACAATGATTCTGTTTTTATTTATTGCTAGATATGCGATGAGACAACCGATAACGATTATCGGTTTCAACTTCTGGCGGACAATGATGGACAGCATATGGAACCTGTCTGATGCATGTCTAGAAATAATTAAAAACAGAATCAGTATTCGCTTTTTATGCGGTTTTGGGCCCAAGGACAATTAAAAACCGATTTTTCCCATCCAATGTGGTGCGACTTTGCCGTGGTGAATGGTTTTTCCACTAACAGTACCACAACCGTTGACTGATTTGGAACTCATTTTTCAAATCAAATTAATCAAATGATTTGGAACTCATTTTTTAGAATCAAAACAACCGAAACACTCATGCACATTAAACAATACGGTTGGTTTACTGTGCAACTCATGACAAAACAGTCGTGATATTTAGCCAATTAAAAATGTCACTTGACGCCGAATCCACTTTCGTTATACCGCTTACAGCGCCATCTATTGAGACGTTTTGCAACTTTTATTTCTTATGCCATACCGTTTCCCCCTTCTTCCAGTATATTAATTTCAAATTTGAAGTCATTCTGACCAGAGGTTCTTGTTTTACAGCATTTTGAAAGTTAAACTTTAATTTTAATCACCCTGTATCATGCGTTTCATATGGTTCTTGGGTTGAATTAGGCATAATATTTTAAATTTATTAAACGGTGTAGTTTTGTTGCATTATTCTGATTGTGTTGGAAAGTGATTCATAATCTATGCTTGACGCATGATTTATTTTTACTTGTTTTTGTATAAAGTTCAGAATGCACACTTGCTATTATTGCACTTTCAATGCGTTTCCTAATTCGTTTCATCGACTTCAAATTTTTAATGTATACTATTATAAAAGCGAAATTTAACCGCTAAAACTATATTTACTCATACACAGGTTTAACATAATGAATGACCGAATTAAAAAATATATATAATTTCAAAACTATTATAAATATTATAATATGTGATATATGGAAATAAAGAAGAACACCAAGTTTTTCTTCAGTTATAAATGTTCGATGTGCGAACATTTCGTATCACGAAAAACACCTAATCTGTAACAAAGTTCATTCCACAAATTTAGCCGTTTTGTACAATCAACAAATCTTAATGCAGCACTAATGCAGTAAAACACTAAATAATGGAGCACTGTACATTTTACGGTGCATCAGTGCTCTATTGTTTAGTGTTTCAGTACATGAAATCGAAAAAAATATGTATAAAAAAAGATATATTATATTACTTTACAACTGTGTTGTGTGATATTTATTTATAAGTAAAATCAATCATGGAAGTTTAACATTTTAGTTGACGTGATTAAATAAGTCATTTCTAAAACTATTGTACACTGTAAAAAAAAAAAAAAAAAAAAAGACCAGGTCTGTTGTAGGAATCGGAAGACTATTTGTCCTTATCGTACCGGAAATTTTCCGATCCAGCTCGGAATAAAATCCGTAAAATACCGTTTTATTGACTATTTGACATTTTTACGGATTTTATTCCGAACTGGGTTGGAAATTTTTCCGGTATGAAAACGGCAACTATTTTTCCGATTCCTTCAGGAAAACTGGTTTGATGTTTTTACAGTGTAGAGGTTTTTTATTCAATACTACATTTCGTTGTAAAATTGTCATTCAACGTAAGTGTACTCTCGTAGACGAAATTTAATTTATTCGTTTCTACTCAAAAGGCACCGTTATACCGCATATTGCAAAAACTACATTATTTAATATCTTACACAATTTTGCAAACACAAGAAAAAAGGACAAGCTGTCGCACAATGTTTCGCGATCGCCCCTGTTCGAAGCTTTAGAGTGATGCAATCCTCTTTTCGTTCACCTGCATCAGGAAAACAGCATCATGTGACTTAAGTAGTCCGAAAAAGACCACCGTGTAATCTAGTGCGGCATTTTCTCTTTTAAGCATTGCTTTGCAATTAGCTGGTTGAAGCTCTTGGTGTCTTTTGTGATATATAATTTCATTTCTGACAAATGTATCATGCACCCAAAAGTTTTATTTTTTATTTCGAATATTACATACCGTAAAATCTATAAATTATATCAGAAAATAAATAGAATGCGACATTCACTTTTAGAAAGTTAAACTTAAAATTACACTATGTGCAAATTACAGTTAGCTGTCGACAGCAACTACCTGAAATTGGAAAATATGAAGTTAATAATAGTATTTTAGTATTCTCTGACGAGGGCTATGTTTATATCTGAAAGTACTAAGCAGTATTAAAGTAATTTAACATCTTTTTAAATATTTTTTGTCATTTTCTAAGTATTTTGCACATAATATAATTTTAAGTTTAACTATATCCGACATACAAACTTAAACTTCTAGAAATATAACGATAACAAAACTGTTTTTTACAAATTCTAACACCTGTGTGAGGCACCATTTTTTATTTATTCCTGAATAATTTTAAAATTGTTCTAAATAATAAGACCTAGAAACAATCCGTATAAATTATAAGACCACAAACAAACGCGCCCTTTTTTATTGGTGATTCAATGAAACAGTTCATTGAACAATTTTTATCATTTGATTTAAAAAATAAGTTTAAGTTTTGATTTTAGATTTGCAATTTCTTCAACGATGCAGCATGAAAAAGATTTGCAGAAGAAAGAGAGAAATTTAATTAAATAAAAAAATTGTAAATCTGAAATAGACATAACTACTTTAGTGAAATATTCTAACCCTCCCCTGTTTTCCACATTTTGAGTACCACTATTCCAGAATAGATACATTTGGTATTTTTTATGACAAAATTTTTCGTTTAAAAATAGTGAATATGTCTATTTGGAAAGAATGTTTTTCAAAATGAGGAGCATTTTGAAGGTATGGATAACGAACATGTAAATTTTACACACTTTGGAAAAAAACTGCATGTTATCTATTATTGATGTTTTAACAGGACAACAATTCATGCAATAATTTTTATGATTTGATTAAAGAAAGTTTTTTAAGACCCTCAAGTTTTCCAGAATAAATAAATATGTTGCTTTTTAGGACAAAAATGTTTCTTTAAATAGACCGAATATATCTGTTTGGAAATAAGGTTATTTAAGTTTAATGGGACTTTTTCAAGATATACACGTCGAGCATACGCATTTTACGCTCTCTCTAAATAATTCTTTTTATCTATTATCGATTTCTTAACACTAGAATGGCCGGAAATTTTACTCAAGTTTTATAAAAATATTTCACATCAGAATTTTTGCTCAAAACTATTTAACTTATTTATTCAAGTTATTTTTGTGCAGCATATATTAATCTTATATTATAAAAAGTTTTCTGGTTCGAATGGACATGTATTCATTTGGCAAGGGTCAAAATGACCCCTCGCCGCCGTTCTAGTGTTAATAGGATTTAAAAAAATTTAATTTGAGACAAAAAAGAGGGTTCAGTTTTGATTTTCGTGTTGCGATTTTTTCAACGATTCTGCATAAAAAGGAATTATCATACAAGAAATAGAGAAGAGATTTATTTAATAAAGATGATTGAGATATTCAATCTAAAATTGCAGAATTATGTCTTTAAATATAGTGAATAAGTCTACTTGAAAATAGTGGTGTTCAAAATATGTAGTTTTTAGGAGTTATGCATGTTTAGCGTGTATATTTTATTCACCCTGGTACAATACATATATTACACGTAACAAATGTTAGCCGTTATCTATCTATATTATAAAGGACAAACATATCTGTGCGTAACGCATACGTAATTCTGCGAATGGCAACACTTTGAAATTTGAAATGAAATTTCGCTTTTGCAATTTTCGCTACTGCAAATTTTTAAGCTTCTAAACATACCACATTTTAAATGTTTACACCGTCGTATGCAGAGAAAAATGCACTTTTAAATGCAATTTGTTTGAAATCTGTATCTCAATTTATTTCTGAGATATTAATTTTTTTTATAGTCTTTAATGCCAATTTTCTAACCGTGGCAACTGAAGTACTTCATTTCTATTGAAAGTGGATTAGTTATTTTTATTGATTATATTCTTACTGATGCCATTTTCTCATTGCAATTTAAAATATCATTTTTAAAAATTTGAACAGAAAATGACGTTATGCTTTAAAAAAGACACGATTTCCCTGATGATGCTCTTATACTTCACTATTTTTTCATTTTGCTGATATTGAGTTTGAGACAATAGGCAAAATATTTCAGCGACTGAAAATGACGTCATATTTAAAAGTAAACGATAATTTTATTTGATAAAACGAGATATTTCCCCATGAATACGTCTAAAAGTTATAAATTTCTGGAATTTTTACGCGCAGGTACAGATATTATACTAAGACCTCACATCACGAGTGGGAATTTTAACATGGAAAGTTGTAATAGTTGACGAACGTGACTTCAAGCTTGGAAAAATATTTATTAATAACCTATTGCACGTTAAAATGTTTTTAAATGGTTAATATGGATGTGAAACGTGGAAAATGACTTGATTCGGTTTAGAAGTAAAGGTAGAAAATTCTATGATTATGTCAAGGTGAAATCATTTATGCAGATTTTTCATTCCGTAACCAAACATCAATTAATAACTTAATCAAAATTACTTATCTTGATTATATGTTACTGATTACGTATATGAATAAAGTTTAATTTTTCAATAATTTTAACAGTTGAAGTTTATGAAAAAAGTATTTTGTTAATCTTAGGTTAAAATATGTCTTTGGAGAGTTAAATTAACAAGTGTAAGATGGATTTTTATTCTAATTATTTTTTGTCGATGTATTATAAATTTGATGCAACACTTCCTTTGTAAACATTTTCTTTCGTCGAAATTCGACGGGTTCCACCTCGTTTATATAAAATCCAAGTCTCTGTGTGTCCCTCACTATTCCGGTAGGACCGCCTCATTGAAATGAGTAATTGTTGAAAAATATTAATGCAGGGTTACCACAGTAGCGCCAAATGTTAGCCAACTTGGCGATGGCTGGCTAATTTGGCGAAATTCCCATTTTAAACCATTAATCTTTCATAATGGAGGTCACCGAAATTTAATTTAAACTCCACTCTTTTAAGATATTTTTTCGAAATCTACGGGTGAGAATTTAAAGTACATCTTTACATCTTCCTCCCGATGCTACTAATAAAATAACCGCCAATAGACAACGGTGTATTGTGTGAGCTCCTAACTGCGCGATTTTAATGTGCTTAAGGTACTTTTCCAGTATAGGTGCCTTGGCGAAAAAGGAAATTTGGTAACATATTTTCCGGGAACTTATTCACGGTTTCATTTTATATACACACGCATTTTTTTCGATATTTATACGATTTATTTAACATAAAAAAGCCGTTTCTCTAATTTTATACAGAAACAGATGTAATTTGTACATAGAAACATCAATAACATACATATAAAACAAACAAAAACGCTCATCAAATTTGTTTTCATAGCTGTTTATATGATTTGACAACAAATCTCGATATTTTTCCGTTATACGGACACCATGCCAAAATGTATGCTAATGCGCCAATTATTTCAAAATGCTAAAAGATAGTTGTAATTTTATGCCAGCAGTTTAATATGAGTTTTATTTTATTGCTTTATTTTATATCAGTTATTTGTTCACTTATTTTAAGTATATATTTGTGATTTGATGAAATAGTCCGTAAAAGTCTGGAATTTTCAAATGTTATATTTTTTAAATGCTCACTTTAGTATCGACAATGGTTTTTCTTTTATTTTTCAAATGCTTCAATTCACGATTTTGCGCCAACTATTACGCTTGGCGACAATGGTGTCCGCATAGCGGAAAAGTACTCAAATCTCACTTTCTGATGCCAAAATTACACCAAGTTTTTTTTTTTAAATGCCAAAGCCCCTACAGTGGAAAAGTACCAAACTGTCTATTATTTTGCGCTATCCGTGTTATAGTTTGTACTATATGCAAGGGAAGTGGAGCGAAGATTTTAAACATTAAATATTAATGTTTCGGCACAGATGTCATATACGCCCCATATTGGCGGAATTTTTTTCTGACGCCAATGTCATATACACAACGGGTACTTAACTGGCGCCAAAGTGTCGTAATTTTGCTTGATATGGTAATCCGGATGCTGTTGTTTATGCTGTTGATGTTTTCGCCAAATTGGCGTCGGAAAAAAATCGCGCCAATATATGATAACGTATATGACAACTGTGCCAAAGTTTCTATAAAGCAGTATAAGACTAAAAAATTAAGAATAAAATAAATGCAAAATAAGACTAAAGAAGAAAGAAAAATCATGCGTTAAGCATAGAATATGAAACACTTTCCAACAAATCCTGAATGCTTTAAAAAAACTTCGTTATTTAGGGAAATAAGGTAAATAAGATAACGTTACTTCTTAGATATCCCGTCGACCAATTTCGCCAAATTATATAAATCGCCAAATGAATAGTAAAACATTAATAAAAATACAAATAAAACGTCGAATTAATGGTTTTATTGGCCATTATTGGCATTTAATTAATTAATTAATGGCAACCATTATTGGCAATTAATCTTACAATTTGGCGACAGTAATTTGGTCGGCGGGATAACTAAAAAGTACCAAGATAATCTAAATTGTTTAAAAAACATTTTAGAAAACGCATAAAAAATTTTAAAAATTGATTTCAGCAGTTACCGTCCATAGCCAAAAGTACCGTTATTACATGCCACTATTTAGCTAAAATTTAATTTAAACTACTCTTAAAACTACTGAAATCACATTTCCAGATATTATCATCCATAGACGGTTATGTATCCAATTCTTTGCGTGACCATGTATATCATTTTATCTATATTCCACAAACATTTCTTAGGAAACTAAATGCAGTTCAACGTAAAAATGCATAACTCCTTTAAAAACCACCTTTAAGCAATTTACTCTCATACTCAGTAACCCTTACGAATTCTTTTGTGTAGCCCTGCATATGAACTGTAGCATTTATAGACATAGTATAGTATGCATAAATGTTGTGAAACATGAAAGCGCATATCATAATTAAAAATGCATTTCTAGCAATCATTGCTTATGTACAATACTTCGGAGAAAAGGTTCTTGGCGAGAAAGAAGTTTGCCAACGTATTTTCTGGCAACCTATTTACTGCTTCATACTCACAAGCAATTTTTTCCATATGTATACAATTTGGCACAGATGTCATATACCCCATTGGCGCGATTTTTTTTCCGACGACAATTTGGCGAAAACATCAACAGCATAAACAACATTCGGGTTACCATTACAAGCAAAATAACGACACTTTGGCGCCAGTTAAGTACCCGGTGCGCATATGACATCGGCGTAAAAAAAAATCGCGCCAATAGGGGCGTATATGACATCTGTGCCGACAATTTAATATAAAAAAAACTATTTACCCATTTTTATAAAGAGAAAGAAGTAATTTTTGCACAGATGTCATATACGCATGGGGGGTTGGCGTGATTTTTCTATGACGCCAATTTGGCAGAAATCTCGCTTTCGAATACCAGTTATTTATATATTTTTCAGGTACAGATGTCATATTCGCCCCATATTGACGCGATTTTTTTCTGTCGCCAATATCATATAGGCAAAAGGTACTTAACTTGCGCCAAAGTACCGTTATTTTGCTTGATGTGGTAACCCGAATTATGTTGTTTATGCTGTTGATGTTTTCGCCAAATTGGCAACCGAAAAAAAACGCGCCAATATGGGGCAAATATGACATCTGTACCATTTTTCAATTATTTGCTATCATTTTGAAAAGGAAATAACTATAAATAAATAAAAATTTGAGTAATAACTATAGAACAAAGGGCACAGATGTCATATTCGCCCCATATTGGCGCGATTTTTTTCTGACGCCAATGTCATATACGCAACGGGTACTTAACTGGCGCCAAAATGTCGTTATTTTGCTTGATGTGGTAAACCGGATTATGTTGTTTATGCTGTTGATGTTTTCGCCAAATTGGCAACCGAAAAAAATCGCGCCAATATGGGGCGAATATGACATTTGTGCCGAACAAAGCAGTTTATCTAATTAAAAAACAGAAAATGAAAGTAAAAAAACAATTTATTAATAAATAAAAAACGGAACAGATGTCATATTCGCCCCATATTGGCGCGATTTTTTTCTGACGCCAAATCATATAGGCAAAGGGTACTTAACTTGCACCAAAGTGTCGTTATTTTGCTTGATGTGGTAACCCGGATTATGTTGTTTATGCTGTTGATGTTTTCGCCAAATTGGCAACCGAAAAAAATCGCGCCAATATGGGACGAATATGACATCTGTACCTAAAAAACAATAACCGGGTTACCATAGCAGGCAAAATAACACCATTTTGGCGCCAGTTAGGTATCCCGGTTCATATCTGAAATATGTGCCGTAATTTGTATATAAAAAAATTGTATATATTTAGAAACGATTTTTTATGCATATAAGTGCATATATAACAAAGATAAAAGTTCATGGAACAGATGTCATATTCGCCCCATATTGGCGCGATTTTTTTCGGTTGCCAATTTGGCGAAAACATCAACAGCATAAACAACATAATCCGGGTTACCACATCAAGCAAAATAACGACACTTTGGCGTCAGTTAAGTACACGTTGCGTATATGACATTGGCGTCAGAAAAAAATCGCGCCAATATGGGGCGAATATGACTTCTGTACCAAGTTCATTAGATTTGTTTTCATAGCTGTTTATATATTTTCGCAACATATCTCACTTTCTGATGCCCGAATCGCGCCAAGCTTTTTTTTAAAATGCGCTATAATGGAAAAGTACTTAGATAATTAACAGAAATAACAAATTATACAAACTAAAACTTTTTATTTCGAGAAGAAAGCATTGTTTTTTAATTTCGATTAAAAATACTTATATCCTTGGATAACTTCAATTGAAATTAGGGTACAGATGTCATATTCGCCCCATATTGGCGCGATTTTTTTCTGTCGCCAAAATCATATAGGCAACGGGTACTTAACTTGCGCCAAATGGCTTGATGTGGCAACCCGGATTATGTTGTTTATGCTGTTGATGTTTTCGCCAAATTGGCAAAGTGACATCTGTTCCGAAATTTGTTTCACAGCTTAATATCGCATTCCATAAACCTAAACAAACACAAGTGATTCATTCATCGTGAAACGTCAAAAATATTAAATCATTGAGGTAATCATTTCACAAAGTAAGTTCTCCAACAATCAATGGGCAATATTCTAATGACGTCATAGTAGGTAAAATGGTGGCGGTATCATTTGTTTATGGTTTGTAATCACAAAGATTTAATTTTGCAATGTCTCTTAGTTACATTATTTTATTGTCATATTTATGAGCTCAGAACAAAAGCCTATTTTTTCATTATTTAGTTATTAAAGACGGAAAAAACCCATAAATGCATGATTTGAAAATTTTAAATAATTTTCTTTCTTAATACAAAAAAATAACATCGGGAAGTAACAGCGGGTTTAAGTTAAATAAGTTTAATTGTTTAATTCTGTTGTAATATTCAAAATAACTGTATTTATTAGATTTCAGTATTCAACATCAGGGCCCGATTAAACTTTGAAGTTGAGGAATTACAATGTCATTTCAGGACCTTTCTTTTGGAGAAGCTTTTCTAAATTCCATATATACATGGAAAATCCTCAGTGTTAGAAATATTATTCCTAGGACTGACATAACACGAGAACGGCCTGCAATTTTACACAAGTTTTTGAAAGCTACTTTATATCAGAAATTTTACTAAAAACTGGTTACTGTTTTGTTATAGCGGCCCACACTATTAGGATTATGACAAGTTGCAGCCAATTTTGCCAACGTCGTAACCAAGATCGTCAAGCACACACATATAATACCATATAATACCATTTCATGAAATCGTGTACGATAATTTAATAGTTTTTAACCTTACTTCAAGTGTGTTATTTATTTATTTTTAAGGCTCAACAATCTAAATTGTCCAATATATGAATTAAAAAAAATGTAAACAAAGATTGAATAGACATGACCGCAAAAAGCCTCAAATCTACATAACACTTGGAACCAAACTGTGCAGATTAGGGGTCTTCTACTGTACACAGTTTTCATAAATGTGTTTCGTTCTTAAAATGTGTTATTTTCATCTAGCACTGCGGAACAAGCGAGAAAACTCATATTCTTGAACATGAGTTGTATATATCTTTATATCTAAATTTCCGTCATTTTTGACGGGCTACCTTTCTAGTATTATATAAAAGTTAAAAAAAAAACAATAACTTCAAACTTTACAAATAAAAGAATTACTTAAAAAAAAATTATCGTAAGTAAAAAAATTTAGTTATTTAATTTTTAAACCCGTTTCTAAAATCTGTTATTACAAAAGAAACTAAGTATAATTAGTCTTATTTTATAAAATATTTTATTATGTGGTTACTTGGATTATTAAACGATCCTTTTATTCTATATTTGTAAGGAAAACTTCAAAAGGTTTCTGGAATAAAGGTTAATGGGTTAAAAATATTACAGTATTTATTATTTTCTCTTCTTATAAATAACCCTAAAATCGCACTTAGAAAATATTTTCAATATTTTGTTGTTATGATATTTATTTACCTTTGCTGAAAAACGCAAACTAACAGTTTTTCATGCTGATTCGTAACTTAAACTATATTCAAATGTAAAAGATATCTTGAATAAATGGGAAAAATGGAACTTTTATTGACGTAGGTGGTCTTACTTGTAGCATAAAAAAAAAAGATTACAAACAATAGAGTACAGTTTCAGAGAATCTAATTTTTCATTCTGTATAATTCACACATATTTGTTTATGTTGTTGTTCTTATGAAGTATGACTGATGTATGTTTCTATAGTAAAAAGAACATCAAAATATAACTTTTAAGACTGGAAAACTGTTATAAGCTAAATGTATACTTGTAAAAATAAATACTTTCATTTCGGTGTAAAAATGCTAGCAATAGTGAATAATCCATAATTAGTAAAATAATAAATGTTAGAAAATTTCAATAAATTAAAATTTTAAATTTTAAGACATTTTTTTTTTACTTTTTTGGCAACCATTAATTTAAATAAAAGATGTTCTTTGCTGCGATATATTTTTTTTTCCTTTTTTCTCATAATTTTTTTTTTCTGCATTTAGATTGTTATTTGATTAATTTTTTGAGAATAATTTCACTTTATTTTATTTATATTATTTTATATTATTTAAATCTTAGGCGGGGATAAATTTTTTTAGTATACCATATGTGGAAGTTAGGAAAACCGCACGTTTTTACTTCTCAACTTCAACCGCATTTGCGATGAAACATTGCCGTAATCTCCCTGCATATGCATTAAATGATCATGCAAAAGGTTTATATTCATTAATTCAGCTGAAATAAGGACTGTTAGAGCGTAAACACGCCATGGGTTCGCAATTTTGCAAATTAAACATAACTTGTCTTTTTAAAATGCTGTAAAAATTAGTTATTTTCGAAAATACGTCAGCGCATAATGGCAGTTTTTTCGTCGGTAATAAAACGCATCAAGTTAAGTAATTAAAAAACACTTTAATATCGTGTCTGGGATGCAAACTGTGGACTATTCGCATTTAATTTTATATGCAAGATCCCGCCATGATACATAGCGATTGTCATAATACTCCCAGAATTAGTCTATTGTGGACAGTTAGTATTTGCTGACGCACATGCTGACATCTAGTGAGTTCCATGAATACAAAAACAGTTTATCGCAAAAAAAAAAAAAAAAAAAAAAAAAAAAAAAAAAAAAACAGTGGCACTTCGGGAGTGCCAATAGAAGTGAAAACTTCAACAATTACGTGTGTGTTTTTTTAATCGTCAGGAAATGTTTTATGCGTTGAATTGTGTAGCAGCACTAATGAACGCATCTGGGGACACGGCAGTGCCCCTGCCAAGTCTTGAAAGCACAGCCGTAAGCATCTTTTTCTGGAAGCAACTCAGGGTACTTTTGACCCCCCAATATCTTTGTGTTGGTGATTCTCAGAAGCTTGAAACTTCGTAAATCTAAAGTAATGTGGAAATGGAACTAAATGCTGAAATTTCACGTTTCTATCTTTTTTATTTCAGAAGATATATGAAATTAAACTTTCGCCTTTTCGACACTGATTCACCGATCATCAAAAGTCAGAGGTACGTCCTGTATCCCTAGAATCTTGAAATTTGGTATGAAGGCAGTGTTTGGGATACAATAAAAGGGAAAATTTAAAAAAAATCCGGAAAATTTGGATAAAAAGTCGAAAAATCAAAAAACCGAGAATTTGGCAGAGATGTGATATACGAATCAGGTTTGACGCGATTTTTTAACGTCAATTTGGCGAAAGCCCGTTTTCCAATACCAGTTACAATATATATTTTTTAATTATTTTCTATTGTTTTAAAAAGTAAACAACAATAAATAAACGGTAATTTCATTAATAACTATAGAACAAAACAATTGCACAATTTAAAAAAATAAAATAAAAGTAAGTGAACAATTTATTAATAAATAAGCAACAGTAGCCGGGTTACCTTGTAAAATAAAGTAACGCCATTTTGCTGTCAATTAGGTACCCAAGTGCGTATCTGACATCTGTGCCCCGTATTTTATCTTCCGTAATCGAAATTCCCGCCAATACTGTTGGTCATTGACCAGACCATCAATACGATAAAATACAGCGTTATCGGTTTTTAGTTACACGAAATATGTAGGTCACGAATACGGTATAATTCATTTTAACTGACGAAAAACAAAATAATAATTTGTTTTAGCAATACGCCGGGAGAAAAAGTGAGTTTTAGCTTCCTTCTTCTTTTGCGGATTGAGCTGAAGAGAGAAAAGTCCAGTCATTCACCGCTTGGCACGCTAGTGTCTATGCGTCAAAATGCTAGCATGTCGGTTACGTTACAGTGTCTCGAAATCAGTGGTTTTTCCCCATCTCAAAAAAAGCTCAACGCGCCTAAAGAAGTTTACACTTCAAAAATACGTGGGCCGTGGGATTTTAAAATATTAATATACTAGAGAGTCAAATCCGAAAAGTAGCTCAAACAGCAAATAATCCTACACTAAACTTCGACAGAACCAGTTCGTCACAACCCGACTACTTTTCGCCTAGTCGATTTCAGTTTCCGAAGTCGACAGGAATATATCCTTTTGTGCGCACGTAAAATCTTTTTTGGACTATCGAGTTCTAAATAATTTCGAATCAATTTTCTAGTATTTGCCAATCAGTTTTCGAACATTTGGTCTCTTGGTAATCTGTACATTACGATATCATAATACTAATTTTCTCACTTTCCAAAATAAAAAAGTTATTTACTTCTGTATAAGAAAATTAACATCATATCGTTAAAAATTATATAGAGGAGCAGGTCCAAATACCAGCTACTAGGTGTTATGAGAACTGAGCGCAACGCAGCCAAGCGGTGATAGACAGAATTTGTAACTGTAATAGAGAGAAGAAGGTTGTGAGCTGTTCGTCGCTGAAGTCTGTCTCATTCACAAACAGCAAATGCTAAAGTGTCAAAACGACGTAATCTGGAACAACAAATGTTTTCCAGATGAGTGTTTCTCATTTCTTTTTAATTATACTGATTGTATACTAGCTTGAAATGACGATTAAGTTATTTTCTAGACATATTTAGCTCTCAATTGCCGCTCGCACGTTATTGGTATTTTACTATATGATTGAGTAATACCGGTTTTAACTTAAACATGGCAGTGGTCCGAATACCGGCTACCAAGAGTGGTCTAAATATCGGCTTGCCAGTATGTAAACCTCTCTCGGTTGCTCTGCTTCAAGGGGAGGAAAAATGAATTTAAATAGTTCCATAATTAATAAATTTATTTAAATGGTTCGGAAATAGTTCCATTCCCATTTCGCAATATGAAAAAAAAAAACAATCTGGACTGTAATTCTTCAGGAGCGATACTGGTTACCGAATCACTTTACAAAAAGCGTTATTGGACACTCCAAAATTGCCTGCAATAAATGTGAAGAGAAGGAAGAAAAATGACGGAGGAAAACAGGAGAAAGGGGCAGAAATTGGATTCTTAAAAATTGAAAAGGAAGATATCCAACAGAGGAAGATGATGCAATTTGTGTCTTCTGCATGGGTGCTTTCTCTGCGGACAAGAGTAGGGGAGGGGATTCTGGGTTCACTGTTAAGAATGCAATATGTGGGTCTATAGCGACTTCACCGACGCAGAGACTTATATTAGGTTTGCGATTTTTTCCAGATAAAATAATTCTCATTTTAATCAGCAAGCTTTTTTTTACACGCTAAAAAACAAAATTAGAAACATAATGGAAAGTTGAATGTGAGAGACAGTCGTTAAGAATTTTATATATTTGACAAAAATGCTTGTTTATTAATAATTACGTATTTTTTCTGTGCATAAGAAATGTTATTAATCAATAAAATTTATTAAAATAATATTCTAATTGCCTAATAATTGTTAGTAGCTTGTGTGATCTTTTTGAAAAAAAAAAAAAAAAAATTAGGTAGCCGGTATTTAGACCGCATTTTCAAAACTCAAAATTTGAAGACTTGCGGAATTTCGTTTTTTATAAAGATAAAGCGCTTTTTAAACTGATTTTTTTTCTCTAAACAAGTGTAAAACATGTCAAGGTACACTGCTGTCACTTTTTCCTTTACCAATTTTGAAAATTGTATGATCTAGTTTGAAAACAAAAGTAGTAGCCGGTATTTCGACCTTCTCCTCTGTTAAAAACTTTTCGTAAATTTTCTTCAAATATCTCATTTCATTTAGTTATTGTTCTACCACTGTATTTTCTTAATCCCTGAGTTTCACCTGAATAATTTCAGAAGAAATTGCTTTTATAACTCAGAAATTTCCAATTCTTAATTTAAATAATACATTTAGAATAAATAGTTTTTTGTTACTCTAAATTTCAAAGATTTTCTCATATTATGTATTTCCTATTTATTTTCCCATATCTGCAAAAGTGTTATATATCCTACATTTTAAATGTATTTATCTAAATTAACAAAACAGCCAGTCTTTCTAACCACTTATTAGAAACACATCATTTTAGTCATAGATGTCAACATCTTTTAATTATTCCAGAGTTGTATTCAAGCCAAGCATGTTCAACATCGGAAAGTGTACGTATGCAAATGTGTCTTCATTCTATAAGCTAGGTATTATATTTTATTATAACATTTTTGATTAAATAAAATTTCCGTTTGAAAATATCTTGGTCTTTGATTGGATTCCAGAATAGCTAACAGATGTTGGCATGAATGCTTTAATATAAAACGTTGAATTTATCAAAATATATATTTAAGTACGAATGATTATACGCAATTATTAAAAAAAAGCACGCTTTTCAAATTATTAGATTTCTTTACACTAATTATCGTGCTATCTATACATTTTTAAAAGATAATTTTTGCTGATTTGTGATTAAGCAATTTATTCTCCCCAAAAATCATTCATTCGGATGTATTTTTGTCCTATATTATTTTATATTGTACTTCCTTCCACTGTATGTTTATAAAAGTTCTGTCCTTGAAAGAAAGAGGAAAAGAGGTCTTGAAATAAGGATTTTGTATTGTTGCGTGGTAAGATCATCAAGAGTGTTTGTATGTTTACGCTACTTGTTGCATTTCACTGAACGGAATGGTTACGACGGAGACAAATGATAAGCTCCCAAAAAATGACTCAATTTTCAACGTTCCGGGACACCGACTGATCTCATTTTTTGAATATCCGACAATAAATTTATTTTCCACATTAATCCGATTTTCTGCCGACGTTTGTCTTTGACATATAACTAGACAAATTACTAGTTTTGCAGAGACTATATGCCTTCAATTTCTCTGTTCGACCAATGCTCATTTATTGACAATTCTTTTAATAGCTTGTTGGAAGTGCTCGATACGTATAAATGTACAATATTTGAAGCCAGGATATTTGATATTTTATTTATGGCATGGTAAATGTTAATTTGGTCAGCGATACTGGGTTTCGTTGAATTTAGGTTATGTAGTAAATGAGCAAAATAATCAGAAAAAATTAAATTAAAAGAATATAGAAACAACAAAAATAAAAAATGAAAATCTATATAATATCTCAAACAAAATATATCGAGCAACTTCATGAAAACAATGTGTTCATAAATGTTTCGATTCTTTTCGCAGTGTTTGGGATATAATATTATATTAAATATGAGTGTTATTAATTTTTAACAAATTTTAACGTAATTTTTCCAAGCTAATAATACAAAAATTAAGAATTCTAATGAGATTTTGAAATATGATTATGATTCAAATAAAAAAAATGTAATACAGAGATTTAATATGTAAACATAATAAAAAATATCTAACTATCTAAAGGGAAAATTAGATAAGAAACACACATAAAAGGCTGCAGAAGAAAAAATGTAGAGTTACATATAAAAAACCAAATTCCAAAGAATTATAAATTGTAAAACCCTTTGATAACTTCATCATTCAAGACCCTCAATTTAGACGAAAATGTAAATTATTTCTCATACTACAATGCTGGCCATCCAAAATACAACACTAAGAAATACAAGAGATGTCAGTGCAAAATTCTTTTTAGAGATTACATATAGTATCAGTATTAATTGATTCCAAAGACATCCTTCTTTGAAATGAGGTAGACCGGAAAATCAGTAAGAACTGTTACCTCCACGTCTGTCAATAACCGCTGCTACACACCGCGGCATGTGTTGTTGGGGAATGACATCCCATGCTGCCTCCACACGTAGCCAAAGTCCATCTGGTGTACTCGCGGGCGCGGCACTCCGGGTTAGACAGACAGTCCATGGTATCAATGAAATATGGTGAGCTATGAAGAAAGCTTGAACATTGCGTGCAACATGTGGTCGCACATTGTCCTGTTGAAACGTGGCTGCAGGCAAACCCTGATGGTAAGGGAGGAGAACAGGCTGCAAAACCTCAGAGATATAGGGCTATATACAGAGATACATGCACCAATAATGCGTACTAGAGGTTGCGGTAGTCGAATCCGATACTACCTTACACCATAACACCGGCTGCAGTACCAGTAAGACATTGCATAATATCATCAGTTAAGCAGCCTCTACCCATGATTTCCCCAAACTCTAATTTGACCATCGTGATACTGCAGGCAGAAGCATGATTCATCCAGGACCGCAATGTTATTCCATCCAGATGTCTATTTCTGCCGTTCAGTGCTGATTGTAAACGCATACGCCTGTGCTTTAATGTCAAAGTTATGCGAAGCAATGGACGCCTAGCTGACATTCCACTGCACTGAAAACGACGTAGAACTATTCGAGCGGACACCGAGTTCTCCGCTAGAGACTGCATTCTTTGTGTTATGGTTGCGAATGTCAGTGCATTCCATCCGTGCCATGCGAACAATATGTCTGTCTTCCTGTTGGGTGGTGTGAAGAGCCGGTTTCAATCGCTTCTGTCGGTCTGTCCTGCATTCACCGACTCCATATTCCATGACTGTTGCTTGTCTCCATCCAATACGATGGACAATTTCTCGGAAGAATATTCCGTAATCTCTGTATGCAATGATTCTGCTGCGGTGGAAATCAGAAACTTGTTCAAATAGTGCTCGTTTTTTTTTCTACGATGCATACTGTATCTATCGACACACAAAATCGAAAGAAAACAATTCACGTTCTTCAAAACGACAATCTTTCTTCTCTTTACATTCAGATTGTAATAGGCGCTACAGTCGCCAATGAAGAGCGTGAGCTCTGAAATCGTAATCATTTGCATGGTGTAAATTTCACGCTGTTTGTTCGATCCATTCATGATGTTGTATTTTGGATGGCCAGGAGTGTAGCTAAAAATGTACATGCAGTAGAACCCTGTTTTTACATTTTCAGAAGAGGTCATAGAAAAAATATAAATTCCAGGAAATTACAGTATAACTGCGCTTGTACACCGCAGAGTAAAACATTGATCAGTATTTTATGTGGAATTTTCGACTTATATAAAATAAACAATTCTGAGTATTAATCAAGCGGGAATTTCTGTGCTAAAACACAGATGGAAGTTCACCCCTGCGGTAATTCTGCTCTGTTCTAAATTATAAGGGATATAAAGAAAGAAGGTACACTGCCGAAAAACGTAAATTCGAAAATCGTAAAAGTGGGACTATACCACAATTTCATCTCATCACACACTTATATACAGGCTGGTGATAAAAAACTTCCCCGATATATGTAACCCTAGCGACATTTTAAAATAATAGAGCTGTCATGGTTACGGTTAGAGTAAAACAATGTAGAAAATTTCGAATGGCAACACCCTTTTGTTTCCTGCTCAAATTCATCAGCTCATTGAAAAACAATAAATGGCGTTGGAACGTTATACGTATGAGTCAAATTGCCTGTGTAATATCGTGTCACTCAATCCCAATCAGTTCCTATGTAACGTAATGTATTTAGCATTCTAAAAAATGATTACATTTTTATTTTCACTATGTGTACTCAAAAACACATTTTAAAACAAATCTTACAACATTACTCAATTCACAAATAAAAAAAGAATATTGGCTACTGAAAAACATGTCTTGTAGAAACTCCTTCGTTCCTGGCATATCGAAAACGCACTCCTTCGGTGCGATAGTGAAGTCAGCCAGACGCAAGTTAAAAGGACTCCAATTCAGGAGCATATCCGGCTTTTGCATCTCATGGTGTAACCACAGTTTTTTGGGGGGTTTCGAATCTTACGAAAAATAAAGCATTCCCAGTAATATTTAGGCATAAAACATTTGCATAAAAGAGCATTGTACAGGTCTAATGGCAATTCAAAGACGAGGTGAACTGACGCACTTTGCATAATTCGCATGAATAGATAGTAGAAGCAGCAATCACAGAACACCATATGCAATTCATTGCGTGTAGAAAATTTAAAATAAACGGTGTGGGAAGATTGTTTCTTCTATCAGTCGTTTGTACATGCCAGCAAGAGGAAAGTTAAAATAAAAACACGAGGTGAATTGTGTCGTCTAGTTTCAAAACTGGCCATCTCCAGAAAGAAAAATTTTGAGAAAAAGCGGATTTTTTACCACACTTAGCAAATAAAGTTTGGAACCAAAACTCTTCAGTTTTATAGTAATTAGGGCAGTATATTTGAAAACACGAAATAAGGTGGCAGGGGCACATGAAGGAAAGGGATTATTTAGGTCTTTGTTTTGGATTTGGCCGCCTTTGCAACTTTCTTTGGAGTTGGCCGGTTTTGCAACAAACCAGAAATTAATTTTTGCTAAATTTAATCTGACATTGGGTTTTTATGGGTTGCAAATACACAAACATGTTTTGTTCAGCTTAATGTTATTTTAAAAAAAGAACTTTAGGAAAGTTATTAACGTAAAACGACTTTTACACAGTTACTGATTGTTAAAACTAACTAACAATTAAAACTGATTTGAATGTCACTAAACAAATGATTTAAATGGCATGATATTATTTTAAATAAAATTATTAAATTTAAAAAACTTAAACAAAATCATACTATGTATATGTGCATAGAATTTCAAACTTTAGTGGTCTCATCATTTTCGATAGTCTCACAAATTTCGTCATGATGATTTCATCCATGCGTCTTTTTCTTCATCATCTTTGCTTTCTGCTTTTTAAGCAGCTGACGCCAATATATTTTTGTAAAAAAAAATAACCGCTTGCCAGCATCCCAATTTGGTATGAAATGTTTCGTCAGTAAGTTTTGGACATCCCAAAGTTTTAGAGGCTTTACCACGATATCCGGAGCCACGTCCTCGAGCTTGCTGTTCATAATACTTTTCTTACTCTTGACAACAGACTTTCTGAATTCTACATCAGATTGGCAGAAAACCTCCCATTGCACCAACAGCTTATTTTTATATTCTGTTATGATTTTTTTCCCGTAGGAGCAAATTTGAAATGTCACAGTGCAGGTGGTTTGGGGAAGAAATTGCTGGTCTTCTTCCAAACATGGTCGGTCTCTTCCCGACTTGAAAACTGTTCCATATTCAGATAAAATTTCTTCATACTTTGCGGGCTGAATGAGGGACTCGATTTTCTTCAATCCCCTTTCAATTTGAGCTGAAACACGGTTGGAGGGATAAAAAATACTGAATCAACGTAGGCAAGTTATTAGATTAATAAAATACAATGGCATCATGATAATTAATTAATCAAAATATGCTAACTATGATGCTATTATGTTATCAATTAATTATGTATTATATTATCCCCAGGGTGGATTACCCATAAGGCAACTTAGGCTATGGCCAAGGGGCGTAAAAAGGGTTGCAAAATTAAGAACTTTAAAGTTTTTTAATTTAATGAAATAAGAGCAATTTAAAATTTTAACGAAAAGTGTTAAATAAAAAATGAATTTGTAATAAATACATTTAATACAATTTTTCTACTTCTCGATACACCAACACAAAATTCTCTCAGATTTTAAATGTAACAAAAGCCCATTCATTTCAAATGTACAATCCTCAAAATACTAAAATTTATAAAGCAAAATTTAAATGTATTATTAACCCCTTCGGGACGGGAACCTTTTACGAAAATTTTAATCTTTAGTCACCGATTTTAAAAAACAGAAATTTGTGTCTTCTTGAATCGAGAAAATGCGCTGATTAAATAAGGCAAATTTTACAGTAAAATTTTACTGGTGAGAAAAACGAGGATTCTGAGGGTTTCATGCGGCACGTATACGTGCCGCTCGTCCCCAAGGGGTTAATTAATTAAATAGATTAAAAAATTCTGAAATTTGAAAGAAAATTCACTTACAGTTTTATGAAGGAGGGGGGGGGGGCGGAAAAGTATTTTGACTAAGGGCGTCAAAAAAGGATAAATCACTCCTGGTTATCAAAAGGTGTACCTTTGAATTTGGGGTTTTCTCCTTTACTACGTCGTAGATCCTCTTTGCCGCTTCCTTGGTTGATTAGTAGACACTTCTTTCAGAAACACTTAGAGAGAAAACAGAGATAGTCGGAGAAAACACAAAGCTAAATTATTAGAAAATTTGTATGCACAAAGGTTTGAGCAGTCACAGGCGAGAGAAAACACGATAACGTTAATCTAATCAACAAGTGAGAAGTTATTGTGGGTTCGAGCAGAAGCGTCATCTAGCGGATATGGAGATGGCCGGTTTTGAAACTCACCGGCTGAAGGATTTGGCCACTTTTGCCCCACATCATGATTTTCAAATGCATACAGCACAGGGTTTGACAGGTTTTCGCATGGTTTACCGTTTCCAGATGATAGAAACCTTTATTTAGAACTAAAAAAACTGAAAAAACACATTTTCAATTTTTGAGGAGTTGGCCGGTTTTGCAACTACACGGCACAATTGATAAAGCTATTTTATCTGAACGGGCACAATGCAGTTGTTTTGTAATGCTAGTTTATAGCCGAAATCGTAAGTTACAACGAGGCCCATGTTCCGTAAAAACTGTAAGCGATTTGGTGAAACAATTTGAAGAAACTGGATGCACATGCGATGGACCATGATCCGCATGATCATCTGTTCCTGTTGAAGTTGTTGCGGAAGTGTAATGTACCTGTATCCAATGTGGACACCCTAAGCAAAATTGATTTTTTTCACCCACGTGTACGCGTCATAGGACTCCAAAAACATATGACCACTATCCCTGGACTGCTGACTATCATTATTAAAATTAGCGACCTTATAATTATTCTGGTTTAATTTTAATGATAAAAAAATGTTTACAAGTGTCCATATAAGGAATCACCTGCACCCATTATGGACATGGATGAACATATTAGGGACAGGTATTTCCTTATTGACCTACTACACAGGGTCCCTTGGAAGAACTCTTCCAAGGGATTTTAAAGGAGACGGGATAAAAGAAATATATCTTAAAGTATTACGGGGGAGGGGGGCACAGTAAATAACTTCAGAACATGCACTTTAGAAGAGGGGGGTTCCTTTTCGATTGTGGCTCTTCGAAGACCCATGCAAAGCACCTCAGTTACTACAAAATATTATGAAATAATATAGTTATTTTGCTTAACTTTATTGCATATGTCTGCATAATTTATATCTGTTATTACTCAGTCCTCACAGGATGGACAAAAAAAACTTCTTCTTCATGGGCGGTAAATCCCACACAGTCCCCATGGACATATCTGCCGCATGTGATGCATAGCCGTATGTCTGCAACGGCATCAATACTGCATAAGAAACAGTACCAGCTCTCCTTTGTTGAGGAAGTCATATCGCTGGTACCTGCGATTTCGCCAACAGATACCCTACTGAGGGGTGGCTTCTTTTGATTTTTCTGAAAGGGCTTTTTGGAGGATTGTTCAGATGACATTAAACAGATATTTTACAAATTTGTGAATCTGAAGATTCACTTGATGTATTTCCAATGTGGACATAGTGTGTCCATATTGGAAATCGGGCATAGTTTTACTAAATCTTGTAATAAATAAACAAAGAAAACATTTTTAAGCAATATATGCAATAGCAAACGAAAATATGTTTTATCAGCTTTCTAAAACACTCCACTTTTCAATATTTAAAGTAATTGTACCATATCTAATAAGAATTTAAATTTACCTGTAATTATGATCAGCACACCGCGAAAAAGAAGTTTCCTTCCAAATGGCGAACAGCTCACTTTTTTGCACATTCCAGGTTTAATTATATTTTCAACTGCTTTTCTTCACGGACATGTAGCGCCATATCTCGATCAAAATTCTTACGTTTAAAGATATTAGGGGTGTCAATATTGAGAGAACTATCCATATTGGGTACAAGTACCTTATAAGATGGTCACTGCAGATCCATTGCATACTGCAAAAAGGTGTTGCACGCAGTTTGTTTTTACAGAAAACGACAGTCAACAAGATTCTATGCATTATTTTGTGGATATTTCCCTATCGATTCCAGCGCGTCCAGATGTTGCAACCCGGAGACGAGCAACAGCATTTGGACTTTGAAAAATTAATTTCTCATCAGATATGATGAAAATAACAGCTGGCCATTGCCAATATCATGGCCGGATGAGGCACATTTATCTTTAGCTGGGAGCGTAAACTCCAAAATCTGCGGTCCCTGAGCTGATGAAAATCCTCACGATGCGACACCAAAGTCTTTACACGAAGCTAAAGTGATTATGTGGTGGGCATCGCAAACACATTTGTTCTCGATCCGTTTTTTCTCGAGGAGGTCACTTCCACAGTTACAAAAAGAAAACGTGCTCCATCATAAGTGCTCTAAATACATCAATTTTATAGAATTACGTAATTCCTGAATATCATCAGCGAAATGCTTTTACTGATACTGTATTTTTGCAATATAGCGCTCTTCCACATGTCGCCACTTCTGTTCGACAAGTGCTGCAACAGAACTTTGATGATAGAATCATCTCTTGCCACTTTGCAGTTTCGTGGCCAGCACGATACCCCCGACCTCAGGGCCATATCTCTGGGGTTATCTGAAATCAAAGGTGTACATATGAAATACAAGAAATTTGTCACAATTGAAAGATACCGATAAACGTGAACTTGTACAGATTCTTTCTGCGATTTTACTTTCGGCATTTTTGTCAACAGTTTCACGCATGCAAAGCGTTATTATCTGCGAAAGTGGGTATGTTGAAAACCACTAATTCAAATAAATGTTTTTCCCTCTTCTCTCTTGTGTTGTCATTGGTCCTTTATAACGGTCTTTTTTGCAAGTGTTTTAAGCCGGAAATTTTCATCGTGCGTGTAACATTCCAACGCAATTTATGGTTTTTCAATGCACTAAAGAATTTGTAAATAAAAAAATGGTAGTTGCCATTCGAAAATTTCGAAATATTTTCACTGTAACCGTAACCGTGAGAGCTCTACTGTGTTAAATCATCACGATCTCGAGCGCATAGAATCAAATAAGAATATCTAAAATTTCATTTCGATTGGTTGAGCGGTTAGGCCGCTAGGAGTCTATATATCGGGGAGTGACCACTTTGTATATATCAGAATTAGAATTTTGTTTTCTCTTTATCCTTTTTACAATATCATGCATTTGGAAAAAAAAACTCATTCCGAGTTTAAAAAGTACGTTGCATTCTATTCAAATGCTTGAAATTGTTAAAACTGATATATTTGTAGATATTTTATCTGACAGACGAGCTATTAATTTAACGGTTAAATTTCTTTAATTTTTAAAACTATCTTCCGATGCTGTAGATAAATCTTTTATATTTAATCTCAGCATTCTCAAATATATATCATGATTTTTAAGGAGTGTTTTTTTAGAAAACGTAAATGCATTTTATATTGCAGCACATATTTGAAAATATCATAGAAATAGTCATTGAATCTGTTAACAAGTTATTTAAATTTATTGCAACTATTTTTAAGGTATTGCATCTACTAAACACGTTTCACATTCTTCCTAAACTAATTATTTCCTTGAAATGCAGAGATTCAAGTTGTACATTTTTAATTCCAAGACTAGTTTATTTTTGTAAATTTAGAAAGACTTCAAAATAAATTTAATTAAGGAGTGACTCTGATGAATGAAACTACACCTACTTCTCTTTTAAATAATTTATAACATAAATAACTTTTCGTAAATTAATAATTGAAATATTTCAGATAAAATCTATATTTTTTATTGATATGTTATATTAGCATCCATTGCTCCAAAATGTCAGAGCATTGAATCGCATAAAAAGTATACAGTATTTGGCAGTTAAATATGATATTATTTAATTATTACGTTTTAGTGTCGCAAAGTTTGCTTTAATTGCTCTTTAACCTTTACAAGGTGGGATGATATAGCCATTTTATACGCATATAAAGACTGAAATTCGCGAGTCCTACGTTCGCCGTTTAATTTATATTCAGCGGAACCGATCTCTGTTTTTAACAAAAGCCAAATTGGTTCCTTCGTCTTAAGAATATCGATAGAATAATCTCCTTTTTCCACCCCATAACACAAACGAAGAATAACTGTTGAGGAAATGAGTGCTTGGAATACCCATAGAATAATCTGCTTTTTACACACCATAAAACAAACGAAGAATAACGTTTGGGGAAATGAGTGGTTGGTAATTTTCAAACATTTCTCGTCTTTCACGGGCGATATGTTCTGGCCAGTATTTAAACCATCTTCTAAAAAATAATCTTCCTTTTTAAAGTATCTTAGATAACAGATTTCCTCAAATAATGATTAAATGCTAACGTATCAATAAGTGCCTCCATTCATCAAATTTGTGCTGTCTGCATTGTTTCGAAAATCATTTAAATGACAATATCCTCTAAATGACGAACTGTTCTAGAGATAAAGTGGCCAAAGTGAGAACACCTTTAGAACAGTGCTTGCAGGAACATTTTACACAGCTAAACCAATTGATCTGCGTATAAAAATAGCGTATGTAGCTGTTAAAAGCAACTAAGTATCTGGAAATCACTATTAGTTAGTTTCATTGTTAGTTATTATTATTAGGCTTATATTGTTATCGGTATCAGAGAGGTTTTTTTCGGAATTTCCAAATCGTAATATACGAAGTTTTATGGATTTTTGGGCCAAAATTTTGGGAATTCCGGTTGATTAACATTTTGGCTTTTCAATCCTTAGCAAATATTTCTCCCTATCGGCTACAAGTTTAATTATCGTGTAAATGCCAGTACTTGAAGCGCTATCGTTTCAAAAAATATTATGTTTTTCGTGAAGTGAAGTAGTAGTAGGATTCCAACAAAATCATATAAGCTCATCTTTCGCATCTATGCATAATGCATGATATAAATTTAATCTGTCTCATGGCATTAAACATGTAATTCGGATTTTTTATTATCAAATTGTTTGATAGAATTCAAACTAGTTTAAATATTGTTCATAAAAAGATTTTTTTTTTTTTTTTTTTTTTTTTTTTTTTTACTTGCAGAGACATAAAAACATTCCGTTAAATAAAAATTGAAAAACGGTATAAAACCGCATTTTAACCAGGTTTTCGTTATTAAAGAGGTTCCTTTTTAAGTGTGTCTCCGTGGTCCGATTAATTTTGGCCATATTTCATTATTTAAACTGCTTGTACTTATTATAAATATTAGTGGAAGTTCTGATAGCGTTATACAAATATCAAATTTGCTTCCAAACTGAGCTCCTTTTCTCTCCTTGGTGTTTCTGGTACAAATAAAATTTTTCGTTCGTTTACATTTTGATAGTTTTTACTGATAACTCGTTGCTGGATTAGCCGACCCTGGTCCTGTTCTAGTGTTCCGTTTCCGGACAAGCTCTTTTTTTTATAAAATGATCTTAATTTCTGTATGATTTTGTTTTGAACACGTTGCATAAATATTTAGCGTCTGACAAAAATTTTCAAAGTAAGCAGTTAACTATTTCTACCTAACACAATGTAAAGACAAATTATTCATGCAAGAGTGTAACAGCATTTGAGGATACACTCAGTAGTAGAAGTGATTTTATAAAATAGTGGGATGAAAATATAGACATACTGAGTTTTACAATTGCTTCATAATGCAATTTTTATTTTCATGCATTTCATTGTAATTAAAATATACATTAAAATTAAAATTAATTAATTATATTAATTGTAATTAAAAAATTGTAAATAAAAATTATCTATATTAATTATTAAATTTAAAATTAAAATGGAAGATTAAATAGGATGAAAATTAAGAGATAGTAAAAAAAAAAACTAGAGGAATAATTAATTTAGCGATTTGTGTTTTTGTTTTGAACATGTTGCATAAATCATAAGTGATATACATAAGTCGTATATTCAAAGGACTCTTTACTTTACTTCTTATAAGAAGCTGTTGTTACTTGATGAAAGCGGCGTATAACACAGGAAGTTACAAAAGAGGGAGGCGCAAGAGTGAGAGGAGTTAAAGAACACACAAGAAATATCATAATGTACAACAGAAGTGGAATATTTGCTATTTCCCTGGATTTTTTTTAACAAAAGACTATAAATACATTTTTCATAATTATGCGCAAATGTTAGATAACATTTTAGGATTATGTGTACTTGCTTATTAGATGACAGATGATCAAAAGTGAAGTGTACGAGGTGTTGCTGTTACATAACCTGACTTAAGTCAATAAAACTTTTTATTCTTCACCAATTAAATCAGAAGCTTTATCGGATGCAATATACTCTCCTTGGCAATCCCTTCACTTCAATATGCGAATTTACGACTGTGCGAACAAAGTAGTGCTTCTGTTAGCATGTTGAGAGTAACCTCCACTTTTGATGCGACCGATTAAGTGCTTTGAAATCATGCCCTCTCCAGATCCTATTTGGCCTTTTGTAATAAACAGAAGCCACAATGTAAAAAAAAAAAAAAAACGAAATTTATACAGCACAAAGTATTGTTCATCTCGCACTCAAACTCCATCACAGTTGAACGTGCTGTAGCGTTCTTTGATTTCTTGACTATATAAACATGAAAAATAACAGTGGATGTGTAACATTAACAGCACAAACTGATGCCGTCCGAATTGACGGCGTATTGTGCTGGCAAATCTACAATGTTTTTTTTTTACAGTGCACTTGTGGTTACGTCGGAAAAGTACAGTGGATATTGGTCACTTGAATGGTGTGCTTTTCATAGAACCTCTTCCCAGATAAATGGGAATTGGCTAGCATATTGTCCTGGTTAAGGATCCAGGATTCTTCATATTGAACGTTACCTGAAAAATCTCGCGGACACTTTCTTTGTCGATTCCTGTAAAATCCGCATGAGCTCGGGCACTCATATGACAATTTTCACTGATAAACTGACCAATTCTTTGAATGTCTGCGTCCCTTTTTAAGTTGTAAGGTCGTCCATAATGCGTCCATCGTCTCCGGTGGTTTCTCGTCCCTCTTTAATCTTCTTAAAATACATATAAAACTTGAATGCATGATAAACATTCATGTTCATACACTTTTTTAACATAGCATGAGCAACTGTGGAAGTTTTGTAAAGAAACTTCACAAGAAACTTGAAGATAACCCGTTGCTACATCATGAACACTTATCGTTTTACAGGCTAACCACTGGCGCACGGTTCAATCTGAGCAAATGCTACACTTAAACTAAGCGACACATGACATTGACGTTTAGAAGACGATTGCGAAAACACCATGTCAAAGAAATTTCGACAGAACTACGCTTGCTGCATGTTGGTAGCAGCATCAGTCCGCTTATTTTATAGCCGAACCTCGTATATTTCATTAAATAATGAAAATATTGAAAAAAGAATAAAATATTGCTTTGTTTGTAAATTAGTGTTTGTAAATTAGTGTATATGTCCAATAAATATTATCCTAATACATTGTTTCCAATTTATATGCTCTCAAATAACACTAGCCAGCAAAAGGGTTGGGTCTTTTTTTTTTTTTTTTTTTTTTTTTTTTTTTTTTTTTTGCATTTGACAATGGATTGCTATGTATTTATTGCGCTAAATCCAAAAATTACCTTCATATTTTACCATCACTTCAGAATTTTTTGAAAATCGCGAATTTTTTTATTTTTCAAAACCCGAAATTTTGCAAAAATCTGATACTATAAATTAGATGTGAATTTTTTTTTACATAGTAATTTGTTCATATTTTGGCTTACACTATACATTTTTACAGCTATACGTGTAAATATTGTGCATTTATAATTCTTATAATTTCATTTCCATTAGTGGAAGTTTCTTTGAACTGCTGATACTCCGCCTCCCGCTTTTCCTTTTATATTCTTTATGGAATTCATCATGGTGTCCTCTTTTAGTTTGGTTGTTGATAACTCTGGATATTTGTTGCAGATCTGTTTAAAACATTTGACTTCTTTTGATAGGGCTCTGACAAATTGCTTTGCCAGATTTTCGCTATTTTTTTACCTTTTAATTTTGAAATTTACGATTTGAGAAAAATCCTGATGGGATAATTAAAAATGAAAGGAATTTTCTGATTCAGCGATACGAGATACTTAAAACTCGAATATCAAAAGTTAAAAAAAAAAACACAAACATCACATCTGTTATTTTGTATGAAAATTTCACTATTTTTGGACTTTTCATCTTTGAAAGTTTCGGAAACATCGTTTCACGTAGTGAGCGGGTAAAATTCTAAAAGCCATAACTTAACTGCAATATATACATGAATGTCGGTTATAAATGGAGTTCATTTTCGGAATCAGTGCTAAAAAAACCCAAAAGAAAATGCAATTAAACGAATTACAACGACCATTTGGAAAATGATTTTTCAAACACTAAAATTTCAGACATAAAAAATCGCACGGAGTTAATCATACATTACGTACGCCATGGATTACATTTTTCGGTACAGTAAATTTTTAAACTTCTACGGAGCTGGTCATACATTGCGTACGTCATGGATTAAACATCAATATTCCTGGACCAATTTTAAAAAATTTCATTTTTAAATTTCTAAAAACCAACAATATTACTTTTTATATCGTCGTATAGAGAAAAAATGCATTTTAATTGCAATTTGTTTGAAAGCTGTATCTCAATTTGTTTCTGAGGTGTTTTTTTTTTTTTTTTTTTTTTTTTTTTTTGTAGTTTTGTAGTTTTTATTATTTTTTTGTCATAGTGGCAACAGAAGTATCAATCTCTGTTGAAAGAAAAGGGAAAATACAGATTACTGTATAGACTAATCATAACACGAATAAAATGCGTGATTCAACTAATAAAACGCTTCAGATATGTTTTTGATTTCCTACCCTGGCCGAGGACAATAACCATTTTTCCAAATGGTTAAAATTACATAAAATATATTATCAAAAGTTTAAAAACATAGTCATCCCAGGCTTGTGTAATTGATTTGTGCTATATACATTTATGAAAAAATTAATTCCCAAGAGTTTCTACAGATTTTAGAACTATGTATAGCCACACCAGTCATATAAATTATACAAAACGTGAATAATGAGTTTCCTTCGGACTACGCCTGCATCATCATTCTTAACCATGTGGGATTAATATAGTTGCTTAGAATTGCTGTTAGTAGAAATAGATGCAGAAGTGAGTCTCCTGAGTAAAGGCATGTATCAAAGATTAACACATACGGAAACTGTGAAATCTGAGAGGCGGATAAATATATTAAAATTTACTATCGTATTTAAGGGGTCTAAGGACTTGTAAAATTGGGAAAAAGGAAAAAAAAACAACGTTTTCAACATTTAACATCTTAATGCGTGTTTGATTTTAAGACACAATTTTATATTGGGATAAAATATATGAGTAGGTTCTTTCATTTGAGGCATTTAAAAAATTGGAAGATGCAGAATTAGCATTTACAGGGGCTTCAAACTATCACATATTTCATGAGCAGAAACTTGGCACGACAAATTTCGCGCAGGATTATAAAATAAATTTTACAATTAGAAGAAAATTTTTGGGCCTACTTATTCTTCAGAATGCATTAATTAACCTGAATCTAAATAAATTTGTATTTAAATCATTTTTATATTTTTAATACAAAATTATATTTAACTGATGCAAAATTTATAAAATTTCAACAGTATAATCACCTAAAAAACATTTTTTTTTGGAAAATAAAAAGGAAATTTTAGATTCAGTTCAGACAGACTAACATGAAAAATATGTTTTGAAAATTTCATGAAAAATTATTCAGACGTTTTTGAGATATTGTGCGCGTTACGCCCAAAAAACGTCATTTGGAGAAAATTGACTGCCAATATTACAGAAAAAAATAACCGGTTGCTTTTTACTTAGGGTGACCTGTCCAGTAGTTGCTCAGATAAAGTCAGTTCTAGGGGGGGTTTGTTATATCTCCTTCTTTTTAAATTTTAGAATTAAACTAACATGATTTCCACAACCCTTAATGAATGTCCTATAATGGACAAACTAGTCAAAACTCAAACTAATCATCAATAACTAAATAGGCATTGTAAAATATTCAAATCGAATTTCCCAAACTGGAAATATTGACATAAGTTTGCAAAAAAAAAAAAAAAAAAAAAAAAAAAAAAAAAAAAAATGCAATTTATTAAATAACAACGACCATTTGGAAAAGGATTTTTTCAAAGACTAAAATTTAAGACATACAAAATCGTACGGAGTTGATCATACATTACGTACGCCATGAATTAAACATTAATAGTGTTATTACACGTAAAATTTCCACGCGACAGAAATCGCATGCAACTCGTACGTAATATCCACCGGAAACTTATGTATTATCCAAGCATTTCATTGGCTGATCGGGAAAAGGCTTTTCCACCGTCAGATTTCCAAGAAATCTGACGGCCAATTTTAAATGGAATTTTTTCTTAAACTTCTAAACATCCCACACTATTACTTTTTACACCATCGTATAGAGAAAAAATGTACTTTTAAATGCAACTTGTTTGAAAGCTGTATCTCAATTTGTTTCTGAGTTATTCATTTTTTTGTAGTTTTTATTACTTTTTTGTCATAGTGGCAACAGAAGTAATCATCTCTGTTGAAAGTAAAAGGAAATACATATTACAGTATAGACCAATCGGAACACGAATAAAATGCGGATTTAACCAATAAAAACCTTTAGATATACTTTTGATTTCCTACCCTGACGAGAACAATAACCTTTTTCCAATTGGTTAATAAACTAACGGTCTCCAACTAATCAAAAAATAAATGTTTACACTTTCTAATAAAAAAAGGCCTTCACAAAATGGCTTCTCCTACAGCGGGCAGCTGACAATTAGCTAATAACATGTGCACTAACATTCAAACAAAAATATTATGTCCAAGTGCCACGTATAAAATTCATTTCCACCTGAAACGGCGCAGTTTTTCAAACATTTGATCAGCTAATGGAAGGGTTAAGTTAAATAATCTCTCTATTCTAAAAAAGAGTACTAACGCTGTCACTGCCGCCGCCGGTTTTCAATTTTTTGTGACTGGAAATCTTTTTTTGTTAATATTAAGAAAAATATTGCATACAAAAATATGAAAATCGGTGATATGATAGATAAATGTTTTATAAACACGCTGATGCAGACATTTTTTAAATCGAAGAATTATTTTAAGAGATATTTAATGCTAAAGTTGAACAAAATCGTTCCATTAAACAAGTTTTATAGGAGCAAAAACTATACATGGGAATTTAACCATTTTGAGATCATATTATGCATTAGAATTTCCCGGTGTGAAGACTTCATTTATTTCTTTAGCTTGACTCATTTTTTTTTTAGGTTTTATTTCTATTTTAAATTCGAATTTTCAGCATTTCGAGAGATATTTTTTACATATTTTAGAAAATGGTATTAATTGAAACTGTTGCCAACTTTATAAACAACGCGAACAATAATGTTTGCTTCAAATTAAAAATTTATTTACACGTGACTATCATAAACAGAAAATATAAAAAGCAGGAACTCATTGAAAATTACGTCATAAAAACTATATTTACATGTCAATTTTAAAAGGAAAGAATATGTAAAATAATAAATTCTTTAACATGCGTAAGAAGTCTTAAATAGGATAAATTACGTCACATTACACTTATTACGTAAGATGAACAAAAAATAATATTGCAAAACAGTTTAAATTTAAAAATTGCGTGAGACATTTATTTGATATTTTGAGATGATATTTTCGACTATTTTTGTTAGGACAGCGCAAATAATATTTCATTTCTAACAAAAGTATTTTCACGTGAATATTAAAAAGACAAAAAATAGTTTGGTGAAAATTTCGTCAGATTAAAAACGATGCATTTAAAATGTCTTATTTAAAAAAAACTTTCTTTTCGCTTTGTTAAAAAATACCGGAAGACAAAGACTCTGTATACTTAATTCATTTTATATTAGCTTATTTTGAAATGTTTAACTGATTTTATTTAATCAATGACTGAAACAGACATTGTATCTCTTAATAGCAGCTGATTTGTCCTTAAAATTCCCCCAGTCAAAGAGAAATGAATAGAAACACGTTTATAGGGTGATCGCCACTGTGTTTTAAATTATTATTCAATCTTTCGAAATCTTTTTAATGCCGGTCAAATTAGCATGCTTTTGGAGTCTGCGGTGTCTGAATCGGGGTTGGCGAGCGTAGCTCGTATGGAGCAGAGCCCTCTAGTGCTATAAAATGTGATAAAATATCTTTATCAAGATTCACGATCGTTTCGTCGCACAAAAGGCAACATTTTCAAAATCATTCACGATAGAAAATATTTTCACATAATTTAAAAGCAATAAACATAGTAAACAATGTCACGAGACAAGATGCATAATGAAAAATATTGCAAACATAAAATTAAATAAAAATTAAATTAGCTATTTGCGAGCGTGGATTAATTTTCATATAATAAAAAAAAAAAAAAAAAAAAAAAAAAAAAAAAAAAAAACAGTAATATGGTAAACAATGTCACGAGACAACATGCATAATGAAAAACATTGCAAAATATAAAATAAAAATAAAATTATCTTGGCTAGTTGCGAGCGTGGATTAATTTTTACTATTGTTACTAAAATTACATAGAATCTCTTTCCAAATTTTAGGTAAATCAAGGGACACTGAATCATTGCAAATATTCTTGTTGCGTAAAAATATCTCTATTGATTCTCGGATTATGGATGGTAAATAAAATCTTGATACACAAATTAACTTGCTATTTTTAAAATAGATCTGTAAAGGTCCATCGCTGTACAATCAGGCCAAAGCTGTGGTTCTTCTGTTGTATTTGATGCCTACTATATGTTCTTTGATTCTAGTTTTAAGTTTTCTACTTGTCATACCTACCTAAAACTGCTTTGTTCCATCTTCTTTGGTGAAAATTTTGGTTTTTATAAGGGAAGGGTATTAATTACTGTCGGTGTCATCCTATTTAGCTAGTTTTAAAAGAATTGTATACTTTGTATATACCGTAATTTCCGGCCTATAATCCGCGGATCAGACAAATGTGTTTGGACCCAACTAATTAAATCGCGATAAATATTTAACTTCAATTATTAAATAAAATTTCTGGGTCAAAACATGATTGTTTGATCCGCAGATTATAGGCAAATTACGGTAAATATTTATTGTATAATGCTGTGAATTTATTCAACTTAATTCTAAACAAATGTTAAAGGATTTATAAAATAATACCTATTTGCTTATTATTTATTGAAAGAATAGCGAAGTAAATTGTTTCATTAAAAGTTTAAAAGAAAATATCACAGAAAATATTAAATTCCGAGAGCATCTATATATTTCAGAAGTATGTATAACCACAACAGTCCCTACAAATGATCAAAAACGAGAATAATGACTTCCTTTCAACATACTTCAGCATCTTCATTTTTAACCATTTAAGATTAAAACCTTTTCTTAGATTTACTGTTACTCAAAGTTAATCCCATGCGAATGATTGGTAGAAAGGGAGGCTTGAGAGATTGGATACCAATGCATAGAGATGTATAAAATGTGACATATTATTGAACACCGTTATATATGCAAGCCAGGTAGATTTTTAAAATATAATTATCAATTTAAAAAAGATAGGAGGGATTTTCTTGTTTCGAGTAAGCCATGGAGATTAGTTAATTTTGATAAAATCGTCTTATGTTTGAATAAAGTGAGTAAATATAATTTTTCAAGACAGCTTATATATTAATTTTAATATTTTTCATATATTTCAATGATTTAAAAATTAAGCTATAGTAAAAATAAATCTTTACTCAAATCTTTTCTTAAATCATTGACTTTAACTTTGACTGGTTCCGGTGTATGCACGTTGTTTTGTTGTAAGTTGATTCGAACACTGATGAGGCTATGCGGTGTATAGCGAAACGTTTATTTTATAGTGAATAATTTTATATGATTTTATCTCATTTTAATTGTTTTGTATGTTTTTAGTAATTGTATTAAAGTGTGTCTACTGTTTCATATATAAACATTTTGAAACAGACGTTAAAATGTATATATATCTTAAAAATAAATCTATTTAGAAAATATTTAATTAAAAGTAAATTGTCGCCGAATGAAAATGATTTATATGCATTTATATTTTTTTAATTACACTGTTTATTTTCTAATATGTGTAGATTTAAAAGAAACTTAAATATTTTTTTTCGTATGTACTCCAGTGTATCAGCATTTATTACAAGTTTTTATATTCTAATAGCTAAGTGTAATAAAGTAGGATAAGCATACAATTTATTAAATAATCTATATTTTGTTTTTCTCTAAGGGATATTTTAAATAATGCTTTTTTATGAAAAACTGTTTCCAAAAAACTAAAAAATATAGCAAAATATTTTTCGCTTTTGGAATACCCTTAGTTGAATACTGTAATTGACAAAAAATATGAAAAACAAATATTTTTCACTTACAAAAGTTTACTTGCAAAATCATTTATTTTATTTATTTTTCTATAGTTAATTTTTAATTAAAAAATAGAATAAACAAAATTAAAGGTACGGTTTAAACTAAAAAAAATTATTTTTTTCTAGTGATGGATTTATGAGTAACGTGCCAAGTTCTAAACAGTAGAGCATATTTCATTTTTATTAGAAATTGTTTTTCTGTCTGTAATTTACTTAATGATGTTTGCCTATATCATTTTAAAAAATTGTTATATAAATTTAATCTTTTATATGTTTTAAACTATTAAAATGAATTTGCAAGTAACGTTTTTATAAATAGTCTGAGATATTGTAAAAATAAAACATAAAATTATATTTCCGTACAATTACAGTACTTAATAGTAATCCCTTAGGACATGTTTAATTTTTCATTAAATGTACTGTGTCCCTATTTTGCCGTCTTAATGATTTTTTTTTTATGCATACCTGAAACGTTTTCATATTTATTTTTATGATTATAATAATTTAAAGTTTTGTAAGTGGTGTTAAATGCTTAACATACAACCCACGACTTTGTTTTTAAAGATATATATTTTTCGTTTTATTTTTATGCGACACATAAAAGCAGAAAAATACTTTATCTTTCTTATCATGAAATAAATAATGTAATTATAGATTAAAAAATTAAGTTTTATAATAACAAATTGAAAATTTTATATTATTTTATAAAATTAATAATACTGCTAAATGTTCGATGGGTATTTATGCATAAAACATAAAAATCTAATTTTGAAATATAATATAAAAGAAAAGTATTTATAGTTAATTGACTTTAAACGGCATTATTCTAGTATTTTAAAAAATCTTATCGAACTAAATTAAAGTTATTCAAGTAATTGAATATAATAATAAAATGATTTTATACTTGAAGCTTTGGAAAGTACTTGTTTTTTACTATTAACGTTGTTTTTAAAAATGTAATGGCGTTTTGCAGTATACCCAGTATTAAAAAAGACACATCAGCCTTTATTTTCTGACCGTGTATGTTAAAATGTCAAAAATGAGACCAAAGATGTCATTAGACGTGGAATATTACTTATTTCAGACTACTAGTATCCGTCAGGCCGAAATGTCGGAGCATGGAGGCGCGTAAACTTAAAAGATATTATTTTAAAAATGTTTTATTTTCTAGATTGCTGTTTAATAGTATAAAAGTAAGTTTGAAATAACAATCGTCGATACCTCATTTTAAAGTGTTTAACTCAGTCGTCAGTTGCCTCGGGTAATGCACAAATTCTAATCTGTCAGCAAGTGCTCCCATACTTCTAATTTGGGTAAAGCCTGTCCTAGAAAAAATTTCTTCCATTAGAACTTTCTCTAAATGACAAACTACAGTAAAAATGACATAAGGTGTTTTATGTGACAACACCTTTAGATGGATATCCACAGCAGTTTTTGGCAATGTTAAACTCGCGGATCTATGTATGGTGGCAAGGTATCCAACAGTTAAAGGTAACTGACTCCATGTGAATGAGGCTTTTTCTTCTTTCCAATATTTACAAATAGGTTTGATAAAAAAAATTACAGTTAGAAATGGCTCATGATACTCAACAAAATGAACTATTATGGCCTGTGGCAAACCTCGAGGTTGAAAACGTGGGCCATAGGCAATATCTTTTATCGTACTTACGTTAAACAATTCTCACTCCGTTGAGATATAGTCATCATATTGATCAGGTATGTAGCATAATGCAAAACCCTGCATCCAGCTGCTGAGGAAAGTCTAGACTGAAGTCCAGACGCGTGAGCATCTTCACTCCATCTTGCTATTTAATCATTGCTATCTGCTAAAATTCTTGTTTATTGGTCCCCGCTTTGATTTAAGAAGTACTTCTTGATTATATTCTTTAGCTTGCTTGGTTTTGAGAAAAAGACATATGGCACCTTTAAATCATTCAAGTTAGCCGAAAGCAATATATCTTTGCGTCGTTGCATAAGGGGTGAGAGGTAGTCAAAAACTTCACTCACGAAAGTGAGTTCAGAGTCTTTCGGAACTGTGTCTGCTGATCGTCGTTTTGTCTCAATGAGTTTGTTAATGTGAAATATTTTTTAAAAGCTCTAAGCATTTTTTGTCCGCGAAGAATAAAAATGACTTTTAAAGAATGTCTCTTATATAGAGGGATGTCTTTTATGCGATGTAACTACCTAATACGTCCAAGGATTTAAACAAATAAGCCTCTAAAAAGGTTAAATGCTATCTATTTTACCTTCGCGATATCTTTGTTCAAGGTCAGCCATAAGACGACATTCCATCATTGAAAATTCGTGAATAATGAGAAATAACACTGTATCCATTCTGAGCTGTAGATGTATTGCTAACTTTTTAAATTAGCGAACTGTTTAAAACACGTTGGTTCTTTAAGCACTGAGTGAGTTACCTTGTCTTTGACATTAAATGCAGCAGTACCTGTTAGTGCCAAAAGAATGATAGCTTCTGATCCTAACTGCTCTATGATTGTTTTACTAATTTCTTTGATTTTTGTACATTTTACAGCTCTTCCTTTTCCAATAATAAAAGTTGATTTAGGGAAATTTGTAACCTTTGTTTGCAAAGACAAAAGCTGTTCAGTGCATAACTGAAGGCAACATAATTTGTTGTTCTTTATAATAATTCAGAAATGTTAAAAGTAAAGAGAAACCATTGGATAAGAGAATCTACGGTAAAGATAAAGAATTACCCCGGATGTATTTGAGAGATTTCGATTTTTTTTTAAATTTAGCTCCGATCTTTGAGAACTTGATCCATCGAGTTTGCGGCAGAAAACTTCAAAGCTTACTCAAAGACTTGCTCGTCTGGCACAGCCCACACTTATTTAATATGGCAACAGGTAAAGTTTTGTAACACGTATGTAACACACACTCATAGATAGTCTGCTATACTCCTCTATCAAACTTGATACCTTTATTCATCTGAGTTTTTGTTATATCGTTATTGTGAAAATATTAAGAAGCATCTGGGTTATTTTTATGCGACTTTTCCACATAGAATTAAGCTGAATAACTTTATACATTTGAATTACTTTCTTTTAACCGTCATTTTCGAAACTTCTGTGCATAACGTTGCACATAAAAAATATGTATATTTCTTAAAATGTACAGTAAATCTAGGCAGCATATTAAAAAAAAATCAGGGATTAATTTATGGCTTTTAGTGAACATGATTTCTCACGCATAAGCGATCATAGTCATATACATTATCGTCGCATTTATCGCTAAGCTTCGCGACATTTCGACGAAATATAGACAAATTTGGCGACCAAAAATATGTCGTCACAAATTAAGCCAATTTGACTGTATCTGACTAATTTGGCGAAATTTCCATTGAAATTCAGTACTGATGATTCTTCTCTAACCGGGTTCTTCGCATTTTAACTTCGTGTTCTCCAGTAAAATTAGCTAAAATCTTAAAACCAATAAATAGGGAAGATACCTTTTCCAACCCGTACAGGAATTTTTTATTTTGTAATCTACATGTTTCTGTTTTCTAGTGTACATCTTGACAAAAGAAAAATGCTTATCTCATTTACTTCAGAATGTTCACTTGCATTTCAGTTGAAATATATTCACTTACGATGAATTAAAAAAAATGAGTAATGGTCAGTAATTGGGACAGCTACCAAATTGTTAAATTTGCGCATCAAACATTGCTCAGTAAATTATGAATTCGTCTACACACACGATTACCAAAATTTCCCAATAGAAACATACATTCGTCTGAATACAAACATACATACATAAGAATACATACATAAAAGTAATGCATACATGACATTATATTTTTATCGATTTCTTTGAGTATCACTCGTAGCCATTCGACTAATGCCCAAAATCGTATTCGATTTTCTTTTCGTTTCTCTTAATTTAAAATTCAAAATGAACTGCATCGATTTGGAAGCTTACAAAAAATGAAAAGTTCGAAAAAAATAGAGGTTGTTACATACGTAGTACGTAAAACTTCTGAAAGGGGGGGGGGGGGGGGGTAATCTATATCTCAGGTCACCAATGTATGAACATCGACTTCAACATTCGACTGCATAATGATCCGTATGAGGTTAAAATGCATAATTTACAGCAATGGAGCTAATGTTTTAATTAATAACGGGATGAATCTCGTCGAATTTCGACGAAAGTGTTTAAAAACGAACATACATAGGTTACTACTTAGTCTCTTAAAACAAATATTTTTAAATTAAAGTTATCAAAACACTAATTCCATACACTTCGACTGTTCAAAATATTAAAAAATTAAACTGCATTATTTATTATACCTCATCAAGATATGTAATTTCGCTGAAATTACCCATTGAGGCTGTTATGTTTAAAAGACACAGATGTCATCATATTGGAGCGATTTTTTTACCACGCCAATTCGGGGAAAACTTCAACAGCACAAACAATTAGAGAACCTGCAATGGATTACTACGTTGGAGTTTCTCTACAAACAATTACATCCGGGTTACCATATCAAGCAAAATAACGACACTTTGGCGCCAGTTAAGTACCCGTTGCGTATATGACATTGGCGTCAGAAAATAATCGCGCCAATATATGATGTCTGTGCCGTTTAAAATTGCCGATTGAAAATTTAAAAGGTACTTCTTAGTTATCCCGTCGGCGAAATTACTGTCGCAAAATTGTAAGTTGGTTGGTTGGTTGTATTTATGACGGCCAATTATCTGCACGAGGGATATAGGCCCAGGGGGGAGTGCCCTTCGTGGGGGTCTTTCTAAGGGAACCTAATCCGTATTAACGCTTGGAAATCCAAGGTCAGAAGAAAACCACGAAAACTCCGAACGATTAGGCCGACGGGCGCGATTGAACCCAGCACCTCCCGTCTACCAGCTTCGAGAGCAGAACCTCTCGGCCACTGGTGGGGCCGCAAAATTGTAAGATTAAATGCCAATAATGGTCAATAAAACCATTACTTCAACGTTTTATATGTAATTTTATTAATGTTTTACTAATTTATTTGTTCTTTCGTTATTTAAAATAAAAATTATGTCAATGTGTATAATTTGGCGAGTGGTTTGGCGATTTATATAATTTGGCGAAATTGGTCGACGGGATAACTAAGAAGTACCATTAAAAAAATTATTTCACCTTAAGTTAATCATGGAATTATTTTTCGCGTAAAATATAAACTTTGTTATTTTCACCGTCTCATAATTTGCATACGCATCTCTTATATTTACATTCACCATTTCAAAAATATTACAATGCGCAATATGTCATTAATACATATATTTCAAAACTTGAAATCAAGTTTGTCAACTACGACTTTGCATGTGAACATTCGCACTCTTGACTTGTGATTCTAATCTCTGCATCGGCGAGTAAAATTCCAGAAATTTTTAGAGGCGTTCGTAGTTCGTAGTAAAATATTTACTTTTATCCGGGAAAATGATCGTTTTCCTTTAAATGATGTCATTTTGCCTCATTGAAGCATTTCACCAAGCGTCTCAAACTGAATGAATGAAAAAGAATTGAATTATAACAGCTTTTTGCGGAAAACATGAGTATTTTATTAAAGCATGACGTCATTTTCTGATCAATTTTTTCAGAAAGTTTATTTTGAATTTTATGAGAAAATGGCATCAATAAAGATAAGCAAACCTTATTATTTTTCCTTTCTTTACAACAATGGAAGTAATCCAATTGCTACCATTTTGAAATAAATTCATAGAATTTTTTTAAATTTTAAATTTAAATATAAAAATGAGAATATTTGAAAAAAAATAGCTAGTGCGGGCAAATCTACAAAGAAATAGCTTTCATTTAAAAAAAAGAATTGTTAAAATTGGTGCAAAAAAAAAAAAAAGCTCAAGGTACATGACTAAAAAAAGAAAGCCTTATCTCTCAAATATATAGAATTAAACTCACAATGTTATCTCTATGGGAAATTTTTGACCCAACATTTCAGGCTGTTAGGGTTTACGAATATTTATGATTTTCAATACGCGCCGAGATTTTGGCCCTACCAACGTCCAGCTTATTTTTTGTGTCGATGCGTCAAATATTTTGGACGCTATCGTGTTAACTATAAGTGTAATTTCTGCAGGGAAGCCGGAGCTGTGCTCCGACAATGAACGCTAGTTTTTAAATATGGGTTATCTGCAAAATATCTTCCATAAATTCCAACCTTTTTTATGGTAATGTGGCAAAGCGAAAGACAATCTTTTTATTTATTCCATCGTTTGGTCCGCAGTCGATGAGAGGAATTGAAACAACTTGTTTCCGATGTTGTTTTTTTATCGACGCTGCAGTTTGTGTACATTTTAATGTTGTTGTCGTCACCAAGATGTGTTTTTGTGTTTTTGTAAAGTTTTAATTAAAGTATATTCTTCATAATGTCCGCATAAACGCATTCTTCTATATGCCCACTACAAAAACTGGTGATCTTATTTACACGAATGGAGGTGGACTTAAAATAATTTCTTCATAATGTATTTCTCTGCAAAGCTGTAAAGTTATGGTATTCTTAACCAGGTATGAGATTTTCGAGGGTTTGCACCTACCGGTTACTATTATTCTCTAAGGTTGTTCATTATTTTTAATTGTTTCATATTTTGAGTAAGTATTTGGTTTTGTTCTGATTTTGATATTTCTGTTGGTATTCTATTTATTTCTTGTTACTGTAAAGAATGCCTGACTATATTCCAACGGTGGATGATGCGGATGGAAATGTAAATACAGGATGTGGTAGAGTGTCGGTAAAGGTTCCTAATTTCTGGCCGAATAATTTTAAGTTATTTTTTGTGCAGTTGGAAGCCAGTTTTAATCAGCCGAACAAAGTAAATTTTATCATTTGGTGGCTTCATTGGATGTTGAAACATTATCGGTTGCAACAAATATTCTTTTTACACCGCCGGAGGATTACTATAGAGCTCTTAAAACACGGTTATTATCGGAATTTAAAGTTTCTCAGAATCGGAAAGTAAAGACATTGCTTGAAGATTTAGAACTGGGTGATAAGTCCCCCTTAATGTTGTTGGGTAAAATGAGAGAATTAAGTGAGAGTCATGTTGACGATGATTTTTTTGGAAAATCGCAGGTTACCGGTGTCGGTGCAAATTATTTTGTCGATCAGTTCTGAGGGCTTAAATAAATTGACGGTAATGGTAGATAATATTTGTGAATGCGCACGCTAATGTTAATTCACTGGATTCGAGAGGGTCTGAAGAGGCGCAGCTTAATTAGCTAAAATTACAAGTTGAGGAACTTTCAAAGTTGGTTAGTTCAGGTTCTTATCCCCCTTCACCTAGGAAACAATACCGACAAAACTCATTTAATTGAAAGGACAGAGCACGTAAAGACGAGTGTCTATGTTGGTATCATTTTTGATTTTGGGAAAAGGCGCGAAAATGTGTCTCTCGTCTACTTACTAATTAAAAAACGACCATCGATCGCAGGAGTAGTGGCGACTACTGCACGTATGGGCTTGAGTCGCAGAATGTATATTACTGATAAAATAACACTGTCCAGTTATTTGATATACACTGGTAGTGATGTTTCATGTTTTCCTAAGTCGTTTTCTGTCAAGTGTACTAGTAAGAGCGATTGTTCACATTGTATGCTACTAATGGTACTAAAATCTTCACTTACGGTACTAAGCTGTTCAATTTGGATCTTGGATCGAAACGTAAATTGCAATGGCCGTTTATCGTAGCTGAGGTAACTAAACTGATTATTGGTGCCGATCTTTTGCAACACTTTGGTTTATTTGTTGATTTAAAAAAGCATTGTATATTAGACCCAGTGACTAATATTACTGCTCGTGGTCGCACAAGTCTGTGTGATATCCCAGTTGTTAAGACTATTCTAGGTGATTCTGAATATATCCAACTACTTAAAAAGTACAAGAGATTACTCAGTTGAACAATACGGACAATCGAACTATAAAACGTGCTACAGTACATTTCCCCCCTACTCTTGAGCCCCCCGTTACGGCTAGAGCTCGACGGTCACATCCAGCGCAACTCTGAATAGCTAAACAGGAATTTGATTATATGCTGGAGAAAGTTATTTGTAGACCCACTAAAGTTATTTGTAGTCTATGATGCATATGGTTCCTAAGGGTGCGTCAGAATGGTGACGAACGGGAGATTAAAGGGCGCTTAATGGAATTACAGTGCAAGACAAGTACCCCATTTCTCGCATAAAGGATTTTAAATATATGTTAAAAGATAAAAAAAATTATATTTTCGAATGGGGATCTAGTCCGGGCATACTATCAAATACCGATCTTTCTCCCGATATCCCAAAAACTGTTATTATAACTCCTTTTAGTTTATTTGAATTTCCATTTTTAAACTTTGGCTTATCCTCTGCGGCGAAGACGTTTCTATGCTTCAGGGATGAAGTCTTTCGTGATTTAGATTTTTGCTTCGCTTATCACGATGACATGTTAATTGCGAGTGAAACTCACGCGGATTGGGATGCGGACGAGCATTTGGAGGAAGTTTTTAGGCGATTTCGAGATTACGGAGTTATAATTAACTTTTCAAAATGTGAGTTTGGAAAAAAAAATATAGATTTTCTAGGCCACACTATAAATAGCCAGGGCAATATTCCGCACAGAGATAAAGTATTAGCGATTGTGGATTTTCCAAAACCAAAGACCGTTAGCGATCTGAGAAGATTTTTAGGTATGGTAAATTACTATCATACCTTTGTACCCTATATAGTCGCAATTTTGGGACAGCTGAATACGTTCTTAAATGGGACGGAAAAAAGAAATAAAATAGAAATAGAGTGGGATAGGGATGCAGAAGGTATTTTTGAACAAGTTAAAGAGGCTATGGCTACCGCGACTTTACATTATCATACTTCTCAAGATACGGAGCTTGCACTTATAAGTTATTGCAGTAAAGTTGCAAACGGAAGATGGAGAGCTAAAGTCTATTTTAGATGGAAAGGTTGAGTTTAGCAGGAATTTGTCTAAAGGACAAATGCCGGATGATAAAACATCATTGTATTTCTAGTGAGGTAAATAGGTTTTATGCCCCTCAGGTTTTAAGAAAAAAGGTATTTGAGTCAATGCATGGGTTGTCGCATCCAGGAATACGGGAAACTAGGCAACTAATATGTTCAAAGTATATTTCGCCAGGACTAAGGGTGTTGCTCTATGATGTAGAGCATGCATACCCTGTCAAAAGAAAAAAGTACAATTGTATGCTAAATCTCCTTTGATGCAATTTCTTTTCCCAGATGACAGATTTGCGCATATACACCTAGATATAATCGGTCCTTTGCCTTTAGTACGTTGATTCAGATACTTTCTAATGATGATAGATAGGTTTACTCGATGGCCAGAGGCTATACCTATAGGAGATATAACTGCTGAAACTCTTACTCAGGCTTGTCTGCAGACATGGATTTCTCGATTTGGTAACCCTCAGATGATAACATGCGATAGGGGTAGACAGTTCATGTCCATACTTTTCAAGACTCTGACAAGGTTACTCGGCACTAATCTAACTATGACTAATTCATATACACTACAGTGTAATGATTTGGTGGAGCGACTTCATCGATCTTTAAAGCAGGCCTTAATGTGCTATAAAGTTGATTGGTTCGAAGCTCTTACACAAGTTTTGCTAGGTCTCCAAACTACAGTACGTGAAGATCTTGGTTCTCTTACAGCCGATTTAACATATGTAACTACCTTGTGGCTTCCGGAACAATTGTATGAAGATTCATCCATGTTAGACCGACTATGTTATAGAGCTTAATGTTCCTTTTTTTATTAAGTTACAGAAAATAATGTGTGCTTTGAGACCCATTCAACCTTTCATGCATGAGCAGTAAAAGACCAACGTTCCAAAAGAACTAAATAACTGCAGCCACTTTTTTTATCCGGAGAGTTCCTTACAAGAGGGCTCTATAACTTACTTATGAGGGTCCGTTCCAGGTTGTAAAGAGACTGGAAAAGGACTTTATACTTATCATTCATAGTCAAGAAAAACTCATAAATATTGATAGGTTAAAACCCGCCTTTCTTTTGTCAGAATAAGAACTTGCTTCTTCGACCTGCGCAACGAGATCTGGAAGGAGAGTTCATTTTCGTCTCCCACTGGTTGTGTAAAACTGGCAGGGAAGTTTTGTGGCAAAGCGAAATACAATATTTTTATTCCATCGTTTTCATCCGCAGACGATAATTAAGAAGAACTGAAACAACTTGTCTCCGATTTTTTTTTTTTTTTTTTTTTTTTTTTTTTTTTTATAGACGCCGGAGTTTATGTACATTCGAATGTTGTTGGCTCCAAGATGTGTTTTCTTACTTCGTAAATAATTTATTTTTAAAGTTTTAATTAAAGTGTTTTTTTCATAATGTCCAGCGCATCAAGACAAACTTAAAAACCGTATATATTATACATTTTTTTAAATCTCCATAGTATTACAAAAGAAATCTTATTAAAGAAAAATCCATAATCTTAGATAAATTAAATTACCACAATAAGGGAAAAAAAATTCTGGAATTACACCAATAATCCTAAAAGCAATTAACGTTCTATAAAATTAACGAAAAAAAATTTCCTTTAATTTTTTTTAAGAATTATTTACAAATATTGCCTGGAGATAAATTTCGATTTTCGTGAACAATACCAGAAGGTGGTTGGTTCACTGTAAAACTTCGAAAATCAAAATGTCAATATCTCGAAAAATAATAATTGGAATTAGCTGTAAACTTAGACACTCATGTTTTTGAAAATGCCCATTATGTTTATATAAAAATAGATGAAGTCTTAATTCATAATTTTTTAATATGAATTTATTAATATTTTTTATATTAAAATACTGGTAAATAAATATAAGTAATGCATTTAAGCCAAAAAGAAAGTCCCTAGATTATGTATGTGGCCATTCATTGCATCTCACTGAAAACAGAATTTTTAAATCACGGGATTTTTGGGAAGTATTAACTAACGTTTGTCACGTGAATTTTATATTAGCATACTAAAATACTAACCTCTTCAAACTCAATAAATAGGTAACAAAAATACTCAACCTATATAATTTTTCGGCTTGATATTATCCAATAAATAAGTGTAAGTTGTTAAAAATGGGTATTAACCTCTGAAAAATCGATGTTGTAGGAAATTTTAATATCTAGAAAGACTCCTATTTCAATAATGTCTTTTATATCATAAACGAACTCTACATTCTAAGTCTAATGATATCTTTTGTTTGATTTTATCATAAATAATCTCAAAATAAATGCAGGTATATTTTGTTTCTTTATTCTAACATATCACACAAAAAACGACAACGTGATCATTTTAAAAGAAAAATTCTATTATCTATTGTAGTGTTTTAAAATGCCAAGCTCGGTATAATAAATCGGTATACAAATTTATAAGAAATATTAAAACACTAAATCTGAATTAATTGTGCCAGGCCATGTCGTCGCTTCATAGCAACAACAAGGCATCGAAAAAAAATGAAAATGTCTTTTTTGATTTATTGGTATGATAAACTGCTTCTATATCTAGTGGAATGCTACGACATTCTTTATGTCGTCACATCTATTTTATATAAAGCATAAATTTGTGTTTCAGAAGTTCCAAAAGTCACCTTCGTTCAGTGTAACAATAAGTTAAATCAGTTATCTTACTCTTTCGCCTAAGAACGTGCGCCAAAATATTGAGCGTCCTACTTTGTGCTCTTAACATACCATACTGTGCTGCCAATCGAATTCACTTGTCTGGATTTATCACTCTGTGTCTGTGATCCTGATCCTGTGTCTGTGTTAAGTATGACTGAAAAGTTGATGCAAATCTCATGTTGCAATTATTATTTTACAAATGTTTTTTGTCTTTATAGATGATTGTTATTTCGTTAAAATATGAATGAAACAAATGTCCAGCGTGTGAAACCATTAACAAGAGGCGAGTATTTATTTCAATTGGAAAATAAAAATTCTGTGTTCGGATCAAGATACAAAGGTTAGAGGCAAGATGTTATGTTATTCTACCAATTCAAAATACTCGAGTCTATTTTGGCAGCCAGACTTAAAGGGTCCAATTTTTCAAAATTATATATATATTTTCAAATGAAAATCAAATTTCAAAGTAATTGCTTGGGAGGCGCAAAGGCCAACAAAGTGAAAAAGATTCCATTCCGGGACTCGAACCCGGGACATCAGTAAAGCGCACTGACTTTCTACCGACTAAACCACATGGAACGATACCCAGCTTGGAAAATTTCTCAATAGTATATTTTGGGAAGGCTACAAACGAACAAGATGGAATATTAATCGTGAGCCACCAACCTGGGGCGAACACGAAACACAATTCCAGAGAGAAACTTTCGCCTTGAATACAATATTCCATCTTGTGCTGCGTTTGTAGCCTTGCCAACATATATTAGTGAGGAATTTTCCAGGCTGGGTATCGTTCCATGTGGTTCAGTCGGTAGAACGTCAGTGTGCTATACTGATGGCCTGGGTTCGAGTCCCGGCATGGAATCTTTTTCACTGTGTTGGCCTTTGCGCCTCTCAAGCAATTACTTTGAAATTTGATTTTCATTTGAAATATTGTATTCAAGGCGAATGTTTCTCTCTGGAATAATTTCCATGTATTATCATATATATATATATATATATTTATTTATATGCAAATTTTAATGTATTTGTTTCTACAACGCATGCTTCTATAAAGATTTTTTTGGTGTAAACAATTTTAAAACTTTATAAATATTGTTTAATGTTTTTTAATTTAAAATTTTGTATATATTTAATTTTTCATCTTACTCATGAACCACCTGTCCGATTTCATTACTTTTTTCACTGTTGTGTCCAAAAAAGTTTTTCTTGTAATTTTGTCTTCAGAATTTATAAAAATTTTAGTTACAAAATTTATAATTCATTTAAAAATGTAAAACAGAGTAATTTTGCAATGGAGTTTTACTTCGATGAGTATATTTTTAAATTTTTCACATGGATTGAAATTTTAACTCCTTTTGACAATTTTAAATTCCTTCATTTAAGTCATAACATTTTTAGAATTTTAACATTCAGACCCTTTTAAACCTACAGTAACACACTCATTGAGATTTTTGTAGTATTTTCAATAAATATTTACTAAGTTTTTTGTAACTGCCATTTTGAAATATTACTGTAAAACTTTTTTTTTTACTATTTGTTTCATTCAATATCGTTGATGAGTTCGAAACGAGTCTACGCTACACTTCTTAATGATGTCTTCTATAAATATTTTCCGGATTTTTCCAGATAAAAAACAGAATATGTTTCCGACCCGGTTCTGTGTTTTAGATATTATCAGAAATAGGAAACGCAACAGTAGGACAAGTGAATCTAATTCTTCTTCTATGATCACAATTATTTTTTTTATAAATGTCACCTTAAATATAACCAAAAGTTAGGGTAGTTACTAATTCTTTTTTTAACTTTGAGTTACCGCGTGAAATACTTAGCATTAAAAATGGTGTTTTAAGTAGTTATTTTTTTTTTTCTTATTCATTCACACCAGTTTCAACTTAATTTCTTTCAATTAATGTAACATTTTGCAATAGTAACATTTGAAAAAAAATTATTTAAAACACGTTTTAAGAGATTTGGCTGTATAAAAGGCATTTCTAAGTAATTGGAGCAATTTTCGGACCAAAACAGGCCTGGCACAATGTATCCCCGAAATACTAGTTTTCATGCTAGCTTTATGAAAACCTAAGCATTTTCTGTCAAAATAAAAAGTTAAAGGAAAAATTATGATCACACATGGGTTACAGGTTACAAAAGGTAATATTTTGACACTTACTTTATTTGTAGCTCTTATCGAGATTGTTTCACTGTAGAAAGTTTGGAGAGTTAAAATCTACACACGAAAACAGTTGTTTACAAATAGATTCAGTGTTGCCAATAAAAAAATTAAATTACCCCCAAACTATACAAATACCCTATAATAGAGTATATATTATTTTTCAAGGGCAAAAACTGCAAAATATATTGTATTGTTTGTTAAATACAAATAATAAAATCTTTTTTTTTATGGCTGGACCAAAGTAACCCTGCAAGGACCAAAGTAGCCCCGATTGACCGTAATGAGAAATAAAGAAGTTCCTTAAATTACATTTAAAAATAAAATTCTAAGGGGGATTAAGACATAACTTCCTCAGTTCAATCTTTATAAAACAGCTTTTTGATGGAACACATCGTCTGTATTGAAATAATTAAATCTCACGATCTAAAAAATTGTGCCAAACTCTCCAGTTATTCAACCATTTTTGATATATTCCGTATTAGAACGGGACGCGGCAACACAAAAAATCACCTCATCGAGTTCATGGTTTAAATTCCAGAATTAATTAAACGTCGATTCGCATATTAAAACGCAATTGGTCTGCCAAATCATATCTTGCTGGAAAACAATTGAAAATACGACTTCAGGGTTGACTCGTAGGTTTACCATTGTGTTTTCCTGCTGCCAGTCCTCCATGTTTTCATACCTTTGAGTGTAGGAAAACAAAATGGCGAAACGAGTTTTAACTGGAATATCAGCCGTGAACTCAATGAGATGATTGTCTGCTTTCGCCTCACGGTCTATATACTTGACCATCTTATGAGGCCTTCTTATTGGTCAGAATAAAGATAAATTACGTTTACGTAACCGTTTCCTTTTAAACATTTTGAAAGACTGGACGGTTTGCCGCTATGTTCACATAGTGTAATTTTTATTCGAAGAAGAATGTTAAACAAAATAAAAATCAAACTTGTTACATTTAACTAGATAATTTTTCACTTATTCTCAAGAAAGAAGTTTAAAAAAGAAACACAGTCTTTCAACTAGCTAATTATTAAGGCTGCAATTAAAAATTTTTAGATGATGCTAAAAGCGACATGGATTATAGATAAAAAAAAAAATATTTTTTTAGGATTTATTTTAATTCTTAAACGTCAAATACTCTTTAAATATATTAACCGGAAATTACTTCATTTGTGCATAAGTTCGTATGACGTAATGTTTATTTCAGCATAATCGAAATTTGAAACCAAATTTTGAAAGACAGAACTTTTATTGGCAAATGAAGCATTGGCAGTACATGACAGTATAAGACAATAAGCATTTTTATTGAGAAAACATTGTAAAAAAAAATCATAAAGGCACACTAATACTCCAACACGAATGCAAGCCTATTACGGAAGATGAACTCCTAAACAATGCAAATAATTCTGTATTTGATTACTCCCATGTAATCAAACATATACCAAATACCTATACACACCCTATAACAAATTGACCACGAAAAGCCTCACAAATGAATAATTATTCAAAATACGAATTTAGCAGATATGCAGTCGAAATAAGCATTTTAAGACTGAAATAATATGAATCAAAACTGTTGTTATTTTAATAATAGATAATGTTTTATAATCTTATATTTATAAATTTAATATTATAGTAGAAATTAAGAATGGAAATTAGAAAAGCCAAACTTGGTGGCTTAATATTTTAAAAAAGAAGTGAAGTTATCATTTCTAGTTCCTGTGATGTAGATGTATTTCACATTAAAATTTCGAAATAAAACAGGTAAATATACGAAAAGGATATATCTTTAATATTTTATCTATTATTTTTAATTTTCGTTAAATTATATAGCTTAGATGATAAACGTAGAAACAATTGTGTCATGTGGTAATCGCCCTTCATATGTAGTTTACATAGATGTTGAAGACTCTTGCATTGTTGAAACGAGGTTCTTATTTTAATTAATAGTTGATTAATTTCAAGCGTTTCGTGTACTCAGAAAATATTCAAGACAAAAATGAGCTAAATCTGAAAACTAAAATTGCTCGTATTGTATACAGAACAATGTTTTCAAAAGTAATTAAAAAATTGGTCATATGATATAATTCTTAAAGTTCTTTCAATGTGTGCTCATGTTTTATGCACCCTCTTTTGAAAACCGTTTCATCAGGTATTACCACAGTTGATAAATACCGGCTATCCTAAAAAGGACTGCCTGATTTTAAAATTCAATAACTTGCAAACGACGATAGATATTTAAAAAATTCTTGCAAGAGGGTTATTAATAAGTTTTTTTTTTTTTTTTTTTTTTTTTTTTTTTTTTTTTTTAAGTGATTTTTGATTTTAATTCGATTTATAAAAATAGATGTCGCTGCAATCAATAGACGCTAAATTCAGGCTCAATTTTTGGTACTTCGTGACCCATTCAATACATTTTAACCCCCCTTTTCCGCATGGGAGAAGAGAAAGACTAAACAATCGAGCTTGTATTTATCGCCTATTGTTTACAGCGCCATCTATTGTTTATAATTCGAACTAAAATCGAAAATCACTGTAAACAAACTCTTGACTTTATGCATAGCCCTCCTGCAAGAATTTTTTAAAAATCTGTCACCGTTTGCAAGTTATTGAATTTTAAAATCAGTGAGTCCTTTTTAGGACACTCGGTAGCTGAATGTATTATCGTCAATAATAAGAAAATTTTTCTACGTACGTAGTTCTTATCTAAAAAACCTCCAAAAACCCTTCAAAAAATATTAAATTAACACTACTATAAAATAATGTATAGCAAAATGTTTCTATAAAGCTTATTCCCTAGTCTTGAAACCCATCACGTCTGGTTTTACTTATTCATGAAAAATTTTGTATATTGGAGTGTGTGGGGGGGGGGGGGGATAGAATGCATCGAATACACAATACACTGTGTTGTTGCAATTCGCCAAGAATCCTACTCGCTGCCTATGAAAAAGGCAGAGTTTTTTTTTCTAATGAACCAAAATATCATATAAAGTTAATTTCAATGCAGAACGTGATACAATTATATATAAGTCTAAATAGTGCCTTGTTTATTATAACCACCCTTTTTTATGATCTGAATTCTAGTTATAACAATAAGAATTCATAAAATGTATAATATCATGATTAGGTCATATCTGTTTAATCCTTTTTAAACCAAAATCAGGAAAAATTTGACAACTAAATTTTTCCCCTTACATACTCTTATTTGAGATGTTCTCATGAGTTCATTTTTGAATATTTGAATACTTTTTAAATAGTTTTTTTTTATCAATATTGATCTTGATAAAGTAGCCAATTGTACGTAAGAAACATCTATAGACTTGATTAAAAGGTATTTATATGCCTTTAAATTTACTATTTTTTCACTTTCAGCTTATTTTAACTTTATTATTTTATATTCAATGGTTTTGTGAATTATAATCAACATTAATTAACGTATTTCCACCGGATCATGTACGATACCAAACATATCTTTACTAGTTCCATGAAATTCCGATCTTTGTATTTAATTGAAATGTATTTTTCTTTACTTTAAGGTAATCATCCAATGAAAATTAAAAAAAAAACTCTTTTGTGATTCCTGGTCACTGATGATTACTCTAGTAAAGTTTGTAGAGGCACTTTAACGGTTTTCTTTTCTCAACATGCATTTAAGGGTGTCTGGGGGAGGGGGGGGTCAAACTTTTATTTCCTTTATTTATATGCATTCGTTAATGCATTTTTTTTCCTGAATAGTTTCTTTCTATTAAGATTAGTAATCAAATAAAAGTTTTTGAAACCTTTGAAGTTTAAAGAATTATAAAATTTTAAATTTTAAACTTATTTAATTTTTTATATGAATAGTAAATCTTTTGACCGATGTCATTACTTATTTAACTATTGTATTCTGAAAACTTTTCATGGTAATTCGTCTTCAAGATTTACAAAAATATCACTTAGACAATTTATAATAATTTTACTAAAAAAAAAAAAAAATGATTTTTGAGAGCAATTTTTGCTCTGAGGAATATATTATAAAAATTTTCATAGTAAATAACAGATGCTAAAAACAGTAGATTACAATAGAACAACAACAAAAAAATCTACAAAATTCCGCACTCTTATTTAAAACGAAGTTTCGATATTTTATTTCAAACATGACAAATTTAAAAAAAAATCCATTTTTAGACAAATGGACTTAAGTTTGGATGTTGCATTTCAGTTTTGGTTACAGGTAGGCCAAAACTGGTAGTACACCATAAAAATTGTTATATTGTATGATGTATTAATCGTATTTATACACGTATTTATACACGGTATACATTAATTAATTAATTTAGTTCTTTAGTATTTATTAGCAAGAAAAATTAAAAAAATGCATTTATTTTTGAATTCGACCCCCCCCCCCCTTCCCTTTAAAAGATATGCATCACTATGCAACACAAATAAAAGAATTCAAAGAATTAAAAAAGTTGAATGTGATAAGATCGTATTCGACCTTCGGCCTAAAATAGGAAGTTAGGTGCTCGCTCGATTATTTATGACTCAAGAGGTATTAATTCTTACGGTAATTGAATATATTAATTTTAATTTTAATTTGTTGCTAATTTCCTTAGATGATAAATATGTCTAGTGAGAGATCATATTTAAAATTAGGTTGAAATTTATTAAGTGAGCTGTGCAAGTCTGTTACTCATGCTTCACAGAATGATTAATTGCACTATTATTAATGCGTGACGTTTTAGGTTGTAGGATAACGACCATATGACATAACTTTTAAAACATATTGAGATATATTATAAATTAATAACGTGTTAAAAATCTATGGAGACTCGGTATAAGTTGAAATTATTTTTTTTAGTTGCGAATACTATAATATCTTTTTGATACTTCTTATAGAAACATTTTAAAAATAATTTTTTAAAGATATTTAGGGTATTTTCAAAACTTTTACAAGTTTAAATTTTCCACATATTTTTATACTTTTCTTATAAAAATATGCGATATCTTTAAGTATTAAATTTCAAAGTTTTAATTTCTTGAGTTAAATATTAATGAAATGTTAAGCCATATCATATGCACTGGAGTAAATATAGTTGTAAATCACTATTTACTTAATAGATTTTTCAAAAAGGTACAATTTACATTTTTGAAAACCTTTCTCAATATTTAATAAAATGCAGATTAAAAGCCGAGAAAATTGATAAATATACTTTGAAGTTTTAACATTTGTAATGTATTGGTATATTAAAAACATAAACTGAGAAAAATGAATTTGTAAGTGATGATGATTGTAACTAAGGTTTTGATGTCTCACTTCCTTTAAAGCATAAAAGCTGGAAAAATTAGATGGTCACCATTTTTAAATACAAGGCCTATGCACGGACACAAAAAAGGGTTGCTGTATTAAGCGGATTTTTTTAAGCCATTGCACGGTCCCTCTAGTTTAAATATCAATAATTTATAAAAGCATTATCCGCTTTATAAAAGTATTATCCGGTAAAAAGTCATTAAAAACATTTAGAAATAACAAGTGTGAAATTATGGGAACCGTACAAAAGCTGAAAAATAAATCGGACTACAGCCGCCATGTTGTGTCAGAGCATAGGCCTTCTATTCAGGAGGCGATGAATTTATTGACGGTTATATATAAATCTTATATACAGATTATATACAGATGTTAGCATATACGTCCAAGTGACATACAGTGAAATATGCGCGCCACTTTTTCAAACCAACTCTATTCGCACGACATTTTGAAATATAATCTCTCCCATACTCTTATACTACGATATTTTTATACTATATCTACCAAATACATTTTTTAATTATGGTACAAATTAATAAAAAGTTAGTCGTTAGTTCTGGCTCATAATCAAAGGGTTATTAGATTAATTTCTGAAAAGGAATTTTCTTCGAGAGCTCTGACTGTATCAAACCGGTCAAAATAAAACATAACTCTGATTTGACACGTGACTATTGGAGGGATTATAGGGATTGAAAAAATAATTGCTTGTTTTAAATTTATACTGATTTTTTGATTTGAGATTTTTTTTTTCATTGTGATGCATAAAATGGACTTTTGATCTATGTTTGTAAGACGTAACTTTTATATTAACTAACCCATACTTGATTATAAATAAAGCCTAATTTTATATACTGTGGTAGAAGTTTATAATACTTTTATGACAAGAAATGTGTTTTTCAAACATTAATTTGAACCTTAACCTGCTCGCGTATTCCCTTAACCCATTTATTCTAATAAAATTACTTTTGCGAATATTTCAATTTTAAACATACAATTATTTCATTTATCATCTATTATTAATACCGAGAAACATATATCGTATTTATTGTTCAATTATTGGCATTTTTTGCATCGAATGAAATGTTTCTAATGAGAAACAGTACAGTAAAACGGGACGAATGATCATGGCAGCAATTCTAATATTTTAGTCTTTATGAAAAAAACAAAGACTTAATTATACTAATAGCAGAGAGTTAAAAAGAAGTAGCTAAATGATTTGATGTTGATTTCACACTCTATTCAACACAGTTGCGAAAAACAGGAAACAGCAATTCTAATATTTTAGTCTTTATGAAAAAAACAAAGACTTAATTATACTAATAGCAGAGAGTTAAAAAGAAGTAGCTAAATGATTTGATGTTGATTTCACACTCTATTCAACACAGTTGCGAAAAACAGGAAACAGAATGTTTTAACTTTTTAATACCACTATTTTAAAACAGCAATCTTCTTCTAATTTAATCACAAATTTCTTTTATTAAATTATTACAACGAAATTAGTGTTACAGATTCTGAATATAAATGCTGTTAGGAAACACTGCTAAGTGGAAAGATTTGGTTTAGTAATTATTGTTCAGTTAGTAACGAATTTTAAATTTTAACTCTTTTCAACATCGTCAAAAACTGACTATGAATTCTATTAGTCTGCTGTCAATGGAAGAGCAAGGACAGCAGACAGTCAAACAGTCAAACATAATACTGCATACACTCACGGTCATGAGCATGTGCCACAATTGACATAAAATTCATATATGTTACTGAGGCTTACGGTGTAATGTTCGTTATTGAAATTGGAGCTTGTAGCATTTATACTTCGTTTACAGGGGCACTCTAAAGCATTCCATAACATTACACTTCCACAGGGACACACAAAATAATTCCTTTACAGTACTGTCTATGAACAACTTCCGGATGTTATTGTTCTGATGTGGAATGTTGTTTTAAATTTAATTACTTTTTCGCATATTTCTTGGCATAAGTATATTCATTAGATCATATACAGTGCTGCAAGAAAGATATCTAATACATTTATGTATATTATAGGAAATTGATTAAAGGAAATATACATCTGTAACATGCGTTTCTTAACTGACATAACTTTTTTTCACACTGATAAGGAGAGGGTCCTAGGTTGGGGTCACCAAATACGGTGAACTTTTGTGTACCTATACAGTGTATTTAGTAAATAAATATATAACAGCCATAAGGCCCAACACGCAAAGGGAGGTCTCGAGAAAATAAGTTGCAAAGTTTACGCTACGGTTTATAATCGGATAAATCTCCTTCTTTGGTGATTGGATCAGTACCTTTGTCGTCAGCATACCGGATTTGAGATTTTTCTTTGTCAGTTCCAATCCCGCTCGAACTTTTTTTTAAAGGAATATTTCTATCAATTATTTTCGTACCGCAGTTGAAAAAAGATGTATATATATATATTTTTTTTAATTTACGAAAAATATAAATTATATGTAGGTTTTGTAGCATATACACGTATTTTTAACTATGAAATTTTGCATGTTTAAATATTTAAGGGGAAAAAAAGCCAGTTTATACGTTTGTAGGTCAGATTTATTGTTGTTATTTTCAATTATTTACAATTATTTCAATAAATTACTTCACAGAAAATAAATAAAAATACTTGATATTAATACTTGAATAAATATATTATTTTTATTTTGTTTTGTGCAAATATTTCAAACATTCCATAATTTTGTAAAAATATTGTATTGAATTTTAAAATGGATTTTTTTTTCATATTTTTGATTTTGTAGTCATTGCCTACTTAATAACGATTTTCAGCAATTCAATATATTTTTGAGAACAATAATCAACATATACTGTTATTTTAACTATAAGTACAAGAATACAAGATTTTAAAAAATTCAAAAGTTAAAAAGCTAGTGGTTAAAAAACGATACATTTATACATTATTACGATAATCGAAAAATTACAATTTAAAAAATAAAGCAGCATGTTATAATTTTATATAATGTATTTTAATTTATTTCACTGTATTTTAATTCATTATGTGCTTATTTACGTAAATAACAGTAAATATATATATATTTTTTTTTTTATTAGCGTACTTTTATGGTCTATAAAAGTTCCAATTGACTTTTTTTTCGTAATAATATTATTTATTTATTTAATTTTACTTTTAATTAAATGTATAAACATCCAATAATTCACAGATAAAATTGTATTTATACAATTAAACTGCATTATATAAACATTTTAAACAGGGAAAAAAATTAATTGCTAAAAAAAAAAATACTACGTAGACACACATTCTAATTAAAAATCAAGAATCCCAGAACATAAAAAAACGCATTAAAATATAAAACATATGTTTAATAAACAATGAAATATTTAAAGTATTTGCATAAGTAAACAAAATGAAAATAATTTATTTATTCGCGTATTTTATTTCTCTGTTAAAAATATTAGATATTCATTAGAACAACTGTAAATATTTTAAAATAACAACAAGAAAATTCTCGTCTGTAGATATATAAATATGCCTACCTTAATTTCTTTTTTTTTTTTTTTATTGCTCATTATATATTTAAACATACAAAATTTCGCAGTGAAAAATGCACTTATGTATTACAAAACGTGCATTTAATTTCTATTTTTCGCAAATTTCAATTATGGTACTTGTACACAATATAGACAGTGCTCTCAATATGGACACCCCTAATATCTTTAAAAGTAACAATTTTGATCGAGAGAGGGCGCTACATGTCCGTGAAGAAAAGCAGTTGAAAAGATAATTAAGCCTGGGAAGTGCAAAAAAGCGGGCTGTTCGCCATTTGGAAGGAAACTTGTTGTTTCTTGGTGTGCTGATCGTAATTACAGGTAAGTTTAAATTCTTATTAGATATGGTAAAATTACTTTAAATATTGCTAAGATGTGTTATTATCCCACCCTCCGCCAATGTTGAGTATTTGGTGATTTTTGGCGGTTTTCATCGCTCTGGCAACCCCGATGATTGGCGTCGAGTAACTTATTATGGTAACTCCAGTTTTTACGACGCGTGAGCGTACTCTTTTGCGGGAAGATTCATTTCACTTTCGGGTGTTGTTGCTGTCGGTTGCGTGACTCTTGTACCAGGTTGTATCTTTTTATTTTCATTTTATTTTGAGGATTTCTTTTCTGTTTGGTTTATGACTTGCGCTGTAGGAGAAAGAGAACTACCGTCTGCCGTAGGAGATGTTACTTCAAAATACCAGAGCATTATAAAAGAAAAAGGCGGCTTTTTCCGCACGTCAGGGAACCGGGCAATTTTAGGAAATGAGGGGGATGCTAGTAGGTTTTGTATATTGGAGCTAATACGCGACAGAGAATTGTTTTTTAGTTTTTTAAAAGAGATTGGGTTATTGAAATCTAGCATGTGTTGTAGTAAATGTAGCGGCGATATGTTAATTAGAAAAAGAACGCAACTATCTGACGGTTGCACGTGTGTTTGTCGTAATAGGAGAGTTGTGGATGGTCAGAATAAAAAGTGTAACACTGAAATGTCTTTTAGATATGGTTCCTGGTTTAGTGGTTGTAGTAAATTGACGATTGAGGAGATTTTTTTGGTAACCTTTGAAATTATTATTGGGACAAAGACAAATCAAATTGTATCGCAGTATAAGTTTAATAGTCATACTATGGCCGATTGGAGGCAGTTTATCAACGAGCAGGTGTTGGAATATGTTGAGAGTAAGTCGGAGAAAGTAGGAGGTTTTGGGAAGATTGTAGAAGTTGATGAGTCGAAGTTTGGTAAGAGAAAGTACAATAAAGGTCGCGCTATTGATGGGCAATGGGTGTTTGGAGGAGTCGAGAGAGAGCCAGGCAGGATGTTTTTAGTTGCTGTTCATGATAGATCGGCGTTGACTTTAAGACAATGTATTGAGCAATGGATTGAAAAGGGTACCACTGTATATAGTGACTATTGGAAGGCTTATGATAAATTGGGTCGGTATGGGTATACATCGCTAAGGGTTAATCATAGCATTAATTTTGTAGATCCCATAACTCTCTGTCATACAAATACGATTGAGAGTATCTGGCGGCATATAAAGAGTACATTGCCAACGTATAATCGGCAAACAGATTTTTCGTTCTATTTGGCAATGTTTCTTTTTGACAGAGCTTGTTATGATGAAAAAATACCAGTTTTCAACAAATTTTTGGAAATTGTTAGAGTGATTAAGTGGGAGGATTATTCGACGGAAGTTAGTAAATGAATATTTTTTGTGTATTTTTAATAGAGAGAATCTTATTTTTGTATTTTTAATCCAGAGGAAATTTTATTTTTGTATTTTTTTCGGAATTTGTTTGCTTTTATTCCACAGAATTTAGAATTTTTTTTTTTTTTTTTTTGTATTTTTTTCCTATTTTAAGTAATCGCGAGATACAACCTGGTATCGGAAATTTAGTTTATTATAATCCAGAATTTTAATTTTTTTGGAATTTGTTTATTTAAAGTGTGTATTTCAAGTTGGAAATATAACTTTTTATAATCCAGAATTTTAATTTTTTCGTAATTTGTTTATTTAAAGTGTGTATTTCAAGTTGGAAATAGAACTTATTATAATCCAGAATTTTATTTTGGAATTTTTTCGGAATTTGTTTCTTTAAAGTGTGTATTTCAAGTGTAAAAAAAAAAAAAAAAAAAAAAAAAAAAAACGAAAAAGGTAAGTAATCTTGAAAATCTAATATTTTTATATGTGTATTTTCCCCAGAAATATTGCTTTTAGTACGTCGCTACTTGGCGACATTTTCTACTTGGCGAAAAAGGGGTTTTCTCGCCAAAAAAAATCCAAGATGGCGGAGGGTGGGATAATAACACATCTGTTCCAAAAATGGAGTGTTTTAGAAAGCTGGTAAAGCATATTTTCGATTGCTATTGCATATATTGCTTTAAAATGCTTTCTTTGTTTATTTATTACAATAATTGGTAAAACTATGTCCGATTCCCAAAATGGACACCTTATGTCCACATTGTAAATACAGCAATTGAATCTTCAGATTCACTTGCTGTATCCTCCAATCCTCCAAGATACCTCCTCCAAGAAAAAAATTCCTCTAAAAAGCCCTTGCAGAAAAATCAAAAGAAGCCTTCCCTCAGTAGGGTATCTGTTGGCAAAATCGCAGGTACCAGCGGTATGACGTCCTCAACAAAGGAGATCTGGTACTGCTTCTTACGAAGTATTGATGCTGTTGCAGATATGCGTCTATGCATCACATGCGGCAGATATGTCCATGACTACTGTGTGGGACTTACTACCCATGATGATGAAGTTTTTATTTGTCCATACTGTGAGGACTGAGTAATAACACATGCAGATTCTGCAGACAGATGCAATAGAGCTAAGCAAATCTAACTATATTATTTCGTAATGTTTTGTAGTAACCGAGGCGCTTTGCATGGGTCTTCGAAGAGCCATAACCGAAAATGACCCACCCCCTTTTAAAGTGTATGTTCTGAAGATATTTACTGTGCCCGCCCCCCCTCCTTCGCAATACTTTAAGATACATCTCTTTTATCCTTTCTCCTCTAAAATCCCTTGGAAGAGGGCTCTTCCACACCCTGTGTAGTAGGTCAAAAAGGAGCCAGCTCTCCTTAATATGGACATGCATGTCCATAATAGGACAGGTGGTCCCTTATATGGACACTTGTAAGCATTTTTTGTTTTTATCATTAAAATTAAACTGGAATAATTACAAGGTCTCTAATTTTAATAATCATAGTCAACAGTCCGGGGATAGTGGTCATGTATTTTTAGAGTCCTATGACGTGTACATAGGGGTTAAACAAATCAATTTTCCTTAGGGTGTCCATATTGGGTACAGGTACCTTATTATACATATTTTCTCAATTGCTGTTCGAAAATAATTGAAGGAAGTCTTCATTACGAAAAAAAGTCCCAGCGCGATTCGAACTGACAAAGAAAAATCACACACCCAGTATGTTGACGACCATGCTACTGAGCCGCTTGCCAAAGAAGGACATTTTCCGATTATAAACTATATCGTAAATTTTTCGACTTATTTTTTCGAGACCCTCTCGGTGTTGCGCCTTATGTCTCTTATATATTTATATACTAACTAAACTATACTGTATCGATATACAAACATTCACCGTATTCACTAACCCAAGCCTCGGACCTTCTCCGTTTGAGTAGTGTATGGGGCATTCTCAAAATATTTTGACTTTTGGGGAAAAAATCTGACAAAATTAAACTTGCTAAAATAACATTTTAATCTGCTAGACGAATGCATTAATGATTCAAAATAACGAAAAAATGGTGAGTAGCGAAATTTTTTTATTTAACTGAGGTTTAAGTTAAACTTGCGAGTTTAATTTTCCTTACCATTTTACCCCTATAACATTTTATTTTTTTCTAAATTTTTACTTATAATGAATTTGCATAGGACCCACAGGACATTTAAATAAGAAATAATAACAATGCATTACTTTTAATACAGAATTTTTGTGTAACATTGTCTTAAAAGGGTGTTAAAGAAGGGGCGGTAAGGCAAAAAAAGGGGATGGTATTGCAAAAAAGGCAAGAAATGGTAAAAAAGGGGAAAGTAAGGATGGAACGGTAATGAAAATTACCATCTATTTTTGGGAAAATCATGTTAAGACTAAGTGATAGCCACAATGTTCATTGATTTTTAGAAACAGTTATTAATGTTGGATTAAATTATTATTATTTTTTAATTTACCTCGAAAAGTGCAGGAATAAACCTTGAGGACAGTGAGACTACCATTAAAGCCACGATGCTTGAAATTGATATTTAAATGCTGTTTTAAATTCTATAGTAAATTTCCTGCCAAAGAATTTTAGACATTATTTCCCTAGCATACTTCTGAAAAACATGCTTGAGAAAAAACTTGAAAAAAATTCTATGGCTGCATCTGAAATGATTTTCTGTATAATTTTAGAAGAGGGATGATAAGGAATCTAAAACCAAGGGACAGAGTTTAAAAAATAATAACAACCCTAAAAATATGTGCAGGTTAATTTTTAGCTACATATTTATATACAACTATAATTCCTGTTTCAGAAAAAAAATTACATCGAATTATTTTTATTGAAACAATTTTATCCAGACAGCTACAAACATAAAAATCAGCATCAGGGACACGGGACAGTATAGGAGTTTTCCAGGTGTTTGGACCCCCAATATCATATAAAACTTATTTAACTTGCGCAATCATGCAATGGGATGTTCCCCAGTATATGAAATAAAAAACACACAAAAAGTGTAAAATAAAAATTATTATTCAGGGACATGAAAGTCAAAAGATTGTGAGAATGCCCCATATATATAAATAAATCGTTCATATGGATCATTCTCCCAAAAGTGTACAATTCCAGTCACAAAGCCGTTTTTAGTATTTGAGATGATTATTTTTGAATTAATTTCTGTTTTCTATTGGAAGTGAAAGGAGACTAAATGTGCTCATGCATTTTTACAGTTACTTTATATATTTTTTTTTTATTTCTTAGTACGTGAGATCTCACCTCCGCGTTATGTCACACACCCGATATTACTGAGGAAAATATTTGTTTACTTATTTAATTGGAAGAAAAGAGTTAAATAATTATGATTCTAGCTACTACTATCTCAACAGCAAAGTAACTTAGCATAATTAATTACTTTCTTTGTATTTTTGTTTGTTTTCTGAATGTCACACCATAATCTCGCACCTCCATGAACCAAACATTAAGTTGCATTTTCATGTTAATAAATGGCAAAATTATCATCAGATTTTGTTTCCCATGATGTTAAAGTTAGCCAGTAATGTTTGCTGTTGCTAAAATTAAAATTGAGAAATTTGTTTTTATGCCCAGATGTTAAATTTTTTTAAAAAAAAAGCAACCATGTATATTGGAAATTCTCACATCCGTGAACTGCATTTCAAGGTTACTAAATAGACACTAAGATATATGCTTATATATTGATTATGTAATTATACCAACAGATGTTGATTTAAAGAACAAAAACAATTTCTCAAAAAATAAATATGTAGGTGATTATTTAAAACATGTTCCTCACGTTGGTGATATCACCTCCGTGAATTTCTCAATTTTGAAAATGTATATTTCAAAGAAAAATGATTTACAAGAATTAACATGACTGTAAATCAAAAAGATAGTTTTAAAACATTAAATGAGAAGAATTGAATAACATATAAAAAATGAGTGGTTAAAAGAAACTCCAAATGGGGGATGAATGTTTAATGTTTTGTGGATTTTTTATATCCATTCCAAATAAATTCATTATTCATTCTTATACAGAATTGCTCCTTAGTTCTATATCTAATTGAATAATCACTTTTTTATGGTTTGTCTCACTACACAAACATAACTGTAGCATAAAGTTCACCTCCGTGAATGATGTTAATAAAAAATTGTATTTCTGAAAAAAAAATATATATAATGTATCTTGGCCATTGCTGATTTTTACTTGCATTAAGTGGAAATGATAACATTTGTTTTGAAAAACAAGATATTTCTACAGGAGAAATTTGTACAGAATGATGCTAATAAAAATTTGTGTTTCTGAAAAAAAAAAAAAATAATGTATCTGGGGCATTGCTAATTTTTACGTACTGTAAGTGGAAATGATAACATTTGTCTTGAAAAACAAGATATTTCTACAGGAGAAATTTGTACAGAAAATGTACACTTTTGTGAGAATGGCCCATATACTTGGGTTTTAAGTATAATTCGAATAATTTTCCAACTATAGATGGTAACTGCTGAAATTGGAGTTTCAAACATGTTATGCGTTTACCGAATTGTTTATGTAGGCATCAATTTTCACCTTATAATGCGGCGAAGTTATTTTACAGTATTCTGAATCTGTTCGAATATGTTTCATAAACTGTTCCTGAAGCATGATTTTTCGTTCCTGTTCTATTTAAAATACTAGCCATCCAAATTTGAATTGTCAAAGAGAATAGTAATGTGCGCATTCATTACCGTAATGACATTCTAATTTTAACACCACTCACTGTATAACATATTTTAAACAAACTGCATCTATTTTCAATAAAAACTAATAGTGAGTTAAATTTTAAATCTTTGAGAGTTCAGTTTGTAAAATCCGGGACAATAATATTTTGATAACAATGGTTAATTTAGAAATTATATATTTTTCTCTTAGATTGTTCGCTAATAATTTGTTTCCATTAAATAGACACGAAACAATTGTAATAAACGGTCAAGGGCGAGGGTTCAAGTCAGAGGGTTCCCTACAATAATATAGGAATTATTAACTGAATTATTAAAAAAAATCGTTGCTAAAAGAATAATAAGACTTTGTAAAAAACTATACAATGTAGGGTTTGATATGGCCGTATATACTAGAAAAGTATAAATGGATATGCCATGAAAGTTCAGAAAGATATGAAGCCTAAAGAGCATCAAATATTGCTATTCTGTATAAGACTTTTTTTAATCCTATTCTAATCTGTTATGGTGAACTTAATTCGGTACTAACAATAAAAGCAGTAAAAGCAGTGCATTAAATTTTATTTGGTATTCAGTATTTAAATTTTATTTGGCATTTCATAAAGCTAAATTCAGTGTAGTAATAATATATATATATATATATATATATATTACAGTGTAGATAAAACAAAACAATTGTTCAAAGTTTAAACTTGGCATTGTGCTAAGCGCGTTTTGAAAGGAGGTCGCAAGTTGTAACAACACCTTGGTCCGTGCTAGTTTTTCCAGATACGTATTTAATTAGATTTTAAAGGCACGGGAGGCGTATTGAAAGATCCTCTCAATGCAATCTTGTAGCGAATCCAAATAGTATATATGTGATTAATTCTAATTAAATTAGTCTGTTTTTAACAATTTCACGTTTATTGCCTTTCTACTGCTACTGGGCATTCCATTACACAAATATATCATTAAAAGATGTTATCTAGTCTTTAAAAGCCGATGGTACATATAGTACGCCACTCCTGTGATTATGTATGTTCCAACCGTCCGTGTCTTTAAGGGTTAATATCACGGCTAATTACCGACGATTTTTTTTCGAAAATCCTTATCATCAATGCTTTGATACTTCTGCTATGATAGGTACCTCCAGCGCTTTAACAGCATCGCAGAATAAGCGCAAATCGAAATTTGTGTGTAATGGAAAAATGCGCTTTTCTCAAAAACTATGTGATCTAGGGTAATCGCTATAATTTTCCTGCAAGATTAAAATGAATCTGTACTAGCTCTATTTTCTTTTAGAATTTTAGTTTTAGTCGATTTGGAAATAGAGGAGGTCGAGCGTATTTTTGCACTATATTTTCGAAGATATCTCTGAAAATATAATACCTAAAATTAAAATAAATGTTCTTTTGAGTTCAGCGTATACCTCACACGATATATAACGAAAATATTTTTTTAAGCAACTAGCTTTTTTAAGTATTTAGCTGCTGTATATTTTTTCCTAAATGTATTTGCGAATGTTTAATAATTTGTAAAAATGTGGGTCAACAGTCTTTATTACTTCCCCCAATTTGAACTTTCCACGATCCACAGTTTACGAGTAAAATGACTGTGACAGGCGTACTGACAAACACAGTAGTGATCTTATAGTGGTTCCGTTTTGACTTTTTAAGTACAGAAACCTAAAAATTATTCAATTGGTTCTAAAAATCTAAAATACTTTGAATTTTAGTTTTAATCTTATTCTGCTGGAAGTAAAGATTTTGGTAACTTCGTATACACTCTGAAACTTTGTTAATAACCAAATTATCATCGAATTACCATATTATTTTAAAATAAATGCTTACAAAAAGCGGAGAACTTTTGAATTACTTAATCACATGAAATATTTCTTACGATTCCTATTACTGAAACCGTTAATTTAGTTGGTAACTTTCATAATACATTTTACGTTGAGTGATGAACTTTAACAATCTTTTAAAACTTATCAAATGAGCTATCAAACTCTTAAAAAGTTTTCAGTGTATTATAAGAGACATCCAAATTTCTACAAGTTGACAATCAGAACTATGAATTGCGCTTTTATTACAATGTGACCTTCTAGGTTCTGTGATACCAATGATATGAAATATTTTTAAACAATATTTAGAAATCACTAGATTTACATAAATTAACAAACTTATAATAATTCAGTTAGCAGATTAAATTTTGATTGAATTACTTACGTCGACACATTTGAATACTCTATAACGGTCTATCAGGTATGTCGTATTAGAAATATCATTTCTAATTTAAATTTTGCGCATTGATATGATAAAACGTTCTGCAACATTATATTAAAGAAAGTTAGTCCCAGAAAGATTTCTTGAGACGTTTAACTCCCCATTAAAAAATAATAATAAAAAAAAAATGAGCACAGTGCAGAGTAGCAGATTATTAGATTTTTTGATGGGAAACATATTAATACATAGAAATTATTCCAGAGAGAAACAGTCGCCTTGTATACAATATTTCAAATGAAAATCAAATTTCAAAGTAATTGCTTAAGAGGCGCAAAGGGCCAACATAATGAAAAAGATTGCATGGCGGGACTCGAACTGACATTATACCGAACTGACATAGCGCATAACCACATGGAATGATACCAGCAGGGCTCTAAATGTACCGGAGCAAACCGGAACGATGTTCCGGTTCTTGAAATTGTTCCAAATATTGTTCCGGTTCGTGAAAGTATGGAAAATAATGTTCCGGTTCGTAGAATTATTTAAAAAATATTATTACAGTTTCATACATATAGCTTACTATGCTCTCTTAAAGTTTTTTTCTGATTATTTAGAATCTTGAATACATTTTTTTTAAATTGGTTTTTCTACGGTTAAATATAAATTTGCTATACAGTAAAGTCCCGATTATCCGAGTTAATAGGGACCAAGCTCACCTCTTATAAGCAAAAAACTCGTATAAACTGGATTTACACAAATCGTCACCCACTAAGATGATGAAATATAAATTTTCACTTAATTCATTCTTTTTTATGGTACTAGTAACATTTCTTTGATGTACATTACCGTTACTTTTAAGAAATAAGGGGAATGAAATTGTTTATTTGAAAAAGCCCTTGACAGTTTTTTGTTTGTTAAATTTCAATTTTGCTGCAGTTTTTTTTTCTTTTTGCTGCAGTGTTACGCTACTGCATAGCTACAAATTTCTAAGATTTTTTTCTTACCTCCAAAACTTACCAGTAAATTTTGCCTAATTCAATCTCCGAAATCTAACAATCCTCAACGATTAAATATGGCAAAAATTTCTATTCAATTTTAAAGGTAACAAAACCGTACAAATTGGCATCTATGTGATTCTATTAGTGTCATTAAATTGCAGGTGTAGCCCCTTCTTTCTGCCCAAAGTATTAAATAGTTTTTTTCCATCGAACTTATACCTTTGGAATGGATCATTTTCTTCTGATGGACGGGTGGCTTCCATTATTATGAAACAGCCATTATCAATGAAGTGTTAGGTGAAGATGAAAAGAAAAATTATGGCCATTTTTGTCCCCCATTCTGACCAGAAAATCAGAGTTCTAACTTTTTACGACTGCTCTTTCATCTTCAATAATGTTCTATCCATCCATCAAAAGAAAATAACTCGGATAATCGGTACTTTATTATACTTTCAAAAAAAGAAAATTTAGTCGACAATAATTTTGAAATAGCGTTCCGGTTCGTGGATTTTTCCATTTCGAGCACTGGATACCAGCCTGGAAAATTTCTCACCATTATATGTTGGCAAGGCTACAAACGCAGCACAAGATGCATTTTTTTATCGTGAGTCACCGACTTGGGGCGAACACGAAACTTAATTAAATCCAGCATCGATAGTAACTATATTAATACATAGAAATTATTCCTTCATCAAATAAATTCATGGAATAAGTTCCATGTTTTAATCTAGTTTCTATCGATCCTGGATTTAATTAAGTTTCATGTTCGCCCCAGTTCGTTGGCTCACGATAAATATTCCATTTTGCGCTGCGTTTGTACCCTTGCCAATATATACATGTGAGAAATTTTCCAGACTGGGTATCGTTCCATGTGGTTTAGTCGGTAGAACGTCAGTGCGCTATACTGATGGCCCGGGTTCGAGTCCCGGCATGGTATCTTTTTCACTATGTTGACCTTTGTGGGAAACATTTTGATGGGAAGATTTTTTTTATAGTAAACTCGACTTTTGAATAGGTAAAAGTTTCCAGGGGCTTCCTAGTTGCAAAGCAATTCCACGCCCTGTAATATAAGTAATCGTATAAAACATAATAAAAAAGAAAAGATAAAAGTATAACAGTAGTGCAATATGCAACTGCGAAAAACAATGTATAAGTAATGTAATGTGAAAGTTGGAAGAATAGCAAAAGTATAAAATAGGAAAATGTCGACGACACATCCAAGCTCCCATGATCAAATAAGGCGATTATTTTTATTAAAAAATTGATGGTATTTTACCCTAAATATTCCCCCATTTACCGTTAACCTGTTGTGATGACCCTTTTACATTCACTAATATATTTAAATTAATCGTTGTTGGCGACCAGTTTGGTCTGCCTTAAAATTTATGTTTGAGAAATCATGTTAAGTATTTTATCATGTTACTTTTATTCATTATTTAATTTACTTGGACTCCCTTAAAAATAATTAACATAATCCCTTAAGCTAATATCAGTTTTTGTTGCGTTAAAAATCTCAATTTGTTAATTTTCTGTAAGCAAGTAAACACTATTTGTTTGCAATGGAAGTCTATGGGAATTTGGCGAAATGGCAGGGATATCGCCAAGTTGGCGACACTTTTGGCGACTAATTTTGGTCACCAGATTTAGTTATATATTGCCAAGATGGCGCTCCCCCTACGGTAACCCCCTTATAGGTATGGAGATGCATTAAATGCTGTTCAATAGCCAATGACATGCGTTTCATTCGAGCGTTGCTATTAAACAAATTAACAATTATCCCGATTTCTGTGCCATATACTATAGCGTAATATATATATATATATATATATATTAAATTTAACAATTAAATACCCCTAAAAAACAGTCTAAACGTGCTAATAAGTACTCGGTTCATATGTACTCGTATACATGCGATTAATTTGCAAAATAGCAATTCTAATTGCAAAATAGTTTTAAGATTTTATGCAAATGTCCATAAACGTAATTACTTAAAAAAACCTCATTTTAACTTTCTTTGGAAATAGTAAGTTTATTCTAAAGAATCAATATAAGTGATGCAATGTTATACCAAGAAAAGTAGAGTTCTGCCAAAATTTACAAATAGAAATTTTTGCTTTATTTCATCACTAAAAAATATTAAAAATTTTGTTATTTATCGCATAAAGACTTTTAATTGTACGGAAATAAATTATTAGGCAAAGATTTATAATCTGAAAATATTAGGCAAATAATATTTATAATCTGGAAAATTCGCAACCATACTGTTTGAAAACATTAAGACGTTTACGCACTTTGCTTTTTATTCAGCATGCTCTAATTCGTAAAGGATACAGGTGTATTCGTATAGTTACAATTAAATTCCAAAATAGCTATTGTAATTGCACAGCAGTTTTCCAATTTAATACAAATTTGTATTTTTAAAGCCACACCGGGTTCGAAGTCTCATTTCGTCCTTGAAGTTTTCACAGTGTTCTAAAAAATTAAGAATAGCTGGATTTGGTTAAAGTTGTTTATCTGAATGTATATGTTTTCTCACAGTTCTCGATATTTCACCTAAATCTATTTTTTAAATATAAACAATAAAATAATAAATATCTGAAACAATAATTGTGTAAAATTTTTAAATCTTCTTTCTAATAAAATCCTCTTATATCCTTCAAAAAATAGACATGGGATGTGTAATAAAGGAAAGCTGTTGTGAAACCTGTAAAACTACAACACTCGTAAAAAATGAAATTTGAAAATATTATCAGAATGGTTGGATGAAAACAATATATTGGAGAAACTCATTATGTTTGAAAGTTGAAGAATGTTTTTTTTTCAATATCGATTTAAATTGTGTAAAAAATATAACAGTTTAACATAGAAGCAAATTCTATAAAAATAGAAACAAATAATTGAGTTAGCAAATAAATATCAATATATCGAGCGTATCTAATTTTTTATGGGGTTATTTAATTATATAAGAAATGACGTGAATTTTCTTTTTCGTCACTGATTATTGCATACTTATAAAACTAAAACCTGTGATGCATTTTAAACGAAATCTATAGATATATAAATAATCTGTATGCATTCTTTTAGAGAAAATAATAATATTCTCTTGTTATTTTGCAAATAAATATTTATATTTTTGCAGCATACTTATTTGAAAAATAAGTAGTTTTGTTTTATTTTTCTCATTGTATTCTTGTAAAATCCAAACAATAAAATGTTTGGTATATTTATATTATTTAAAGTAAAAAAAAAAAAAAAATGCAGAAATATTTATCTTGAATTTTGTTTACATAAAATAAGTGAATGAGAAATAGAAAAATTGAAAATTGTAAGTGAAATCATAAAAAAATAAACTGAATTTATACAGGTGAAATGTTTGAATATCAAATAAGCATCTAAAATACACACATTACAAGAATTGTGAAGTTCCGAAAGAGTAGCCTATAACATGCTTTTATAAACTTTCTATACCTTTTTAAAAATTAAATCCTACATTTGTTTTATTAGATCTGAATCTGATAAAATGCTTTAATCAGAAAAAAATAATAGCCATTGATTGTGCTCATCTTTGTTGATTAATTTATTTAATCACTAGCTGGTACGCGTGACGTCATTCACGTAGCATTAAAAATAAGGTAAATGCATTAATTAAGCAAAACATTTTACTCACGATAATTTAAAACATATATAATTAGCCACTTTTATCGCATTTTAAAGGATACAATACAGTCCTTATTATTCACGATTGCTTGGGCATAACTGAGCCAAAAAAGGAAAATTTTGTGCCAAATAATAGAAACAATCGCAAAAATCAAGCTGCAACGAATTCAAAAAAGGAGGACCAAGTAAAATCGTGAAAATGGACGAATCTCTCTTAAAAAGAAAAAAAAAACAATTATGGAAGAATTATAATACAAAACTGTATTTTAGATGGTATTTTTTGACAAATTTGTACATGAGGATATTTGTACATGTACTCACATAATTTTGACTTTTAAGTTCATGAATAATAATTTTTATTTTAGTATATATTCTTGGGTTTGTTTTATTTCTTATATTGAAAAACATTCCATTTCATGACTGTATAACAATATTAGATAAGTTAAATAAGATAAGTTAAAGATAAATAAGTTTTGGACGATAATACCTTACCATCTCTTGTTCCTGATGTTGATTTTTAAGTTTGGAGCTGTCTATATAAAATTGTTTTAATAAAAGTAAATCGATGTAATTTTTTTTTAACTGGAACAATTGTTTTATATAAATATGAAGCGAAAAAGTAACCTGTGCACATTTTTACGGTTGTTATTATTTTTTTAACTATGTCCCTTTATTTTATATTCCTTACCGTCCCTCTTGCTGAAATTATATAGAAAATCGCTTCAGATGGAGCCACAGTATTTTTTTCAATATTTTTCTGATACAGAAGTATGCCAGAGAAAGAATGGCTAAAATTCTTGACAGGAAATTTACTGCAGAATTTAAATTAGCATTTAAATATCAATTCCAACCACTGTGGCTTTATTGGTAGACATACCGTTCCAGAAGGTATTTCTGCATTTTTCGGGGTACGTTAATTTTTTTTAATCCAATGTAAATAACTGTTGCTAAAAATTAACGAACATTGTGGCTATCTCTTAGTCTTTTTATGATTTGCCTAAAAATAGGTGGTAATTTTCCATACCGTTCCTTTTTTCCCCCTCACCGTATCTTCCGTCATCGGTTTAACCCTTAAATGCCTCATTTTTCAAAAATCATTGTAATAATGTTTTTCGGCTTTCATTTATTAAATAAATCATGGGGGAAATATTTAAAAAATCCTATTTTGTTTTAAGTATGGTTTACGGCTAGAAAACAGTTTGTCACTAATCGGAAATACTGGTCTTTAATTGAAAAAATATTTTTCCTTGATAAAATTCTATAATATTAAACACACAAGAATTTTAGGAACTATAATAAGAAATAAATTTTACTTGCTCACTGCAGAACAAAATAGGGTATTTTGCAAGCTTCCAAACAAAACAAAAAGAACAAGTAGAAACAATTGAAAAAATAAATCTATCTTTATTCTTAAACAGCACAAGTGTTGCCATCTACATGTTGAAAATCGATTTAATAATAATTTCAGAATGTATTTTATTGGCAATATTAGGCAATATATCTTTAATATTATTCTAATAGTATTTTAGAGCCTAAATTGGGTATGTTGCCGAAAAGCACCACCCGGCATTTAAGGGTTAAGACAATGTTATATCAAAATTTTGTACTGAAAATACTACATTGTTATTATTTCTTATTTAAATGTTCTATGGGTATTATGGAAATTCATTATAGGTAAAAATTTACCTGAACATAAAAAGTTAAAGACGTAAAATGTCAAGGAGACGTTAAGTAGAATTAAACACGCAAGTTTAATTTAAACCTCAGTTAAGTAAAAAAAAATCGTCGCAGCTGACCATTTTTTCTTTATTTTGAATCATTAAGGCATTCGTCTATAATTTTAAAATGTTATTTTATTAAGTATAATTTCACCAGATTTTTATCCCTGAAAGTTAATATTTTGTGACAATGCCTCATACCTATTCACAACATCCTATAACACTTTACAAAAATCTATTATAAAAAAACTATTTTTTAACCCATTAAATGCCGGAGTTTTCAAAAATCGTTTAAAAAATGTTTTTCGGCTTTCTTTTATTAAATAAATAATGCTAAAAATACTTTAAAAAATCATATTTTGTTTTAAGTATTGTTTACGGTTAAAAAACTGTTTGTTACTAATCGGCAATACTGGTGTTTAACTGAAAAAAATATTTTCCTTGATAAAATTCTATAATATTAAACACACAAGAATTTTGAGAACTATGATAAGAAATAAATTTTACTTGCTCACTGCAAAACAAAATAGGGTATTTCGCAAGCTTCCAAACAAAAAAAAAGAACATGTATCAACAATTGAAAAAAATAAATTTATCTTTATTCTTAAACAGCACAAGTGTTGCCATCTAAATGTTGAAAATCGATTTAAAAATATTTTCAGAATGCATTTTATTGGCAACATTAGGCATTATAGCTTCAATATTATTCTAATAGTATTTATAAGCCAGAATTCGTTATGTTGCCGAAAGGCAACACCCAGCATTTAAGGGTTAAAGTGACAACACATTTTTTACTCTTTTAAAGCTAACATAATGTGAAATTATAATCTGATTGCCAAACCACCATTTAAAAAGTTGTCTGCAATGTATACTTTGCGCCGGATGCTCAATTTCGATGTTGGAAGAGGAAACATTATATTACTTTGACGCAACACATTAGATTTTATGACCGAAAATGCAGTTTCTATATATATATATATATATGTATATATATATAAAATTTCTTATGTCTTGAACTGAACACCTTAAAGAAATGACACGCGTCAAAAATCATTTTTTTAAAACGGAGTGGAGTTAATTTTATATATTTTTTGATAAACCGTGCGGCTGCTTAACACAGCATTCACCTCATCGAAATTACTGCTGAAATGTTAGATTATTTAAAACGCGATTAGCTTATTAAAATGCAAGTGGTCAGGCAAGTCATATATTTGTGGAAACCAACTGCAATCCTGATTTTAGTGGTTGATTGACAGGTTTCACATTGTGTTTTCCAGCAACCAGTCCTTCATGTTTTCATACCTTTGTGTAGGGAAACACTATGCTGATTGTCACGGAAGGTCTTATATTTCAAGCATCCAAAAGAATCACGCTAGTTAATATTTTTTTATTATGGCTTATTTTCTGAGAAACGTTGCACTACTTTAAGGAGTATACTTACTCTTGTCTCATAAAGTAATGAATTCAATGTACTGCAAAATTACGCACCAAAATTTTTGAATATTGCTGCTTGTTTTGTGTAAAAATTAATGTGGGTCATAATTCATAGCTTTTTTAGAATACGAATGTACAACGGACTCTCGTTAATGTGTCCGATTAATAAATATCCGGTTTATAAGTACCGGGTAATAAGTCTCTTGTTAATAAGTGCAGTTTTGTATTCCACACCATTTCCTATTAGCATATAATGTTAAAGACATTGCTTAAAGCGTAATATTAATGCGGACTATTTTTTTACAAACTGGTCTCTTCAAAATCGGAACTGCTTTTGCACATCATTTTTTTAAAGCAACTTTGGTGTAATTCATGTTAGTGAGAGATCAAGAAAATGTCCAACATAGTAATAGGGAGGAAGAAATCGTTCTACCACCAAAAATGTGAGAGGTTCAAAAACTGTTCCTGAAATAACTGTTCGCCGATATTACAAATCAAGATGTGATATAACAAACAAAATTTTCGAGTGTGTTACGAAATTAGAAAACTACTTTGTAAAAAGATCTTTTGTTCAAAAACAGCAAATGAAGTAAAATATTACTTTAATTAAAATAATTTATGTGAATACTGCAGTTTATACGCATATTTTGTTTCTTCTTAGTAATTTGTAGTTCCATATTAACAAATTTTCACTAATTTGCTTTTTTAACTGAAATTAATAAATTAAATAAATAGTTGTTATTTGGCGTTAAGTTGGTAACCAATTTAATTCCTGTCATAACCTTAATTTAAGTTATTCGACCAATACACAGTGGATCCTACACCTTTCGTTATTTTAAGCAGGATCTGCTTCGTAAAATTGTGTAAATATACTGTTATTCTCATCATAAGCTAATAATTATACACTCCTTAATAATAATACTATAATATGTACGTAAAGGGATTCTTTCGGGAGAAATACTTTGCAACAGATTCCTATAACTTCCGGTTAACTTACTGAGCATAAATTTTACAAGAATGTATCTTTAAATCAAATAGATTAGAGTAATAAAGTTTTTTTCGATAATCATTGCTTTAAATAAGTAATTTTTCAAACAAATATATTAATAAACGTATCAAATTATACTTTTCTGACTTATCAAATAATAATTCAATGCCTTTAGAAGGAATTTTTCTTTTAAATTAATCAAATACATAATAATTCTCAATATTATGTCTCTATTCTAAAAAAAAAGTAACTAACGCTGTCACCGCCGCTGCCGGTTTTAGATTTTTTGTGACCGGAGGACTTTCTTCGGTAATATTACGAAAAATATTGCATACAAAAATATGAAAATCGGTGGTATTATAGAAAAATGTTTGATAAACACGCTGATGCAGACAGCTTTCAAATCGAAGAATTATTTTAAGAGATATTTAATGTTAAAGTTAAGCAAAATTGTTCCATTAAAATAGTTTTATAGGAGAAAAAACTATACATGGGAATTTAATCATTTTTAGATCATATTATACGTTAGAATTTCCCGCTGTGCAGACTGCATTTGTTTTTTAATTTAATAATTATTAAGGTGCTAATTGGCGCAGAATGATATAAATTTAAAAAGCAACGTTAAAAACGCAAGAATAAGCAAACATTCAGCAGACTAGTTTCGGTAGCGTTTAGCGTACCGTCCTCAGTGCAAAGAATAACGGAAAATTGCTCATTTATGTAGAGGAGACTCAGCAGACTAGTTTCGGTAGCGTTTAGCATACCGTCCTCAGTGCAAAGAATAACGGAAACTTGCTCATTTATATTGAGGATTTCAGCAGACTAGTTTCGGTAGCGTTTAGCGTACCGTCCTCAGTGCAAAGAATAACGGAAACTTGCTCATTTATATAGTGGAGGCTCCTCTGCTGAATGTTTGCTTATTCTGGCGTTTAAAAAGTTGCTTTTTAAATTTATATTTTTTTATTTGACTCATTTTTTGAGGTTTTATTTCTATTTTAAATTCAAATTTTTAGCATTTCGAGAGATTTCTTTTACTTATTTTAGAAAATGGTATTAATTTTAAACTGTTGCTAATTGTATAAACAGCGCAAACAATAATGTTTGCTTCAAATTAAATATTACTTACACATGACTATTATAAACAGAAAAAACCCCTTCAAATTCGAATTAAATAATTACGTATAAAAAGCAGGTATTTATTGAAAAGTTTTCATAAAAAATATATTTAAACGTGAATTTTAAAAGAGAAAGATATTGTAAAATAATAAATTTATTAGCATGCGTTAGAAGTCTTAAATAGGAGAAATCACGTCACATTTACGTCACATTACACTTATTACGTAAAATGAACAAAAAATAATACTGCAAAACAGTTTAAATTTGAAAATTGCCATTTATTTGATATTTTGAGATGATCTTTTCAACTATTTTTGTGAATTCTAAGGCAGCGCAAATAATATTTCATCTCTAACAAATGTATTTTCACGTGAATATTAAAAAAGGAAAGAAAAGTTTGGTGAAAATTATGTCAGATTAAAAACGATACATTTAAAAGGTCTTATTTAAAAGAAATTTCTTTTTGCTTTGTTAAAAAATACCGGGAGACAAAGACTTTGTTTACTTAATTCACTTTATATTGGCTTATTTTGAAATGTTTAATTGATTTTATTTAATCAAGGACGAAAACAGACGAAAGACAAAGACGGAAACATTTTATCCCTTAACAGCAGCTGATTTGGCCTTAAAATTCCCCAATCAAAGAGAAATGAATAAAAACCCGTTTATAGGGAGATCGCCCCTGTTTTTTAAATTATAATTCAATCTTCTGAAATCTTTTTAAAGTCGATCAAATTAGCTTGCTTTTAGAGTCTGAGGTGTCTGAACGGGAGTTGGCGAGCGTAGCTCGTAGGGGGCAGAGCCCCCTAGTTTTTTAAAAAAGTACAAAAGTTGTACATAATAATATGAAGCATACATTTAGATAAAAAATTTTTTAATCTAAGACAAGCTAAGTCTGAACTGAAATTCATTGCCTAGCAAAAAATAGTTCTACAATATTAGAACTGATTTACCTACTAAATTAGATAACGATTTCTTAAATATTTCATGGAATGAATAATAAAATAAAAAATGTAATGTATTCAGAACAAAGAATATTATTAAGTGTATGGGAGTTTTTTAAAGATAATGATGAGTAATGGAATAAATTATAACTTCCTAACTTGTTCCAGAAGAAAAATGTTAAGTGAAATAATTGAAACAACTTACGTCTTGCTCACATGAAACTTTTATCTCGATATTTCAGAATCAGTGTTATAAAATATTCAATGAAATATTTTCGCTATTGATGTTAAACAAACCTTTATATATGAGGACGAGGACGTAACTTTCAAATCTCGCCTTATCTAAAATTCAAAAAGTCAATTTTTCTCTCGATTCTATTGGTGAACCAGCATCTAAAAGACACCACAATCTGCAAAAAGAAAAAAAAACTAGTTTTATCGTGTATTTCTGTGGCAATGTAAAATCTTGGTTTGCAATCAAATACAATGGACGCAGTCAGAGGTTTTTCGCAATTTCCCAAAATTTGATTTTCTGGATAAGGCGAGTTTTGAAACTAACGTCCTCATATATATATATTTAAGTCATTTGACATTTTCTAATTTTATATAATGTAATTTTGTGCTTTAATATACAGGGTGCAATATGTTATCTATCGCCGACCTTTAATTTCTCAGCTGTTGGCCCGTAGACATATAGTTTCAATTACAAAAACGTTTCAAATGAGGTAAATATTCATGTTGTGACATTATTTACAGTAAAAAATCAATTTTATAAAAATTACGAAAACTAAATTTTTATACGGTCTTCCAGTATCTATAGTTATATTTAGTAAAAGTTTACACATATCATAACAAATATAACACAAAAAGTTTGACACCTGTGCTACAAAAATTGACACAGTTATTAAATTTCAAAGTTTGAGATTTTTGCCCATGATTTTGTCTTTTATTGAGGGATCAGTTAAAAGATGAATTAAAGTAATTCGAGATCAAAATCAGGGTGCAATGTCCTTTTTACGGCAATACCACATTTAGCCGGTATCGCAAAATCGGGGAATCACTAAATAGGGTTATTTTATCAAAAAATTTGAGCTAACTTTTATGAGTCGAACAACATTCAAATGTACCGACGATACAGGCTAAAGGTGGTTTCGCCGTATAAAGAACATTGCACCTTGATTTTGATCTCGAATTACTTTAATTCATCTTTTAACTGATCCCCCAATGAAATTCAAAATCATGTGCTAAAACTTCAAACTTTGAAATTTAATAACAGTGTCAATTTTTGTAGTACAGATGTCAAACTTTTTGTTTTTAACCTGTTATGATATGTGTAAACTTTTACTAAATATAACTAGTTAGTTTTCGTAATTTTTATAATATTAAATAATGTCACAACATGAATATTTACCTCATTTGAAACGTTTTTGTAATTGGAACTATACGTGTACGACCAACGGTTTAGAAATTAAAGGTCGGCGATAGATAACATATTGCACCCTGTATATATATAAATGTAATAAAACTTTTTGCAATACAATTTCCTATGTATTATATACTATAATTACAAATAAAAAATAGACCAATAAATATTAAAACAGTTATGGTAATAAAAACCTAATTATACAACTAGTCCATTCAAATTAGGTATTTTTCTGGTCATAATTACGAAAGCTTTGAAACTTGGTAATATTGTTCGGAAGGCTCTACTAATAAACATACTAAAAGTCCTGATGAATGAGGGGGGAGGCAAAAGAAGGTACTTTTTTCGGGTCTTCTGTTAATATCTCATAATCTATAGGTCCTATTGAAAAATTGCTAGTACAAAAAATAAAGGCAATTAAATTCTCTATCAAAAAGGTTTTAAAACTTTTTCTCTAGAGGCCATAGTTAACGAGATAATCGCATTTAAAAATAAAAAAAAAATGCCAAAAGTCACACCAGTGCCAGAGAGTGTGTCAATGGCAATTACATTGCATCTACGTAACTTAAATTTAAACGAGTGTTAATAAATGTTGTGGTCAGATGAATAAAAACCTGAACAATAGCTTCAACAAATGACATTTTTCTTAACTATAGATTATGCTATATAGATTATATGCTCCGTAATCGGGTTTGAAGGCATTCTAAAAAGCGTGGCTTAACGCCAATTTAATTTCCTTCCGTAAGTTTTGTTTGGTATACTTTTTTTACATAGATTATAGACATATTGAGCCTTCATTCCGTCATGACCAAAGAGAAATACGACAAGTTTGATCGACAGAGCAGTTTCACGATTCGACACAGCGACAAGTTTTGGGCATGAGTTTGGTCTGACATAACCATTTAGCAAACATTAATGCTAGCTATAAAATGCTCTGGAGGGCTCACAAATGGACGAGGAATAAGTGACAGCATTTAGTGTAAGTGGGTTCTAGGCGCCACAGCTACCTTTCATATTTGTACCGCCTGGAAGAATTCTGTAGTTTAACTCTTTCTTCTGGTGAATAACATAAGGATTTTCTTGAAGTTCGGATAAATAGAGATGCTGCGCATATCTCCAAACATTCAACTTGGTTTGAAAATCACCCGCCTTTTCCTAGGATAGATATAATTATATCAATATCTTCTGGGGTTATAGGAGATGAAACTATCACCTGATTCAAAACTTGGAAATCGGGATTCAGTGTCTAGCAAATGTTACTCAGATGTGAAACTAACTCGGAAGTTATATCAGAATCACTCAACTGTATGCACAATTCATTAAAATTTCATGATACTACTAAAACTGTGGATTCTCTAGTTATATTCCAACGGATTTTCTTGTGCAAACGCAGTAACGATGATTTAGCAAAGACCTGCAATATGAATTGGCTCCTTATCCTATATCTCTTTTCAATGATTGCGGAATGTGCAAGACAAAGAAAAGTGCTTTGTGTCAAATATTTGAACAATCAGCTGAGATAATAGACCAACAGCAAACAATAGTTGTGGATGGTGACTTCCTGTTACATGAGGTGCGGTGGAAGAAGGGATCAACAATGCAGGGTATATGCAATACCTAAATAAAGTACGTTATGAAACACTATTGTGGAAAGGGACACAGAACTGTTTTCGATGAATACTGTTATCGATAAATATAATTTAGATATCATAAATTAATCAAAAATGAAGTAAAGTGCTTTTTCCATTCAATCAAAAAGATTTATTGCTATCATAATCCTTTTGTAAATTGCTAAGTAATATTTATTGATGTTCTAATAATTTTGTAAATCATTAAGTGTTGTTTATTGCTTCATATGTTTATCTTATGTTACGCAGCTGTGCCCAATGACGTCAGATACTCTTTCTGACGAAAGTGTAAACGGGAAATAATTGTCTGAGCGAAGCGAAGGCTAATACTCAGCGAAATATTACTGTCCGGACACTTTACTACTACGATGAATATTAACGCCATGTCCTACTAAAAGAAAAGCCTAATAAAAACCTTTCGTCAAGCATAACTCAAAAAATATTTGTCGGATTTCGTTTCTGATTGCACCAGAAGGTACCTATGAGGGTCGCCTACTGAATGCCCCTACTATGAAAAATAAGTTCCAAACCGTTTAAAAATTATATAGAAAAAACTCTTAAAAAAGCACAATTTATCTGCATACGTCACAGAAATTTGGTGTGCGTCACTTTCACTGGTTGATGTTTTCGTAGACAACTGGTTTGAACACATGGAGCAAATAAAAAAAAAAAATACGCACGCAGTAATATTGAATAGATCAGTTTCAACCACGTGATCACAAACCTTGCAACAACCCGTGGCAACCGGTTTTGGTGGGCAAACAAATAATAATACAGTATTCCGTACCACGGTGACCGTTTTTAGCCTGTTGTATAAAATCTGGCATGTTGTATGACATACAATTGTGGATGATTAAAACAAAAGACATGAGTGTTTATTGATCCGGGAGGTTATCTTTCTCTGGATGTCTGTCTGTCTATCATACAGCATGCAATTTTCTTGTAAAGGATGATATTATTATGCAGTAAAACCTCCATAACGGACACACCCGATTAGTGGACACCTCTATTTAGCGGGCATTTTTTCGATAACCAACCCTTAAATAACTGTACATTTTTTACTCTTAGTAGCGGATACCTCCAAATAGAGGACAAATTCTGCCCTACCGAGGTGTTCGCTATTCAGAAGTTTTACTGGTAAATCCTCCATAGCGGAGACGCACGATTAGCTGATACCTCTATTTAGCGGACATTTTTTCGATTACGAACTCTTAAATAACTGTACATGTTTTACTCTCAGTAGCGGTCACCTCTAAATAGAGGACAAATTCTGCATTCTCGGGGTGTCCGCTATTCAGAGGTTTTACTGTATATAATATTGATAATTATTTTACAGGGCCACACAAAAGAATAAGAATATATGAAATGAATATAAACTAAATTCGGGATTGGTAGATCGCTGATGGTAATGTAATTTTAGGATGTTGTTACAGTAATCCGCAGCATGTTTTTAGAGTTTCGTTCACCTAACGAAACCCTACCTGTCTCACTCCTTTGTCTGTCTGTTTGTCCGTCTGTCACAGAGACCGTTCTCAGAAACTATATATGTCGGAGACTTCAAAATTTGCATACTTATAGCTGAACACCACACATCAAACGGCAAAAAATAAAATTTTGAAAAAGTCTAATATTTAACCCTCTGGGCTCTAACTTGTGTATTTTAAGCAATCTCCATAAAACCTCCATAGCGGAGACGCACGATTAGCTGATACCTCTATTTAGCGGACATTTTTTCGATTACCAACTCTTAAATAACTGTACATGTTTTACTCTCAGTAGCGGTCACCTCTAAATAGAGGACAAATTCTGCATTCTCGGGGTGTCCGCTATTCAGAGGTTTTACTGTATATAATATTGATAATTATTTTACAGGGCCACACAAAAGAATAAGAATATATGAAATGAATATAAACTAAATTCGGGATTGGTAGATCGCTGATGGTAATGTAATTTTAGGATGTTGTTACAGTAATCCGCAGCATGTTTTTAGAGTTTCGTTCATCTAACGAAACCCTACCTGTCTCACTCCTTTGTCTGTCTGTTTGTCCGTCTGTCACAGAGACCGTTCTCAGAAACTATATATGTCGGAGACTTGAAAATTTGCATACTTATAGCTGAACACCACACATCAAACGGCAAAAAATAAAATTTTGAAAAAGTCTAATATTTAACCCTCTGGGCTCTAACTTGTGTATTTTAAGCAATTTTTCTAACTCAGCCCCTAATTTAATTAAGTTGGAGACATGAAATTTTGCATACTTATAGCTGAACATCTCACATCAAACGACAAATAATAAAATTTTGAAAAAAACTCAATATTTAACCTTTTGGGCTCTAACTTGTGTATTTAAAGCAATTTTTCTAACTCAGCCCCTAATTAAGTTGGAGACAGGAAAGTTTGCATACTTATAGCTGAACACTTGCGATAACACGATAAATCATAAAATTTTGAAAAAGTCATATTTAACCCTCCGGTCTCTAACTTCTGTATTTTAAGCAATTTTTCTAACTCAGCCCCTAATTAAGTTGCAGGCTTGACATTTTGCATACTTATAGCTGAACACCTCACATCAAACGACAAATAATAAAATTTTTAAAAAGTCTAATATTTAACCCTCTGGGCTCTAACTTGTGTATTTTAAGCAATTTTTCTAACCCAGCCCCTAATTAAGTTGGAGACATGAAATTTAGCATACTTATAGCTGAACACCTCACATCAAACGACAAATAATAAAATTTTGAAAAATGTCTGATATTTAACCCTCTGGGATCTAACTTATGTATTTTAAGCAATTTTTCTAACTCAGCCCCTAATTAAGTTGCAGGCTTCACATTTTGCATACATATAGCTGAACACCTCACATCAAACGACAAATAATAAAATTTTAAAAAAGTCTAATATTTAGCCCTCCAGTCTCTAACTTCTGTATTTTAAGCATTTTTTCTAACTCAGCCCCTAATTAAGTACGAGACATGAAATTTTGCATACTTATAGCTGAACACCTCACATCAAACGACAAATAATAAAATTTTGAAAAAGGTCTAATATTTAACCCTCTGCGATCTAACTTGTGTATTTTAAGCAATTTTTCTAACTCAGCCCCTAACTTAATTAAGTTGGAGACATGAAATTTTGCATACTTATAGCTGAACATCTCACATCAAACGACAAATAATAAAATTTTGAAAAAGGCTTAATATTTAACACTTTGGTCTCTAACTTGTGTATTTTAAACAATTTTTCTTACTCAGTCCCTAATTAAGTTGGAGACATGAAAGTTTGCATACTTATAGCTGAACACTTGCGATAACACGATAAATCATAAAATTTTGAAAAAGTCATATTTAACCCTCCGGTCTCTAACTTCTGTATTTTAAGCAATTTTTCTAACTCAGCCCCTAACTAAGTTGGAGACATGACATTTTGCATACTTATAGCTGAACACCTCACATCAAACGACAAATAATAAAATTTTGAAAAAGTCTATTATTTAACCCTCAGGGCTCTAACTTGTGTATTTTAAGCAATTTTTCTAACTCACCACCTAATTAAGTTGGAGACATGAAATTTTGCATACATATCGCTGAACACCTCACATAAAACAGCAAATAATAAAATTTTGAAAAAGTCTAATATTTAACCCTCTGGGCTCTAACTTGTGTATTTAAAGCAATTTTTCTAACTCAGCCCCTAATTATGTTGGAAACATAAAAATTTGCATACTTATAGCTGGACACCTCACATCAAACGACAAATAATAAAATTTTCAAAAAATCTAATATTTAACCTCTAATATTTTGACTCGCGCAATTTTTAAATTTAAACTGTTTTGCAATACTATTTTTTGTTCATTTTGCATAATAAGTGTAATGTGACGTAATTTGTTCTATTTCAGATTTCTAACGCATGTTAATGAATTTATTTTACAATATCCTTTCTCTTTTAAAATTCACATCTAAATATAGTTTTTATGGCGTAATTTCCAATAAGTGCCTGCTTTTTATACCGAATTATTTAATTCTAATTTGAAGGTTTTTTTCTGTTTATAATAGTAGCGTGTAAATATTTTTTTTTTTATTTGAAGCAAACATTATTGTTTGCGCTGTTTATACAGTTGGCAACGGTTTAAATTAATGCCATTTTCTAAAATATGTAAAAAATATCTGTCAAAATGCTGAATATTTGAATTTAAAATAGAAATAAAACCTCAAAAAATGAGTCAAATTAAAAAAATTAATGAAATCTGCAGACCGGGATCTTCTATTGAATAAAATGATCTAAAAATGATTAAATTCCCATGTATAGTTTTAGCTCGTATAAACTTTTTTTAATGGAACGATTTTGTCCAACTTTAGCATTAAATATCTCTTAAAATAATTCTTCGATTTGAAAACTGTATGCATTAGTGTGTTGATCAAACATTTCGCTATAATACCACCGATTTTCATATATTTGTATGCAATAGTTTTCTTAAAATTAACGAAGAAAGACCTCCGGTCAGAAAAATTCAAAACCGGCGGCGGCGGCGGCGGTGACAGCGTTAGTTACTTTTTATAGAATAGAGATATATATAAAAATGAAAACTTGTCTATCTGTCTGTTTGTAATTCTATAAAAAATCCACAATTTGGAAGCCAAAATTGTGAAGAGATACGTACATGTGTATTAAAACATGGCCGAGACAACTAAAGTAATCCGTAATCGAAATAACTTATAGTTAATTTTTAATTAATAAACCCCCCCAATTTAACAGCAATTTCTTATCAAATTTAAACATATTTCGTTATAGCAGTTGCCAACAATTAAAAAACACAATAAAATTATTACTACAACAATTAATTTTCTACTGCAAGATTCCCACGTGAAAAATGAAAATGAAATAAATAGTTTGCCGAATTTAAAAAAAAAGGGTGAATATTACGTCATAACTTTTCTATTGCAAGATATTCACGTGAAATATGAAAATGAAATAAATGGTTTGACGAATTTAAATGAAAGTGAATATAACTTCATATCTTTTCTATTTCAAGGTTTCCACGTGAAAGAGGAAAATATTACGTCATATTGGAAATATAAAGAGCATGGTGGATAGAGTATAACGTCATATGAGTGTGAAAAATGTATTGAAGCATGATATAAACCCGATTAGGGAAATATTGGCGTATTTTAACATTATTGCTCCAATTATAAATTGAAATAAGTTCATTTATAGCTGTATTCTTTTGCGTCTGTTATATACATTTATACATTTTTATATAGCGTTTTCATATGATTCTTTCAACAACATTTCGACTGCTTTTTTTAATGTTTGTTTTGTGTTGTATGTTAAATTTTGAAATTGATTTTTCAGAACAAACATCCTTCAAATTCTGGTCAACGTCGGCACTTTAGTTTCTAACAGATAAATGGCTTTTGTATCATTAACTGTTATCATTTTGTATCATGGCCAATTTAAAAAAATGTTGGTGGCCATCTCTGCTCCGAAAAAAATACTATTTTACGTCAGTGCAAGAACCTGCATCGCTGCATCAGCAAAAAAGTTCTAAAATTGTGATTTCTGCGATATTGATTGGATTAGAAACTTTAAATTTGGTGCGGTAGTTACTTTTAAGATGTAAATACTCGTAATGAACGCTCTCTAAAAGGTTCAATTTGACGGATAAACGTAAAAATTTCTAGAAAGGTTCTAAACTATGATTTATTTGGAATACGGAAATTTTTGGGATACTGTTGAGGTTAGAAACTAGAACTTTGGCATGGTAGTAATTAATAAGATGGAAATGCTCGTTGTAGAACGTTCTAAAAAATAGAAAGACTAAATAAAGCGGAAAAAGATCTAAAGATGATCTAAGTAACGAAGAACATCGAACTGTTAGGAATATAAACATGAAAATTGACATGGCTGTATTTATCATGACGTAAATTCTCGCAATAGAACAATTTCTAAAAATGTCGCTATATAAAACAGTGCAGAAACAAAAAACTTTCAAAAATTTTCTATTTCTCTGTTACTGCTGAGCCCAAAATCTTGAAATTTTGCTTCGGGTTAGTTTTAAAATATACAATTGTCTCTATGAATGGTTTCTAAAAAATTAAAAATTTAAAAAGATGAAATTAACGGAAAGCGATCTCAATTACCATTAATTTGGAATTATTAGGTACAGCAACTTTAAATATTTCATAATGTTGCATTTCCTCCGCAAAACATGCGATTTAAATGCAACAAAACTGATAGATACCCACCTAGCATTAAATAAATTGTGTAAATATTGAATAAAGAGCTGTATGAAACAGTGAGTAGGTTGCCCGAAAGTACTTGCTAAAGTGTTCCTTCTCTAGGCTTTTCTCTCTCTCGCCAAGGCCAATAACAGAGGGAAGTGCCGTTTTAAATGTGATATGAATTTTTTATCCGATTCATTTTTCTAGACTTTTTATCATAAGGACATATTCTCAATTATCATTAGTAGATTTTTTATATATTAACTTATTCTGGTGAAATTTTGTAATCGGGTTCATATTGGCATATGTTAGCTTGCATGATTTGCTGAATAAATATGTATGGATTTGTAAATTACTTCAAATGACACTTTGACAGCTCAAAAGTTATGCAGACGATATATTCAGATCTTGTGTCATAATTTATGTTGTAATCATTGCCGATTTTTTTTATTTAATATATGCTAAATACAGCTCAACTTGTGCAGAATATATTTGAAAACAAAACAATACAGCGTATGTAGTGACCAGCATACACTCATCATTTAAATCCGATCGAGCATATCTAAAACACACTCTAACGAAGCATTGCATGCCACTTTTGATGTATTCGGTACTTTGATACTATATTAGATTTTGAGAAGAGAATTCCTTAAATGTTATCGACAACCTCATTGCATCCGTGGAAAACAGATATTGTACAATATTAACTATTCCGGGGGAGCACACCATATAAAGTATAGTCCATTCTTTTTAAACATCATATATTTGTCATTTAAAGTTACTCAAATCGGTGCAGAGCGTCTGATTATGCTCTTGACATCATTTTATACAGTTAAAATTCCGATATAAGTAAATTAGTGTTTCATTTTCTATTTTACTTTTAATATATTGCGTACTTTCAATTTTATATCCATGCATGGCTGTCTTGAATGGTTTGATTTCCCATTTTTTAAACAGTGTATACGAATTTATATATAAGATTTTGTAATTCTACAATTCCTTTATTTTCATCATTTCAGTTTTTCGCAGTATATGGACAATTAAAGATAACATCTCATTTTCTTTGCTTCCACTGTTATTATTAAATCTATGTTCTCAGTAATATCGCTCAGACTAATCCCTCTGAGGGAAGTCCTAGTATACCTGGTATTTCTTTCTTTATTTTCCTTTGCATCCACATTAAGTATAATTTTTAGGTTATCCTGTAGCTTAAAACGTTGACAAGATAGAAAAGAACAGGGTAATTTTTGGATTTAAATGCCAATAATTAGCCGAAAACAAGTGCCTAAGTGAACAAAATGTCTGTTCCCAGTGTAATCAACGATGAGCCTCAAGCATTGCATCTAGGACACTAAATTTTTTAACAAATGTTCCATTGTGTAGGCCACAACTAAGAAATGATTTTTGACTATCCCTCCTAAAGGGGTTAAAGTGGGGGGGGGGGGGGGATCGAAAGATTTAGAACATTTAGCCATATCTAAGCTGCAGTTTTAGGTAATAGCGTGAAATTCCAGAAAATAAATCTACAAAAAATAATTAAACTTATATTTCAGCGATATTAGAAATTCTCTCCCACGGTGGTTAAAGAGAGGTAGACAATTTGAGGACATTTCGCCAAATCATAGCAGCAGTTTTAGGTTAGAGCATAAAATTTAAATAACAAACCTAGTGTTTAGTTTGCATTAAAGTTTTGATCATGTAACTTCTTTTCGTAATCTTTGAATCTGAGTTATTTTGTCGCTTAGAAGGGCCGTTAATTGCTATGATAACTACAGTTGTAGTTTTTTATGAATTTTAAATTAAGTTATTAGAGACAACATTTGGCGCCCAACGTGGCAACAAAACCCCCAAAACCCCCCCCCAACAACCCCCCCAACCCCCACCACCCAAA